>CAWUFW010001680.1:1200000-1800000 GCA_963921515.1 Calotriton arnoldi | reverse complement strand
TGTCTCTCCGGCACACTCTGGGGGACAGGAGACGGAGCAAGCAGACGAGCCAGTCACAAGAGCCTTCTTGTCCCAGCTATTCTCGGCCCTGAGAGAAGATCTCCATACCCTTAAAAAAGACTTTGCCGATGAAATGAAGGAGGTGCGCAGGGACTTGGACGTAGTGGGAGAAAGGGTGGTAACTATGGAGGACCACGAACAATCTCGCGACGAGGAAGTTGAACAACTGCAGCAAGAAGTGATCCGCCTGCAGGCACAACAAATTGATCTCCAGGCTCACGCGGAGGACTTGGAAAACCGCTCCCGTAGAAACAACATACGGGTGAGGGGTGTTCCTTCCAACGAAGAAGATAAAGACATTACTGGGTACCTCCAAGATTTGTTCCGCCATGTGCTGCAAGAACCTCCTGACTTTGCTATCAAAATAGACAGGGCTCACAGAGTTAGCTTGCAGCAGAGGGCCCCGGCACCTCCTCCTCATATCCTGGCCTTCCTACCGGATTTATCTTGCGCAGAGCACGAGACGCCCAACCCCTGGTTTTCAGAGGTCATACCATCGCCTTATACCAGGACTTGGCGGCCACCACCCTCCAGAAACGGAGGGATTTTCGGCCAGTTACGACCCATCTCCGCAACCAGGGTGTCTCCTACTTATGGGGGCACCCATTCCGCATTATTTTCAAATGGGTTGGCAAGTTACGACAAATCCGTTCCCTGCAGGAGGCGTGCCAGGTTCTGGACATCGAACAGCCCTCACCGGACGAGGCCCCGAGCCAAGACAGGAAAAATCACCGGGAGAGGTGGCAAAGAGTGGGCGGCAGGAGGAGATCGGGGACCCCCTCGAAGCCGAATCCAGAGATGATGGCGCAAGAACGTCGAGCCGTGCTGGCCTCCCTGACAGCAGAATCCGGACTGGGGGCTGATGCCTGAACTGCACTGGGGTCAGATAAGTGAACAATAGCACAGCTGGGGGGCGGTGGGCAGGCAGGTGCGGGAGGGACACCGTCGGCCACAGATGCACCCCACAGACTGTTTCACCGAGAGGACGCGGTTGAGTACTGCGACTTCTGGACATTTTGTGTGGTTTCTATTGTTGGGTTTGTTGGGGTTAGGGTGGGGGGGAGGGAGGTCCGATATCCACGATTCACAGTTGCATGACCTGCTGGGGTGCCCTGATGTTACCATGATAGTGTCACCAGACCACTTCTGGCAATACCCTTATGTACGACGCCGACCCACTAGACTGGGAGCCATGCCCACACTCGGGGTTCCGATTAGATTGCACTGTTTCCCTCCTCCTTCGCCATGGCGACTGTGAAAGTTCTCACAATTAATGTAAAGGAGCTTAACAACCCGGTGAAGAGGCGTGCAGTCCTGTCATACTTGGAGAACGCGGAGGCGGATGTGTGTCTTCTACAAGAGACGCACCTCCTCCCCAAAGATACCCACTGCATGCGATCATGGGCCTTCCCTCTCCACTACTTCTCCTCCTTGGGGGAGAAAAAGGCCGGGGTAGCCATTCTCATCTCTAGACGATGTAAGGGGGAGGTGAAGGAGAAAGTGGCAGAACTCAAGGGGAGTTTATTGGCTTATACTCTCCAATTTGGTAATCAGCGCCTAGTGATCGGCTCCATCTACGCCCCTAATTCAGGCCAGGAGACTTTTCTCCAAGGTGCCCTGACGGATGTACTGGCACCGAAGGGGCGCATGACACTAGTGGGGGGGGACCTCAACATAGTCATGGACTCTAATATGGACAGGTCACGCGCATCTTCTTTTCATGGAGGGGAGCTCTCGAGGGATGGGAAGGAATGGTTGAGGGAAATGGGCTTGATCGATTTAAGGAGGGCAGCACATCCCACATCGAAACAATACACATTCTACTCCCATTCCCATAAGTCTTATGCCCGCTTAGACCACTTTCTGGGGACCGCGGAGGTAAATGTTGTGGTGAAGGAGATAGGCATTGAACCCATGGCTTTGTCGGATCATGATGCATTGACGGTGCAGGTCGTGCTGAACCCACGCATGCACCGGAATGGAAGTTGGAGACTTAAGGAACACATGCTTCACAATAAGGAGGTCGAGGAGCAACTTCTTACCTGCCTTAGGGATTATCTCACCATAAATGATACTCCGGACATTGCAGTTACGACACTGTGGGAGGCACTGAAAGCAGTGGTACGGGGGGAGCTTATAGGGATCGCAGCGGCCCAAAACAGAGAGCGCAAAGAGGTGAGATCCAAGTTGTCAGCGCAGGCACGGGAGCTTGAAAGGGTGCATAGTAGGACTGGGGCCCCTAGGGTCTGGCGGCAGTTGAAGGCGGCGAGGGCGCAACTTGCCGCCCTCGATTTGGATAGAGCGGAATATGCGGCGGTCCGCTTGAAGCATTCCTACTACGTCGGGGGGGATTGCACAGGCCGGCTCCTGGCCAATCGGCTACGGGCCCAGAGACAGCGAACGCAGGTTTCCTCGCTACAGAGGGAAGGCGGGGGAGAAATTAGCGGGGATGCAGAGATAGCTCAAGCGTTCTGCGACTTTTATCAGAAGCTCTACACAGTGGACTCCCAGCCTGGCTGCGACACAGCAGCTTACCTACAATCTGTCTCTATGTCAGCATTGTCCCCTACCCAGGCGGCATCTTTAGACTCCCCTATCCGCATAGAGGAGGTCATCACGGCGATCTCGCGCCTGAAACTGCTTAAATCTCCGGGCCCGGACGGGTTTCCTTCCCTCTTTTACAAGAAATTCTGCTCTATCCTAGCGCCGATATTAACTAGGCTCTTTAATACCTTCGGAGGCCTACCCAGATTCCAGACACCATGATTGCGGCAGCAATTGTGGTATTGCCCAAGCCAGGAAAGGACAAGCAACAATGCGGCTCGTATCGCCCGATTTCTCTACTAAATGTAGATTTCAAAATCTTTACGGGAATCCTTGCGTCGCGTCTGAGCCCCTACATGCCAAATTTGATAGAACCCGATCAGGCGGGTTTTATGCAGTCCCGACAATGCAGCGATAACACGAAGAGAATACTCCATCTCATGGATAAGGCTCACCAAACGCAAATGGATGCCCTCTTGCTGACGATCGACACCGAAAAGGCGTTTGATCGGGTGGACTGGGGGTTCCTGGGACACACAATGGTGAAATTTGGCCTAGGTGAGCGGTTCCGTGACTGGGTGGGTTGCTGCTATGCCAAGCCTACGGCGTGCATCAGAGTCAATGGCATCTCCTCCACACCCTTCGCTATTCAAAGAGGGACCAGGCAGGGGTGTCCGCTGTCACCGTTATTGTTCGCTCTATACATAGAACCTCTGGCACAGCGGGTTAGAGATAACCCTAGAATTAGGGGGATCCCCTTTGGGGGGGAAACTCACCCCATCAGCCTCTACACTGATGATGTACTAGCGGCTTTGACGGATCCCAGGCTCTCCCTTCCCGCCTTCTTGGAGGAGTTGGTAGCATTCAGCCAGGTCTCTGGCTTTCGGGTCAATGTGGGTAAATCCCTGGCGATGACTCTCGGCCCGGCAGCGTCCTCCTTATTGCCCCCACCGACATCCACGGGCGACTGGCTAGCCGGTATAAAGATTGCGGATACAATTCCGTACCTTGGCCTAGATTTGGCGGCAACGGTTCAACAAACGGCCCCACTGAACTACGCTAGGCTGTTGCATCAAGCTGTGAAAGATTTGGGCTCTTGGAGCAAGCATCACTTATCTCTCCTCGGGCGGGTAGCTGCGGTCAAAATGTCCTTACTTCTTAGAGCGCTCTACTTGTTTCAGACCTTGCCGGTTCAACCCCCCGCTGGAGTGCTTGCATTGCTACAGCGTAGCATCAATCAGTTTGTATGGGCGGGGAAGAGACCACGGATGAGCAAGGCCCTCGGATACATGCACCCCGAAAATGGGGACCTTGGGATACCGGATCTCCTTAACTATTATAAAGCGGCCCAACTGCGTTACTTAGTGGAGTGGGCGAGACCGGAGTCCGAAAAGCGGTGGCTTTTTCAGGACAGAGCGCTAGCCGGCACTCCCTTATGGAAGGTCCCCTTTCTCCGGAGGTCACAACGGCCGCGGGGACTGATGGGCTCTCTGGTCACTAAGTCAGTAATGGCGGTCTGGGAATGGGGTGGCGACATCCAAGAAACTCACGACATTTCCCTCTCCACTGACCCCTCTGTTTGGCAATAGCGAATTTACCCCTGGCATGTCTGACAAATCATTTAGGGACTGGCTTGACACCTCGTGCCGTTCGGTGGGTCACTTATTTGATCTCTCCGGGGTAATCTCGTTTCCCCAGCTGAAGTTAGAATATGGGATCCCTGAGACCGAGAGATTGGGATATTTGCAGATACGACACTGGGTCCTCCAGCCCGGGATGCGGGAACAGGGGGGTCGCAAATTGACCAAATATGAAAAATGGCTAATCACCAAGCTCACAGACAAAGGGATAATATCAGAAATGTACAATATGCTCCGGGATGGCCCATGCCCGCAGGCAACCCCGAGTCAGCGACGATGGGGGTTAGAGTTGGGTGGTGACCTCTCTGGGAAGGATTGGGAGGGCATATATTACAGAGCAAAGCACACTGCCCGAAATGTAGCTAGTATTGAAACTGCCATGAAAATAGCGACATATTGGTATCTAACACCCGCGTGTCTCCACAGGGGCAATCCTCAAAGGAGTCCCACCGTCTGGCGTGGCTGTGATAAAGAGGGCACTCTGCTTCATATACTGTGGGAATGCCCAATGCTGTCCTCCTATTGGTCCAAAATTCTAGACGAGATAGATGACCTATTCGACACTGACATCCCGCGACTCCCGGTGTATGTGGTCCTGGGCTTACCCAACCCCATTACATTTCCCCTGAAGAGCAGGAAAGGGCGACAGATGGGGTTAGCACTGGGTGCAGCTTTACAGAATATCTTGATGCACTGGGGGACGAATACTCCTCCTACATATGTGGGGTGGCTTCATCGCATATGGCACATCATTGGGATGGAACGCATTTCTGCCACGCTGAGTGGCTCAGCTGCCTCGTTTCAGAAAATATGGAGTCCATTTTTAAAATTGCTGTTAGCAGAATTCAACGAAATCTCGCAGCCCAAATACTTGAGGGTGTTGCGACTCTCCGACCTGGGGACAGAGCTGACACCTGCTTCCACTGTATGAAGGGAATCGTTTTTGTGGTGAGACAAGATTTGCTTAGTCAGAGGCCGAGGGATATCGGACAGGGCCGAGGGGGGGGGGGGTTGTTTCAGTTTTTGGTTTCACATAAAAAGTGCTATCTTTCGCAATGCAATGTTCTTCTAGCCTTGACAGTGACACGAATGTACAATTCCACCAGCACACCAGCAAGCAATATGCCCTTTTTACATTGCATAAATGGATGTATGACATATACTCTTGCATATTACTGCCAATGTTGATGGAATATTTTCTGTTTTTGAAAATGCTAATAAAAACATTTAAACATAAAATGGGAGAGAAATCCGGCATGGATTTATGTCTGAGGGTTAGTGAGATAAGGCTCTCACCACACATGTAGAAGAACACATTTTATAGGGTTCGGAACAAAGGATTTCATACATTTACTATGGTTGTACATGGTTTTCATGAACGAAACCAATCAGCATTAAGTAGAGTGAAAGAGTTGCAAATTAATACATTTAGAAGATCTCCCATAATTCTACAACATGGAGCTTCTCACAAACACCACTTGTGCTGGAACACATATGGTTACAACGTACAATTCTGCTAAGACAACTAGGTGCAGCCTTGAATGAATACACTTTTATTCGGAACAGCTTGTGAATATCGCTGTCCCTGCCATTGAAGCACACACAAGCTTTATTCTATTGCCACATGAAAATCCGAGTTTATTCACGTGGTGCAGTAACACGTCACAAAAACTTGGAGTCTGAGGTCTAAATTCTCTGTTAGCCAAAGTTTTAATTAGTGTAAAGCATTAAATTGCCAAGAAACAGCATTATTATCAACATCCTTGTTTATTATTGTCATATTTGTGTAGCATTTCAAACTCCAGACTAGGAAGCAAAGTGCTGCATCGGAACCTGGCAGCCCTTTTAGAGTGTATGGTTGGACTTGTATTAGATGTAATATGACCTATGTGGTACATGTTGGTTGAAGTGAGTGAGGGCCAGAGACATGCTCCTAACAGTGTCTGGGACAGGAGGATTAAGAGGAAGGGCTCTGACTCTCTGCAATCTCTCCATCACACAGAAAGAAGCACTTTGTCACTGGCTGCCAATCCTCCACAGCACAATGAGTAGGCAAGTTGGTGCCTGTTAGTCACTCTCCCACTTCCCTGGTACAATAGAGAGAACTTTGACCATGGTCAACTCAACTCTGTTCTTGACTCAATGAATAGAACATTGCCATTGGTAATAGGCTCCAGGCACTATTTCACAAGTGTGACACTGGGCAAGTTCCCACCCAAGGATAAAATGAGGAGCACCCTGGCACTGTGCTGCTCTCTGTAGCATTGGTACCGGCCAACACCCATGGCACAATCATATTGTGCAACCAACCCAGGCATAATGAGCAGCCCTCAGCCACTGGATGGCACTGGGCAGCCCCAACTAGCACAATGAATAGCTTTATGGTATCGGTCCAGCCTCTCTTATCCCGTGGGACAATTAATACCACTGGTTCACTTGGCATTTACCACCCCCAGAGGACTCCTCTGGCACTGGACATCCTATTGGCACAATGAGTATCTCGCTTGCATTGCCAGCCCTACTGATCACGTTGAAAAAGACACCTGGTATCGTAACTCCACACAGTATTTTCCCTTACCACTTTGGTAATGATTTCCTGGGCAGAAGGCTTATGTCACGACTTCCTTGACAGGTGCCTTTGATGTTTTTGAAGATCAATATGGAAGAAACAACGACTTTTGAGTATCTAATAATGACATTTATGGTGAATAACAATACCTCCTCCACCATACTAATTGTTTATCGACCCCCAGGCTACGAGTCAACATTTGTTAAGTAATTTATAAATATCAAGCTACATATGCTCTCAACGTCAAATGGAATCCTGATTTTCAGAGACTTTAATCTTTGGACCTTCCAAATAAACATGATGGAATCTTCAACATGAACTATCTTGGTTTTGAACAGGTGTTACATTTACCTACTTAGGTAGATAGCTATTCGCTAGACTTACTGGTAAATATCATATTAGAACCTAAAGATGTAGTCCTCATGCCTTGATTCTGGTTAGACTATTCCCTCATAATCATCCAGTTAAAAGATAGTGGCTCATCAAATGAAAGTAGCTCACTACAGTATGCAGCAAATCATCTGAAGTATACAAGATTTACATAGCTATCACAATGCACACCCAAACATAAAACACAATCACCCCTTCACAAAAGCTGGCAGACAACTTACTCAACAAATATAAATTGATCAAGCACCATATTTCTACTCAACTATAATGACCTAAAAGCGGCCCGCAAGAAGTTTGTAACAGCAAAAAGGGTATATTCATTGGGCAAAAGCTGCAAGTACATAAGCGCCACTTGGGCTTGCCTGAACTTCATGGATTTTAAAAGGGACTTGAGAAACTGCCTCTTAGGGTGGCTAAATTATTTACAAAAATATACAAAATGTAGGGTGTCCAGTGGAGACCTAGATTCGCAGCTACAGGACTCCCTCTCTTTTAAATGAATAACATCAGACGGGATAGCCAAAAGATGATAAATCTGATTGAACCTAAATCGGGTCGCCAGGAACCAGTCATTTGCGCTGGTGAGGGTAAAAAGATGCTTCTCCATTCCCTGCACAGATTTCAACACAACTTGTCCCCTCACAGAGGGCTTAAAGAGCTTTAACAAAATAAAAATATATTACATCACCAAAATAATTATATTTCACCCAACTAGAATATAGCTAAATACATAACATTATGAGCTAAAAATATTTATACAACAATCTAATTATTAATAAATATATATAAATAAAATAATATTAAAAAGTATCAAACTACATATTAAAAATTATAAATAAAACATAAATTAGCCTTTACCATAAAAGCAAATAAATGATAAAAACATTCAAACCAGTAGAAAACTAACCAATAAAATCACACTATAAACAACCTTAACCAATAAAATCACACACACAATTAAGGGCCCAATTATGAGTTTGGCAGTCCATGGACTGCCAAGCTCACGGTGTCAAGGCGGTGGCGGTCCAGTCACCGCCGCACCGGTGGTCCGACTGCCCTATTACAACTTTGGCATCAGACCGCCATTTGACTGCTGCAACCACTAGGGAACCGCGTTCCCTAGTGGTAGCGCTGCGGTCAGTGTCTTACAATATGCTGGAGGTGCCGCTGTGGCACCACCATGCATATTACGAGTTTCCTGACCGCCAGCGGTTGCATGTAGGTTCTGACTCCAAGCAACTGCTGGCAGTCAGGAAACAAAGGGGGCCCCATGCTTGTTGGTGCAACATGTGCCCCCCCTGTGTGCATGCACGCCCAGTTCCAGCACAGCATTGACTTCACAGTCAATGGCGTGCTGAAACGTGATGTGGCGTTCCCACGGCGATGCAGCATTAAGGCTCATAATTGAGCCTTATTACTGCACCGCCGTGGAACCGCCACGCCGCCCAACTGCCAGACCATGATTTCACTCATAATCTGGAGAGTGGGCAGCGGCCCTGTTTGGCGGTCCTTGAGCGGGTTGGTGGTGTGGCGGCCCGCACCAGTACCGCCAAACTCAAAATCGGGCCTTAAATCTATAATATAAAAGGCACACAAATTTTATCAACCTAATACTCCAAAAACGACAAAAGCTACAAGAAGAGGAAACTCTGCCGGATTTTCTAACCAGACCCTGAAAACTGAAATATATTCACCTTGACAACTGCCTTACAGAGTAAATGAAACTTATATTTAAAAAATAATTAACAAAACACTCTCCAACTTTTATCTCTTTACATATGCTTACTTAACCCCTTCGATGCTCATGACGGAACCCAGCCGTCATGAGCCACGGGTGGCCTGTGCGCATGACGGCTGGGTTCCGTCACGACCACGCCCGCGATTGGAATGTCCAGCACCTGGCTGGAATTCCTGCCGCAGGCAAGGTGTTAAAGAAAATACTACAACATCGAGAAAGTGTTACCCTACCAAAAAACGACACCAATCACAAATCAGAAAAAAAATATTAAAAAGTAAGTATATGTAAATTATTATAAAATAGAAACTCATCCTATAACTAAAAAAAATAAAACCTAATGATCTTAATGTCTACAAACTACCAATAAATAAACATGTAATTATTATTATTTTTTTAAATATCTTTATTGGAGTTTTTAAATATAACCCCAAACCGCAACCCCATCCACCCCAACCAAGCAAAGAAATTCATCATAATACAAAAAAGCATAAATTAGTCAGCATAAAACACTCAATATTCTACAGTAATTGAAAATTCATCTCATAGTCATTGCTTTTACCCCTTATAAAGTGTTGCTGTACATAACTTCATATTGTCAGAATATTACACCATCCCTCTGTTTGAACCAACTGATAAGCACTGCCATTTCCACTATTCCTTCCAACTTCCCCCTCTGACAAAGCCAAAATCCATTTCCTCATTGGTGCTCAGACTCGTAAACCTCTTTTTTGGCCACTCTACCTTTCGGAGCATACACTGCCATTTCTATATGGTACATAGATAGCAACAATCCATCCATTGATAACACGAAGGAGGTGTAGTATGCATAGTGGGTCCATTGTTGACATCTGCTATGTTAGCATGAGCTTCGCTGCCATGAGGCTGCTTTTGCGCACGACACTGCATGCATAGATTTCGCAAGACTCTGTTTGTGCCCTTTCACATGAGAACTATCTGCTTTTCGCGTTCTCTGCCGTGCTCTGAGGTTTAGTCTGCACACGATGTACAAGGTCGATCAACAATGCCCCTTGTTATTCTGTTCTGGTCAGTCCTTCGAACATAGACATAACATGACACACAGCTGCACTACTGAAAATCGTATGCTTTAATATTGCAAGCTAAACATGTGGTGCAGGCACTTGGAGAGATTCCTTTCCGGAGAGAAGAGCTATGCTTTTCCTGAGATGTAAACCTTTCATCTAGGCCTTGAGGTATGGGGTCTGCTGACAAAGCCCAGAGGTCTTCTTTTTTATAATAAACTATTTCTTACCACGGGGAGGGTGGTTAGATATTGTAGCCCTTTTCCACTGTCTTTATAAAATGATATCCCCGTTAGTATTCTATGAAATTGTGACAATGCTGACTATATTGTGTTTATGCATTTTGCTGCTAGTAATGGCACGTGTACTGTACCATAGAGCGCGTTAGTTGAAATAAACATTTTAAACTATACCGTGACTCTGATTACTCGCATTGTGGACAAGTATGAGTGAGTGAGCGAAAGAGTTGTCTGGCTCCCGCGATTCCTGAGAGAGTCGGGAGTGTCGTGTTCTGGGTTGTCTAATCATTGGTAGCTTCGCTGTTAGTCAGAGAACAAATGAGACACTATAGCTAGTCGGTTTGGGATTTTGGGTACTAATGTGGTAGGTTGGTACACCCCTATTCACTGAGGTCCTGTTTTCCTGCGTATAGTTCTGTATATGTGCAGAATCCCTGCAACATGGCGCCGCCAACGTTTGGCCTGGTTCTTAACTGCGAGACGCTTGAGTAGTGCTTGTGATTGTCCACAATACCCACACTTTTGTCTCCGGAGACAGCTGTGACGGTGTAACCTCCTATATTGATGTTTTTATAGGTTCTTTCAAGCTTGAAGTTTAAATAAAAGGTTTCAATCTTTCTTCTTAACCCATTGTTGTGCTGCCGCTTATTGAGTTTTTCTTCTTTGCTTTTCGAGATGGCGGTTAACATCCCGCCACCTAGTCGCGCACCGCTCAGGGCTCATTTGACACTACATGGGGTCCCTGATGCGGGTGTTGCGCTGATTTTTGTAGTAGAAGCGGATCCAGCATACCGCTTCGAAGTGTTTTACTCTTGGGTCACCTTTCCGGCGGTGGACGGAACAGATAATCTGTTTCACGGATACACTGCCACGGCTGTTCCTAATCAGTATCAGCCCTATCGGGCTCTAGAGGTTCCGCTCACAGCTTCGCAACACCGAATTTGGTTTAATGGTGCCCTTCCTCACCCACTCACGCCGGTCCGTTTAGGTCCTTTATCAATAGATGGGGCCACATGGCCCGTTTTGGCTGGGTGTACCCCTCACCCGCGTGGGCTTACAACAGCTACGCTGGCAGAACTTCGCGTGTTACACACTTCTTTAATACGCGTACATAGAGCTGTTATTCAGTTCATGTCGCGCAACTACCAGGTGGGACCGCCTGGCGTTGCTGCGCAGCCTGCTGGACCTGCTGGTATAACCATCAGTCCTGTCATGGTTAATTCCGTAATGGGCAAGCGCCCACAAAATAAGGATGATTTACCTTATTGGCTTGCTGAAAAATTTGGACAGCTTGAAGCTGTTTTTCCCATTACAAATCCTGTGGAGAAACACAGGATATTGACGATAAGTTTGCCTAAAGACTTGCCTCCTGAGGTGGCTGATTGTAACACCTGGGGCAGGGTGTTTGCAGCCGTATATTCAAAGTGTTTCGGCACTCCCTCTATGACTATACTCCCCGCCGTGATTAAACGTGTTCAAGATGAACACGGGGCTGAAGCGGCTGTAGAGCTGGGGATGAGACTTGTGGGGGTGTTCGACGTGGTTGCTGATCTGATCCTTGCCAAGGGCGATGCAGTAAGCTTTCAAGTCGCTAGTGGCTTGGAGGCTGTGCCTGATGCTGATAAACCACGCAATATACCGAAGATTATTGCAAAGGCTTATAAAACAATAGGCCGCAATAGTTTGGGAGTTAAGCCTTTTACTCAAACGCAAACACAATCTCAAACACTTGTCTGTTCTGGCTGGGGGCTTTTTGGGTGGGCATCCATTTTGTTGCCAGGCACACCTTATTGAAATCTGAGGAGGTGAGCTCCCTGGTCTCTCGGCTCGCCTAGCCATAGAAATAGAAGTAGGGCTGTTCCATCCACAACACTTGGCGGCCATCTTGGAGTGGTCAGGCTACTTATCCTCTAGCCCTCACATCTGGCTTTGCGTTCTACATCTAACTTCATGCATGGCATTCCCTACAGGATCTCCCTCAAACAGTACAGACACCAGGTTAAAGCAAAGAGCGAGGAGGCATCAGCAAAGGATAAGATGATACAGGAGAGAGACTACAAGGAGGGACTGGTGTCTGAGCCCACGCACACCAGAATCAAGGGGCATGCCTCAGCCGCTTCCTACGGAAAGCATGAAACTACACAGGATCCCACAAGCACCGCCAATGCCTTCGAGCCTGGGTCCTGGACACCGCCGGGGGCCAGCAGCACTAAGAAATAAATATGAAGTCCAACTCCGTGCGGTTATGCTGTCTTTGAATAAATATCACCTCTGACAAAGCTTCCCAACTGAGAAGTGATCGCAACTCACGGGCATAAGAAACATTTTCCAGAAACAGTTTAGCTTGAGCAGATTAACTAAGTAATTTCTAAGAAAGTAATAAATCCTTCGATATAAATAGTAACTGACTTTGTACAGGAAAGACTTGTGTCACTGGACGAACCGTTGAACTTTATCCTGCCGACCCTCAGACATTGCTCCTCGGCTGGACTGCCTTATCTATCTCTTTCTCCCCCCCTAGGCCCCCGTCTCTCCTATCACCTATCTCATCTCCCTCCCCTCCCTCTCTCTACCCCCTTGGATGTCTTATATCTCTGTTCACCCTGTAGATATGTAATATTCAATCATTTTTAGCCTGATCGATGTGAAAATGGAACCCTGAGTGAATTTACTATTTGCATAGTTACAACTCTGACCACTAGTATACGCAGTAGTTCTTTGTACTTAATATCACTATTTTGTGATTCTGAGCTCTCCCGTTTGCATCTCTCTCCTAAGTGACTCTACAATGTATACATTTCCTTTTCTGCTATCTGTTTCTCTTCTTTGTGGGACTCTTCAACTCGCTGTCTCCCTACCTCTGTCCCCCCTGACCCTTGCCTTTCGCGGATCCTGTCTTTTTCTAGATCGCTAATTTACCCTGGTATTGAATGTGTTATCTTTTTGTATTAATGTGATTTTTCTTTTGTCGTCTGTTCCCCCTCTGTTGACCTGCCAGTTCCGACCCGCCTCCTAGCCCCCTGTCCCTTGTTGCCCTTTGACTAAGCACTCCTTCTCCTCTTGTTGGGGAAAGATCCAATATTCATACTCTGGAGTCTCAGTGACCCCCTCTGAGAGAGTCCACAGTGTCAAGGGAGCCACGCACAGTTGAGGTATGGTATGGCACCCCTTACCAAAGCACTCCCTCTCCCCTTGTTGGGGAAGGATCCAGTAGGTAGGCCTTGGAGTCTCAGAGACCCCTCTGAGAGAGTCAACTGCGTAAAGGGAGCCTCACGCAGCGGAGATGTGGGAATGATACCACTTCCCCTGGGAGCACAGCTTACCGGACCTTGGACGCGGCTTTTACTCGTCTACCGGTTTGTACCCCCTTCACCCTCCCCCTCCTCTTTCATGCTCTGTCTCTCACCCTCCCCCACCGCTTTCCCTCTTTCATTCTTTGTCTACCTCCTCTGCTCCTATCCCCTCTCCCCTGAATCTCTCCCCCTGTCTGCTACGCCGCCTAGCCCCCTGTCCCTTGTGCCCTTTGACTAAGCACTCCATCTCCCCTTGTTGGGGAAAGATCCAATATTTATACTCTGGAGTCTCAGTGTTCCCTCTGAGAGAGTCCACTGCGCTAAGGGAGCCACTCACAGTTGAGGTTTGGTATGGCACCCCTTGCCAAAGCATTCCCTCTCCCCTTTTTAGGGAAGGATCCAGTAGGTAGGCCTTGGAGTCTCAGAGACCCCTCTGAGAGAGTCCACTGCATAATAGGGAGCCTCTCGCAACGGAGATGGGGAATGATGCCACTTCCCTGGGATCACAGTTTACTGGACTTTGGACGCAGCTATTACGCGTTTACCGGTTTGTGCCCCCGTCACCCTCCCCCTCTTCTTTCTTGCTGTGTCTTTCACCCTCCCCTCCTCTTTCCCCCCTTCATTCTATGTCTACTTCCCCTGCTCCTACCCCCTCTCCCCTTGAATCTCTCCCCTTGCCTGCTTTTTCCCTTACGTATATGTCCTTATTGTTTGTCTCGACCTAACATGTAATTATGTAGCTATGCTCTAATAACTGTGTAACCTTTGTAACGATGTAACCTGCAACTATGGTCTGATTCTCATGTAAAGCGCTCTGATACCTCCGGGTCTAGCCAGCGCTATATAAAACCTTAAAAAAAAAAACACAACAGAAAGCTCAGTCTGATAAAGACAGGCGTCCAGTCTTTCCTAAAAAGAACTGGAAAATAAAAAACAGGGGCAGCAACAACAGAAGCAGGGTTCGTGTGCTGGTTCACCGACACCTGACACTTCTGAGCGTACTTATGACTTGTGCGACCGCGTGAAAATTAAGACTCCTGATAGATTTCAAGTCCCTGATCAGCGTTCTCCTCGTTCTTCACAGGACACATCTGGCTCTCAAGTCGGTGGTGGAGATCGCCAGGATCGTGGCAAGAGTCATCCTGCGCCACAGGGACGTGATCAGCCTCGTCAGTTTGACGTCAAGGGGAAACAAGAGGAGCAACCATGCTTTCGTGCCCCGTTTCAAAAGAAAAAGGTTGCAGCTTTGACAGCGAGATATGCCTCAGATGGTGGGAACCCGACTGCTGGATTGGACTTGGGCGGTGACTCTGCTCGACAGCGCAGCGGAAGTTACCATAGTGCGGGAGGCACTGCGTCCTTGTCTGGAGGCGACAGCAACTGAAACTTTCATTACAGTAGAGACAGCTGACACCCGGGGTGCCCCCCGGATAGGCTGTATAACATAGTTTTTCGAATTGAAGGTGACATTGAGCGTGTAGTCACAGGGATTTTTTGGGAGAATCTGACCACTTCCTATGACATTTTGTTAGCAGAGGCAGATTGGCCCCCACCATTTGTACTGGCAGCATCAAGGGGGGAGGACATGATACTTCCGAGTTTTTCGCGTTACGTCCCCAAGGAGCATGCAGAGGCTTTTGCAGCTGAGTGGGCTTTGGCCCTGGCACCGGCAGTGTACCGTAATCAAGTGGGCTGGGATAAAGATTCTCCGCCACATGAGATTCCATTGAGGTCTATGCCTCAACCTCAACACCAATATCCCATCCGGCGGAAGCCAAAGGTCCTGTTTCTGATGTTCTAACTGAGTTGGAGTATCAAGGAGTGATTGAGACATGTGTGTCACCGATGAATAATCCTCTTTTACTGTGTCCAAACACGATGGGTCTTATCGCATAGTTTTAGATTACCGGCATTTGAACTCTCATTGTCGTACTTGTGCGGTTCAGAATACCCATAGCTCTGCTCTTGTGGACAGTATTGTTCGTAAAAAATATAAAACGACTCTTGACATTTTCAATGGCTTTTACAGTCATAACCTGTCCCCTGAATGTAGTCAATGGACCGCATTCACGGACGGTGGAAAACAGAATTTTTTTTCGGCGTTTACCTATGGGGTATAAGAATAGCCCCGGGGTGTTCGCCGCGCATGTTGTCTCTTTGTTGGACAGCATAGACCCAGATACATACTCGTATGTTGATGATATTTATCTCACATTCGACGAATTATGGTCGCATCTATGCCGTGTTGACCGCATCATCCTTGAGTTTGCGGACTACGGATACAAATTTAATTTAGCTAAATCTCACATCGCTTGCTATGCAGTGCTTTTTTTGGGCTATGAGCTCAATAATGAAGGTCGGGGCTTGGCACCCCACTTTTTGGAGAAATGCGCACGCTTGCAATCTCCAACTACCCTGAAAAAACTTCAGTCTTTGCTGGGATTTTTAAATTTCGGGAGGTCTTACATTCCTGAGTATGCCCAGTGTATCAAGCCTCTTTATGCTTTGATACAACCTACCTTTTCAAAAGCCAGCTGGCTCCCGGAACATTCTGCTATTTTGCATTCTTTGCAATCTGACTTGCTTGAATCTAAGTACTTGTTGACACGTGATAACCACACCAACCTGGTGATTAGGCCTGGGCGGTGAACTTCGCTCCGTTCGCGGAGTTTGCGGAGATTTCTGCACTCCGCACTCCGCGGAGCTCGCGGAGTGCAGAAAACTCCACTTCACGATGTGCAGCGGAGTTTTTTCCCAGCTCGCGAACAGTAAGTTCGTGATCGCTAACGGTAAGTTCGCGAGCTGCCGCTCGGGTAGAATTTCTACCCGAGCGGCAGGAATACCAGCACAAACTGCAGTTCGCACTGCACTCCGCCACTCGTGGAACTTCGTTGAGTTTTTTTGTAACTTTGCGGAGTTCCGCGTAGCAAAACTCTGTGAACTACGCCCAGGCCTGCTGGTGATATGAATCGTGCCAGGCACAGTGGGTTTCACTTACTTGACGTACAATGAAGGCGACACAGTACCTATTGCATACAAATCACATTTGTACACTTCATCCGAAATGCGGTTTTCCGCTGTCGAAAATGTTTTGACAGCTGTGCAGATGACGGTCCTGAAGGAACGTGCACTGGCACAGGGGAAGCGCATTTTAGTGGTTACACCTTTCCCTGCTTTGGAAGCAGTAACTAAGGCGAGTGTGCCAAACTCTAAAGCATTACATCCCTGTTGGATACAATGGGCTACTTCTTTGACGTCTCCGGATGTCATGTTTATCTTTGACCCCTCTCTTCAGACACAGGAGTTCTTGCAGTATGAACACGTTCATCCACCTCCTCTGTCTTTGCTTCCCTTAGAGGAGTACACATGTATCATCTACACCGATGGTTCGGTGCACCCGGCCACTGGTTCTAAACATGCTTACTCAGCGGCTTACGCTATTGTGGCTGGTACAATGGTGAATGGAGAATTCAAGTCTAGTATAGTGCATACACAGGCGCTAGGGGACTGTACCGCCCAATTGGCCGAGCTGAGCGCTTTGGTTCTTGCTCTCGAGTTTTCAAATCCTAGTGTTTCTACACTCATTGTGTGTGATTCCTACTACTGTGTTCAGTCTTTCAATGACAACTTATTCTTTTGGTCTCAAAATGATTATCGAGATTCTAAAGGCAGCACAATTAAGCATAAAATGCTTTGGGTTCGAGTGGCGGATCTTAAACAACGTCTGCCACTCACACATGGTATACATACTCTTGGCCATCAGCGTGTGGGAGCACACGCTCTTGGAAATTGTTTGGCTGATGAAGCAGCCAAATCTGCAGTAGCCACGTGTTCTGTAGCAGCCATTACAAGGTCCATGACTAAAATTGATAATGACATTTTGGCAGCAATTGCTGCAACTGCGGAGGGCTCTAATTATCCACAGGGTTTCCCTTCATAGTATTCTTAACAGTTAACTCCTGAAAAAGTTCCTTTTGCTAGAATACCTGACGTTGGAGATCGGCTGATTCCCAACGCGGACCGCAGACACACTTTAATCAAAACCGCACACGAAGGTATGGCTTCGGCCCATGCTGGAGTGTCCGCGACTGTTTCTATCTTGCAGCAACGTTATTGGTGGCGTGGTCTATATAAACAGACCCGTACTTATGTGCTTTCGTGTGACATCTGTCAGCAAATCAAGCCTTCTACGGTAACACGTCCACCACAAACACAGCTTTGCATAGCAAATCGCCCCTTTGCTTGTGTATATCTTGATCACTGCGGTCCATTTACCTCTGATACTGCATATAAATACATTTTGGTTGCAGTTGATTCGTGTACTAGATTCCTGTGGGTTTGGCCACAACGCAGTGCTGACGCTCGAAATGTCATCAGGGATTTGTGTGTCTTTGTATGGATCATTGCCTGTGGCACCTTTCATTCAGACCAAGGTCCAGCGTTTGCCTCTAAGTCATACAAGGACGCGATGAAGTCTTTGGACGTGCTGGTGCAGTTTTCGTCTCCATACAGGCCTGAGGGCAATTTAATTGTGGAGCGAATGAACCATGACTTCAAGCAATCCTTGACAGCTAGAGTCTTAGGTACTGGCAGGAACTGGCTGACCCACTTGTATGGGGTTCATCGTGCACTTAATAATCTCCCTAGAAGACCTCTGGGTGGGCGGACCCCATACGAGATGCTCTTTGGCATCAAAATGTTTGTGCCAGACCTTGATGGTCTAGACGTTGCGCCGGCAGCCGCGACCTTTGACGTAGATAATCATTCTACTATGTTACAGGACCTACAAGAGACCCGCGCCCGTCTTGCTACTGAACATTTGCCTTTGGCAACAGATGCTGCACTGCTGATTCCGGTGGCCGGCTGGCTTCCAAAAGTTGGTGATCTGGTCCGAGAGAAGTTGGAGAACACAAAAGAATTTGGGCCCTCTTATCGTGCACCAGTTCCAGTGCTTGGCTTGAAGAATACTCGTACAGTCATTTTACCACCGCTTCCTGGTCGCAAGGACAACAGATACATCTCAATTGACAATGTCAAGCTACAACATCTGGCCGATTCTGAATAGTGTGACGCCTGCTGTTTCATGCCCCAGAATTTCGAGAAAGCCTGGGGTTAGCGCATCTTTCAGCTCACCTAATGACACTGTCATCGAGATGGACCCTGTTGTTGACCATTTACCTGTCCCTCCTGCTCCCTCCTGTAACGAGGAAGTTGAGTATACTTATCCCACAAGTGAGTCTTTGCATGGCTTGCCCAAAGGCCCTTTACACCATGGCAGCTTTTCTTTTGACTCGTCTTCCACCACTTCAATTGGCCCTACCAAATTGTCTATTTTTGTTTCCTGCTTTAAACAGACTTATTTGATCCCTCCTTGGACATACATCTGGTTAATAATGATCACGATTTTTCTTTTCATGTCCATTGGGTTTGTGACAGTGTTTTTCCTACTCATCAATGGTCACCACTTACCAGAACGCTCTGCTGTGAACTTGGTTGATGGTATTCTGGCCCCTCACTCATCTTCCCACATCATGAAGCGTGACCAATCTCTTGTTAACATTTCAGCATTTCCCATTGCGGATGGTATCATCTGGGATAAAGTGGATTTTCAGGTCCATGGCCCGATGGAAATTATCAACGTTCCATACTGTAGTGTAGTTCCTATTTCCCTAATAGGCTTTGCGCATTGGAATAATATAACCTATAGGTTTGACATAGGACTAAGGTCGGTATGTCCCTATCGATTATATTAAACGTAATTACCTGTGCAAGCTAGCTCAGAGGCCACTAGAAACTCCTTGAGAACAAGAAGGGAGTAGTTTCTGGCAACCGAAAAACATGACAACTTTGTTTCCCTTTAGAAGCGGAACATGTCTCAGAATCGTGGAAACAATAGATAACAGTTTCACTCATTCAATCGTGCATGCTTAGTCTCTGCAGAGTTACACAGAAAGGAAAGACGGACGTTTCAATAAAAAGGGTTTTATTGAACAATCTTGTTTCTCGTGTAAGAGATATGTGCTGTTATGATCACAAGACAGTATGCAAGATAAATAATGTACAGCGTAAGCAGTAGAAATAAATAATACTGCGCTAGCATTATCTTTTAGCATATATTCACGTACATAAATACCATGAGCTAAGAATGCGGGTACTCATTCGATGCGTCTCTATGCTAGTTCTACCCCAGTGTACCTAACCTAGTCTAGGTATAGGGAAGAGTAGAAGTAGGTGGAGTATTCTCTGGTATGGTAGACTAAGAGTATGTTAAGTCTAGTATGCCAAGAGTCCCTCTAGGATCTAGTCAGCTCCATACCTTGAGAATGAGAGAGGTGGGAATCTCCTGCCGGATCTTGGAACTCTAACACCCCGCGAGGGGAGTCAGAACACTGGAAGCTGGATTCGTCTGCGTGCAGGAATGACAGCGTCTTCTCAGTGCATCAGGCCGGGATACGGGCTCCTCTGAAGTCGAGGTCTCCTCTTACTTGCTTGGGCAAGGGAAGGTATATTTATACCTGGTAGGTGTCGAGGAATGTTAGCATTGACGTGAAGTTGGACAGAGGAAGACGTCAGGAATGAACCCTTAATGTATAACGGTTCATACATAATAGATGAGTTCTTGGAGAAATCAATAGTCCTGTGCTAGGGAACTCCCGAAGCTTAAGGGTCTGGTTTCTAAGAACTCGTTGTGACGTTAGGGTGGACGGATGTCGGTGACCATGCCTGTATTTGGAGTGCACGGTTAATGCCTAAATAAGGACAGGGATTCTATGCCTATATAAGGGCAAGGCGAATTGTGCCTATATAAGGACATGATTCAGGAAAACCTATATACGGACCCCTAAAGCGGAATACAACACCCACTCCATCTTCGATTGAACGATAATACTAAATGCTAAACATTTAAATGCTAAACATAAAATTGAGTACCACATATTACTAAAAACATTTCTAAAAGCATTTTAAAAGAAACTTAAAACTGTTGAAATGTCATAGGTACTGTACATTTTAAAGCATTGTTTTCATTCTAAGCATATAACGGAAGTAGAATGCAACGTGAATGAAACAGTAATATATACATATGATGAAATGGTCGATAAGTTCTTACAATCAAAGCCATTGCATATCATGGAAGTAAATGAAATTTCTAGACCAGTAAGGTGACAATGTGTTCCTGGAAGTATTCAAAGAAGTCCGTTTTATAAGACTAGTTCTACTGTAAGCAGATTGTTCATTTGCCATGTCATTTTAAAAATTTTAAAAAGAAAAAAGTTCAATTCTGGGAAAAGTTCCAAGTTTGAAAAATATGAAGGCCAAATTTCATTGTTGCCCTGGTACACTGTGAGCCGAATCAAAGTCAGTGTATGGGTCTGGCCTAAACATTAGATCATCTATGTCCGTAGCCAAAATATCATCCACCGTAGTCGGTGACATTTGGAACACCTCGTTCAGAAGGTGAATTGCACAGAGATGTGAAGCAGAGGATGCCATAGCAATGTTCGAGTCCATTGTTACCTGTGTGCCCGTTGATCCATCTCGTACCTCAGCAGCAGCCGGAAGCGTCTGTGCGATCTCAATGAATGCCGCCATCAGGATTGGGAGCCTCTGGGGACAACACGCAGCATGGGCCGTTATCGGGTCCAGCAGAGTATCGATATCCGTTGGCATGACTGATGGGAGTGTTAGACAGGTGTCTAGCACGCATTCTTCACCGCAAAACAGGCGGCGTAGAACAGGTAAGATGCAATCTTGCCAGATTGGTCGGAATGACAGGAACCACTTTGTATTAAGTTCCCGTAGACGAGGCATGCCCAAAAGCTGTACTATTCGCTCACGGCATTTCCGTTCAAGGAGGGCTCTCTCCACATCGTTTGGAGTGATGTTGGCGAAGAGGCTTGCCATAGCGTAGTAGGAGGAATAGAAACAGAATTCCTGCAACAAGTGCTAGAATTAACGGCACACCACCAAACACCGAAAGTGCGAAGTTTGGGATGATTCCGAGGACAGCCTGGAAAGGTGCTAATAGTCTGGAACAGATGGTCTTAAATACATGTACAATTCCGCTTGTATCTGACATGTTAAAGATACGTCCTATCATTTCTACTAAATGTATAGGGCAGTTTGTACGAATTAAAGCTTGTATCTCAGCCGAAGTCCTTGCAACTTGTAGATCATAGGTTTCTTTGGCCGAGGTCAAAGGCACTGATTGTTGTATAAGCATGGCTTTCATTCTGCTTAAAGTATCAAATCGTATAAAAGAGACATTCAACGAAGGCCATAGCGGCGACTCCCTGACTGTGTCTATTGGGGCAAACAATACTTGCATACAGCAAGTGACCCTGGAGTTGACCGTTACTAGATATGGGATGCCTGGCAACATGCCACAGCAACTCTGATCATTCAACATGAGGTAACTCCCATTAGAAAGTTGTCCAAACTTTGGATTAATCACAGCAGCTGGTGTACCCTGCTGGTGGCAGGACAAGTTTGCCACAGAACCATTACAAGCCCCGTGTAAAGAAATGTCCTGACAAATTAGTGAACGGCTTAGTGCACTTTCACAGTGTGTACCGCTTAGAAACACTTCACGATCCCCACTCCAACATATATAGATGTAAGGTAAATTCCAGGATGTCTTAATGTATTCCTTACCCAACCTTTCATATTTGCCTGCTTGCATCTGTTTAAGGCAATACTGAAACTGGAAAGTAGTCACAGGTAGACCAATTTTGCCATGAATAAGCCATTCTGTAGCTGGTTTTTCTGCCACTGTGAATGGTAACTTTTCAAGTTTTTCAATGCTCAGTACTGTATACTTTGCTCCCCTTTGTGCCAGTTCGATCTGTTTATCAGTTAGATTGTATTCTGCAAACAGAGCCGACGTGTTGATAAAACGCCAAGGCACATAGCCCGCACGCAAAGATTGCAGCGTCCAGCTTAATAACATAATAGAACGTAACTGAGACTGGCCTTGCTGTAACATGGCTAAATCTTGTTCCAGTATGTCGATAGCAGAGGATACAATACTGTCCAATGAATAAATTCTGGAGGACAAAGTTGTTAACCCATTGTCGACCACAGAGAGAGTTTTCTCTAAATTAATACGATCAAGTTCACGTATTCGTTCTGCGGCCTCCATCTGTGACACCTTCCATGCTTCATTATAAGCAGCATAAATGCCGGCATATATGAAACGTTTTTGACGCGGTTTTCTTGGTCCGAGCAAGAATTCCCTAAGGTCTGCGTCTTCTTTAAGTAAAGATAAGTGTTGTTTCACATCCTTAAGTGTAGATTTTTGCAGCCAATCGAGGCATAATTTTCCTACACTGTATGTTGTTACTACCCCTGGATGCTGTCTTTGGACGTATCGTGGGTCTGGCCTATGAATAGTAAACCCCTGTGTTTTATTCAGGAATCTCTCTTGACAGTTGTTTGTGTCTGTGGGCCAGATCAACCATTTTCTCCAATCAGGATTTGTTCTGTTGAGTTGTAGTATGATGTCAACTGTAACCGCTGCCTGTGTATTGTTATCACTTGCAGGTGTTGGTACAGAAGGGTTTTCATGTCTTTGATCTTGGCTAAACCAAGGCAAGACGTTTGTTGGACCGTGTCATTCAAAAACATTATTTTTGAGGGACGATACAGGCTCTAAATAAAGCTTCTATCCCCTGCACTTGCCAATCTTTAGTACCCCAGACAGATTTTGTGTCTATCGTGTCTTTCCATAAGTTGAAACCCTGACTAGACAGTTGGGTAATAAATGCTGCAGAGTAAATCTGTTTTGTATTTGTTAACATAATTTTCAGTCCTGTTTTGTTTACATTTCTATAGTAAAATGTTTCTGGCTCAGATGTATTGTATCCTGAAAAATATGGAAACTTCTTAGCAAATGTTTTTGAACTACCTTTTGGTGGTGTAGGACAATACTCCCATTAGTTAAACATAAACACATTTCTAGGTGTTGCAGATTTATGCAAAAAATGATGACCATAGTGGTTATAGCAATACAGCTGTTCATAGTCTGATGAACCCTCTAAATATTCATTATTAGAAAATGCAGCAGATTTTTCTAGGTCAAACATCATATCATTCACAGTTTCAAAGTCCCAATCATCAGAAAAGGTACTGAATGAAACAAAATCACTTAGTGAGATCTTAAATAAATGTGGAATGTTCAAATGTTCCCTCGGGCCAAAAATATAAAAATCTGTTTTGTCCCACACTATACCATCCTGTATAGGAATGGCTGTGATGTTCACTGCAGACAAGTCTCTCGTTTCACGATGGGATGATTTGTGAGGTTTCAAAAGTAAGTTCACTTCTTTTCTTTCAATGTCCAAATGGATGTATCTCCCATTTATAAGCACGCTCATAGTCATAACCAAAGCTAGCCAAAGCAGGAAGAAAAATATTCCAGAAATAACCCAAAGTTCAATCCATGGTGAAACTAGATAAGTCTTTTTCAAAAAATGTAAAAAGTCTTGTACTTGCTGTTTAAAAGTTTTTGATGCTGGCGACGTCTCGGGCTCACTCGGATCCTCAGAAAACGTATCAAAGTTAATGAAGTAGCCAGAAGCAGTTCTGTCAATTGTTGGAATTGCATCAGGATTTGTAGAAATCGCTGGGACCAGTTGATCACTTGTTACATTGGTGTAGACAGGTGTATTTGGACGAACTGTTACTTGTGTTTCAAGAGGGATGAGTTCCATAGCATTGTTGCTCAGTCCTTCATCTGTTACTGCTGAAGTCTCGATGGTTATCAGTCTTTCAGTCTGAACCTCTTGGATAGTAGCGAGAGGAGTGTGTCTGCTGCTAGGTCGGAGTCCACGAGGGCTACTATTTAGTATTGGCCACATACTGTGGTTTGATGAGGTCGATGGACACAAATCTTTTCTCCTTTTTTCCAGCAAGGGGCGGCAGAAGTACTGTTCTTGTTCCGTGTATGGCTAGGACAGGTACTGGTTGTCTGTATGAAGGTCCAAATTCCTTCTTGTCCGCAATCTTTTCTCTGACTAGATCCCCAATTTTTGGAATCCAGACAGGCCTTGCTGGGACCGCTAGTTTTTCCCCAGTGGTGGTTGGCTGCAGGAATACGTTGCTTTGTTTCGTTCTTATTTCATTTAAGTCCTGTAAAACAGCCAAACGATCTTTGATATCAAAGGGTTTATTTTCCACCACTGTGCCACTGCTGTCCAGATCTGGCACCCACATTCTTGTCCCAACTAGGACCTCATATGGAGTGACCCCCCCTAGAGAACTTCTTGGCAAGTTGTTTAATGAGCATTGGACCCCATATAGATGTCTGACCCACCCATCACCCGAACCTAATACCCTAGCTGTTATAGACTGCTTTATGTCCCGGTTTTTCCTTTCCACAACAGAATTTCCCTCAGGATGAAACGGAGAGGAGTACCGCAATGCAACGCCCAGACTGGCCATGGCGTCTTTGTAAGCCCGAGAGCTAAACGCAGGGCCCTGGTCAGAATGTAGCGTGCCTATTGCGTATGTGCCGATAAAGACTCGTAAATCTTTTATAACAGTTCGAGCGTCAGCCGAGTGCTGAGGCCATATCCATAGGAACCTAGAGCAAGAATCCACTGCGACCATGATATATTTATAGTTACCGTCCCTTTGCAAGGGACCGCAGTGGTCCAGGTAAACACAAGCTAATGGTTTGTCTGAAATTAACAGGGGTGTCTGCGCAGGACGTTTCACTGTGGAGACTTTCATCTGTTGGCAAATTTCACATTCCAGAACATAGTTCTTGGTCTGTTTCCTAATGCCAGGCCACCAATATCTTTGTGTTAGTAAAGATACTGTTGCAGAAATGCCTGTATGGGCAGAGGCTATCCCTTTGTGTGCTGCTAGGATTAGTCCTAATCTGCGTTCCTTGTTTGGAATTACCCTATCCCCCACTCCAGGGATTCGAGCAAAAGGAACGTTGTTCGCATCAATTACATATGAGTACTTGAGTGGAAACTTTTTTGGTAACGCTGCACCACTGCCTTTGCTCGTAGCATTGACAGCCAACATTATCTCACTGTCTATTTTCGTTTTTGAACGAGTGATCGCAGCTACGGAAGCCGTCTGAACAGCCCCCTTTGCGGCTTCGTCAACCAATGAATTCCCTGCAACGTGAACGCCATCACGTTGATGACTCAGTGTATGGATCATGTGAGCCTTTGGTAGTTCGCTTTTTAACTGAACTACTTGTTCCCAAAGCGTTTTATGCTTTATTGTGCCACCTTTGGCATCTTTTCACCCGTTTTCAAGCCAAGTTTGTATATATTCATTATACGACTGAACACAGTAGAAAGAATCGCACACTATGAGTGTGGGGAATTCTCGATCTGTACTTTCAAGTGCCAGTTTGAATGCTTGTAGTTCAGCTCGCTGAGCTGTGCAATCCCCTAGAGACTGGGTTTTTGTGACCATAGGTCTGAAGTTGTCATCGCGCATGCGACCTTTAACGATTGCGCACGCTGCACTGTAAGCTTGCTTACTCCCTGTTGTGGGTTGTGTGGATCCGTCAGTGTAAATTATAAATTCGTACTGATCGAGAGGCAGAATCTCAGTAGGCAGAGGACATTCATGTTCATATTGCAGGAACGCTTGTGTTTTTAAATCAGGATCAAAAACATATTCAACATCTGTTGCAGCAAGAGAATTAACCCATTGTATCCATCTTGGATGTAATGCTTTAGCATTTGGAATGCTCGCTTTTGTTACCGCCTCTAAGGCCGGAACTGGGGTTACAACAATAATGCGTTTCCCTTGGGCTAGAGCTCTTTCTTTTGCTATAGCGGTTTGAACTGCTGTCAGAATTTTTTCTGTTGAAGTGAAGCGCATTTCTGCTGGTGTATACAAGTGTGATTTGTATGCAATTAGTACTTTTTCACCCTCATTAAATGTTAAGTAGGTGAATCCGCATTGACCCGAAATTATTCGGATCACTAAATTGCGTTGGCTTACGCGTGTTTGTAAGTGATTTGTTGCTAACATGTTAGCCTGGAGTGAACGCAAGATTTCTGTGTGTTTTTGTGTCCAATTTTTGATTGAAAAATCAGGTTTGATTAATGCGTAGAGAGGTTTGACCCTTTCTGCGTAATTTAGAATGTAAGTTCTTCCAAAATTTAGGAAACCCAGGATGGATTGTAAATTTTTCAGCGTCTTTGGAGGTTGGAGCAGCGCACACCTTTCTAAAAGTTGGCTGCCAAGCTCTTGCCTTCACTTGAAAGCTCATATCCTAAAAAGAGGACATTGAGATGGGCAATTCTGGATTTTTTTAAGTTGAATTTGTAGCCCTCAGAGGCGAAGCCCAGTATAATGGTACTCACCCTGTTCAAGTGTTTATCCAGGTCATCGTCTGTCAGATAGATGTCATCGACATAGGACAAAGCCTCATTGTCATAAATTTGTAGTAACTCCGTTACTCTCACTGAGAATAACCCCGGGCTGTTCTTGAACCCTTGTGGGAGTCGACAAAATTGACGCTGGGTCCCCATTATTGAGAAAGCTGTTAAATACTAACCCTGGGCAAAGCACTACACTACGCTCGCGTAGTTTGCGAAGTTTGCGCTACTTCGCACAACGCGAATTGCACGTAGCACAGTGCAAACACGCGTAGCGTAGCGTAGCGTAGTGCAGCGGTCATTTTTTGCTTGCTCGCGGTCCTCAACGTCAAGTTGGCGACCGCGAGCAAGCAAAATGACATCCTGGCGAGACTTTTTCCTCGTTCGCGATCAGCAACATCAAGGTGCCGATCGCGAGCGTGGAAAATAAACCTCCCGGAGAGATTCTCAACGCGGGGAGGTCAGGTTTCTCATTGCGAGTGGTCGCGTATGCTCGCGACCGCTCGCGATGAGAAACTACCTGTCCGTGTTGAGAAAGCTGCCGCTCGAGTAAAAATCTACTCGAGCGGCAGTAAAAGACAGCTCGCACTGTGCAAGATGCCGTTTTCAATGATTGCACAGTGCGGACAAGCATCCGGCACTGTGCAATCATTGCGAACAGCGCACTACGCAGTTCGCGTAGTGCTACGCGTAGCTCGCGAAGTGCGAACTGCACTTTGCGTAGCTTCGCGTAGCGCTACTTCGCGAACTACGCCCAGGCTTATTAAATACCTGCTTCCAGGTGCTATGTTTTGACAAAAGAAACCATTTGAGATGTCTAATGTGGTTTTGTATTTTTTACGCACAATGTTATTCATTAATGCTGTACTGTGTGCATTTTGCACTGCAAATGTTTTTGAACAAGTGTTTAAGTGTCTGTAATCCAAAACTAGACGATATGTATTGTCTGGTTTGGAGACAGGAAACAAAGGATTGTTCATTGAAGAGGTGCATGTTTCAATCACCCCTTGGTATTCAAGTTGATCTAAGATCTCCCTGACCTGTTTTTTAGCTTCTTGCTTTATTGGGTACTGCCTTTGTGCAGTAGGTTCATTTTTCAGATGTATTTTATGGTGAGGTGAATCCTCATCCCATCCTACATGATTCTTGTATAATGCTGGGGCCGGGGCAACTGCCCATTTCCTGGCATAAGTATATTTTAGATGAATTGGAATATGGTTAGAGAAGGCAGGCATAATAATGTCCTCGCCATGTGGGCACTCCCTGACAAATTGTGGTGGCCAGTCTTTTTCTGCTAGAAGTATGTCATAGCCCCTTGAAAGTTTTTCCCAAAAAGTGCTTTCACCTGTCTAGGTATGTCTCCCTCCATCCGGAGTGTTATTTCATATAACTTTTGTGGAGTACTAACCCTGGTGTCTACAGTCTCAACAGTAATGTACTCATTCAAGTCCACTATCTCCAGAAGTTCCTTCAGGTTCTGGCGAGCTATTGTGACTACTGCTGCACTGTCCAGCATTGTCTGAGCCCATTCTCCATTCTTGAGTTGTGTTCTCAGTATCCTCTGCATGTCTGACCTTCAGACCTGCTACCTTCTTCTTTTTGATTTTTTTTTTGGAACATGTTTGTCGTCTTTCAATTTCACGCGTTCTTCTCTATGTTCTGACCGTCCTCTTCGTTCCGATGTCTGTGACGAGATCTGAAAGGTACGAGAGGAACGTGTATCAGTATCTTGATACCTGTCAGGCTTTTTCAAATTATCCCTATTCCTGAGGTTATACCTCCTTTCAGCGGGCTCCTTTTGAGGAGACCTACCTCGGGATTGAGAACGTTTCTCGTTTGAATTTTGTTTATTAGTCTCCCTCTTCTTTTTAGAAGATGTAGGAGTTTGTTTAATAGAGTCCTTCTCAGGACTTTCAGATAGTTTTGGCTTCACTGGTCTTCCACCCAAACTATCTCTGCCTAATTCTGCATATGATTGTTCTATTATTCTGGGTAGCTCAGTTTGATGTTCTGTAACATCGAATTCCCTTAATCGTTGGCGGATCGTCACTGCTGCTGCCTCCCCTTTAATATTAGATAATATTATTGTTGAGACCTAGTCGAAATTTTTCAGTAATTTCATACCTAAATTCAGAGCAGTCTCTGCCCCGTATTCGTTTTGAATTTGTTTCAGGACATCTGGTATTACCGCAATTGATGGAATACCATGTGTTTTAGTATAGATGGCAGCAAAGACTGAGCCCCAAGTGGTACAGTCTTCCAGTTGTGGTGTGATCCCCATCGGTAAACAGATGGTTGGGATTCTGTGTTTCTCATACGGGCTAGTATTTGGAAATACTGCTTCTATTTGAGTAATTTTTTGAGCTATCCAGAATGGAATTTGCTCACGTTTTGTGGGCATTTTTCTCATGACTGCGTATAGAGTCTGTGGTGTAATTTTTAGTGTATTCCCCTGTTGAGGAGTTTGATTTGGAAGTGTCAATGGTGGTTGGACTGTGAAAGTCCGCATGACATATTGGACTAGTTGTCTGTAGATTTTTATTAACTCTGTAAGTTGAGTAAGTAGTTCCTCATCCGTCATTATATCCAGTTCAGGATGAGGAGTGTAGCCGGCTAGAATCGGCCATGTTGCTCCTGGTCTACCTAGTGGACCGAGCCTGGTTATGTTTCTGTGATGTTTTAGGGTGCCTTTAAACCAGAGCTGATGCTCCTGGTATGTTAGTGGAATTTCAATATCCTCGAAAGGAATATATTCCTCTGGTGGATCATCTTCTTTGTAGAAGTGAAACAGTTTTGTTACTGAATTTGATTCAGGAAATATGACCCATGAATAGAATACCTCCGTCTGAAAGGATTCGTGTGCCTCTATCACGAAAATTGCTCTACCACCTCTCGGAGGTAGGCAGTGTTTTATAAGTTTTAGAGTGATGGCTCTTCTTCAGTTTGGATGGATGTCTATAACACCCTCCTCAGGTTCATTTAAACCTGTAAAGTTAAAAACTGCTATGGCTGGGTCAGCCGCAGCTCCACCGTTTCCGGTGTTATTGTCCCCGTTTATGGACATTTTGTTTTTTGAAAAATGTAGACCAAGTTTCAAGGAAACAAAAGATAAGGTGCACAATATTTTGGAACACTGTATCCTTCAACGTTGAACAAACCAAACAACTAATATATAGGGTGCTTCCCTATTTAGTTATGGCGGATATTTAGCCCTACCCACTCCGGACGTCTTATGGAGTATGTGAGTAGGGGTCTCTGAGAAAAGCACGAATGAGTTATTCAGTATCTAGCGTTAAATTACTGCCTTACCAAACCGTTGGGCGCCATGTAGTGTAGTTCCTATTTCCCTAATAGGCTCTGCGCATTGGAATAATATAACCTATAGGTTTGACATAGGACTAAGGTCGGTATGTCCCTATCGATTATATTAAACTTAATTACCTGTGCCAGCTAGCTCAGAGGCCACCAGAAACTCCTTGAGAACAAGAAGGGAGTAGTTTCTGGCAACCGAAAAACATGACAACTTTGTTTCCCTTTAGAAGCGGAACATGTCTCAGAATCGTGGAAACAATAGATAACAGTTTCACTCATTCAATCGTGCATGCTTAGTCTCTGCAGAGTTACACAGAAAGGAAAGACGGACGTTTCAATAAAAAGGGTTTTATTGAACAATCTTGTTTCTCGTGTAAGAGATATGTGCTGTTATGATCACAAGACAGTATGCAAGATAAATAATGTACAGCGTAAGCAGTAGAAATAAATAATACTGCGCTAGCATTATCTTTTAGCATATATTCACGTACATAAATAACATGAGCTAAGAATGCGGGTACTCATTCGATGCGTCTCTATGCTAGTTCTATCCCAGTGTACCTAACCTAGTCTAGGTATAGGGAAGAGTAGAAGTAGGTGGAGTATTCTCTGGTATGGTAGACTAAGAGTATGTTAAGTCTAGTATGCCAAGAGTCCCTCTAGGATCTAGTCAGCTCCATACCTTGAGAATGAGAGAGGTGGGAATCTCCTGCCGGATCTTGGAACTCTAACACCCCGCGAGGGGAGTCAGAACACTGGAAGCTGGATTCGTCTGCGTGCAGGAATGACAGCGTCTTCTCAGTGCATCAGGCCGGGATACGGGCTCCTCTGAAGTCGAGGTCTCCTCTTACTTGCTTGGGCAAGGGAAGGTATATTTATACCTGGTAGGTGTCGAGGAATGTTAGCATTGACGTGAAGTTGAACAGAGGAAGACGTCAGGAATGAACCCTTAAGGTATAACGGTTCATACATAATAGATGAGTTCTTGGAGAAATCAATAGTCCTGTGCTAGGGGAACTCCCGAAGCTTAAGGGTCTGGTTTCTAAGAACTCGTTGTGACGTTAGGGTGGACGGATGTCGATGACCATGCCTGTATTTGGAGTGCACGGTTAATGCCTAAATAAGGACAGGGATTCTATGCCTATATAAGGGCAAGGCGAATTGTGCCTATATAAGGACATGATTCAGGAAAACCTATATACGGACCCCTGAAGCGGAATACAACAATACGTCTTTCGTGTCTCCATGGGTGATGTGGTAACACAGGACATACGCTCAGACGACTGGGATGTGCATGCAATACAATCATTGTTTTCTGATTTGAAGTATTATGCTGCTTTTAATGCTGAAGATTTATATTTAAATTCTGCCAATTATGCCGATTTATTCTGTTATCAACATTATAGGCATCACTTCCTACATAAGACTAATACATTATGCCCTGTTGTCAATTACACACAGTGGGAACATTGCCCTACACCATTAAAAGGTAGTTCGAAAACTCTTAGAGATAAATTAACATTTTTTACAGACTTTGATAGGTCAACACCCGAGTCCTATTATTTAAAATATATGTTCCTTCAACTCCCAAAGTAATGTTGACCCATATGAAATTAATTTATTCAAATTCTTTCAGACATGATCTGTCAGTCAGGGGTTATGATCACTGGAAGGCCACCATTGATTTGAAATCGATCTGGGGTTCTAAAACCTGGCAGGTGCGAGGCACTGAAGCCTTACATCATGCCTGCCTCATCCCAACACAAATTTTGTTTTTAAATGAAACAGTTTACCAGACAACTTGCTTTGGTTTGGCAACTGCAAAAAAGTTGAACGCCCCTGCCATTCCCTCTTTACCTGAGTATAATAATTGGCGCAAATACACGAATTATACCATTGAGGCCTTACAATCTTTGTTTCAAAATAACACGTTTAATGTATCTGAAATGGATCCTTTAGGTTGGCTAGTTTGGCAGACGAATTCGAATGCCTGCCAACTTCGTTTTCATAACACTAGTTTAGGTTATATGCAAGACAGACCCGACCCAAGATTTCCAGATACACATTCGGTAACAACCTATTCGGTTGGAAAATTATGTCAACAGTGGTTGCAGCACTCTACACTATCGTCCGTTAAACAACATTTAGCGTTGTTGTCCAATAACATTAATTTGGCCGACTTTGTGTTGGGACCCAGGGTTCCTAGAAGAAAGAGATTCTATTACGCAGCTTACAATGAAATATGGAAACTTTCACAGATTGAAGCGGCGTCACGTCTGCGGGAAATTGACCAAGCGAACTTAGAAAAGGGTCTAGCTGTTGTCGATAATAGTATTAACACACTATCTTCCCGCATTTACACATTGGATAACATTGTTTCTTCTGTTATTGATATTGTGCAAGAAGATGTGTCTCTGTTATATCATGGTCAAAATCAATTGCGTTCTGTAATGCAATTCGCATGGACTTTGCAAAAATGGGAAAAGTACCATGGGATTATTTAAATGCGACTGCTTTGTTTTTACCATTTAATTTGACTGACAAACAGCAGTTCATGTCCATGAAAGATGCAATTTACACTCTTCTACACATATAAAAAATAGACCCTTTGCCCTTTTCTGTAGCGGAAACTGACACTGCTGTTTGGCTAATTCATGGGGTTATATCTTTGCCTTTCTTGCTGTTCCAATTCAGCTCCTGTATGAAACATTACCCGCTAGGCCGCTTTGAACCCCTGGGTATAGCTTTTCTGCATGAACTGTGGTCTTTGCCTTTTACCTACCGATGTTTGCGGGAAGAAACTGAAGTATACCTTACAGGAGAGGACTGTGATTCTACAGTGGGTCATTCCCTTGTTTGTAAAAATATAAAGTTACACGGAGCATGTAATATGTCAGCTCCGAACCTTGCATGTGTTTTAAAAGGTAATCCGGTTCCCGCAATAATTCCCACGTTCACTCTGCTTACTAACGGTAGTTACCTTATTCTAAATAACCAAGAATGCTACGGCTTGCTGGCTGGCATACCATACATAGTAACGGTTTCACAGCGCGTAATTTGTTGTAAAAATGTGCTTTTTCCTCCCCCGCGTGGGCAGCTCGATAGCTCAATTTGGCCTTCCATACCAACTTTGAAAGCAGATTTCAACAAGTTGAGCAGATTAAAGGCGTTTTTAACACAACAAGAAGTCGCCCTTACTTCAGCACGAGAAACCTTCAACCTGCAGGTGGCTAGCGCTGCTAGCGAAATTCAAACACTTTTAAACACTAACCTCCCACTGCATTTTGGGGAGCTAATACACCGCATATTTAATGCGTCTGGTACAAGTGGCCTTGCACATTTTTTTTAAAGCTGTCGGCTCTGGCCCTGTGACTTCTACAATATTTGGTGTTATACCTGCATTCATTCATTCTATTTTTTCCAGCGTCTTTGGTGGATTCCCTTTAATGCTGGCGTTAGCTGCTGGAATCCTGCTTCTACTGTGTGTGCTGCGCAATGGCTACTCCTCTTTCAGTGCTGCACAGACAGGACCAGCTGCGATTGCTCCATGACCGTATGCATGGATGCTTTGGTACACTACCACTGGCAGCTCTCAGTGGGTCTTATGGGTTGTCCTTCCGCTTTGCATACTGCACTTGCGTGCAACCTGTCTTTTCATGTCTAAAATGTCTGTCTACATGGGCATTGGATTTGTGCCTCTCCAATACGTCGTGTCCGGACCCGGATTTCGACCAGCTGATGGGTCCCTTAGTGGCCCATGAGTGGGACTGTTCTGGGATTGGCTTTATGGCGCATGCGGCTGCACTAGAAATCTTGGCTCAATGGGAAGACTGTGAGGCTGCGCAGAATCTCCTACTTCTAAGTTACATCGAATATCACGCAAGTTGTCCGGAGATGCTAATGGAGGCACCCGCATATGAGGAGCACACTTGTTTATTCGATTTGATAAACTGGATGGCATCCCTTTTTTCTACCAACGACAATGATTTCCTTCTGGAGGGTGTTGCATTTTTTTGCTCCTACACTCTGATGGATTAAATTCACCAGTCCTTGGATTTTTGATGCCTTTTAACAAAATTACTTTTTTCCCTAATAGGTTTTTTTTTTCTTTCACTCGCCCTTTTTGAACTCTGCTCGCACTTTTTTAACTCTGTTTTCGTACTATGTCTACATGCGATGGCCTTACCAGGGGGAGGGTGTAGTATGGATTGTGGGTCCATTGTTGACATCTGCTATGTTAGCATGAGCTTCTCTGCCATGAGGCTGCTTTTGCTCACAGCACTGCATGCATAGATTTCGCAAGACTCTGTTTGTGCCCTTTCACATGAGAACTGTCTGCTTTTCGCATTCTCTGCCGTGCTCTGAGGTTTAGTCTGCACACGATGTACAAGGTCGATCAACAATGCCCCTTGTTATTCTGTTCTGGTCAGTCCCTCGAACCTAGACATAACATGACACACAGCTGCACTACTGAAAATCGTATGCTTTAATATTGCAAGCTAAACATGTGGTGCAGGCACTTGGAAAGATTCCTTTCCGGAGAGAAGAGCTGTGCTTGTCCTGAGATGTGAACCTTTCATCTAGGCCTTGAGGTATGGGGTCTGCTGACAAAGCCCAGAGGACTTCTTTTTTATAATAAACTATTTCTTACCACAGGGAGGGTGGTTAAGTATTGTAGCCCTTTTCCACTGTCTTTATAAAATGATATCCCCGTTTGTATTCTATGGAATTGTGACAATGCTGACTATATTGTGTTTATGCATTTTGCTGCTAGTAATGGCACGTGTACTGTACCATAGAGCGTGTTAGTTGAAATAAACATTTTAAACTATACCGTGACTCTGATTACTTGCATTGTGGACAAGTATGAGTGAGTGAGCGAAAGAGTTGTCTGGCTCCCGCGATTCCTGAGAGAGTCGGGAGTGTCGTGTTCTGAGTTGTCTAATCATTGGTAGCTTCGCTGTTAGTCGGAGAACAAATGAGACACTATAGGTGGTCGGTTTTGGGATTTTGGGTACTAATGTGGTAGGTTGGTACACCCCTATTCACTGAGGTCCTGTTTTCCTGCGCATAGTTCTGTATATGTGCAGAATCCCTGCAACAGAGGGGCCGGGTATCACCACCCTGTAGCTAAACAGAGCCTTAATACAGCCATTGCAAGAAATATAAAGGGTTGAGCATGGGGGAGGACTTCTCCCTTTTAAACCCCTAATAAAATCAATTGAGGAGTGACCTCAATCCGCAGGCCCAGTTTCGTCTCCAGAAATTTGCTAATGTCTTTCTTCAATCCATCCAAGCAGGGGCATCTTGCAAACATATGTATCAGATCCTCCCCGTAGGACTAACAACGAGGACAATTCGTACCAGATGCCCCTCCCTACGTAATAATTTCCCCCGGAATGATATAAAGATTAAACCACGTTTTAAAATGCTGGGCTTGCAAATTGGCAGACATTACAATTGACTGAACAAAGCCTAATGATTCTGTACTTTCCCCATTTTCTGTCTGCAACGACTCTTGCCATTGTCTAATGTGTTTATCCATGTCATCAACCATCTGGCTTGTTCAACATCCTGTGTAAGATTCCAATTGGCGGCTTTTGCTCAATGATCACATCTAATAATTCAATCTTAGAGAACCCGCCTAACCCACCTACTTTCTTCCCTAAGAAGTCCCTTATGTGTAAATATTTGAAAAATTAATTATGCTCCATATCAAAGTTACTTTTAATTACTTCAAGCGTGGTTATACCACTGTCCCCTACAAAATCCCGGACCCTGCTCTTTCCAGCATCTGACATAAGAATCCCCAAAAATGTCCGGTAAGATTGGGGTTTTTTGCAATGGTGTGTAAAAGTTAAAGTGACCAATTCCCATTTTTTCTGAACTGCTGACTATATTCGATATGCACAAGTGTTTTAAACCTTACTCTCTTAAAGTATCCAAACTCTAGCTGACACAGAACACATCCCCTAGCCTCCTCTCCTATCAGTAATTCATATATCGTAGGGAAATTCTTTGCTAAGATTGCACTTTCTTCTTTACTATAAAACATTAAAGCCATCTGTTGCAATGCAGTGGCCCAGGAATATAATTGAAGATTTGAGACTGCCCATCCCCCACGTTCCTTTGGGAGTGTCAGAAACTTAGGTGCCCTTCTAGGGCAAGGAAAGCCCCAATAAAACCTCCAAATTATCCGCTCCAAAACCTTAAACCAATAAATCTCTACCTCCAGGGGAATGGCCCTAAAAAAATATAATATTTTAGTAAAAACATAAATGTAACTAAATTACTTCTACCAATCAGGGTAAGCCTAAGGTTATTAATTCTCCCAAAATCTGTCTTGGTTTTTCTAATCAAAGGATCTAAATTAATTCCCACAATTTTATCAATGTCTGCTGTGCTATTAACTCCCAAATAAACCGCATTTGACACCACCCGCCTGTCTTTAAATTGCAAATTGCAATTGATGACGACTTACGTTTTGTCTTGATTTAGTTGATACCCTGCAAAACGACCAAACTTATTTGCCTCTAACTCTATTTCCATTACTGCCGCCGCTGGGTCTGGGGTAACAATTACCAGGTCATTGGCATATGCCAAGATTTTAGTTTCCCAACCCTGAACACACACCGGTAGGATTGTGCATTGCCCTTAATTCTCCTAATCAGGGGATCAATATATAAGGCAAATAATAGTGGGGAATATGGACATACTTGTCTTGTACCCCATTGGATAACCACCGTCTCAAACGTTCTGCCCATCAGTGAAACCTTAGCAGTTGGATTTCGGTATAGTCTTTTTACAGATTTTATATATCCAGGCCCCAGTCCCTGCTTGTCCATGACCACCCATAGATTAGACCAGGAGACCCTATCGAATGCTTTCTCAGCATCCAGTAGTATTAAAGCCATAGGGTTTCCTGATATCTTGGCTGCATCAAATAAAGTAATGACTCGACGGATATGATCGGTTGTGCCCCTTCCTGGGATAAAACTGTGTTGCACAGGGGAGACCATCTTGTTCACTACCCCCGACAATCGCATAGCTAGTATCTTTGCATACAGTTTCACATCGATGTTAACTAGAGTAATTGGTTGGTAGTACCCTAGTGCACGGTTTTACCCTTTTTTGGGAAACACTATTTGCCGTTGCCAATGACTCTGGTGGATCAACCCCACTTTGAGTTTGTAAGAATACTTCTAACGTATGTTTTAAGACTGGCAGCAAAAATCTTATAGAATGCGCCTGGAATCAAATCCGTCCCTACTGCTTTTCCTGATGGTAAACTTGCGATGGCCGTTGTAAACTTCCTCTATTGAGATAGGCTGCTCTAGATATTCCCGATCCTCTTTATTTAACACTTTGTGTGTCTCTAGATCCAAATACCACCAGTTCCGCACCCAACTCTTTGGTATATAGCTGTGGATAAAACCTTTGAAAGGTAGCAGGGTCCTCTCTGTGCCCAAAGGAAGATTTGCGGGGTTTACTGAGCTCCTAGCCTCCACCTCTGAATCTGCTGGGGGCTCACAGCCCACTGGCCTAGCCTCTTCTAGCCACTCCTTTGGTGTTAACCATTACCCACCAATATTTTCATTTTGTGGAGGTGGCAGTAGCAATGTATCTGTACTCACGATTTTCAAGAGAAAGCCACCTGACCTCTTAGCGTGCTCCTCAGGTACGGGTTCAGGTATATCTGCGTAGCTAGATCTCTTTGGGTGGAGTCCGAAAGCCCTTCCGGCGCAGATCTCTGGTATCAGAGGTTGCTTCTCCTTCAGCGTTCCTTCACTGGACCGCAGGTCTTTCTCTTTCTGGGGCACAAGCTTCTGTTGTCAACGCCACCCCCGCGTCGCGTTCCTCTGCCGCTGCTGTCTTCCGAGCGTGAGTCGCAGTGTGTGTCAAGACTGAAGCAGAGGCTTCAGCCCGGTTCTTTGAGGATTTATTTAATTTCGGGGGCATTCTCCGACCAAGCTGTTTTTTCAAGCGTTAGCCGAGCACATCACCGACAAAAAGCATCAGTGGCAAAACGACCTCCCTCAATCCACCGGGGCCAGCCACTCCAGATTTCCCTCTCAGGTACTGCTGTGTGCCTTCTCTGGCGATGTATATGAATCCCAACATATTGTGTCCCTTAATTTAAAGGGCCACCAAGGTTCTCTCCTCCACTATTCTCCTGTTAAGACTGAAACTAGGGAGGGCAGCTACCACGGTGTTCTAAGCAGCCGCCATCTTGCACCTCCTGCATTAGCTCAATTAATAAACATGTAAAATGAAAATGATAATCTTCTTTTCTTACAACAGAAAAGAAAGCACCTGCTCCACATTACAACACACCCAATTGAAAAGCTACAAGAAAGTCTGATACATCTAAGAAGAGCATACATGTAACTAAATAAGAAAAGTTGTTGCATAATTTTATATGTAAGTAACAAATGTATAAATATGAAAAATTTATAATTCTTTATACAATTACACAATTTTAAGACATATTGACAGAAAGAGAAAGATGCATAACATCACAGAAAGGAAAGCAATTATTAAGTCACATGGGCTACATCTCCAACCAAGAAAATACATTGATGGAAACTGTGAATTGGAAATGTACTAAATATTACTCTAATGCATGCTAAGGGAGGGTCACTGTAAAAGATGATGTAATTAATGTAAGGGAACACAACCCCCCCCCCAACTGTGACAGAAATGGGAGTAAGAGAGGTACTGCAGGATATAAGAGAGGCAAACACTAGCTCCCAGGAGCCCACAACAAACATCCTAAAAGAAATACTCCCTAACGTCCCGAACTCATCACAGGCCAACTACCACCTACACCCACTTTAAAACATTCAATTACACAAGCTAAAATAGCCATCAGCGATACCACTCCTGCCCCTAGAAAATACCAGGGAATAATGTGGCCTAACGGCTAGGGCGGTCGACCTCGGAGCTGGGGAACCAGGCTCGAGTCTCCGCAGGGACGCTCAACATTCTGTGATTCTGGGCAAATCACTTAATCTCGCGGTGCCTAACAAAAGTGAATGTGTCCGTCTGTAACGTAACTGGTGCTCATGTAAAGCACTCTGGTACATTCGGGTCTAGTTCACGCTATATAAAACTCCCCAAAAAATTAAAATACCAAGATATAGAAATACCTGAACACTTAAAATGACACATATAGAGTAACCCGTCCTGTTATATGACAACCTAAACAATGATAGATAAATCCTAATCTTTTCTTCAGCAGATAACGTACTAAAACTAAGCCACTGTCAAACCTGGATGATGGATGGGACCTTTAAAATGTGTCCCAAACCATTCACTCAGATATACACTATTAAAACACAAATGTACCTTTTATATATGACCTACTACCAAATAAATAAACTAGCACTTACTACTAATTCTTAAACTTTATTAAACATAAAATGACTGCTATCCACAAAGAATGATCATAGACTTTGAACGAGCCATGATTCAAACCTTTTTAAACACTTACCCACACACAGCCGTACAAGGCTGTCACTACCATTTCAATCAAAGCATATGGAGACACCTCCAACATGCTGCACAAAGTGTGGACTATGCTACAAACAGTCAATTTGCGTTTGTAATTAAAAAAATGATGGCACTAGACATTTGACCCTGTCACAGGAGTAGCTAACCACTACAATTAACTAATAGAAATACCTTTCTACCAACAAAATGAACACAAACTAAGCCACCTAATTGATCATTTTGAAGATACTTGGGTTGGCAGACTACATCTCTCTGGGCACAGATGCCAACCCAAATTCCAAATACCATGGTGGAATGTCTATGACAGCATCTTGGCACAGGAAGACAAAGCAAAAAACACAGTGGAAGGATGGCACAATGCCTTCCAATCCACACTAGGCAGAATCCAAACTACACTATATAAATGTATAGAAGCATTACAAAAAGAACAAAGCTACCTGCAACCACGAATGGAGCAATTCATAACCAAAATTGCACTTAAACTTAACAAGCACACAAAAAGAGGGGGCAGGTGGGGAAAACATGGCGGTAGGCTGACGCCGGTCGCGCGAGCTCCCGGACCGTGGAGGCGAAGAAGCGGAGTAAAGGGGAAAAGCAGCAAGAAGACGCTTTAAGAATATAAATGATTAAGCGAGCTTACTTTTGAGCTTATTTTTGTAGAAAACGGCCTTCTGGAGCCCTGATGGAGCTCTGATGGGATTGGAGGCGGGATTGGAGGCGATAAGGCAGCAGCGGGAGACCTGGAAGCGTGCAGCAGCTTCCTTGCAGCGGACGCGTGCGGCTACGATACTAGCCGGCTTCCGGACCCGGGCCGCTCAGGGCAGCGGCAGCACAAGTTGGCGGCCCTGGGTGAGTGGATGCGGCCACAGGAGTACGGGGGAACAGCACAAGAGGAGGATTGAGGAAGGCGACGTTCCAGGCACAAGTAAGGGGACAAAAAAGAGATTGTGGAAAAACAGTATACCCCTACGGGAGTGTTACCAGGCGCCATTGAGGCTAATGGAAAGAGATACTCAGTCTAAGGTACCTCTAGCAGAAATTATTAGAGGGGGAGGCGAGTCTGATATGGGCCAAGGCTGAGCGCCCTGTGTGCAGCAAGCAGCATTAATATACCGGGCCCCGGGGGGAGTGCCCCCACTAACACGCCAGCAGGGAGCGGGAGCCGGTTAGAAATAGATATAAATTGCGGTCAGCACTAGAGGAGAAAAGCAAGGGCGGGAGAACAAGGGAGCAGGCTGTTCGACAAACTGTCATGGTCTCCCCAAAGAAAATAGCGGTGAGAACAGGGGGAAAACCTAAGCGTTGTGGCCCTAAGGACGTACGATCATTAGCTAAACCCTTACCATCCCTTAGCTCCTATTTTAAGATAATGGAGCAGGTTACCACCGCACAGGAGTAAGGTGGGAGATAAGATACCTTTGATGTCTCAGCCCGCACCACTCCCTTTGGAAAATCATTTTTCCATTTTGACTGAGGACACTCAAGCTGAGGGCGCGAACTTAAGTATAAATTCAAGTCCAAGCTTAGATTTAAGTTCTGGTCCCAGTACTAGTCAGAGCACCCCCCAGGAGAGTGCCGAGGCATTTGTTGCGGAGGATCCAAGCTCTAGAGATAACAGCAGCCAAGCCGCAGGGGGGACTATGAACCAATTGGAAAAGATGATTTTGAGTCTGCGGCAGGATATCTTTAAGAAATTTGAAATTTCAGAAAGCAATCAAAAAGATATTCAAGAGAAATGCGAGATCCTGGATGGGAAATTTGATGACATTGTTCAACGCACGGGAATTTTGGAAGGGGAGGTCAGGGAACTGTCTGAAACGGTCTCGGAGAACTCCAGAGATATAAAGGACCTGAAAGTGCAGAATAAGTCTTTACAGGAAGACATGGAGAGGCTTGAAACACAGGCCAGACAAAATAATGTGAGAGTCTTAAACATCCCGGAGGGCTCTGAAAATGGGGACATTAAGATCTTTATTTGTAAGTTATTGAGAGAAGGAATTCTCCACGACAGGCAGGATATTGATCTGGAGAAAGAGATCCAAAGAGTCCATAGGGACCCTTTCAAGTTAAACCCTGCAAGAAAGTTGCCTAGGAAAATTTTGATCAATTTTCTAATGTATGCTGTGAAGGAGTTGGTACTAGGTCGTGCCCTGAAAGAAGGCTCCTTGAAGCATGGGGATTTCAACTATCAAATAAGGTCTGACCTAGGCAAGAGAACCGCTCAAAGGCAATGGGAGCTAGGCACTAGAATGAATGAACTGAGGAGTAAAGGTGCCCAGGTGCAGATGAAGTTCCCAGCGATGCTTAAAATTATGTGGAGAAACAAGATGTTTAATATAAGTAGCCCTGGGGAGGTTGATACCTTCATAGCAAAGATGGAGGGATGAGTCTATGAATCTATAGTGTGTAAATATTTGTAAGCGGTCTTAGTCCAGTGTAACTAGGACAGGTGCTAATATAGAATCAGTATAAGTAGTGAAGCTGAGCTTTTCCCCTTTTCTATTTTTTCCTATTTTTAAGTATATGTGGTATCACTCTACGGGAAGGGGGGTCACAAAGGGCGGACTATATCACCCAGGGAGAAATAAGGGGGTTTTCCAGGGGGGTGGGGTGGTGGGTTACAGGGTGCGGGGAGCATAGGGAAAAAAATAAAAAAATTAGTCCTTTTTCTGCTATCTTTAAATCTAGCTAAGGTTATGTATGGCTTCCTTTGGTCTGGGAGGTTTAATCAAGGGTGTATATTCGAGAAGGTGAAGATAATGAAGATAATGAAGAAGATGAATGGAGGCAGAGTCTGGGAGTTTAAAGAATGAGTAGGTTAAATTTGGTAAATTTTCTAACATGGAATGTTAATGGATTGAGATCTAGGAGAAAAGTGGCTCAGGTAGCGGAACATCTCAAAAACAGTGAGGCGCAAATTATTCTGCTTCAAGAGACTCATTTGGAACGGAGGGAATGTGGTTTATGCTTTAATAAGTTACGATGGGTCCAAGAGGTAGTGTGCTCAGACCAGAGAGGGAATACCAGAGGAGTAGCTCTTATCATTAGAAATGATTCAGGAATAAGGTTAATTAAATACGAATCAGATTTCTCTGGTAGATGGTTGGTTGCTTCCCTCGAGCTCCAAGGTAGGTCGGTAGTATGTGCAGTATACTATGGTCCAAATAATGATAACCCGGATGCTTTAATGAAATTAGAATCGTGTTTACTAGAAACATCAGCACCGATAGTATAGGGTGGAGACTTTAATCTAGTTTTGAATAAGGAGTTGGACCGGACCTCGAGAGCTAAATATATCAGTCCTCCTAAAACATCTGCCAGGTTGAAAAGTATGATGGCCGAGCTCAATTTGGACGATATTTGGCGTAAAAAGATGGGGGCTGTAAGGGGTTTCACCTTTTACAGTAAAAAATATCGCCACCATTCGCGGATTGATTACTTTTTGATAGCTCAGGAGCTATATGACGAAGTAGAGGCAGTATCTCATAAACCGGTGGTGCTTTCAGACCACTCTTCAGTAGCCCTATCTTTGAGGCTAAATCAAAAAGTGGGGCAAAGAAGGTGGGGGCTGGACAGGACTATCTTATTGGATGAGGAGGTGACACTTAGCCTAGTGGAAAGAACGGTTGACTTCTTCCTGATCAATGAGGGTTCAACAAAACGTAGTATAGTTTGGGATGCTTTTAAGCATATATAAGGGGAATATTAAAATCCATAATGGTCGGTAAAAAACGTAAGGTAAATCAGGAAGATGAGAATCAAATAAGAGAAATTAAGGCTAGAGAAAGTGATCTCCAGAGGGCCTCAATGGAAGGATCGGATAGAGTACCCTTGCTTAGTAAAGAACTGGACGGACTCCAGGCAAATTATCAGGCACAGCTGGATAAGAGGATACTAGATAAATGGAAAGTTAGTAAGCTCCAGCACTTTGCATATGGGGAAAGGTGCAGTTCATTGCTAGCCTGGAAGTCCAGAACAGATAGGGCCAGGAATACAATACAGAATCTGATTGGTAGAGAGTCAGGGGAATTATTGCACTCCAATGCGGATATTAGCAAGGAAGCCCGAAGTTATATGAGTAGTCTTTATAGTGAGGATATGCAACCTATGGGGTACTGTATAGAGGCATGGTTAAAAAAGACTGAGCTCCCAAAACTCTCCATTGAACAGAGGAACGGGTTAGAGCGTGAGATCTCTGAAGAAGAGATTAAGGTGCAGTGCAGGAGTACGGCCAGGGGTAAGGCAGCTGGGCTAGATGGGCTTCCGATTGAGCTGTATATGTGTATTATAGAAAAAATAGCCCCTATGTTAAAGGACCTATTCAATGAGATATACATTAATGGGGAGATGGTCCCTAGCTCCTGGCTGGAGGCTACGATAACCTTGATAGCTAAATTGAACAAAGATCCGCAAAAAGTGGAGTCGTATAGACCAATATCTCTCTTAATCGCAGACTATAAGATCTTCTCAGGGATTATTGCATCTAGAGTGGCAAAGGTTATAAAGGGAGTCATTCATCCAGATCAAAAAGGATTTATCCCGGGGAGGCAGCTGAATGATCTCACGTTCTTGATGATGGGGGCTATAGATCTGGCTGAGGTCCAAAACCTACCCTTGACCATAGTAGCAGTGGATGCAGCCAAAGCTTTCGATCAAGTGTGCTGGGCGTATCTTTGGAAAGCACTAAGTAGTTTTGGCTTTCCGCAGAATATTGTGAAGACTATACAAAACCTTTACTATCTTCCTAGAGCTAAAGTGCTAGTTAATGGAGAATTGTCAGACTGGTTTACAATTTCGAGGGGCACCAGACAAGGTTGCCCCTTGTCCCCTCTCCTTTTTAACTTGTATATAGAGCCCTTTGCTAGTTTGATTAGGCAAGATCATACCATCATACCTTTTAAATCTGGTGGGTTTAAGGCTAAATTGGCCTTATATGCGGATGATTTGATTTTATACACTATTAACCCACATGAGGCTATCCCTAATCTGATGGAGAAGGCGGAGAGGTTTGGTTTAATTTCCGGATACAAGATAAACGCGGAAAAAACTGAAATAATGGAGTGGAACCAGAGTACGAGGAGCTCGGGGGCTAGATCTCAAATACGGTATTTAGGAATACAGATTACGCAAAAACTAGAGGAGGTTCCTAAAACAACCTGGAAGAAAATCAGTCAGGAGATTGGAAATTTGTTGTTAAAGTGGGCTAACTTACCATTAAACATCTGTGGTCGGGTGAACCTTATAAAAATGATTATCCTCCCCAAAGTCACTTTTATTTTCAATTCAATTCCATTAACCTTTCAGAAAGAGGATATAGCGAAGCTTCAGGGAAAAATTGGGAGTTTTATTTGGGCTTCAAAGGGTCCGAGGATAGCATGGAAAAAGCTAAGGAGGAGGCTAGAGGTAGGGGGGTTGGCGTTACCTGATTTATTGGTGTATTGTTATGCCTTCCATTTTAAGAATTTTCGTATGCTGGCGAATAAGCAAGACGGATCATCAATGGGCCTGCTTTTTGAGGCAATGTTGGCCGATGTTAGTTAGGTCAACATCATTTTCTCTTTAAGTATGGAGACCCGAAATTCTTTAAAAAAGTGAGGCTGAAGATTCTGAGGTCTGCCCTAAGAACGTGGGTCTATCTGCGGAAAAGGTTGGGAGTCCCTTACTATTCAACATGGGCACCAATTTGGGAGTCCCCGGGAACCCCAGAATGCATGAAAGATCAACTGAGTCAGCCCTTAAAATCTGGGGGGCTACACTATTGGGCAGATCTTAAATCAGGATCAAGTTTAGTCAGTTGGGAAGTTCTAAGCAACCTCACAAGGGGACAGTTGACAAGATTCAAATATTATCAAATACGTTCTTGGTGGGCAACTCAGGACTGGGCAGATGAAGAAGACGACTTGAGACTCGACCAGGTTATGAGAACTGATCGATGGGCAAAGGAAGTCTCATATTGGTATTGGGTTTTACTGGAGGCGGATGATAGCATGGAAAGTGAAATCCCAAACTTATGGGCAGATGAGCTTGGGGATAATGACGTGAAGCAACTTTGGCTTGATTCCTTTTCCATTTTACGATCAGTTGTAAAACCTGCCTTGCTTAAACGTAACCATCTTTTTACTACCTACAGGGTGTATTGGTCTCCAGCAAAGCTATCAAAAATAACAGGTAACATTTACTATTGCCCAAGATGTAGGCTTCCTTTAGCAGATGATCCACATGTTTTCCTGTGGTGCCTGAAGATCGCCTCTTATTGGACTTCAGTATGTGACTTTCTTGGTGAGGTGATTGGTAAACAGATCAAGGTAAGCCTAAGCCTTGTATTTTTTGGAATATGTCAAGAGGTTGCTGTTCGGACAAACTCACTTACAGCTAAGTTTATCTTCTATGTGTCTCTACTGGCGAGGCGAGAGATCTGTAGGCTTTGGAAAGCCGAAAATCCTCCATCCTTTGCAGAGTGCCTCAAAAGTATTATCTATACGAGTCTGTCTGATATGGCGTGTGACCCTAGGAGTCAGGTTAAGATCTGGACAAAATTGATTGATTGGAGAGAGAAAGAGAGCGCGTCCAATGATTAAGCCAAATATGCTGTGGGTCCCGGCCTCTCCTCGTTTTGATGGTCCCCTGTCGTTATAACAAAGGAGCTGGAGTGGAAACAGCAGTTTCCTTGTGAGGAAGGGCTCTTTTTTTTCCCCTTGGTTTCTATGGGATAAGAACAATCCTAGCAAGAGAGTTGGCAGAATGAGGACACAAAAAAAAAACACAAAAAAAAGAAAAAGCACACAAAAAGAAAGTACAACATGCTACCATTTAAAGTAAAACTCTTCATAAACAACAAATGAGTCGATTACTTAGCAATAATAGCCAAAAGCATATTATAAAATAAATACTAACCTACAAAACTCCCAATCAAGCACAGCATAATCCTAACCAACATTACAAATTAGTTTTCATATAAATAATATGCATAATATTTTATTATATCAATGAAAACATTAAATAAAACTTCAATTTTAAATAAGAGTGATATAATAAAATATATAAATCATTTATATGCGACCTGGATCCCAGAAAAAAGACTAAAAATGACACAAATAACCTTCAAAATAGAAGGTAGAAGTAAAAAAACTAAATGGCTGCTCAATGAAAGTTAAAAAAAAAAGATTATCTCCCCATAGACATTAATGGGATAATAAGCTAAAAATGCTGGATGAATGTTTTCAAAATTGTAAAAAATTATTAATCATGTAAAACATGTTAGAAAATGTTGCACAAAATATAAACAAATGTTAAGTATAAATTAAATAATAGTATAAAAAATATACAACTAATATATATATGCTGCAAAAACGTTAAAATTATGTTAAGAATATGAACATGAAACAATTTAATTAATGTTAAAAATGTTAAACAATAGTAAAAATGTATAAAATACAATTCTAATGAAATATGATGTATATTGCTTATTTTAAAAATGTTTTAAAAAATTTCTATTTATCAATATATACTTTTTTATAACTAGAATATATATATATACTTTTTTATAACTAGAATATATATATTTAAAAAATGTAAAAATATAAATTAAATAAATGTTGAAAAATAAAAAAATGTGTTGTATATCTTTACTCTATGAAAATATGTTATTCATGATGTTATTTGTTTCTAATATACAACCATTTTTTAATTACCTTTCTAACACCAATACTAATTAAATTACACAACCTACTCTTACTACATAGAAATACATTTTAACGAACGAATTTAACACTAAAATTGTTAAAATAGATATTCACACGCCAATGTAAACCATTTTTGGAAAAAGTGTTGGACACTAAAGGGATGACTTATACTATTCCCACTGCAATCTAAACCAATTTGGGGAAGGTGTTGGACACAAAAGGGGCAACATTTACTCTTTCCACTACAACCTTAACCATTTTGTAGAAGGTGTTGGACACAAAAGATGTGCTATTTACTATTCCCACGACAATTTAAACCAATTTGTGGAAGGTGTTGGACACTAAAGGGGTAGCACACTATTCCCACTTCAATCTAAACCAATTTGGGGAAGGTGTGGGATACTAAAGGGACAACATTTACAATTCCCACTCCTTTCTAAACCAATTTGTTGAAGATGTTGGACACAAAAGGGGCAACATTTACTATCCCTACTCCAATCTAAGCCAATTTGGCGAAGGCGTTGGACACTAAGGGCCTTATTGCGAGTTTAGCGGTCCTACAGCGGATGGTGCAACGTGCCATCGGCTGTAGGACTGTCAAACCTGTAGTACGACCGCCTGCCAGATTAGGAGTTTATTCCTGGTCTGGCAGACGGTCTTGCGGCGGTCTGGCAGCAGCGGTCTGGTAGGCTCCTAGAAGAGCCTACCATGCAGACTGCTGTTCTCAGACTGCCACATGCACCTTCCTGCACGGTGTGGCATGCATGCCACACAGTGCAGGAACTGTGGGTGCAAATCGAGGGGGGCACTACATGTGCCCCCCACATGCACCCCCAGGCTCAGAGGCACAAGAGTGCCCTGTTAGGGCCTTCTTTGTTGCCTCTCCACCACCCTTTTCACGGTGGGCTCACGGCCATGAAAAGGGTGGAGGACAGCCAACTGGAAATATGCTTGGCGGTGCCGGAGGGACACCGCCAGTATATTTCTGTCTGTGACCGCTCTGCCACCGCCGCTGGATCCTTGATCCCAGGCAGCTGCAGCAGTCTTGTGGCAGTCCAACCGCCACCCTCATAATGCAGCACATGGTGCCACAGTGTGGAGGTGGTCAGACTGCCACCATGGACTGCCAAACTCATAATAAGGCCCTCTAACGATAATATAAATAATCAACGCACCATACTCATACATAATTTTGATGCATAAAATAAAATAAAAATTACTTAGAAGACACAATAATGCAAGCTAAAAACCTATAGTTTTACAAGTAATCATTAACATAGATTGTGTCAATACAATCAAAATAATTATGAAATATTATTCTTTTAAATTAATGTAACAAAATTGAAATATACATTTTACAATATTAATTTGCATACCATTAAAATAATTATCATTACATTTTAATAAAAGTATTCACTTCTTAAAAATCGCGTCACCCTTATCCCCTAAACCCACAACATCCCGCTACTAGAAAAAAAATATTTGCATTATGTTTATACATTTATACAACTAAATATACAAATGTAAAAAAAATCACAATTAATAAATTATCTTGCTAAACACATAAATAAAACAATAAACACATAAACTGAAACACACAATAAAATACATCTAAAATAGCACAAATGATATTCCATACAACAATATTCTCTAAAGCAATATTTTTTACAATGATATTAAAAACAACACTTTAAACGATATTCTTACCTTCGATATTCATGTCCATGATATTTTTAATATCCTGATATTCGTGACACAATATTTTTGTATAAGGATATTTATTTCTTCAATATTTTGTCCAAACACCAATGATCTAGCCAACTATGATCTTTCTAACTTCAAAAACAAAGCAAAAATTATAGAAAAAATGTGACAGGCAGCTGCAAGCACACGTCAAATACTTTCTCTTCTACAAGACCAACAGTCAGGATTTAAAACAAGCAGAAGTACAGAATCAACCCTACCAACATACATGAGAATATCTTGAGTGCTTTTGTCAAGAACCAATCTTCAGCCTTAATTCGATTAAGACTCTCTGTGGCAGGGGTGTAGCTTCGGAGGTTTTTTTTTTATGGGGTGTAACACCCCTCAAATAAATGCAGTCTTGGCTTGGTAGTTGGGTCTGTGGGCCCTGAGTTGGGTTTGCCATTCCTGTGTCAGTTTTTCTCATTGTGAGCCAAGAATGAAAAACAAAACAGTGGACTTTGATAAAGGGTAGAGAGAGACTGAGATATCCATCTGGTGGCTGAATTTCAAAATGTGAAACCAGATAATCTGAAATCTATACCGGATTCCCTGCTTGTCCAAATTTTATGACCCTACACAAAATAGTTTATTTCAGAGACCCTCCTTTTTCTTTATTATTACGTATAAGCAGTTTTTAAAAACTTGAGTTCATGAGGTGCGCTAGACAAGCATCCCTTATGTTTGATTTAATAGAATGTAATGTTGCTCCATCTATAATAAGAATCTATGCCTTGTTTAGCGTTTACAAGACTACTGACTTTCTTCTTAGTTCACTATTGGCACTGACGTTGGAGGTAAACCATGAATGTTTCTAAAAACTATCACTTTCATTAAGCGTCTATGTAGTGATGTAATCTGATGTACGAAGGTGAAACGCTTCCACATGTTAAATTAATGCACGTTTTTGAATTCTGAAGAGTTTTTATCATAACTTTAAATTATGTTTGTTGCATGACATACATCCAAACATTTTCATGGCTCAGCTTGAGAAAAAAGTTTAGTTGAGAAATGTGGAATTCACACCCCTGAATCTCAGTGACTAAGCTATGCTCATGCTCTTTGGTGTATGACCCTGTTGATCACGACAACCTGGTGTAAGTTACATGGGGATTAAGATTCGCGCCCTAGCATGGATGACATCCTGGGTTTAGTATCGTGCACAGCAGGTACCAGTGGGGCAGATCATACCCTCCACCCAAGAGCTCTCAAGGATCAGTATTATCCACCTGCCTCGTTAACACATACTTAAATCATCTGAGTGATGTCATAAATCAATTCAAGATTCCATTTTATGCTTATGGCGACGAATCACTGATTTTGACCACATAAGTGAAGACAGTGGTAACAGTACAGACATTACCTCATCTCTCCAGCTCTGAAGGAATGTACAAAGGAAACATCCTTTGCCTCAATGGTTCAGGAACAGAACTATGACTCTTTGTAAAACTCAAACCAAGGCACCTACCTTTCCAGTCGCCCCTTCCAGGGGTGAGCCACCTTCCCCAGAGTTCAAAACTAGGAACCTAGAAGCCATGTTTGATCATGTTAACTCCATACATTAGTGCAGTTACACAGAGTGCGCACCTCTACTGTAACATGCTAGGCAAGGTCCCACTTCTTTCATTCTTTCACTACAAAGTAGGGGTGGGCGGAATTTGCGTAGTCGCGTTACGCAAAGTTCCGCGAAACGGTAAAAAATCTCCGCGAGCTACGAAGAATTCCGCGAGCACGCGGAATTGCTTGTTCCGCCCGTTTGCGATGCTGTTTGCGTGCTCGGGGGGAAATATCTCGCGAACTTGCCCATGCGGTCGCCAATTGGCGCGGCTATCTTGTTTCACTTGTCCCGCCCGCTCGCGATGTGTGTTTCCTGTTCGCGAACGCGGATGACAGATGGCGCGTCCGAATGACGTGTTCGCGATCGCACACTCTCGCGGGATTGCGCGGCCAGCTACCAAAATCTCGTGGCGCACGCGAACGGATAGGAAAACTCGTCGGCGAACGCAGGGATCCCAGTAAGTCGCTCCCGCGCGCACGAACACGCATTTTGAAAGCGCGAACAAGGAAAAAATTCCGTTACCCTGCGTATTGTGGAATTATCGGCAATTCCGCGTTCTCCGCGGAACGCGGAATTGCCAAAATTCCGCGAGCGGAGCGGAATTTACCGCCAAGGCCTACTACAAAGTGGACAGTATTCACTCACTAGTTCTATTATGCTTTGACTATTGTGATAGCATGTATATAGGCTACAAGCGAAGAAACCTGCACCGACTTCAATTATTGCATCGGGTTCCGATCTGCATGTTAGTGCCAGTGAGCGCCCACCCCTACCAGTTTGGATTGGGGCTGTCTGAGCTACCAGGGTCCCGTAATGTGACTGAGCAACCCTGGTAGTGTTCTCTCCAGCGGTGCCTTGTCCCCACATCCTTCTCAAGTACCACACATCACGAGTTAGAGTAACACATTTTAATGCTGGTGTCCGCAAAATGCTATGTAACCCATTACGAAGTTAGCTCCTATCATGCTCTTGGAGTCACAGTGGTGGCTCTCAGTATCCAGCCAGTGCAGTCAGTGTAAACAGACCAAGGAGCGATGGGTTACTATAGAGACCACCTCAGCAGGCCCTGCGCAGTTGTTTACTATACAGGCCCAGCCCACCCTCTCTCTTCACATGGAAGTGCTCCACTGAAGAGAGCATCAGGCAGTGTGGCTGACTCAGGCTGGAAGATTCAGCACATTTAGCATACTTATATTGGCACTGATCAGTCCATCACTGGAGGGGGGGGTAGATTTCTTTTAGCACCTCCACCTCTGGCATCTTTAAAAAAAAAAAAAGAAGGATACACTGCACTTACGAAAGAGGCATTGCATCATGACTGATTAATTGAGAAATTATCTAGTAACATTCATACTTTTTAACTTAGCCAACCTGCTTCCCCGATAGCAGTGGAACAGGTATTTGCAGATTTGAGCTGGCTGCCTGAGAATTCCTCTTTTAATTAAAGGAAGCATTTTTCTATTCTGCTTTAAAAAAAAATCTCATAATAGACACCGATTTACTCTCCCTCTTCAGGGGCAATCTTACCTGCTTTTAGCTTTGAACTGAATAACTGCAATATTAACATCTGTAATACTGGATTTCTTATGCCTCGTGTAAATAAGAAGTCATGAATATAAGGAAGATGCAGAACTTTTGCTTTAGGCCTTGAAGCCTGTGCATGAGGACCTCCTTGGCTAAGCTATGCATTCCTTCATGTCTGCTCTAGTGTGGCACATGTGTAATCAAGAATACACACACTATACAAAACCATACCTTAACATGTTTATGTCTGACTTTCCGCATCTCAGATACTCCTGTCACCCCTGAACTGTTGTTCATCGCTCAGAAGGGGTTATATCTGATATATATCTCTTTAGTTGGACTTCATTGCTTGGTTTAACTTGCGAAAAGTGTCACTCAAAGTTCACACATTTGGCAGTAGAATGTCACTCATACGTACACTGAAATAATGGAAATGTCACACATGAGCAATATGAAAACTTGGCAGCTATGCCCAGAGGGACATTCAGGCGCTACCAACTGCTCAATGGCTGTTTTGTTTGCTTTAGCTTTATTTGATTAGCTGACCTTTAGTAGCAGCCATTTAACACTGTCTAAGTCTAATATATTGTGGTACCTGTCTACTGTGCTACAGTCTGCAAGGTTGCATAGAAAGGAGGCGTGGTCATAAAGCAGTGCACTGTGACTAACAGGTGAATAACAGTCTGCAATCTCCTATCTCCAACACCTTGATTTCAAGTGGAGCTGTCTGGCTGGATGAATCGGCCAGCCAGACATGTAAACTTAAGCGCCTCTTTCAGGCAATCCCCATTCTGTGAGACAGATTAGGAGCAAACACTCCAGCTCCGAGAACTCTCGGGAGGCACTGGGTTGCCTTGTTCATCCAAATCTAATACCACTATTCATTGCAAAGAGCAGCGTTGGGATTGGCTGTGCTGGACTTTAAAACCACAAAATGATTGGTTATGTTTTTCTGATCCCCTTCTCTCCACTAGTTTGCACACATTCCGGACAAATCACGCCACTACATCGGGTGGTGGTGGGAAGCCATACTATCAGAGGTAACTGTGTTTGATTAACAGGATTTCCTAATAACTCAGGGGCCGATTCACAGAACTAGTCTGAGATAAAATCCTAAACTTACTACTTTTGGTATTCACAGAAGGCATTTAGTAGTAGTAAAGTTAGGACTCCTAACTTTACTACTACTAAACTGAGACAAAATCCTAACTTTACGATTTTCGGTATTCACAAAAGGCATTTAGTAGTAGTAAAGTTAGGAGTCCTAACTTTACTACTACTAAATGCCTTCTGTGAATACCAAAAGTAATAAGCTTAGGATTTTATCTCAGTTTAGTAGTAGTAAAGTTAGGAGTCCTAACTTTACTACTACTAAATGCCTTCTGTGAATACCAAAAGTAGTAAGTTTAGGATTTTATCTCAGTTTAGTAGTAGTAAAGTTAGGAGTCCTAACTTTACTACTACTAAATGCCTTCTGTGAATACCAAAAGTAGTAAGTTTAGGATTTTATCTCAGTTTAGTAGTAGTAAAGTTAGGAGTCCTAACTTTACTACTACTAAATGCCTTCTGTGAATACCAAAAGTAGTAAGTTTAGGATTTTATCTCAGATTAGTTCTGGGAATCGGCCCCTCAGACTGTACTATTAGATATGCGCAGCTTTCTGGGATAACCAAATCCAGAGAAGAAGAGCAGCACAGGCACTAGCAGTATTTAAGAAGTGTTGACAATCTGTCCAGTACTTGCTTACAACACAAATCCAATTGGAATGGCCTTGGCAAGCATAATATGCTTGTCTTTATTTAATTTAGAATACATTATGTAAAAATGGTAACAATATAAGGAATAAAGGAATAAAACAGTAGTCCAGACACACCGGGCCTGCACTGAAATGCACTCCTTTTGAGGTGCACACACTATGAGGCAAAATGCCATCGCTAACAGTGCAGGACAACCAGTATTGAAGTGGGCTGGCCCACAGCCTATGACGTGTACTGCACTTGGGGAAGCAAAATGCGAATGATACTTTAACAGTCCAATGGATGAAGAGAGCTGAGCGAAAGCCACTTTTTGCATGTATATATCTATGGATTTTATTATGCATTTTTGGAAAACCAAGGCTGGTGAGTCCTAAAAATGTAAAGGCATATAAAGTGGGCCCAGTCCTTGCACTCTCACCTCCTTGTTTTCAGTGGGACTCCCCCAGAATGAAAGAAGACTTATGCAACGCCCTATCCTAAAAAGGGTCGCTAAATCTAGGCCAAATGCACTTGTAATGGAGAGATGTTTCATGTCATAAATATCAGATTTCCAAAATATTTAAAATATTTAAAAGAGGAATTGCGATTCTGCATCTTCCACGCAACTACTTGATATTCCTTGTTCATATATTATTGGTGCATGGATGGCAAGATAACTCAGGGCGATATGTACGAGGAGTTTAAAATATCGGAAAACATAAATATCAGAAAAAATATCATCACTCAAAAATATCACTGTATAGGCTATCATTGTCAAGAATATAGGTTTTTTGTGAATAATATTGTTTTCACAAATATGTTTGTTTTTAATATGGTTTTAAGTAATATTGCGGCTGATTATGATGCCGGGCGGTGGGACCGCTGTCCGACATCATGGCGGTCGGAAGACTGCCCGACATGCAGGCGGTAGTTTCGGCCGCCAAATTATGATAGGGCAGCCGGTGTGGCGGTCGGAAATTGTCCTTTTCCATTGCAGCTTGTGCTGCTGCCCAGGTAAACGGCTGCAGCACATGCCGCAATGGAAAAGGACAATCCGTGTGCATACATGCACTGTGTGCCATGCACCATGAGGTGCATGGCACCCAGTGCTCATGGCCCTAATTACACGCCCAGACCAATCTGGCTTTATACCTGGACGCGCAACGTCCCATAATATTAGGACAATTTTCTCCGTATTGTACCAAATTAACCCTTCCCTGTCCGCTGTAGCAGCGCTGCTAGATGCCACTAAGGCATTCGATTCCTTAGAATGGCTATTTCTATTCTCTCTCTTAGCCCGATTAGGTCTTAGTCCGAGCTTTATTCGTAATATTCAGCTCCTTTACGCCCAACCCACGGCACACATCAAACTTAATGGGCAAATAACCAAACCCATCACAATCACCAGAGGCACAAGACAGGGGTGCCCGCTTTCACCCCTGCTCTTCGCTATTGCCATGGAACTGCTTGCAGCACGACTCCGCCAACACCATACACAGTGTGGCATCGGGTTCTCTGCCTGCGCCTTGGTAACCTCCATGTACGCGGATGATGTCGCGCTATTTATACGTGAACCACACGTAAACCTGGCCCCCATGACTAGGGAAGTCATACGCTTTGGTGGACATTCTGGGGTACACATCAACTGGAGTAAATCCATCCTGTTTCCCCTTACAGATGCAACGCTCCCCTTTCAGACAGAATTCCCACTGAAATGGACTAGTGAACCAACTAGGTACTTGGGTATATGGCTCAGCAGAGATACAGATGAACTCTGGAAAGCAAACTATGGGCGAGCAATGGAATGGCTGGAATCCAAAATGCCAATTTGGAACAAACTCCCCCTTTCTATCGCAGGCCGTATCGCAATAGCCAAAATGATAAACCTCCCGAAATTTTTATGTTTGTTTTGAAATATTCCGCTCCCACTTACGATTCAATTTTTTAAGAGATTACAATCCAATCTGATCGCACTCACCTGGGCAGGACGACAGCCGCGAATAGCATACGACACTCTGACTCTACCCTTCTCGCGCGGTGGTCTGGGGGCTCCCAATCTCAAGCTCTATGCTTACTGTGCCCAGGCCAGCTTCTTACACTAATGGTTGCATCCCACCCCTTTTCAGCCACACCTTGCGGTTGAAGCGGATCTCGCCTCCCCTTGTCAGCTTTGTACGTCCCTATTCCAGCCATGTAGAGTGCCCAGAAAAGAGATAAATACCATGGAGTGTGTGCGTTCGGCCTGGGAGGGTATCCGGAAACTCACAGGCACTGATATTCTATATGCACCGTCAATGCAACTTGCTGAAAATCCTTCCTTTCCCCCACTACACAATAAAGGCATGATGCGCTGTGCGAAGGCACTGGGAATACGCACTAATGCAGACCTGTATCCAGACGGGCAGTGTGAGAAGTTGGCCTGGCATATGCTGTCCACTAATTATAGTGGGCACCTTGCACCAGTCCAAACAACCCCTTATTGGAGATAAGTTAAAGACAACCTTATTGAAAGCTATCCTAGTGGTAGCTATGGAGAGCAGCCTTCAGGCTAAGACTTGAAGGAATGTAAAGCAGCTTGTTTTACCAGTCTATAATCTCTTGAGTGACCAAATGAAAGAGCACCACACCAGGTATATATTCAAAATATATGTATTTATTGCTAAACACACCCCTCTAGTCTCTTTATGAGGCTAGAGTTCGAAATACATAAGTTATAAGTTATTTAGATCACAGTAATAGCACAAATACACGTTTGGGCCCTAGGGGCGTACCAAACCATATACCAATAAAGTGGTATGCGAACCACGACTGAACTAGACACTAGGCCTAGAGCCTCTAGAAGTGCTTGGACCACAAGGAACCACCCAAGGTAGTGACACAGGGGACCTACGGGAGACGCGTGCAGTGTAAATACACAACCGCGATACGCCGTTGACTTCTATGGAGAAAGTCGGGATCGGGAAAATAGAGAAAAGGGACACTTAAAGAGGACTAGGACAAAACCCTTTGAGATCTAGGACTTTGAAGAGTCTCTACCCACGGGAGCACCGGAGTACTCGTGTTACCTCACCCAGGGAAGCCGGGTGCATAGGTGCCTTTCGGGGTCGGGTTTCGTCGTCGTTTCGAATGGCGATCTGCTGCAAAGTGCTGCTGGCGACCAAGAGAAAAGTGTCCGGGTGGATCCAAGAGTGGATCGGAGTTCTGAAGAACCTGAAAGCAGAGGGGACAGAGTCTGGGTCACTAGCCAGTGACCAGGAAGGCGATGGACAGATGCCCACCGATGTCGAGTGCTTCAGGTGCGTTGACAGTCGTCTTGACTCTTCAGCCACGAGGTCCAGGAGGCGTTGTCGGTGACCAGGAGCAGGATTCGGGCTGGTACACGATGTCTGTCGAGTGCTGAGGTGTCGGCGACCGGATTGGACCCAACAAGCCTTGGCAGCGGCAAGTCTTGGTGAAGATGTAGATCGTCGATGGTGCAGACCAGCAAGGTCTGTGGAACTCACCCCGCAAGGGTAAGTGAGGGCAGGCCTGGAACAACCAGGTTGCCAAGTAAGAAAAGGATTGGCCTTCGTTAAGGGCTACTAGCCAACGGGCTAGCGACCGCAAAGGAGCCTCGTGACGCTGCACGTGGAGCTGGCTTACAGGACACTCGTGGAGTGGGGTCCAGTGATCTTCGGTGCAGGTGGTGCTGGAGGCTAGGGCTACTCGAAGCCCAAAGCACGACTTCTTGGGAGACCCAGAAGAGGATGCACTTGCAAATGTGCTTGGTGTCCAGGGGTCACGGTCTCAAGTCACCCACGATAGCCACGGGCCTCAGCTTTGCTGGGGACTCAGGGTAGCCTCGGGAAGTCTGAGAATCCACCTCTGGTGATGCGATGACTTCGGCGTCCGGCAGGAGCTTCAGAAATGCGAACTGGACAGATGCTTCTTTGGTGCCTGCCAAGCAGGGAGTCACTCCTTGACCCCAAGGGAGATTCTTCAGTCCTCTAATCTTGTCGTAGAGCGTCGAAGGTCCAGGATTCAGTTTCAGAGTTTCGTCCAGGTATAATCTAAAGTCCTAAGGACTGGGTTCCTACCTTTATTCATAAAGATAGGGGTTGGACTACTCTGTGGCCCCACCTATGGGTGGGTCAGGGCAGAGGGGTGGCTACACCCCTTCCCTTTGTCCAGTTCGCGCCAAAGCAGGGGCTGCAAGCCCCTGATCCGGTTTGAACTGGGGTATGCACAGGGACACCAAGTGTGCCCCCAGTGCAGGACTTCAAAGCACCAGAAAGTGCTCCCGCCCAGCCCCAATACACATTATCCTGTCTGGGGAGGTGGTCACACCTCCCTGGGACAGAAACCTATTGTCCAGGCCTCCCCTGCCGGAGTTTCGTCCAGCAGCAGGAGGCCAGACTTGTGTCTGTGGCAGTAGCATCCATTTTGTGATGCCAGGGCTTTAGAAAGAAGTTACCGGCCAGGCCAGGGTTAACATGTCTCTCCCTCTAGAAGGGTGGAATGCTACCCCTGCCGCCAGGATTGGCGGGGAGGGTAGTATTCCAAGATGTTTGACACCAAACACGACATGTTTAGGTGCAGCCATTCCAAAGTTAGCATTTTACCGCGAGGTTATAATGCACTTAAGAGTATATGGTCAGGCTGCACTACAAACAGCATCAGAGAGGGTCTCCGACCGCTGCAGAGGGGCCCTGCTCATGCAGGGGCACCCTCTCACATAGGAACCACGCACTCTGCCTTCAGGATTGATAAGGCCTGCCTTAGGAGTGACTTATAGGTTTATATGTGTGTATGTATTTAGTGATATAGGTAACCTATATCACAGTAAGGGATGCATGCACCACCTTACCCAGGCTGCAGTAGCAGACCTGTGGTGTCAGTTTGGATGGCCTTCCAGGGGTGGCATAATACATGCTGCAGCCCCTGGCAGGCCTCTGAGGTACCTATGCCCTTGGTACATAGTATACCATATACTAGGGACTTATAAGGGCACTCCAGATTCCAATCAGTGATGTGCCTAAGGCACATGGAAACCATTTTACAGAGAAAGCAGATAGACTGGGGCCCTGAATAGCAGGATCCCAGTCCAACTAAGTCATAAACCAGCAAAACACCATAAAAAAGTGGGGGCAACCATATAGTCAGATTCCACCTTCCTACATAACCCCCCAAACGAAAGGAGATAAGGCTAACCTTGGCCAGTTGAGCCTTCATTGACTAAGTGGTCATATAAGGAAGCACCTGCACTAGCATGGTTGCCCCCTGTCTTATGGTCCACTAAGCAATCCCTCACCCTAAGGGTATGAGAGGGTCTCCACCATGGGGATTCACTACCTGTGGTGTGCTTAGGTAAAGTACAAGGCTGGTGAGGTGTCTGAGTAGAGAAGTGAGGCCCTAGGAATGTTGGCCTCAGCTTCCTCAGATCACTGGTCACCATGTATGCCTGTCTTTCCATGACTGAGTTGCACTTTGCTCTAAGGGTCAACCTTTGGCTGCCTACAGCTGGGGGTTGGGTCCCTTTGGATGGACTACTGGAGGGACATGGCAGGTTTGGAACCTTCTGGTCCCAGGTTTGCCCTTGCCTACCAGAGTCCTTCTGGGGGAGGTCCCTACATAAAGGTATGGGGGATCCCTCAGTGTGTAGAGGAATTTTCACCTGGCTAGGGCTACTAGACTGGGTGCCCCTAATCTGCTGATGGGGGCTTCCTCTGGACAGGGGGCCCTGGAGGGTCCACTGACCTCCCTGACCTCTGCAGCCCTGGGCTGACTGAGGCAGGGTAGAGAGGGGCAGGTTACCTGCTCCAGACTGGGTACCACCTTGGAAGGGTCCTCTGCCATCAGGGGTGTGGCCAGGCCAGGCCTGACTACCTCTGTGGCAGTTCCTTCACTAGGGGTAGGGTCAGTTCCCTGAGGAGGCTGACCCTTACCTACTGTCTGGGGGAAGAAGACTTTTCTTCAACCCTTGTGCTCTCTTTTGGGGGAGAGTGGGCCATTCTTTCAGGCTCCATCTCTCCAAATTCTTGGGCTGGGGCTGTGGCCATCACAGCCCCACTAACCTTTACAGGGACGCCCAACATCCTAAGATGGGTTTGGTGTTCAACTTCAGCCCAGGCTGAAATTTCCAAATCATTGCCCATCAGGCAATCTACAGGTAAGGTGGGGGACACTGCCACTCTCTTTGGGCCTGTGACCCCCTCCCAGCTGAGATTGACTATGGCCATGGGGTGATCTGTTCTGACACCATCAATGTTGGTCACCTGGTATTTAAACTCAGGTAAAAACTGGTGAGGGGGGACTAGTTTCCCTGCCACCATGGTGACACTAGCCCCTGTGTCCCTAAATGCCACAGCTTTCTGACCATTAATTATTGGCTCCAATCTGTACCTGCCCAATGCTATGGGACCCATGGTAAAGGTGGCAAATCCTATACCACCATCAGAGTCAGAGGAGTCTGTTGAGGGTCCCTGTCTAAACTAGGGCCCACCTCTGTTCCTCTTGCAAAAGCACCCAACTTTTTGGGTGCACTACTCCCAACTGGAGGATTACTACTGGTAGTACCAGGAGGGGTGGTAGTAGTTGTGGGAGGAACATTTTCTTTATTGCCAATCCTGGGGCAACTGGGATCAGTTTTCCAGTGCCCAGGCTTTTTACAGACATGGCAATATGGTTTCTTTTCAGGAGAGGAAGGAGTTTGGGACCCACCCCCAGAAGAGGAATTTTGGGGCCCTGTAGGGGACTTATCCTTAGATTTATCCCCACCTTTCTCTTGGGACTTAGTAGAATCTTTCTTCTGGTCACCACCCTGATTTCTAGTTTTTACTCTGGTTCTGACCCATTTGTCTGCCTTCTTTCCCAATTCTTGGGGAGAGGTCAGATCAGAGTCCACCAGATACTGGTGCAAAAGCTGGTTTTGACAATTATTAAGGATCTGCTCCCTCATAATCAAATTGTACAATCCTAAAAAGTCATGCACTTTGTTGCCATGTATCCAACCTTCCAGAGCCTTTGTAGCACAATCTACAAAATCAACCCAGTCTTGAGTCTGAGCTTTTTGGGTGTCTCTGAACTTCAACCTATACTGTTCAGTGGTTAGGCCAAACCCATCTATCAGAGCACTCTTCAAGACTGTGTAATTGTCAGCATCCTCTTCTCTTACAGTGAGGAGCTTGTCTCTACCTTTGTCTGCAAAGGAGAGCCACAAGATTGCTGCCCACTGCCTCTGGGGGACCTTCTGAACTTTACAGGCCCTCTCCAGTGCAGTTATCCATTTGTGGATGTCATCCCCACTCTGGTAGGGAGGGACAATCTTGTTTAGGTTTCTATGGTCATAAGACCTCTCCCTATCTCTAGGGATATTGCTGCCACCATGGGACTCTAGTCCCAACTTTCTTCTCTCTCTAAGGAGATCTAGGGATTCCCTATCTAAAGCCAATTGCTTTTTTCTGATTTCCAGCTGAGTTTCCTCATACTGGACCAGTCTGGCTCTCCTCTCATGAGAGGATTCCCTCCTGTGAGAAGAGACAGAGCTCCCTATAGAGGTGCCAGAGTGGTTAGACTCCTGAGAAGGAGATCTAGACTTCCTGGGCACACTCTTAATCCTTCCTGGGGGGACAAAGAGGGTGTCATCCTGATCATCCTCATCATCGTCCACAGGAGGGATTGGGTTATCCAGGTCAGGGTCATTGTCACCCTCCTGGCCAGTTTCAGTGGGGGGGGCTGGGGTATTGGTACCCCTGGCGTCCTCCTCTTCTCCTGCCCCACCCTCAGCTCCTACCCCTTCAGTCCCTACAGGCTTACTAAGGTCATAAGCCACCAACAACTCCTTGAGGTGTTGGGTGGTGGGGCTTTGGCCTGTCCTTATTTTTCTCAAGTTACATAAAGCTCTCAATTCCAAGAATGGGAGTGTATCATACTTGGAGGGTGGAAGCTCAATGGCTTCCTGCAAGGATTCTTTGGATCCTGCCCTTAAAGACATTACTAGTGTGGTGTGGTGTATGCACTACCTACTCTAGTGTGGCCTACTAAACTCTCTTGAGTTGTAGAAAGGGTTGTGCTATCCCTTAACACACAACTCTAAGTTCAGTAGAACTTACTGTATTCTAAGCTTAAATTATATGTACCTTAGGTACCTTTAGTGGTTTTCAGTTGATCAATTCAATTGAGATTATCTGGTAAAACAATAGCAAGCTGGAATCCCACACGCTGCACACCAATGTGAGAAGTTGGCCTGGCATATGCTGTCCACTAATTATAGTGGGCACCTTGCACCAGTCCAAACAACCCCTTATTGGAGATAGGTTAAAGACAACCTTATTGAAAGCTATCCTAGTGGTAGCTATGGAGAGCAGCCTTCAGGCTAAGTCTTGAAGGAATGTAAAGCAGCTTGTTTTACCAGTCTATAATCTCTTGAGTGACCAAATGAAAGAGCACCACACCAGGTATATATTCAAAATATATGTATTTATTGCTAAACACACCCCTCTAGTCTCTTTATGAGGCTAGAGTTCGAAATACATAAGTTATAAGTTATTTAAATCACAGTAATAGCACAAATACACGTTTGGGCCCTAGGGGCGTACCAAACCATATACCAATAAAGTGGTATGCGAACCACGACTGAACTAGACACTAGGCCTAGAGCCTCTAGAAGTGCTTGGACCACAAGGAACCACCCAAGGTAGTGACACAGGGGACCTACGGGAGAGCGCGTGCAGTGTAAATACACAACCGCGATACGCCGTTGACTTCTATGGAGAAAGTCGGGATCGGGAAAATAGAGAAAGGGACACTTAAAAGAGGACTAGGACAAAACCCTTTGAGATCTAGGACTTTGAAGAGTCTCTACCCATGGGAGCACCGGAGTACTCGTGTTACCTCACCCAGGGAAGCCGGGTGCCTAGGTGCCTTTCGGGGTCGGGTTTCGTCGTCGTTTCGAATGGCGATCTGCAGCAAAGTGCTGCTGGCGACCAAGAGAAAAGTGTCCGGGTGGATCCAAAAGTGGATCGGAGTTCTGAAGAACCTGAAAGCAGAGGGGACAGAGTCTGGGTCACTAGCCAGTGACCAGGAAGGCGATGGACAGATGCCCACCGATGTCGAGTACTTCAGGTGCGTTGACGGTCGTCTTGACTCTTCAGCCACGAGGTCCAGGAGGCGTTGTCGGCGACCAGGAGCAGGATTCGGGCTGGTACACAATATCTGTCGAGTGCTGAGGTGTCGACGACCGGATTGGACCCAACAAGCCTTGGAAACAGCAAGTCTCGGTGAAGATGTAGATCGTCGATGGTGCAGACCAGCAAGGTCTGTGGAACTCACCCAGCGAAGGTAAGTGAGGGCAGGCCTGGAGCAACCAGGATGCCAAGTAAGAAAAGGATTGGCCTTCGTTAAGGGCTACTAGCCAACGGGCTAGCGACCGCAAAGGAGCCTCGTGACGCCGCACGTGGAGCTGGCTTACAGGACACCTGTGGAGTGGAGGCCAGTGATATTCGGTGCAGGTGGTGCTGGAGGCTAGGGCTACTCGGAGCCCAAAGTACGACTTCTTGGGAGACCCAGAAGAGGATGCACTTGCAAATGTGCTCGGTGTCCAGGGGTCACGGTCTCAAGTCACCCACGATAGCCACGGGCCTCAGCTTTACAGGGGACTCAGGGTAGCCTCGGCGAAGTCTGAGAATCCACCTCTGGTGATGCGATGACTTCGGCGTCCGACAGGAGCTTCAGAAATGCGAACCGGACAGATGCTTCTTTGGTGCCTGCCAAGCAGAGGAGTCACTCCTTGACCCCAAGGGAGATTCTTCAGTCCTCTAATCTTGTCGTAGAGCGTCGAAGGTCCAGGATTCAGTTTCAGAGTTTCGTCCAGGTATAATCTAAAGTCCTAAGGACTGGGTTCCTACCTTTATTCTAAAGATAGGGGTTGGACTACTCTGTGGCCCCACCTATGGGTGGGTCAGGGCAGAGAGTGGCTACACCCCTTTCCCTTTGTCCAGTTCACGCCAAAACAGGGGCTGCAAGCCCCTGATCCGGTTTGAACTGGGGTATGCACTAGGGACACCAAGTGTGCCCCCAGTGCAGGACTTCAAAGCACCAGAAAGTGCTCCCGCCCAGCCCCAATACACATTATCCTGTCTGGGAGGTGGTCACACCTCCCTGGGACAGGAAACCTGTGTCCAGGCCTCCCCTGCCGGAGTTTCGTCCAGCAGCAGGAGGCCAGACTTGTGTCTGTGGCAGTAGCATCCATTTTGTGATGCCAGGCTTTAGAAAGAAGTTACCGGCCAGGCCAGGGTTAACATGTCTCTCCCTCTAGAAGGGTGGAATGCTACCCCGCCGCCAGGATTGGCGGGGGTAGTATTCAAGATGTTTGACACCAAACACGACATGTTTAGGTGCAGCCATTCCAAAGTTAGCATTTAACGCGAGGTTATAATGCACTTAAGAGTATATGGTCAGGCTGCACTACAAACAGCATCAGAGAAGGGTCTCCGACCACTGCAGAGGGCCCTGCTCATGCAGGGGCACCCTCTCACATAGGAACCATGCACTCTGCCTTCAGGATTGATAAGGCCTGCCATAGGAGTGACTTATAGGTTTATATGTGTGTATGTATATAGTGATATAGGTAACCTATATCACAGTAAGAGTGCATGCACCACCTTACCCAGGCTGCAGTAGCAGACCTGTGGTGTCAGTTTGGATGGCCTTCCAGGGGTGGCATAATACATGCTGCAGCCCCTGGCAGGTCCTCTGAGGTACCTATGCCCTGGGTACATAGTATACCATATACTAGGGACTTATAAGGGCACTCAGACTCCAATCAGTGATGTGCCTAAGGCACATGGAAACCATTTTACAGAGAAAGCAGATAGACTGGGGCCCTGAATAGCAGGATCCCAGTCCAACTAAGTCATAAACCAGCAAAACACCATAAAAAAAGTGGGGGCAACCATATAGTCAGATTCCACCTTCCTACAGGCAGTTTCTCCCTCCCCCCACGCGCACCGAAACAGCGACACCCACCCAGCTGGACAGTCTATTATACTACCAAATCCGAGCGACCTGCAAAATATAAACAGCGCTTTCCCTGCGCCCCCACCAACCAACATGGCGCTGGAATATATCCATGCTAGCACTTCCAATCGTAAACTCATCACCAGGCTTTACTCACTAACACTGGCGGCCTCCCCTATTGATGCAGAGCGCGCGCGCTGCGCGTGGCAGGCAGACCTGACTACTGGTCCTACACTGGAACAATGGCATTATTGTTGTTCTCAGACTGAAAGACTCTCCCCCAATTACAGACTAAGATTGATACATTTCTATCGAACCCCCATGGCCCTTTATAAAATGGGCCTGACCACGGATGGGCATTGTGTGCTCTGCGCCGGACACGGAGTTTGCACACCTGGCCTGGACATGCCCTAGGGTGGCTGCTTACTGGCAGGCGGTGTGCGAGACAATTAGCGCCGTCACTTCTGATCCCATCACGCCAGACCCACTCATGTGTCTGCTGGGATACGTCAAGGAGATTCCTGATGCCAGCCGCCGGCTGGTGGCAATGCTGCTGGTGCTGGCCAAACGCAGGCTGGCGATCAACTGGGGGCGTCGACCTGCGCCCCCGGTCAGGTCTTGGCTGGCTGATGCCGCATATTTCCAAACACACTTGTCTGAATTTTGGAACCTCATGCCCCCTGCGAGCAGACCACATGACATTTGGGCCCCTCTGGTTGCCTACCTGCACACTCTGGATGACACGGACCCCAGCTCAAGTTTCCCAGATATGTGCCCCTCTGGTCACACCAACCCGGGGAAGATGTACGTTAAAACATGATTATACTCCTCAACCAACTACCCACGTTGCTTTATACCACTAGCCTCTGTCTACTTTATCCTCAGCCACACTGTTTATCACATGATGTGTCAATGCATGATCTTGCTGGACAGGTTTATTTAACGTGTTCCGCCGTCACATTTGTGCTCTGATGTACTATGTGTTTGCTTGACTGTTTAATGTGTTACTGCTAAGTAAATATACTCAATAAAAAAAATAAAAAATAAGAAATTCACTGAAAAAAGCAAAGGTTAAAGTTACATTATATTTAGGTATGGTAATAATATCTTACTTTGCATTTTAAAAAAACCAGAAATTCACTGGAAAAAAACAAAGGTTAAAGTGACGTTATAGTTAGTTGAAAATGTCCGTTCAAACGTAACATTTTAAACTAAAGAAACACTGAAATTCACCAGTTATAGCTATTTAAGAATAACTATAACTCACGCTGTCGCCATCCACTGCTTATGACCTCACATATTACATCACTTCAGACATATTATATCATATTATTGATAACATTAAAACGACATCTGAAATGGCATCATTGACAACTCTAAACATGGAGAGTCCTTACTTGTAAGTCCCTTCTATATGGTACTACAGGTACCCAGGGCCTGTAAATTAAAGGCTACGAGTGGGCTGCAGCACTCATTGTGCCACCCACTAAAGTAACACCGTAAAACATGTCTCAGGCCTGCCTCTGCAGCCTGTAATGCAATTTTAAACTTTTGCCAGGCCAAAGCTTCCTTTTCAATACTTTTAAGTCTCACCCGTAAGGTAGGCCCTGAATACTCTTAGGACAAGGTGCACAGTTTTGAAAAAGTACGACATGTGTATGTTTACATGTCCTGACTGAAAAACTCCTAAAGTTGTTTTTCACTGTTGTAGCTATTTTTCTCATAAACTGGGCTACCTTATTACACTTAAAAAGTGATAACTTCAGTTTGGGAACAGATAGAGGAATGATTCTCCCACTAAAATGAATTGCAATTTTAAATCCTCTTTATTGGTAAAGTAGGATTTTAAGTTATTATTCTGAAAATGCCACTTTTAGAAAGTGAAAGTAAAAACTAGGACAAAAAGTCTTAGACAGAGAAGGCACTACTCACTCAATAGAGCGTCTAACAAATGTTAACCTACAGTTCAAATAATTCATCAACTTTACACATTCTCTAACTCTCAGTATACAATGTACATGTAACCACTAAGAAGGGGGCCCCTGGAAATAGGTACTAGGCAGGTGAGGCAGGGAAGAGAGACCAGACCAATAAAGGGAATCGACCTGCCTAAGAATAGGATATATAGTGCCCTGAATAGGGTCAGCAAATAATCAGCAAAAACGGGGCTAACAAAGGCATATTAATCAAATAAAGTTTTACATAAGAAATTTGTTTTGCACAAGGTTATTTTATATAAATATTTATTATCATTGTTGAGGTTCATTCGATTTTATCAAAATTAGCAAAGAGACAAAAAAGAGACAAATATGTCACATATATAAAACCGTTACATAATAACTGAGTCCCACAAAGACACATTCAATACCAACACTCATTCAAGATTACAAAAATACATACTAACACAGGCATCATTCATAACTGGGAAAATACACGAGAAAAAAATCCTCATACCTATAACTCCTGGTTGTATATAAACTGTGATTGTTTTGTAACTGTATGGATTTGTAATTTTGTCTGAATGTGTTTGATTGTTAGTGATGCCTGTGTTAGTATGTATTTTTGTAATCTTGAATGAGTGTTGGTATTGAATGTGTCTTTGTGGGACTCAGTTATTATGTAACGGTTTTATATATGTGACATATTTGTCTCTTTTTTTGTCTCTTTGCTAATTTTGATAAAATCGAATGAACCTCAACAATGATAATAAATATTTATATAAAATAACCTTGTGCAAAAAAAAATTCTTATGTAAAACTTTATTTGATTAATATGCCTTTGTTAGCCCAGTTTTTGCTGATTATTTGCTGACCCTATTCAGGGCACTATATATCCTATTCTTAGGCAGGTCGATTCCCTTTTATTGGTATCAATGTACATGTAATCATAATAATCAAACAATTATCCGTGACTCCTTCAGTTCATTGCTTCATGAATCTTGTTTTATTCACATTAGTTTTTTCAAAAACAAAGTTCAGTTCATAAGATGATCATATGTCATAGGCGTGAATCACATAATCCCAATGCATTTCGGGTGCTGTGAACACCCTTCTTCAGGGGAATCTATAAACAAATGATAATTCCAATAAGAATATATAATTATATTCATGTGAATACATACACTTAATCAAAAAGGCCCTTGATCACGTGAGGTAAATAAAAGAAAAAAGGTTCAGAATATTGAGTATCTGTAGGAAGGAAAAAGAAACCAAATTCTAGAAAGCTGTATGAATACCCATAAGAAAAGAGATTCGATGAAAACCACAGCATGTGGTTACCCTGTGCAAATCTACATATCTGTGATAACGTGACAATGCGCATGCTCTCCCCGGCGCAAAACTGAATTTCACACTGTCTGCTAGTTAAAAAATGAATGAATAGTGATAAAGAAGTGCTCCCCATAGAAAATCAACCCGGTGCTCATGTAAAGTGCTAGGCCCGCGTACTTATAACCACAAAATATTCAGCAATACCTTCACGCCTGTTCTCTATGCGCGAATCAAACTGCGGTACGATGTATACTCGTACTCCAAGTCAATACCCTGTAACGGTGTTCCTCGACTGGACAGAAGATCTACCTTACTGATGTGAGTGCTACCTCCTGTTCTCAACGTTGTTGCCTGTTCAATTCTGTTGATAGAACGGTAACTTCTCAGTAAGAACTATCAAAACCAATTGCATAATGCCACCTGCTGCAAGACATCCTTCTGACTCACCAGTGATCAAATGCTTGTGCTCCTAAATCCTCATCTAGTCCGGATTACCAGTAATGGGAATCATCCTTAGCTATAATCACCGCCAGAAGCTACGAAAGAAAAACGACCACACTTAGACAGAATACCCGCTGGAAAAGCGAATATCCCTCCCGAGAACCATCCCTCCACCCTAAGTGCTGTGTACTTTTCAAGAATCCTGTGTGTATTCCCAAGCAACCGTATTCAGTAAGTTTAATCCTCTGAATGTATATACACCAACGTAAACTACAAGACAACAACCCCACTAAAAGAAATGCCCGCTGAACAACCAAAAACCCTCCCATGAACCAATCCACCACCAAAATGCCGCTTACTTAACAAGAGTCCCGAATCTATTGCCAAACCGCCATATCATGTAAGTTCGATCCTCCGAGTATCTTTAAACCGCCATCAACTGCAAGACAGGAAACGACCCTCCTTAAGAGATTTCCCATTGCAAAAACATGAGCCAACTCGTAGATCATCCCGCCGGTCTAGAATCCTGCTTACTTCTAAAAAGTCCTGGAAATGCTCCCGAGCCGCCTCTGCATAAACCCGATGCTTCACCTTGCGAGAGAGAACCCGCCACGTTTAAATATCCCACCTCCTTCCTGATCACGTTTCCTAGTGACGCAGCGCTTTCCGTCACCGATAGTGAAGATAGAAAAAGGACTCAAAATTCGTCTAGTGATTGGAAAACACACAAAATGTCTGCCAAAAATGCGATAAAATCCTTATATTATTAGTGCAATTAATTCATGCCTCACTACTGGTGGATGTAAATACAAAAGTTCACATGATGCAGATGTTAAGGTCACATCAAATCTATTTCTTGAACATGCTTGAATCCACTCTTCAACATCAGCTGTAAACGGTATGATTCAACAAGTTGGTATTCCTGCCGTTTTAACAAACACAATAGACAACTGATATACCATTGGCTGAAATGTGCGTTACTCAATAAATAACATTTTCTGTGCTTGTATGTTAAACAAACTTACAGAAGTCACAAACAGATCCACTGCTGCTTAAACATGCTTAAATCTGCTTTTCAGCTTCAACTGATACACTGTCGTTCATCACAATGTTAATATTCCTGCCATTTCACAGGCAGATTGATCAACAAATACTGCATTTAGCTGAAATGTACCTTACACAGTGGATAACATTATTCATGCTCCCTTGTTAAGTAAACATATTGGAAATCACATGTAAAGTCGACAAAAATATCCAATCCGTGCCAACTTCCACCCAAAACTGAATGATTAGAGCCCATTCCCTCTGACCTACTCCATGTGTTTGTCAAAGCAGATGGTAACTTCGCCTGTACGTGAAAAAATGTGAATGACCAGAGGCGGCTCGGGAGCATTTCCAGGACTTTTTAGAAGTAAGCAGGTTTCTAGACCGGTGGGATGATCTACGGGTTGGTTCATGTTTTTGCAATGGGAAATCTCTTAAGGAGGGTCGTTTCCTGTCTTGCAGTTGATGGCGGTTTAAAGATACTCGGAGGATCGAGCTTACAGGATATGGCGGTTTGGCAATAGATGCGGGACTCTTGTTAAGTAAGCGGCATTTTCGGGGTGGGTTGGTTCACGGGAGGGTTTTTCGTTGTTCAGCTGCCATTTCTTTTAGTGGGGTTGTTGTCTTGTAGTTTAGGGTGGTGTATATACATTCGGAGGATTAAACTTACAGAATACGGTTGCTTGGGAATACACACAGGATTCTTGAAAAGTACAAGGCACTTAGGGTGGAGGGATGGTTCTCGGGAGGGATCTTCACTTTTCCAGCAGGTATTCTGTCTAAGTGTGGTCGTTTTTCTTTCGTAGCTTCTGGCGGTGATTATAGCTAAGGATGATTCCCATTACTGGTCATCCGGACTAGATGAGTACGTAGGAGCACAAGCATTTGATCACTGGTGAGTCAGAAGGATGTCTTGCAGCAGGTGGCATTATGCAATTGGTTTTGATAGTTCTTACTGAGAAGTTACCGTTCTATTCACAGAATTGAACAGGCAACAACGTTGAGAACAGGAGATAGCACTCACATCAGTAAGGTAGATCTTCTGTCCAGTCGAGGAACACCGTTACAGGGTATTGACTTGGAGTACGAGTATACATCGTACCGCAGTTTGATTCGCGCATAGAGAACAGGCGTGAAGGTATTGCTGAATATTTTGTGGTTATAAGTACGCGGGCCTAGCACTTTGCATGAGCACCGGGTTGATTTTCTATGGGGAGCACTTCTTTATCACTATTCATTCATTTTTTAACTAGCAGACAGTGTGAAATTCAGTTTTGCGCCGGGGAGAGCATGCGCATTGTCACGTTATCACAGATATGTGGATTTGCACAGGGTAACCACATGCTGTGGTTTTCATCGAATCTCTTGTCTTATGGGTATTCATACAGCTTTAAGAACTTCGGCTTTGCAAACCTTTCTAGAATTTGGTTTCTTTTTCCTTCTTACAGATACTCAACATTCTGAACCTTTTTTCTTTTATTTACCTCACGTGATCAAGGGCCTTTTTGATTAAGTTAATGTATTCACATGAATGTAATTATATATTCTTATTGGAATTATCATTTGTTTATAGATTCCCCTGAAGAAGGGTGTTCACAGCACCCGAAATGCATTGGGATTATGTGATTCACGCCTATGACATATGATCATTTTATGAACTGAACTCTGTTTTTGAAAAAACTAATGTGAATAAAACAAGATTCATGAAGCAATGAACTGAAGGAGTCACGGATAATTGTTTGATTATTATGATTACATGTAAATTGTACACTGAGGGGTCGATTCCGATTCGGGCCGGAAAAAGCACCGACCGACTCGGATCCGGAAAAAATACCGACCGACACGTACCAGTGGCGCCCGACACGCCAAGTACGATGCAAGCCGCGATAAATCCGACCGACACGTCAGGAAACCAAGCCGACCGACCGAGCCGCTCGGAAAATAGCAATCCGGCCGGAAAAACACGCGAATCCAACCGACCGACACGCACCCGGAACAAATCCGACCGAATCGTACCCGCCAACTCCAACCCGCAAAGTACGATGCAAGGCGCGAAAAACACGACCGAGTCGGACGGAGGACAAGCCGTACGACCGACACGCATACAAAACCGAGCCGAAGCAACACAATACACCGCGACCGACGCGTACGCAGCATACAAAACTGCACAAACACAGCGTGAACGAAACGGAAAACACCGTACGAGACCAATGCAGGGTCCGACTCGGTCACAAGAACGTTTCCAACATACACAAACAGCACAAAGGAAAAATCAACCAAAAAAAGGCCAAACAAGCAATTACCAAGCCAATAAATACTGGGGGGGTGGGGACAGAGAACAAAGACACACCCACAACTCCACCTATATAAAGGACACAAATCACTACCATGAGCCTTTGCAAATGCCATTTCACTGCCAGCACCCAAGAGAAAGCAACCACACACCCACAGCTCATCCCTCACACAAGCCACACACCATCAGCACACCAACAAATACCTACCTCACATACACCCAGCAAAACACACACTCACACACCCTCACCTGCACACCAACACACACATCACTCACCATCACCACCCATCACCATGCCCCCAAGAAGAATCCCAAGTTCCTAGATTGTGAATTGGAAGTCCTGGTAGACGAGATCCTCAGGGTGGAGCCACAGCTGTTTGGCACTCTGGTCCAACAGACCCCCATGTCGCAGAAAACCAAGATGTGGGAGAGGATCATCAACAGGGTGAACGCCCAATCATCATGTCGGCGCACAAAGACGGACATCCAGAACAGGTGGTATGACGTGCGCAGGAGGGTACGGGACCTGCTGAAGATAGACTACAGCAACAGCCAACAGACCGGCAGTGGCCCTCCTGCCAAGCCAATATACCTCAGGCCCTGGGAGGAGAAGGTGCGGGCCATCCTTCCGCCAGTGAGCGTATATGGACTAGAGAACATCCCAGAGCCTGGTGAGTACACAACAAATGTACACAATAAACTGCCACAAAACACACACATCACTGTCAAGGGGAGAGTCAAACCATGCACACATAGCAATTACACAGCAACTAGAACAGAATCATCCCAAAATGTGTATGTCAGTCAGATAAACACAACACATGCCATCAAAAAAGTCACATCCAACTGTGCCAACACATGTACAAACACAACCACAACTACAGCTAGGCAGTGGCACAAATAGAACTAACACACACATCCACACATGTAGCCACCACAACAACACCAACACACAGTGAAGACCACTCAAAGGAAGGAATTCTGTGTATGCTGGCCAAGTCAGTGTAGCCAATAGCATCATGGGAGTCGCAGTCACACATATTGCCCCCCACAACTGTCCCATCAACACCACCCTGAACCATGCTCACATCACAGGGAGTGGAGAAGGACTCACAAGATGGCTGACACTGGCTACTGCTGTGGGGAGCACAAGGCCCTGCTGCCAACTGTGCACCAACAAACAGCAGGACACCACTGACTGACATCCTGAGAGACAACTTACACTCCCTGCAATGCAAGCACGTTCCATGGTGGGCTATCTGGCTGGCTGGGTGGGAAGGGGGACTTGCAGCACTGACTATAGTCACCAGCACCTCCCCTCACACCCCCCCAACACAAACTCCACAGTACCCACCTGGTAGAATGCAATGCCCTCCATCCTAACACAAGATCCCACAAAGCACCACCACCCTGGGTTATGTTGTGTGAAGCACAGGGACACTCTTGGGACTCTTAGCCAAACAACTGCCAGGACAACACTCCCAGCCATCCTGTCAGCACAGCCAGCCCACCCCACAGGGAAGCAGAGTCAAAAGGAAGGAAGCATGGGCATGCTGGGAAGGGGGTGGAGGCAATAGCATGATGGGAGTCGTAGTCACAGACATAGCTCACCCCCACAACTGTCCCATCAACACCACCCTGAACCATGCTCACATCACAGGGAGTGGAGAAGGACTCACAAGATGGCTGACACTGGCTACTGCTGTGGGGAGCACAAGGCCCTGCTGCCAACTGTGCACCAACAAACAGCAGGACACCACTGACTGACATCCTGAGAGACAACTTCCACTCCCTGCAATGCAAGCACGTTCCATGGTGGGCTATCTGGCTGGCTGGGTGGGAAGGGGGACTTGCAGCACTGACTATAGTCACCAGCACCTCCCCTCACACCCCCCAACACAAACTCCACAGTACCCACCTGGTAGAATGCAATGCCCTCCATCCTAACACAAGATCCCACAAAGCACCACCACCCTGGGTTATGTTGTGTGAAGCACAGGGACACTCTTGGGACTCTTAGCCAAACAACTGCCAGGACAACACTCCCAGCCATCCTGTCAGCACAGCCAGCCCACCCCACAGGGAAGCAGAGTCAAAAGGAAGGAAGCATGGGCATGCTGGGAAGGGGGTGGAGGCAATAGCATGATGGGAGTCGTAGTCACAGACATAGCTCACCCCCACAACTGTCCCATCAACACCACCCTGAACCATGCTCACATCACAGGGAGTGGAGAAGGACTCACAAGATGGCTGACACTGGCTACTGCTGTGGGGAGCACAAGGCCCTGCTGCCAACTGTGCACCAACAAACAGCAGGACACCACTGACTGACATCCTGAGAGACAACTTACACTCCCTGCAATGCAAGCACGTTCCATGGTGGGCTATCTGGCTGGCTGGGTGGGAAGGGGGACTTGCAGCACTGACTATAGTCACCAGCACCTCCCCTCACACCCCCCCAACACAAACTCCACAGTACCCACCTGGTAGAATGCAATGCCCTCCATCCTAACACAAGATCCCACAAAGCACCACCACCCTGGGTTATGTTGTGTGAAGCACAGGGACACTCTTGGGACTCTTAGCCAAACAACTGCCAGGACAACACTCCCAGCCATCCTGTCAGCACAGCCAGCCCACCCCACAGGGAAGCAGAGTCAAAAGGAAGGAAGCATGGGCATGCTGGGAAGGGGGTGGAGGCAATAGCATGATGGGAGACGTAGTCACAGACATAGCTCACCCCCACAACTGTCCCATCAACACCACCCTGAACCATGCTCACATCACAGGGAGTGGAGAAGGACTCACAAGATGGCTGACACTGGCTACTGCTGTGGGGAGCACAAGGCCCTGCTGCCAACTGTGCACCAACAAACAGCAGGACACCACTGACTGACATCCTGAGAGACAACTTCCACTCCCTGCAATGCAAGCACGTTCCATGTTGGGCTATCTGGCTGGCTGGGTGGGAAGGGGGACTTGCAGCACTGACTATAGTCACCAGCACCTCCCCTCACACCCCCCAACACAAACTCCACAGTACCCACCTGGTAGAATGCAATGCCCTCCATCCTAACACAAGATCCCACAAAGCACCACCACCCTGGGTTATGTTGTGTGAAGCACAGGGACACTCTTGGGACTCTTAGCCAAACAACTGCCAGGACAACACTCCCAGCCATCCTGTCAGCACAGCCAGCCCACCCCACAGGGAAGCAGAGTCAAAAGGAAGGAAGCATGGGCATGCTGGGAAGGGGGTGGAGGCAATAGCATGATGGGAGTCGTAGTCACAGACATAGCTCACCCCCACAACTGTCCCATCAACACCACCCTGAACCATGCTCACATCACAGGGAGTGGAGAAGGACTCACAAGATGGCTGACACTGGCTACTGCTGTGGGGAGCACAAGGCCCTGCTGCCAACTGTGCACCAACAAACAGCAGGACACCACTGACTGACATCCTGAGAGACAACTTACACTCCCTGCAATGCAAGCACGTTCCATGGTGGGCTATCTGGCTGGCTGGGTGGGAAGGGGGACTTGCAGCACTGACTATAGTCACCAGCACCTCCCCTCACACCCCCCCAACACAAACTCCACAGTACCCACCTGGTAGAATGCAATGCCCTCCATCCTAACACAAGATCCCACAAAGCACCACCACCCTGGGTTATGTTGTGTGAAGCACAGGGACACTCTTGGGACTCTTAGCCAAACAACTGCCAGGACAACACTCCCAGCCATCCTGTCAGCACAGCCAGCCCACCCCACAGGGAAGCAGAGTCAAAAGGAAGGAAGCATGGGCATGCTGGGAAGGGGGTGGAGGCAATAGCATGATGGGAGACGTAGTCACAGACATAGCTCACCCCCACAACTGTCCCATCAACACCACCCTGAACCATGCTCACATCACAGGGAGTGGAGAAGGACTCACAAGATGGCTGACACTGGCTACTGCTGTGGGGAGCACAAGGCCCTGCTGCCAACTGTGCACCAACAAACAGCAGGACACCACTGACTGACATCCTGAGAGACAACTTACACTCCCTGCAATGCAAGCACGTTCCATGGTGGGATAACTGACTGGGTGGGTGGGTGGGTGGGAAGGAGGTCTGGCTGTCAACCAAACACAATCAATGCAGACCATGTTCACACCCCAGAGAATACATAGAAATGCCCAAATAATGCAGGACAATGTGCCACACCAATATCAACCCCTGACTGTGACGACTTAGGACAATACAATGTACAGGCCCGCACCCCGAGGCACAGTCACAACTGTCAGGTGTGTCAACCACTGATGCCTGCAGAAACATGACATACATTGTTTGTGTCTCCCAAAAACAGGTGATGATAGGGACACAGCAGCAGACGCTGAGGAGTCCCAGTCCCAGGCTCAAGAGGATGCCGAGCTCACTGGCGTCGTACAGCCTCTGTCCTCCTCGGACGATGAAGAACAACCTGGCACATCCGGTGCAAGTCAACATGCTGCACCAGCAGGACCACCAGCTGCAGCACCAGCAGGTCCACCAGCTGCACCCCCTGCACCCACCCCTCCAACGACTGTCACCACGAATACCATCCCTGCCGACATGGACAGAATAAGGAACAACACCAGCGCAGTGACCCTGGACCAACCTGGGGCCATGGACACCACCACCACCACCAACCCCCAAGGTGGACCAGGGTTATCTGTGCGTGCAACTGCACACACTGCACATGTCAGCAGGGGTGGTGGGAGGGGTGGGAGACAGAGGTCGCTGCTTGCAGACGTTGCTGGTGTGCATGAAGACCCACAACTGGTACGCATAGCTGATGCGTACCAGTCCAGCACCGGAGAGCTCAGCCAGGTAGTGGGGCTCCTCAGAGACATTAAACAGCAGCAGGCTGCCCATCATGCCCGCTTGGACTCCCACATGTCCCAAGTGGAGTCACACATGTCACGTGTGGACTCCCACATGTCACGTGTGGACTCCCACATGACCCGCGTGGAGTCCAAGTGGGATGTACTACATGAGATGACGGCGGTGCACAGGGACATTTTACAATGCCTCCGCCAGATGAACAGCAACCAGTCCACACCTCCCTGTGTGCCAACAACATCTGGTACCGAACAAACTGCAACTGCCACAGGGAGGGAGGAGGACTCTGGCGGAGAGTCCCCTGCACCGCAGCAGCCTGCACTTGAGGGCCCCCCCAAGAAGAGGGGTCGTCCGAGGAGGGAAAGTGAGAGGCTGATGGCCAAGCGCAACTCCCAGGAAGCCTGAACCTGTTCTGGATTTTCGCCTTTGTGCACAGACTGTTCACCCTGTTGATGGCAACACTACTCCCACACATTGCATGGGGAGTATAAGTTGGAACAATGTGTCAGACAACAGTGGCCCCGATACTGGGGATCCTGTCTACCTGGACTTTCTATTCATCTAGGAACTTGGGATTGCAAGATTCATGTACAGCACAATCCATCCTATGCACTATTATCACAATAAACACACTAATACACCATACTTGCCTCTGTCGTGATTCCAACGTGGGTGCTGTTATGGGGATGATGAACTGCAAAATTACACAGTGTATGCGAACTGCAACAGCAAGGACAACACAGGCATGTGAGTACAGGCAACGTGACACATATGAGGGAGACACACCACCAGGGCTACACAACACATACACACCTAGGCCATCTGACTCATTGCCTACACTGATGTTGCCAGGGAAGACGGTGCAATGCACAGACACCACACCCATTCCCAGTTGTAGTCAAGTAGCCCACAGGTGCAGTAAGCAAATGGCAGTCAAATGTGTGACCACAGACAACGCACATCACTAAGTGAAGCACAGGTTTATTACACAGTAGCAACATGCCGTAACCACTACAGATGCAAGGTAACCCCACCTGGTAGCGGGCACACAGTCAACAACTGTAGACAGAAGGAAGTCCATGGGTGTGGCGCACATCACCTGTAGGGACACAACAGCTACCAGCCTGGATGTGCAATCACGTCGTCGGTGGACACAGTTCACCAAACGAATCTGAAAGTACCCTGTGAAGGACAGAAATGACACACAGTCAAAAGCAATGCAGTACAGGACAGAACAGCAAAACTCATGCACAATACATGTTACAAGATACCCACCCAGAACCAAGTTAGCATGTCAACACTGTTGGGGAGTACAGCCCACCTGTCACCACACATCGCAACACACATCCTGTCAAGTAGCCCATGGACACACTCCAACAGCACCAGAGCACCACCCACACATCATGCCAACTCACATCATTCACATGACACCTCAGGATACTCACATTCAGCTAAAGAAGTTGGTGATGAGCTGTGTGCGGACATCACCATCACCATCATCATCATCATCGTCACTGGCATCGTGGTCCAGGCCAGGATCCTCCACAGGTGGCGGATGTTGGTCATCGTCATCCTGGATGAGAGGCAACTCCTTCCGCACTGCCAGGTTGTGGAGCATGCAGCAGACGATGATAATCTTGCACACTTTCGCAGGGGCATATGGGAGGGACCCTCCGGTCTTGTCCAGGCAGCGGAAGCGGCTCTTCAGGAGACCAAAGGTCCGCTCAATCACTCTCCTGGTCCGACCATGTGCCTCATTGTAGCGCATCTGGGCAGGTGTCACAGGGTTCCTGAGGGGTGTCAGCAACCACGGCATGTTGGGGTATCCCGAGTCACCTACGGACAGACAAGTGCACATCAGCTGACTTGGAAAAGTGGGCGGAATACTACAGATCAGATCACACACAATGGCACAAAGTCAGTACACACCGACAAGCCAGGCACGCTGGTTCTGCATCTGTGCCATCAACCTGGGGATGCGACTACTCCTCATCACAAAGGCATCGTGTGCTGAACCAGGGAAACGGGCACACACGTGTGTGATGGTCATGTCTGCAAGACACACCACCAGTGCATTGACCGAGTGGTAGTGCTTGCGGTTCCTGTAGGCCTGCTCCTGGGCCTGTGGTGGTACCAAAGCCACATGTGTCCCATCAATGGAGCCAATGACATGCGGCATCCTCCCCAGGGCATAAAAGTCACTCTTCACGTCAGTGAGTCGTCGCAGTCTAGGGAAATAGATGTACCGGTTCAGGAAGAGCAACATTGCCGCCAAAACATCGCGGAGCACACGGCTGAACATGGTCTGTGACATCCCACCAGCAGACGCCACAGTATGTTGGAAGGTACCGGTGGCAAAGAAGTGTAGGGCTGCCATCACCTTCACCTTGGGGGTCAGCGCTGTAGGATACGGCCGGCCAGGCTGCAAATGTGGGGACAACTGCACTGCCAAATCCTCAATCAGCTGCCTGGTGAAGCGGTACCGTCGGATGCTGTCCCGTTCCACCATCGTTGCCAGGTCTGGGAATGGCCGATGGACAGCAGGAGCCCTGCAGTGCAGAGGAGAAGTAAGCAAGATCGTCAGTCACCCCACATATGCGGCATTGAACACACTCAAGATCCCAACATACATCATCATGAGGCACAACTACATGAAGTGTGCAGTACCGGAACGACATTTATGGTACATACATGGCCAACATCTGTCAACACGGTCCTACAGGTGGCATCAATTTGTCCCAGGTTGGCCCATTGGATATCATGATGCTGTGTCACAGTCACCCCCCAGTGACATGTGAGGACAGATGTGCCCCAGGCACCACAGCTCAACGACAGGCACATTCCCAGGGACCCTGTAATGCCACATGGACACTGGCATCACCTGGAGTATCATGTGTACACCACAACAAAACAAACATGACCCCCACAGGTAGTGGCCACACTTGCCATGGCAGGAGAGCCATGGACGTCTGTGACACACACGCACAACATCAGAGTCCATGCACACACAACGTGGATGTGGAGACTGTCTCCCATTGTGCACATGAAATCAGAGACATTGTAAACACTACATGCACAAAGACTGTGGAGGGCCATCACTATTGTGCCACTGGGACACCCTGGCTCAAACATACCGTCCCACATGGGACTCACGGGGTATGTGACATGACATACACAAACACCACTGTGAAATGTGACCATGGCACATGCACAGATATGAACAGTTGCACATCACAGTGGTCACGTACACGTAACACCCATGATCCTGTCCCCATGAACACGTGCACAGCCTGGGGGTGGCTGCCCACAGGTGACACCCACAGGACAACATGTACACCAACATACACACAATAGGAAATGCAGCCTTACATGCCTTATGATAAGGTTTGGACAGGCTGTCGTGATGTAGGTGTGCCCCTCACTCCCTGGGAGCTATCTGTGGCTGGCATATGTCCATCTGAGACAGGCATGCTGACATATGCCAGTCACATGTACAGTGATGCGTTGTACTGCAATGGACCGATCGGTGCCTCCGGCCGGCCCATTGCATTCAATGTGTGCGGTGCACGCGTTGTACCCCTGTGCGCGTTGAACAGCAATGGACCGATCGGTGCCTCCGGCCGGCCCATTGCATTCAATGTGTGCGGGTACGCGTTGTACCCCTGTGCGCGTTGTACTGCAATGGACCGATCGGTGCCTCCGGCCGGCCCATTGCATTCAATGTGTGCGGGTACGCGTTGTACCCCTGTGCGCGTTGTACTGCAATGGACCGATCGGTGCCTCCGGCCGGCCCATTGCATTCAATGTGTGCGGGTGCGCGTTGTACCCCTGTGCGCGTTGAACAGCAATGGACCGATCGGTGCCTCCGGCCGGCCCATTGCATTCAATGTGTGCGGGTACGCGTTGTACCCCTGTGCGCGTTGAACAGCAATGGACCGATCGGTGCCTCCGGCCGGCCCATTGCATTCAATGTGTGCGGGTACGCGTTGTACCCCTGTGCGCGTTGTACTGCAATGGACCGATCGGTGCCTCCGGCCGGCCCATTGCATTCAATGTGTGCGGGTACGCGTTGTACCCCTGTGCGCGTTGAACAGCAATGGACCGATCGGTGCCTCCGGCCGGCCCATTGCTTTCAATGTGTGCGGGTACGCGTTGTACCCCTGTGCGCGTTGAACAGCAATGGACCGATCGGTGCCTCCGGCCGGCCCATTGCATTCAATGTGTGCGGGTACGCGTTGTACCCCTGTGCGCGTTGTACTGCAATGGACCGATCGGTGCCTCCGGCCGGCCCATTGCATTCAATGTGTGCGGGTACAGCGTTGTACCCCTGTGCGCGTTGAACAGCAATGGACCGATCGGTGCCTCCGGCCGGCCCATTGCTTTCAATGTGTGCGGGTACGCGTTGTACCCCTGTGCGCGTTGAACAGCAATGGACCGATCGGTGCGCACCCATTGACAATGGGCTTGCCTGGCAACGGACGCGTTTTTGAATATTCGAACGAGTCGGTTGCTGGAAAATCAGTTGGTCACCCACAACAATGTTGCAAAATAATGTATGTCATGAAGTTGAAGATTTGAAGGATGCTGTGGGCGTGTTTTGGTGCTGCTATTCCATGGATTGGCCAGATTCAGAAGATGCAAACGACTTGGACCTATCACTTTGGACACAAGGGACAGTATCTGCCTCTCCAGCACATATATATTGCTGCATGTTCCCCTGAGAGCCCACTTGCCTGCACTACATGCTCCAGGACGACATCTGCCACTGCACTGCTGCTGTCTCTGCCCCTCTGGACCCTGCAATGGCACGTACTGTGGAGAGAGCCCCAGCCTTCAGCCTTGAAGAGAACCAGGCCCTGCTGGACAGCCTACTTCCACAGTACAGCAAGCTGTATGGGACACCAGGGGAGCAGGTGAGTGTTCTGTGCACTGCCTTTCTGAATGTGCATTTTGTCTGACTAGCAAGGCTGAGAGTCAGCACACCACTGGCTAGCAGGCTCACTGAGTAGTTGTCACCCCCCATAGTGTGTAGTGACTTGCACTGGACAGGTATGGTGCAGTGACAGTGCTTCTGAACAGGGTTTTACTCCCCATGCTATGATACCATGTAGTGACTTCTGGAAAACTGTCCATGGGCAGCCGTGCACTGCCTGGGTACACCATGTGCCCCTGTGATTGCGACATGTATATGCAACTGTGTCATGCACGGATATGTTGCATGTGTAGTAATGTCCTTATCACTTTGTCATCCTGACAGGCTTCTGCCCATCGGAAGCATGAGATCTGGAAGGACATCGTCCGGGCTGTCCGGTCCGTGGGGGTCTACAAGCGCCGGATCCGCAACTGCCAAAAGAGGTGGCAGGACCTTCGGGGCTGGACCCGGAGGATTGCACGGGTCCAGCTGAAGCTGTCGCCTCCTCGCAGGAGGGGCGGAACACGGACCCTGACCCCCACATGCTCAGGATCCTGGCGGTGGTCTTTCCAGACCTGGATGGGCAGCTGAAGGCCAGAGAGCAGCAAGGAGGGGTGAGTCAAAGACTGCACTGTGTACTCTGTCTAACATGTTATGTGCCCTCCTCGGGCCAGGTTGAACTGCCACAGTACAGCAGTCATGTTGTCCAGGAGCCATGTCCCTCTATTGTGCACTGCCCACTCCTCATCTGATACCCAGGTGTGGCCCTTACATGCAGGGAATTCTGTCACTTAGGACTGTGTCCTTGCAGTTTGCTTGACTCAAGGTGGGAGACAGCATCTGTTTCCCTGACTCTGTGGTGGGCATCATGGGTGGGTCCATTGCTTACACAATGCCTGTATTCTGACATGTAGGGTAGTGTCACAGGTCTCCCATATGTCCAATAGGTATGACCTGGACAGATGAGGGTTAAGAGGATGTGTTGTGGGGGGGATGTACATGTGCACTTGTGCAGCTCCAGGACTTGCATTCCCCATGACCTACTATTGTGACACAGTGCAGAGTGTTGTTGTCTGGCTGCAAAGTCATACATCACTGAGACAGTGATGTATGACTTTGCAGTCATGCCTCCGCCATGGCATGTGTCTACTGATTGGTGATCCTGCAGGGGAGTGACATGTGCTACATGCACACCATAGTGGCGCTGGCTATCAGGACATGGGTGCATCATGGTGTCTGTCGCTGGTATGCATCACATGCATTTCCTATTTGACTCTGGGCATCCCTTACATCCGTAAACCTGTACTGACTCAGTGGCAAGAGCTGTGATGTGTCCACACCGTGTCCTCTGCACTGTCCAACTACTGTGTACTTGGTGCATGTGTCAACACTGGGGTGTTGCAATCCAACAGACACCAGACAGATGGGTGCAAGGCCATGTGGGATGTGAGTGCCATGCTTGGCATCAGACTGACAATTGACTTCTCCTGTTCAATTAGTGCACTTTTAGCAATGTACAACTAATGATGCCAGGGCTTGCTCTGTGATGTGCTGTGCTCACAGTGGTGTGTGCGTTATGTGCAGGTGACTGATGTCTGTCTGTTTCCCCATTGTTTGCAGATACATCCACGGCCACGGAAGGGGACAGCTCCACGGACCAGGAGGAGCCGGAGAGCCAGACTGGGTCAGCAGCCGAGGAGTGGTCGGAGGGACCCAGTGGCACGGAGGGCGAGGGAGCCACACCGAGGAGTCCTCAGCAGCATCCACCTCAGCTGAGGACCAGAGCAACTCGGAGGATGACTCCCTTGTGGAGGCGGGTGTCAGCAGCCACCACACCCCAGCTAGTGTTGCTGTCCCCGCCACCACCAGCACCACCACCGCCCTCCCATCGGCTCCCATTCCCCAGGTCCGTGGAGGCTCCCATGTCCGGGAGCGTGTCTCCTTTGGGCCAGGCACCGCACCCCCTGCCCCTGTGTCCCCTGCTGCCCTGAGTGAGGAGTCTGTGTACCTCCTTCGCCAGCTCCATGTAGGGCAGACAGCCATGCTGAGTGTCCTCCATGCGCACACCGCGCTGTTGACTCAGCTGGTGTCGTTCATGGAGGGCATCTCATCGGGCATGTCTGACCTACAGAGGGGCAATAGGTCCATGGACTCCTCCCTGACGGCAGCAGTGTCCCTCCTCAAACGGTCCCTCACCCCTCCTGCCTTTGCTCCATCCACACTCCCCAGCACCTTACCCATCCCAGGCACACACACACACTGGCACACACCAGCACACACACATCCAGCACACTGACACACACGCCAATGACAAAACGCACACGCAAGCACATTCAGGGGACTGAAGCCAGACTCACAGGGGATGGGGCCCTGGAACACACACACGCATCCACATGCACTGCGCAGTCCTCAGTTCCCTCTCCCTCCAAAGCACCCTCCCTTGCCTCACCTGCAACCCCAAAGTCACAGCAGCTCTTCCTCTGTGACCTCGGCCTCTTCCCCACCGATGAAGCTGCTCCAGCATCCCGGGGGAAGAGGAAGCCCACCCACACGGAGCAGAGTGCCCCTCGCCCCCGGACACCCTCCCCCAGGCGCAGACGGACTGAGGCCCCCACCCGCAAGTCCCCCCGGAGTGCTAAGAGCAAGACCCCGCCACCGCCCTGCAGCTCAGGCACAAGGTCTCCGTCCTCCATCCCTCAGGCCCCCACTGCACAGGTGCCCCCACCACACCCTGCCCCAGGTTCCCCCACCCACAGATATACCATCCCCAAGATGCTCCGGCCTTCTCCCCCTGCCACTTGCTCTCCCAGCACCACACCCCCCGCTGCGCTTGTCTGTGCCACTGATGTGGTGAGGGTGTCCTCCCCCTCTGTCCAACCCACCTTGCCTGTTCCCCATTCTCCTCCCCTGGAGGTAGGCACTGCAGTGGAGTCCACTACCGCCCTGTCTGACTTGGGCACTGCAGTGGCGGACCTGTCCACCCCATCTGCAGGGTCCACTGCAGTTGTGCCGGCACCCACGACATCTGTGTCATGCCCCCCAGTTGTGCCGGCACACACCATGTCAGACACCTCCACTGCAGTTGTCAGTGGCTCTCCAGCACCCACCACCCCTTCCCTGACTCCCCTGGTGAGCCCTGATCCTGTCCCTGCGGTGCCTGGCCTGCCCCCCGGTTGCCCCTCCTAGTGGATTGTCCCTGGTATTGTGCAGGCATGCGTAGGGTGACATCTGCCAGTGTCACCCTGTTTGAACTTTGACAATGGACTGGCCATTGGCCTTTGCTCTTTTTCAGGACTTCGTTTGGCCTCAACACATATGCTGAATAAAGCAACTTTCTTTTCTCTAGTGCTCATGCTTCAGATGTACATGTTGTTGGTGCAGCTAACCATGCCCTTGCTGCAGTGATGGTGATATCTGGTCTCATGATTATGAAGTGTTACTGTGCAGGAACCCATGTGGTCCAGGGGAATGTGTCCTATCATGTGGTGTATCCATGTCATCAATAGCAGCATCTGAGGGTGTCATGTGTTCAGTATTTGGCAATGGGTTTCCTACTTACATTGGCAATTTCACATCTGTGGCTTCCACCCCTGCACATCTGTTGTGCCTGCCATCGTTGCATTTGTCTACTTCCCTGACCGTGTTGCCATCTCCAGTGGACATGCAGGTTTGGGCATCAATGGGGAGGGACTCATCCGTGTAGTCAGTGCAACATTGCTATACAAGTGTGTTGGATCTGTGCTGATGATTCCGTTGGCACATCCATGACCAGGCTGATGTGATGGGAGCCCTCATTTGGTGCTAATTGTTGATTGTGTGACCAAGTGCTCAGCTGACATGATGGGGCCCTACTGAGGCAACATATGGCACAGCTTTCCTCACACAGGAGTGGAGTCCCCTCATGGCAGTGTGTACACGTGTGACATTGCCTGCGCCCAAGGTGTGTGTTGTATGTGCATGTCTGTGTGTTCACTTCCATTCATCTGCGCATGCTGTGATCCCTAGTGTTGTACCTGTTTGTGATGCTTGCTGACTTGAGCTATGTTCCCCCAAAGTCTTCTCCCTGTGTTCTCTGTGATGTGGGTGCATGGCACATTACTGGTCATCAGGGTGTCACCCATAGGTGTGTTTGCTGTCAGGGCAGAGTTTGTGTGCTGACGCAGATGGGTCACAGTCAGGTTTCCCTTTGGCACTTGTTGTTTGCCCCTGTCATGTGATTTCCAGTTTGTGTTATCTTTCAGTGATTGTGACACGTTGTGTGTGTGACTGCTGGCACTCCTTAGGGTCCGGGCTGCAATGTTGGTTGTTGTCTATGTGTGTTCTTTGTGGGTGACCTTGGTTTCTTCATTGGTGTGTGACTGTGGCTGGGATCCCATTGGTCGGTGTGGTATTGCCGTCATGTCCATGTACAGCGTAGTGTGCAGTGTGTCAGACATTCAGGAGTCTTGTTGAGTGTCCATGTGTGATGTGTTTCTACACCTTGGTTCCCACCCACCACCCTGGAATAGTAATGGGTGCATGTGCAATGTCACCAGTGCATGTGTACTTCACTGCTGCACATTGTTGGAGGTCGAGGGTGTGGTGTTGAGTGTGTGCAGATGAGAGTTGTTGCCCGGCTAGTCCCCTGCCTCCATGTTGGCCTTGGCTTACTGGCCATGCTGATTGATTTGTGCTTGTGTAGGTGTGATGGTAGTTAGTTGCTCAGGACACCTGACTGTGGTTCACAGTGTGAACGACATTTAGCTTTGTCATCACAGTGGTATTTTTCTTCAGCCCAGGGTCACCACATTGTGGGGGCCCTGGGGGTGGTGCTGTGGTGTGTCTGTGACTTGCTGTGTCAGTTGTTGTTCCTACGTGCCTGTGTGACATGTGTGTTTTGTGCTCCCTCTCACCTGTCAATGCCTGCTTGCCCACATAGGGGATTTGGATCCATGAGTTACCTTAGTGTGGCAGTGTATGCACATCTGTATGATTGGTATTCAGCTCTCCTCATGTGTTGTGTTGTTGCCTGGGGACAATGGCACCCCCACCCCTCACCTGCTGTGTATGATGACAGTGTTGGTCTGCCTGTTTGTGTTTGTGCATCTGCACCACTGCATTGGCATATCTTGGGTGTGCCATTGGCTGTATGTTGTTTGGTGTGTTTCCCCTGCTGTCCCTGGGACTCCTAGGTCATCGGTCAGCACAGTGATCATGGTTTGTGTGTCCCATTGCTGCCATGGTATGGTATCTGTTCACCTCACATCTGCTGTCTCCACAGGGTATCTGCATTTGTGTGCCCATTGGTGCAAATATGTGGTTCTGCATTCTGATGGTCACTTCTGTCATTGTGTCATTGATGACTGTTGACGGTCTCAGCCACCATGGGTGTTGTTTGTCTGCACATGGCCAAAGGAATGTTTCATTTGCACTGCAGTATTTGGCTCCCCCAATTTATGTTGCAATGGGACACATACACTACTTTGCCACAGATGAGTTTTTGGTTCTGTGACCAGGAATGATCCATGCAGTTTGGCAGTTGCAGCTCTTTCTTTGTCAACAATTACCTTTTGGTCACTGTGATGATGAGGGTGTAGACCCCATTGCCACAATGGTCAAAATGTGCTTCAGCTATGGACCCCACACTTGCCTTTTGGTCACTGTGATGATGGGGGTTTAGACCCCATTGCCACAATGGTCAAACTGTGCTTCAGCTATGGACCCCACACTTACCTTTTGGTCACTGTGATGATGGGGGTTTAGGCCCCATTGCCACAATGGTCAAAATGTGCTTCAGCTATGGACCCCACACTTGCCTTTTGGTCACTGTGATGATGGGGGTTTAGGCCCCATTGCCACAATGGTCATGGGCTGCTTGCATTGTGGGTGCCACACACATATATGTGTGGCACATGTGCTAGGGGGTCACATTGTATGTTCAATGTCATGTTCGGTGTTGTAGGCATTTGACACAGCCTGCTCACACGCTTGTCATGGTGGTGGGGGGATGTCTTAATCTTGCATTCCCTAGGTTGTGGTGTGCTTGTTGTGTCATGCATTGTCCATCCTATGAGTGGGGGTGGTAGTAGTGGTAGGCATCCAGCCCCCCTGGCTAAGGGTGGTGGTAGGCATCCAGCCCCCCTGGCTAAGGGTGGTAGTAGTGGTGGGCATCCTGCCCCCTGGCTAAGGGTGGTAGTGGTGGGCATCTGGCACCCCCTGGCTAAGGGTGGTAGTAGTGGTGGGCATCCTGCCCCCCTGGGTGAGGGTGGTAGTAGTGGTGGGCATCCTGCCCCCCTGGGTGAGGGTGGTAGTAGTGGTAGGCATCCTGCCCCCCTGGTTGAGGGTGGTAGTAGTGGTAGGCATCCAGCCCCCTGGCTAAGGGTGGTAGTAGTGGTGGGCATCCTGCCCACCTGGGTGAGGGTGGTAGTAGTGGTAGGCATCCTGCCCCCCTGGCTAAGGGTGGTAGTAGTGGTGGGCATCCTGCCCCCCTGGGTGAGGGTGGTAGTAGTGGTAGGCATCCAGCCCCCTGGCTAAGGGTGGTAGTAGTGGTGGGCATCCTGCCCCCCTGGGTGAGGGTGGTAGTAGTGGTAGGCATCCTGCCCCCTGGGTGGGGGTGGTAGTAGTGGTAGGCATCCTGCCCCCCTGGTTGAGGGTGGTAGTAGTGGTAGGCATCCAGCCCCCTGGCTAAGGGTGGTGGTGGGCATCCAGCCCCCCTGGCTAAGGGTGGTAGTAGTGGTGGGCATCCTGCCCCCCTGGGTGAGGGTGGTAGTAGTGGTAGGCATCCTGCCCCCTGGTTGAGGGTGGTAGTAGTGGTAGGCATCCAGCCCCCCTGGCTAAGGGTGGTAGTAGTGGTGGGCATCCTGCCCCCCTGGGTGAGGGTGGTAGTAGTGGTAGGCATCCTGCCCCCCTGGCTAAGGGTGGTAGTAGTGGTGGGCATCCTGCCCCCTGGGTGAGGGTGGTAGTAGTGGTGGGCATCCTGCCCCCCTGGGTGAGGGTGGTAGTAGTGGTGGGCATCCTGCCCCCCTGGGTGAGGGTGGTAGTAGTGGTAGGCATCCTGCCCCCTGGTTGAGGGTGGTAGTAGTGGTAGGCATCCAGCCCCCTGGCTAAGGGTGGTGGTAGGCATCCAGCCCCCCTGGCTAAGGGTGGTAGTAGTGGTGGGCATCCTGCCCCCCTGGGTGAGGGTGGTAGTAGTGGTAGGCATCCAGCCCCCTGGCTAAGGGTGGTAGTAGTGGTGGGCATCCTGCCCCCTGGCTAAGGGTGGTAGTGGTGGGCATCTGGCACCCCCTGGCTAAGGGTGGTAGTAGTGGTGGGCATCCTGCCCCCCTGGGTGAGGGTGGTAGTAGTGGTGGGCATCCTGCCCCCCTGGGTGAGGGTGGTAGTAGTGGTAGGCATCCTGCCCCCCTGGTTGAGGGTGGTAGTAGTGGTAGGCATCCAGCCCCCTGGCTAAGGGTGGTAGTAGTGGTGGGCATCCTGCCCCCCTGGGTGAGGGTGGTAGTAGTGGTAGGCATCCTGCCCCCTGGCTAAGGGTGGTAGTAGTGGTGGGCATCCTGCCCCCCTGGGTGAGGGTGGTAGTAGTGGTAGGCATCCAGCCCCCCTGGCTAAGGGTGGTAGTAGTGGTGGGCATCCTGCCCCCCTGGGTGAGGGTGGTAGTAGTGGTAGGCATCCTGCCCCCTGGGTGGGGGTGGTAGTAGTGGTAGGCATCCTGCCCCCCTGGTTGAGGGTGGTAGTAGTGGTAGGCATCCAGCCCCCCTGGCTAAGGGTGGTGGTGGGCATCCAGCCCCCCTGGCTAAGGGTGGTAGTAGTGGTGGGCATCCTGCCCCCCTGGGTGAGGGTGGTAGTAGTGGTAGGCATCCTGCCCCCCTGGTTGAGGGTGGTAGTAGTGGTAGGCATCCAGCCCCCTGGCTAAGGGTGGTAGTAGTGGTGGGCATCCTGCCCCCTGGGTGAGGGTGGTAGTAGTGGTAGGCATCCTGCCCCCTGGCTAAGGGTGGTAGTAGTGGTGGGCATCCTGCCCCCCTGGGTGAGGGTGGTAGTAGTGGTGGGCATCCTGCCCCCCTGGGTGAGGGTGGTAGTAGTGGTAGGCATCCTGCCCCCCTGGTTGAGGGTGGTAGTAGTGGTAGGCATCCAGCCCCCCTGGCTAAGGGTGGTGGTAGGCATCCAGCCCCCCTGGCTAAGGGTGGTAGTAGTGGTGGGCATCCTGCCCCCCTGGGTGAGGGTGGTAGTAGTGGTAGGCATCCAGCCCCCCTGGCTAAGGGTGGTAGTAGTGGTGGGCATCCTGCCCCCCTGGGTGAGGGTGGTAGTAGTGGTAGGCATCCTGCCCCCCTGGGTGGGGGTGGTAGTAGTGGTAGGCATCCTGCCCCCTGGTTGAGGGTGGTAGTAGTGGTAGGCATCCAGCCCCCCTGGCTAAGGGTGGTGGTGGGCATCCAGCCCCCTGGCTAAGGGTGGTAGTAGTGGTGGGCATCCTGCCCCCTGGGTGAGGGTGGTAGTAGTGGTAGGCATCCTGCCCCCTGGCTAAGGGTGGTAGTAGTGGTGGGCATCCTGCCCCCCCTGGGTGAGGGTGGTAGTAGTGGTGGGCATCCTGCCCCCCTGGCTAAGGGTGGTAGTGGTGGTAGGCATCCAGCCCCCCTGGCTAAGGGTGGTGGTAGGCATCCAGCCCCCCTGGCTAAGGGTGGTAGTAGTGGTGGGCATCCTGCCCCCCTGGGTGAGGGTGGTAGTAGTGGTAGGCATCCTGCCCCCCTGGTTGAGGGTGGTAGTAGTGGTAGGCATCCAGCCCCCCTGGCTAAGGGTGGTGGTGGGCATCCAGCCCCCTGGCTAAGGGTGGTAGTAGTGGTGGGCATCCTGCCCCCCTGGGTGAGGGTGGTAGTAGTGGTAGGCATCCTGCCCCCTGGCTAAGGGTGGTAGTAGTGGTGGGCATCCTGCCCCCCTGGGTGAGGGTGGTAGTAGTGGTGGGCATCCTGCCCCCCTGGCTAAGGGTGGTAGTGGTGGTAGGCATCCAGCCCCCTGGCTAAGGGTGGTGGTAGGCATCCAGCCCCCCTGGCTAAGGGTGGTAGTAGTGGTGGGCATCCTGCCCCCTGGGTGAGGGTGGTAGTAGTGGTAGGCATCCTGCCCCCCTGGTTGAGGGTGGTAGTAGTGGTAGGCATCCAGCCCCCTGGCTAAGGGTGGTGGTAGGCATCCAGCCCCCTGGCTAAGGGTGGTAGTAGTGGTGGGCATCCTGCCCCCCTGGGTGAGGGTGGTAGTAGTGGTAGGCATCCTGCCCCCTGGGTGGGGGTGGTAGTAGTGGTAGGCATCCTGCCCCCCTGGTTGAGGGTGGTAGTAGTGGTAGGCATCCAGCCCCCCTGGCTAAGGGTGGTGGTGGGCATCCAGCCCCCCTGGCTAAGGGTGGTAGTAGTGGTGGGCATCCTGCCCCCCTGGGTGAGGGTGGTAGTAGTGGTAGGCATCCTGCCCCCCTGGTTGAGGGTGGTAGTAGTGGTAGGCATCCAGCCCCCCTGGCTAAGGGTGGTAGTAGTGGTGGGCATCCTGCCCCCTGGGTGAGGGTGGTAGTAGTGGTAGGCATCCTGCCCCCCTGGGTGGGGGTGGTAGTAGTGGTAGGCATCCAGCCCCCCTGGCTAAGGGTGGTGGTAGGCATCCAGCCCCCCTGGCTAAGGGTGGTAGTAGTGGTGGGCATCCTGCCCCCTGGGTGAGGGTGGTAGTAGTGGTAGGCATCCTGCCCCCTGGGTGGGGGTGGTAGTAGTGGTGGGCATCCTGCCCCCCTGGCTAAGGGTGGTAGTAGTGGTGGGCATCCTGCCCCCCTGGGTGAGGGTGGTAGTAGTGGTAGGCATCCTGCCCCCCTGGTTGAGGGTGGTAGTAGTGGTAGGCATCCAGCCCCCTGGCTAAGGGTGGTGGTAGGCATCCAGCCCCCCTGGCTAAGGGTGGTAGTAGTGGTGGGCATCCTGCCCCCTGGCTAAGGGTGGTAGTGGTGGGCATCTGGCACCCCCTGGCTAAGGGTGGTAGTAGTGGTGGGCATCCTGCCCCCCTGGGTGAGGGTGGTAGTAGTGGTAGGCATCCTGCCCCCCTGGTTGAGGGTGGTAGTAGTGGTAGGCATCCAGCCCCCTGGCTAAGGGTGGTGGTAGGCATCCAGCCCCCCTGGCTAAGGGTGGTAGTAGTGGTGGGCATCCTGCCCCCTGGGTGAGGGTGGTAGTAGTGGTAGGCATCCTGCCCCCCTGGTTGAGGGTGGTAGTAGTGGTAGGCATCCAGCCCCCCTGGCTAAGGGTGGTAGTAGTGGTGGGCATCCTGCCCCCCTGGGTGAGGGTGGTAGTAGTGGTAGGCATCCTGCCCCCCTGGGTGGGGGTGGTAGTAGTGGTAGGCATCCAGCCCCCCTGGCTAAGGGTGGTGGTAGGCATCCAGCCCCCCTGGCTAAGGGTGGTAGTAGTGGTGGGCATCCTGCCCCCTGGCTAAGGGTGGTAGTAGTGGTAGGCATCCTGCCCCCTGGTTGAGGGTGGTAGTAGTGGTAGGCATCCAGCCCCCTGGCTAAGGGTGGTAGTAGTGGTGGGCATCCAGCCCCCTGGCTAAGGGTGGTAGTAGTGGTGGGCATCCTGCCCCCTGGCTAAGGGTGGTAGTAGTGGTGGGCATCCTGCCCCCCTGGGTGAGGGTGGTAGTAGTGGTAGGCATCCTGCCCCCTGGCTAAGGGTGGTAGTAGTGGTGGGCATCCTGCCCCCCTGGGTGAGGGTGGTAGTAGTGGTGGGCATCCTGCCCCCTGGGTGAGGTGGTAGTAGTGGTAGGCATCCTGCCCCCTGGGTGGGGGTGGTAGTAGTGGTAGGCATCCAGCCCCCTGGCTAAGGGTGGTGGTAGGCATCCAGCCCCCTGGCTAAGGGTGGTAGTAGTGGTGGGCATCCTGCCCCCCTGGGTGAGGGTGGTAGTAGTGGTAGGCATCCTGCCCCCCTGGTTGAGGGTGGTTGTGGTGGTTGGCATCCAGCCCCCTGGGTTGGGGTGGTGGCGCGCATTCAGGCCCCTGTGTGCATATGTGGCATTGGTGATGGGCATCCCGCCCCTATGGTGCTGCTGTTGCTGGTGTAAGTATATTCAGATTCCCAGTGTATGTGTGTGATGTGTCGTGTACGTGTTGTATGTGTTTTGTGGTTGGTGTCTGACTTACCTTCTGCGCCGTACGCGTCCGTGCCTGTTCCGGTAGTAGATGTAGAATATTGGTATGATCGGGACGAAGGGATTCATGGTTGGTTCGTGTCGTTCGTCCTTCTCGTTGCTTCGCGTCGTCCTCGTCGCTTGGCTTCGTCCTCGTCGCTTCGCGTCGTCCTCGTCGGTGCTGTGTTCGTCTCGTAGCCGTGGATCGTGTTGTGGCGCGATTCGGAGCTTATGTGCGCCTCTCCGGATGCTTTGACGTGCCGTGCGTAGCGACGGGTTCGGGCGCGTACGGAAGCGCATCGTACTTGTCCGGCCGGACGGGGCTGCATTTTCCCTTCCGTGCGACTCGATTCGGCGTTTCCGGATTCGCCTCGGTCGGAGAACAGGACCTGGTTTGGGTGAGTACGGCTCGGCCGGGATTTTTGCTGTTGTGCGCATCGTACTTGCTCGTTCGGTGTACTGTACGGATCGGTCGGGAAACTGGCTTTCGCATGGCTTTTTCCCGACCGAATAGTATTGGGTGCGCCTCCGACCGAGATCGGAATCGGCCCCTGAGAGTTAGAGAATGTGTAAAGTTGATGAATTATTTGAAGTGTAGGTTAACATTTGTTAGACGCTCTAATGAGTGCGGGAGTAGTGCACTCTCTGTCTAAGACTTTTTGTCCTAGTTTTTACTTTCATTTAGAATTGGCGGTGGGGTAGTACTGCCTCAGAGGGTGCACACTGGAATTTGATATTGTTGTTTCTTCTGTTTACATTATTGATAAGTGAACTTGAGTGCAACACAGCTGTTCTTATTACACTTTTAGAAAGTTGGCATTTTTCTACCTCAACCAAATGTGCCTTTCTGCCAGTGGCCAGGATCACACAACTCTAAATGATTCTCCTGTGGTGTTTTGTGCATGCCTTCCAGTCATGGGGACAAAAGGGCCTTGGGTGTGGTTCAGGGTATTTCTCTTCTGAGTGGGATGTCCTTGGGGGTTGTACTCAGCCATTCTGAGCTTCAATGGGCAGCCTCAGCCTGCTTGTGTTGAACCCAGGATCCCCAGAAGTGACTCCAAGGGTCAGTTGGCTGACCTCCTGTTTGAACTACAGGGACACAAGTATCCAGAGGCTTCCCTGACATTGTCCAACTGACCAATACCAACTGGACCTGCCTTAGCCCTGCTGCTGGCCTCTGCTAGAGTGAGTCCTGGCCCCCAAGAGGTGCCTCCCAGGTCTTAGACCCCTGGTTGGCATCAGAGTGTACTTCTTCTAAACTAAAGGTGAAAATCCAGATGTTTTGGGCTCCTTGCGACTCCTAAGCAAACACTTCATGCCAACAAATGACCGTATGGAATGTCCGCCAACGCGAAGCTCCAGCGACGACTGCTCTTAGCATCAGCTACAATAGTCCCCATCAGCAGTGACAGTCCTTGTAGACTACCAACATAAAGCTCCAGTAATGACCGGCTCTTCATGCCACAAAAACGACTGTGCATAATGCCTGACCGGTTCCCAACGCCAACAACGACCTCCTTGTGGGCGCCGCCAAAGCAAACTCACCAGCAGCTCCTTGTGTGGACTTGGACTCAAGAAGGTAAACTCTTCAGTGGGATGTACCTTGTCCCTGTATCCAACCTGCACCCCACTGTGGTTGGCCTGAACTTGTGACCTTACCCCAGTCCAGCACAACCATATAACTGCGGGTGGCGCTTTGTGCTTTTTGCACTATTTTCACCTGAAACTTTAAAAATTCATAACTCCAATTCTACTTATTGGATTTTCCTTTTTGGCGTCATTTTATTTATTAAAATTAACTCTATTGTTCTAAATTGGTTTGGGATTATTCTTGTGTTGTGTTTTTACTTTATTACTGTTTGAGTGCTGAATAAATAATTTACACATTGCCTCTAAGTTAACCCTGACTGCTTTTGTGTCAAGCTTCCAGAGGGTTAATTTAGTGACTTTTGTGGTTCACCCTGACAAGGATTGTGTTTATTACTTGTGTGGGTCTCCCACCCCTCTCAACTAATAGCCCAATTTCTTACAGCCTCACAGTAAAAATGCATGTGTTAGTGTCCTTGATGTTTGGAGTGTTAGATAGCTTGATACTGCAGGTATATTGCCCAATGGTTCTTTACAGATTCTTAATGCTGACACAGCATCAACATTGAACATTCATTACTGAGCATGAAGATTTTTTAACATGTTTCCAAAATGCAGGTGGTTGTTGCAAAATCTAATGTTTTTATATATATATTTTAAATATTCTTCTTTTGCACTGTATTATTGAAAGCAGTGTATGACTGGGTCTAAGAGGAGTGCAAGATGGAAGGGGATTTGAGAATTCATTTCCATAGAAACCCCAAGATGAGGAGTGTAACTCGCGGTTTGGGGAGTCCAAAGATAAAGAGTGTAACCTGCGGTTTCAGGAGTACAAAGACGATGAGTGTAAATAGGTGGTGTCCGGAGTCCCAAGTCGAGGAGTGTAACTTGAGTTTTTGAGAGTGCCAAGATAAGGAGTGTAACTTACGGTTTGGGGAGTCCCAAGACAAGGAGTGTCACTCGTGCTTTGGCAAGTAATAATGATTTTCACTGTCAAGTAAGCTGAGGTTTGACTGAATAAACTTAACCATGTTGGGTTGTTTTTCAAATTTGATGTTGTTTGCGTTTTCTAGCTTTGTAAGTCATTGCTATTCTGTGAGTGGAATACAGAATATTTCCTTATAATGTTCAATAAAGAATGTTGGCACGCTTTTCTCAATAAAAGTTATTTTGTTCTGTAAGTATGAGTGGGAAATTTGTTTCTTTGCTAAGGAATTAAAAGACCCACAAGAACTGCTATGTCCATCCAGAACACTCACTTTACCTCAAATGACCCTCTTTAAACAGTTCTGCTATCCATTTGTATTTACCCTATAATGGGTAGGTGGCACTTACCATAATGTACCAAAATACCTACATATATATGCTAAAAACCAAGCCATACATTTGCAGATATGATCAGTTTGCATAGCTTTAAGTTCTGGAGGTACGCAGGTGACTCACAGACTCTCTTTACACTGGATAGTGTATGATGGTCATGAAACATTTCTTTGATGCATTGTGTTGATCAACGCTGGGATGCAAGGTAAGATATCTGATTGAAATTTAATGGCACCTGCACAGATGTTTTTGCACTTTCCTACCAAGTTGTGCTCTGGAGCCCAGATCCTACCTAACTAAATAATGTGGCCTCTGTCTGTTGTGAGTCAATGCAGAGAATATATTCAGCCTAATGGTTGCTAAATACCTCTCACTGGCTGGCCCACGTCTGGCCAAAGTCTGAGTCTTTTATTTAAGGAACTTGAAGAAGGTATCTAGTTTCTCATATGCTTACTGATGTTGCTGCAGTCTTTTCATCTTGCTTGGATTATAGTAATTTGCTTCCTCTTGTCATGCATGTAGTATTCATCTGAGACCTACAAAGAATACAAAACTCAGCAGATAAACTGCTAAGAAGAGTCAGGAGCGATCACTTATCTCTCACCACCCTCAATCCTTCTCTGGCTGCATCCAGGAGAGTTTCAGGATCAAACTTTTATGAATTATATACAGGACATTCTCACAAATTGCTTGCCCCATATGTGTCTTCATGAAGACCAAGCATTCCAGGAGGATCTGCAATCTTAACTCATTGGAGAAAATCCTTCTGATCTGCACCTTTAGGAAACGTTGTAAGAGAGATAGAGTATTCTTGGTCCTGACATCTATCCTTTGGATTTTTTTGACTAACACAATCTGTTTCAAAGAGGATGGTCTGACATTTAGGAAGAAAATGAAAGTTATATGCAGGGCAACTGGAATTATGCAGCAAGTGAGCATCAAATTATGCAGCAGGGTTGACTAAGTAACGTGCCAAGAATTGGCAAATTATGCTGCATAATGCACCATATTTTTTGATTGCATTACTTCATTCCTTTTTTTATTTGTACACAAACTAATACTACCAGTTTAACAAACAAATACAAGAATAAGGAACTCAACGATGACCAGTTGACCTCTGTGAAGGGCCTGCAACTTCACGTGAACATGTTGCAGCGTTTTTGTAACTGTTGATCCGTTTGAGCTAGAAACACATTTTTTGTTAAAATCTGCAGATTATGCTGCAGTTGATGAATGATGTGGCAAATGTTATGTTATGCAGATTTGTAGAGTGCGCTATCACCCCCGAGGGTATCCTGGCGCTGGCCAGGTGTGAGTCTAGCCACATCTAAGGCGTGGTGGGACTACTCAAAAAGCTATGTATTCAGCTTCTTGCTGATTTCAAGAAGTGAGGAGGAGGAGGCTTGTATGTGTATTGGCAGGTTGTTCCATTCTTTAGGAGTGATATAGAAGAAGGTTTGACCACTGGATCTGGTTTTCCATATGCGTGAGATTTGTCCAAGTAGGAGTCCGTATGAGCGGAGGTGTCTGAAAGGCTCGTGAATCAGATGAGAATGTTGAGGTATGCTGAGCAAGTAATATGTTGTGCCTTGAAAGTGTGGATGTGGAGTTTGAATTGTGCTCGTTTGTTAATGGGAAGCCAGTGCAGCTCCTGCTGGTGTGGTATGATGTGAGTGCGATGTGGGAAGTTGATAGTGATTCTGGCTGCCGAGTTATGAATGGTCAGCCACCTTCTGGTGAGTTTTTTGTTGATCCTGGCATAGAGGGTGTTCCAATAGTCCAGCTTGCTTGTGACCAGGGTGTGTGTGACAGATTCCGAGATGCACCCGCATGCGCCTCATCCCTGGTGGTCCAGTGGGGAGCATCTCTGCTCTGCTGCTACTCTGCCCTCTGTCTCTCTGTTTCTGCCTTTTTCTCCTCTGACCTCTGCTTTTACCTAAATTTCAATTTTTTTATCTTTACTGCCTTTCTGTTCACTTTCTCCCCTTTCCTGCACTTTTGCGGCATTTCCTCGCTGTGTCCCGGCCTCTGTTCGCTCCCTGTGGCTCCACCCCACTCCAGAGCCGCTTTCCAGCCTCCCATGTGTCCAACCCTCCCCCTCACGCTACTTAATGATGGCCGCTGCGCGGTGAAGGAGTGATCTCACTGACATTGTCAATGAGTAGCCTCCCTCACCGAAAGGCTCCCCCTGGTAGCTTTTGCCCCCTGACCTTTCCACGTCCTGAGTAGGAGGCCCTCCTCCACCCACAGGCACCCGCCTGTGCCTCATCCCTGGTGGTCCAGTGGGGAGCATCTCTGCTCTGCTGCTGCTCTTCATCTGTCTCTCTGTTTCTGCCTTTTTCTGTTACTGCCTTTTTCTCTTCTGCTTTTCCTTAAATTTCACCTTTTTATCTTTTCTGCTTTTCTGTTCACTTTCTTCCCTATTCTGCACTTTTGCACCTTTTCCTCGCAGTGTCCCTGCCGCTGCTTGCCTCCTGCGGCCCCACCCCCTCCAGTGCCACATTCCCACTTCCCAGCTGTCCAGCCCTCCCCCTCACGCTACTTAAGGGAGGCTGCTGTACGGCACGCCGAAGGCGCGCCAAAGGCAATCCCGTCTGCGCCTATCTGCACTTAGACTGCGCCCAGCACCACAGACCCTGGTCCCTAGACCATCCATCGATACGACGCCAGCCCCCTTTGTGCCCTCAACAACAGACACCACACTGCCTGCTGCCGGGTATCGCCGAATGAGACCCAGGGCCCTTTTTCCTGCCGAAACTGCAGCTGCACCTTCGCCTGCCTCCGCACACCAGCCTCACCCACTGCTGACCAACAAATACCAGACCTGACCACTTAGCTGTACACAGATACACAGAGCTATGCACAGGAAAATGGGACCCCGGAATACAGTGGTTTGCCACCATATACCGTAGCACCCAAAAACCCCAACCCAACTAGCTTAGCATCCCATTAGCACCCAAGTACTAATGTTTGGACAACCCAGAACACGGTATCTTTATCTCAGGACTCGCAGAAGCAAGAACACTCTTTCGTCACTCACTCGTACTTGTCCACAAGGTGCGTAGGAAGAGACACTGGATAGGTTAAAATGTTTATTCCAACTTACGTGCTCTAATGTACAGTACACGTGTCAGTACTAATAGCATAATGCATATGACTAATATAAGCAGCATGGTTACAATTCCATAGAATACAAACGGGGAAAGCATCTCAGAGCTCAGTGGATAAACGTATAAATAACATTACCACCCTCCCCTTGCAGTAAGATAGTTTATTATAATAATAGAAGACCTCTGGGCTTTGACTAGCGAACCCCCATACCTCAGTCTCTAGATGCAGAATTACATCAGCAGGACATCATAGCTCTTCTCACTGAAAGGGATTTCTCCAAGTGTCTTAAGCGCTAGTAAACCACAGTATTAAAAGCACACCAAATTCTTCATGGCAATTGCACCTAATGTTATGTCTGGGTGCGCGAGACTGGCCATATCAGGAAGAACCAAAATACATTGTTATGCGACCTTGTACATGTTTGTGCAGACTGAGCCCAAAAAGGTGAACAACAGAAAATGCAGACAGTGCAAAAGAACTTGGCACGAGCAAAGGGCGAGGGAGGCCCGGCTCAGTGTAACGTGCGCAAAGAAAAGCAGCATGGCAGCCAGGCCTAGGCCAACATAACAAGGCAGGTAACAATCCACAAGACACCCTCCCCTGGACAGTCCGGCGGCCAGGACAGAGGCCCATCAGAGGAAAAACACAGCTGTTGGAGCACAGGGAGCGCCCAAACGGCGAAGGGCAGGTCAATCCATGAAAGTGTAAGTGCAGAAAAAAGCCATACCCTCCAAGAGTTCATCATTGGAATCGTCAAAAAACATAGATGCCATCCAATCCATGAGATCAAAAGAGCAGGAATGCTCCTCAGCAAAGGGAGCATCCAGAAGCAATGCGGGACAGCTTGCGTGATAATTGAAACAGCTTCGTTGTAGGAGATCCTGGGCAGCCGCCCAGATATCCCATTGCGCCAAAATCCCCAGTGCAGCCGCACGCGCCATACAGCCAGCAACGGAACAGTCCTGCTCATGGGCCTCTAAGGGACCCATCAACTGAACAAAATCCGGAACAGACAATGACGAATTGGAGAGGCAATAATCCAGAGTCCAGGCGAAAGGACAGCGGACACAAGTCATCACAGGTTGCACGCAAGTGAAATACGCAAAGCGAAATGAAAGAGTATATGACACACTCAGTGTCGCCAATGGCAAGACACCAAAACCGGCCAAAAGGCGCTCACGGAGCAGCTGGAGGCGTTCTGGATCGAGCAGGTCCCATCGGGGAGCAGCCATTGCGCAGAAAGCAAATTAAGAGCAAGACACCAGCCGCTAAAGCGAGGATCAATGGGAAACCGCCAAAGACACTGGAAAAAATAGAATGTATGAAAGCCGGGATGACACCAAAAATAGTTTGGAAGGAGGACACCAAGCCCGACCCAACGACTTTAAAAAAGTGTACTAGGCCTTCAGTGTTAGATGCGTTAAAAATACGATGAATTAACTCCCCAAAATGTTGGGGGAGATTAGTGTTCAAAAGGGCCTGTATTTCACTGTGGGTACTCGCCACCTGGAGAATGAATGTCTCCCGGGCGGACGTGAGCATAACTTCCTCGTTTAATAATAGTGCCTTTATTCTGCTCAGTCTATTGAAATCTGCTTCCATGGTAGGGATGGAAGGCCAAATAGAGATATCAACCTTGCCATGAGGGGGAGGAAATAGCACATTTTTGCAGCAGACAACCCTGTGCGAAACTGTTACAATGTAAGGAATGCCAGCCTGCAGGCCACAACAGTTTTCGTTATTTAAAAGTAAATAACTACCATTGGAAAGGAGAGTGAAAGTAGGTGAAATAACAGGAGCAGGAATACCCTTCAGCACACAAGCAAGATTAGGAGAGGAAACGCTACATGAGCCATGCAATTTAATGTGTTTACAAATAAGCGAATGACCCATAGTCGAGTCGCAGTACTCCCCCGTGAGAAAGACTTCCTTGCCGTCCCGAAGGCATTTATACATGAAAGGCAAGGACCAGAGTTCATGCAGGAAAGCACTGCCCAACGGCCGGTAACGGCCCACAGGATAATGTTTCATGCATGAGTCAAATTCAAATAAGGAAAAAGGTAAAGCGATAACCCCATGAACTAGCCACACAGCAGAATCGAGTTCTGCAACAGAGAACGGCAAAGGATCCATTTTTTCGATATGTAATAGAGTGTAAGTTGCATCTTTCATGGACATAAATTGCTGTTTGTCAGTTAAGTTAAAAGGTAGAAACAAGGCAGAGGTGTTCAAAAAATGCCAAGGAACTTTACCTAACTTAAGCGTCTGTAAAGTCCATGCAAACTGCATAACTGAACGCAATTGATTCTGACCATGATATAACACAGAAACATCATCTTGTACAATATCAACAACAGAGGACACAATATTCTCTAGAGTATAAATGCGAGAAGACAGGGTATTAATACTATTGTCAACAACAGCAAGCACCTTTTCCAAATTTGCTTGATCTATTTCCCGAAGACGGGAAGCAGCTTCCATTTGTGATAGCTTCCAGAGTTCATTATATGTTTCATAAATGAATCTTTTAGGTCGGGGACCACGAGGTCCCAAAACAAAGTCGGACAGATCAATATTGCCTGAAAGGAGGGACAAATGTTGTTTAACAGAATCAAGGGACGAATGTTGCAGCCATTGTTTGCATAATTTACCAACAGAATATGTAGTGACAGTACGGGAATCAGTAAATCTCGGATCAGGCCTATCCTGTGTGTAACTAGCTCCTGAGTCGTGAAAACGCATTTGACATGCATTAGATGATATAGGCCATACCAACCAGGGTGACTGATCTAGCTCAGAAACATTATACGAATTATTTTGTAACAGAGCCTGCAGGGACACGAGGGACATATTGAATCGTGAGCTTTCATTGGGAAAACTCGACAGGGATGGTATTGATGGAGTATTCAATTGTTTAGTGGTTGCTAAGCCCCAACATGTAGTCTGATAGATGGAGACATTGAGGAACATAATTTGTGTAGGGATGAGGCAAGCACGGTGTAATGCCTCGGTTCCCTGTACCTGCCATGGCTTGGAGCCCCAAATAGATTTTAAATCCACTGTATTATCCCAGTACTCATAACCACCCACAGCTAGGGCACTTAGAAAGGAACCTGAATAAAGCAATTTGGTGTGTGTTAACATAATTTTCTGAGTTGATGTGTTATTTAGTCTAAAATAATAGGATGCAGGGTTCGACCGATTAAAATCAGTGAAATAATTAAACTTATTTCGAAGAGTTTGAGAGCTACCTGGCAAGGGGTTTGGACAATGTTCCCATTGAGTATAGTTAACAGAACTACGCAGGGCACTGGGCTTATGGAGAAAATGATTACCCCAATGTTGGTAACAATACAAATCGGCATAATTAGCAGAATTCATATATAAATCTTCAGCATTAAAAGATGCATAATATTTTAAATCGGCAAACAATGCTTCAACGGCATGCACATCCCAATCATCAGAATGAATATTGTTTTGTACTACATCACCCATTGAAACACGAAGGACATTAGGTACATTAATAATTTCCGTCGGACCATGGATTTGATAGTTCACTGCATCCCATACGATGCCATCAGCAACTGGGAAGGCTGAAATGTTCACAAATGTGTGGTCACGCTTCATGATGTGAGACGAGGAATGAGGAGCCAAAGTTCCAGAAACATAGTCTACAGCAGAGCGTTCAGGTAAATAGTGACCATTGATTAGTAGAAAAAACACTGTGACAAAGCCAATGGACATGAACAAAAAGATCAAGAAAAGTACCAACCAGAGGTATGTCCAGGGTGGAATTAAAAAATTGTCTCTAAACCAGGATACAAAAATACTGAACTTGGATGGGACTTTTGAAGAGGTGGAATCCGAATCAAAAGAATAACGAGTCGGGCCAAGTGGCGTTGTTGGTTGATGTGCCACCGATTCAGATGCAGGATAAGTATACTCGTCCTCGTCGATGTTGGTGGAGAGTTGGGGATCAATTATAGTTTCAGGTAAAATAGAGGATTCAGGCAAATCGACCATCTCAATTACAGCATCAGCGACCGTTAGTGTAGATGGGCCACGAACATATGTCCGATAAATGGCAGGACAAGAGACCGCTGGTGTGACACTATTCAGGATCGGCCAGGCGCTGTAGCTTGACATTTTCCACTGAGATGTATCTGTTCTCCTTGCGACCAGGAAGCGGTGGTAAAATGACTGTACGTGTTCCCTTCAAGCCCAGAACTGGAACCGGTGCACGAAAAGAGGGGCCAAATTCTTTTTTGTTTTCAACCTTCTCTCGAACCAGTTCTCCAACTTTCGGAAGCCAGCCGGCTACCGGAATCTGCAACGCAGGATCTGTGGCTGAAGGCAAATGTGTAGTTGCAAGTTTGTCTCGGGCTTCTTGTAAGTCCTGTAACATAGCAGAATGGTTATCTACATCAAACTTGGCGGATTGCGCCACGATGTCTGGACCCTCAAGGTCAGGCACAAACATTCTTATGCCAAAGAGCATTTCGTATGGGGTCCGCCCACCCAGAGGTCTTCTAGGGAGATTATTAAGTGCACGCTGAACGGTATACAAATGGGCCAGCCAGTTCCTGCCAGTACCTATAACCCTAGCTGTTAAGGATTGCTTTAAGTCACGGTTCATTCGTTCAACGATAGAGTTGCCCTCAGGCCTATACGGAGACGAAAATTTCACCCGCACCCCAAGCGAAGCCATTGCATCCTTGTAAGCCCTAGAGGCAAACGCTGGACCTTGGTCCGAATGGAAGGTGCCGCATGCGAAAATTCCCACAAAGACACGCAAATCCCTGATTACATTTCGGGCGTCAGCACTCCGTTGTGGCCAGACCCAGAGAAACCGTGTGCACGAGTCCACTGCCACTAAGATGTATTTATAGGCAGTGTCTGATGAGAATGGACCGCAGTGATCCAAGTAAACACACCCAAAGGGTCTGTTAGCAATGCAGAGCGGGGTTTGTGGTGGACGTGTTACCGTTGAAGGCTTAATCTGTTGACAAACGTCGCAAGAAAGCACAAAAGCACGGGTGTCTTTATATAACCCACGCCACCAATAACGCTGCTGCAAGATGGAAACCGTAGCTGACACACCTGCATGAGCAGAAGCCATGCCTTCGTGTGCAGCTGATATCAAGGCACTCCTGCGGTCTGCGTTGGGGATCAGCCGATCTCCAACGTCAGGTATCGTTACATAAGGAACCTGATCGGGACTTAACTGTGTAAGAATACTTGGAAGGAAAACCTGTAGGGTAATTAACACCTTCCTTTGTTGCAGCAATAGCTGCTAGAATAACAGAGTCAATTTTAGACATGGACCTGGTAACCGCTGCTACTGAACACGTGACTACTGCTGAACGGGCAGCTTCATCTGCCAGATCGTTACCAATAGCGTGTGCGCCCACCCGCTGATGGCCTAAGGTGTGTACCACCTGTGTGAGGGGCAGACGTTGTTGCAATTCTGCCACTCGAACCCAAAGCATTTTATGCTTAATTGTGCTCCCTTTTGCGTCTTTGTAGTCGTTTTTCGACCAGAAAAACAGATTGTCATTGTAAGATTGTACACAGTAAAAAGAATCACATACAATAAGAGTGGTCTCATCCTGAGAAGCGAACTCAAGTGCAAGTAGCAATGCATGCAGCTCGGCCAATTGTGCGGTACTATCTCCAAGTGTGCGAGTATGCACTGCAGAGGATTTGAACTTTCCATCTACAAAGGAACCCGCAACAATAGCACATGCAGCTGAATAAGCGTGCTTGGACCCTGTGGCCGGTTGCGCCGAACCATCGGTGTAGATCACACATTTGTAATCCTCAAGCGGTAATAAAAACAAAGGAGGAGGATGAACGAATTCATACTGCAAAAACTCCTGAGTCTGAAGAGAAGAATCAAAAACAAAAGTGACGTCCGAAGACGTCAAGGATGTAGCCCATTGTATCCAACGGGGATGCATTGCTTTTGAGTTCGGTACACTTGCCTTTGTTACTGCCTCTAGGGCAGGACAGGGTGTTACCACCAGAATTCGCTTTCCCTGTGCCAGTGCGCGTTCCTTTAGAATCGCCATTTGCACTGCAGTTAGAACTTTTTCAACAGATGTAAAGCGCAATTCAGCGGAAGTGTACAGATGTGACTTGTATGCGATGGGTACTGTATCACCTTCATTAAAGGTTAAGTATGTGAATCCCACCGCCCCGGAATTATTCTAATCACCAGGTTTGTGTGGTTATCACGAGTCAAAAGATATTTAGACTCTAATAGGTCTGTCTGCAAAGACTGCAGAATTGAGGTATGCTCAGGCAGCCAGCAAGACCTTGAATAAGTTGGTTGTATCAAAGCATACAAAGGCTTGATACGCTGGGCATATTCGGGAATGTAAGTACGCCCGAAATTCAAGAAACCCAGCAAAGACTGAAGTTTCTTCAGAGTATTTGGGGGGCACAAATGTGCACATTTTTCCAAGAAATGGGGGCTAAGCCCTTACCTTCGTTATTGAGCTCATAGCCCAAGAACAGAACGGTAAATTCAGCAATGTGTGACTTAGCAAAGTTAAATTTGTAACCCTGCTCCGCAAATTCAAGAATAATGCGGTCCACACGGGACAAATGCTGAAATAATTCGTCGTCCGTCAGATAGATGTCATCTACGTACGAACATGCGTCTTGATCAATGTCATTTAACAAAGAAACAACACGGGCGGCGAATATACCCGGACTATTTTTGTAGCCCATGGGTAAACGCCGGAACTGGAATAATTTACCACCGGAAGTGAATGCGGTCCATTGACCACTCTCCGGGGCTAGGTTGTGCGTGTAGAAACCGTTTGAAAGGTCAAGTGTCGTTTTGTATTTTTTACGAACAAGACTGTCTACAAGCGCAGAACTGTGTGTATTTTGCACCGCAAAGTTCCGACAATGAGTAGTTTAAATGCCGGTAATCCAAAACTAAGCGGTACGATCCATCGGGTTTAGAAACCACGAAAAGGGGATTGTTCATAGGTGATACGCATGGTTCAATTACTCCCTGATATTCCAACTGTGTCAGAATTTCGGAGACGGGGCCTTTGCCTGCCGTTTGATGGGATATTGGGGTTGTGGCTGCGGTAGTGACCGCAAAGGTATTGCATGAGGAGGTGATTCTTCATCCCATCCCACATGGTTGCGGTATAACGCTGGTGCCAGGTACACAGCCCACTCAGCTGCAAGTGCTTCAGCTTTGTCTTTTGGGACATGCCGTGAGAAGCTTGGAAGGATTACCTCCTCTCCTTTATGTGCAGCTAAAACGAATGGGGGTGGCCAATCCACCTCTGCTAACAAAATGTCATATGAAGAGGTTAGATTTTCCCAAAAATCCCTTTTATTTCACGCGGTATATCACCTTCAATTTGGATGACTATGTTGTATAGTCTGTCAGGGGGTGCCACTCTCGTGTCAGCTGTCTCTACAGTAACGAATGTTTCAGTTGCTGTCGCCTCCATATGAGGACGTAGCGCCTCCCGCACTATGGTAACTTCCGCGGCGCTGTCTAGGAGGGTCACTGCCCACGTCCAATTCTGGAGTCTCGTTCTCACGGTCTGAGGCATATTTCGCTGTGACAGCGGCAACTTTTTTCTTCTGAAATTGCGGTCGAGGAAGATGAAAATCTTCTGCTTTCCCTCTGACTTGTTGTCGAGGTTGGTCTCGCTCCTGGGGAGCCTCTCGGCCCCTTCCTCTATCTTGCCGTCCTCCTCCACCAGCCTGTGACGACGTCTGGGCCTGTGAAGAACGAGGAGAACGCGTATCAGAGCTCTGAAACCTTTCTGGTGATTTAATCCTTGACCTATCACGTAAATCATAAGTACGTTCAGAAGAAACCGAAACTGGGGAAGCGCCTCTCGACCCCGGCTTCTTTTGTTGCTTACCCTGTTTTTTCTGTCTCCAACTCTTTTTAGTGAAGACTGGTCTATCATCTTTCTCAGATGCACTTTTTGTTTGTGTAACTTGTGTTTGCGATTGAGTTTGCATTTTTACAAAAGGCTTGTTGCCCAGGCTATTTCTTCCAATTGTTTTATAAGCCCGGGCAATAATTTTCGGTAATTCGCGAGGCCTGTCCAACTCTGGGACTAAAGCCAAAGCATTCGCTACTTGAAAGTTCATAGCATCGCCCTTGACATTTCCAAGGATCAGCTCAGCTACTACATCAAACACTCCCACTAGTCTCATCCCTAATTCCACAGCCGCTTCAGGGCCATGTTCATCCTGTACTTTTTTAATTACAGAGGGTAGAACCGTCATGGAAGGAGTTCCAAAACATTTTGAATAAACTGCTGCGAATACCTTACCCCAGTTTTCACATGATGTCAAATCGGGGATTATGTCTTTTGGCAAACTTATCGTGAGGATGCGGTGTTTATCTACTGGGGATGTATGGGGAAACACTGCTTCTATCTGATCGAACTTTTCTGCAAGCCAGTAAGGATAGTCGTCTTTATTTTGTGGACGTTTGCCCATCACAGAATTTACCATGACAGGACTTATGGTCACTCCAGCTGCAATAGCTGGTTGGCCTGCGACTACAGGAGCAGCTCCATGGAGGCTACCTGTAACGTATGTCACTAAGGCTCGATGCACTCGCACCAATTCGGTATGCATAGTGCGCAGTTCCGCAAGCGGTAATGCCAGATAATTTGGATGCGGGGTATACCCGGCCAATACAGGCCAAGTGGCCCCCTGAATTGATAAGGGGCCTAAACGAACTGCGGTAGTTGGTTGTGGTAGGGCGCCATTAAACCAAACACGGTGCTGCCAAGCCGTGAGAGGTACTTCAAGAGTGGTATAGGGTCGATAGGCAGCAGGAATAACGGTGGGTTTATATTCATGAAACAGATTATCACCTGCATCCACCGCTTCAAAAGTGATCCAAGTGTAAAACACTTCAAAGTGATAAGCCGCATCGGCTTGAACCACAAAGACCAACTCGACCCCAGTATCGGGCACTCCATACACAGCTAAGTGGTCTCGGAGTGCTCCTCGACTATGTGCAGCAATCGCCACACCAGCCATGACTAAACAGTTATATTTGACAACCTAACAGGGAGCACAAAAATGGGTCTGTTAACTAACCTTTTTTAATAACATCAAGCTTGAAAGAACCTATAAAACATTCAATATAGGAGGTATCACCGTCACATACGCCTCCGGAAGCGTACGCGAGGGGTTTGTGGACAAGCAGAAGTACTACTCAAGCGTCTCGCAGATAAGCCGCCCCACGGTGGTCGCGCCATGTCATAAGGTTTCTGCACATACACAGAGCTATGCACAGGAAAATGGGACCCCGGAATACAGTGGTTTGCCACCATATACCGTAGCACCCAAAAACCCCAACCCAACTAGCTTAGCATCCCATTAGCACCCAAGTACTAATGTTTGGACAACCCAGAACACGGTATCTTTATCTCAGGACTCGCAGAAGCAAGAACACTCTTTCGTCACTCACTCGTACTTGTCCACAAGGTGCGTAGGAAGAGACACTGGATAGGTTAAAATGTTTATTCCAACTTACGTGCTCTAATGTACAGTACACGTGTCAGTACTAATAGCATAATACATATGACTAATATAAGCAGCATGGTTACAATTCCATAGAATACAAACGGGGAAAGCATCTCGGAGCTCAGTGGATAAACGTATAAATTACATTACCACCCTCCCCTTGCAGTAAGATAGTTTATTATAATAATAGAAGACCTCTGGGCTTTGACTAGCGAACCCCCATACCTCAGTCTCTAGATGCAGAATTACATCAGCAGGACATCATAGCTCTTCTCACTGAAAGGGATTTCTCCAAGTGTCCTAAGCGCTAGTAAACCACAGTATTAAAAGCATACCAAATTCTTCATGGCAATTGCACCTAATGTTATGTCTGGGTGCGCGAGACTGGCCATATCAGGAAGAACCAAAATACATTGTTATGCGACCTTGTACATGTTTGTGCAGACTGAGCCCAAAAAGGTGAACAACAGAAAATGCAGACAGTGCAAAAGAACTTGGCACTAGCAAAGGGCGAGGGAGGCCCGGCTCAGTGTAACGTGCGCAAAGAAAAGCAGCATGGCAGCCAGGCCTAGGCCAACATAACAAGGCAGGTAACAATCCACAAGACAGCTCAACACACGCTCCCTCCACAAGCACGCCATGGAGATCTGGGACCTACTTGACTCCATCCACCGCGACATCGCCTTCCTCACGGAAACCTGGATGAACTCCACTTCTGCCCTGGACATCGCCACCGCCATCCCAGACAGCTACAAGATCATCCACAAGGACCGCATCAACAAACCGGGTGGAGGCATCGCCATCATACACAAAGGCACTCTCCACCTCACCACCCACTCGGACCAACACTTGACTAACATGGAGCACCTCCACTTCCAGGTCCAGACCAACCCAAACACCACCCTCTGCGGCACCCTCATCTACAGACCCCCTGGACCTCGTCTACCCTTCAGCGATTCCATCATCGACTTCATTGCACCTCTTGCTCTCACCTCGACAGACTACATCCTACTTGGCGACCTCAACTTTCACCTAGACAACCCCAACAAAAAGAACACCTCATCCCTGCTAGAGAACCTCACCACCGTCAGACTCAAACAACTGGTCACCTCCCCAACCCAATCAGCAGGACACAAGCTCGACCCCATCTTCTCCGCTAGTAACATCATCTTCAGCCACACCTCTGAGTACCTTTGGACCGACCACCGCCGCGTACATTTCTCCTTCACCATACCCACCGTACACCACCACGCCAACCGTTAACCTTGAGAATTTGGAACAAGGTCACTGAAGAACAGCTCACCACCTCCCTCAGCACAACCCCACCACCGACATCCACAGACGCTAATACCTCAGCAAGCAACCTCCACCGATGGATCTCCAACTGCATCGATATACTGGCTCCCCTCAAAAAAGCCCTAGGCAAGCGACACTCCAAGAAAGCAAGCAGGTTCGCTCCCGCCCTTCATGAGTTCAGATGCACCTGTAGACAACTTGAGAAGAGATGGAAGAGCTGCAATACCCCGGAAGACCACTCAGCCTTCAAAACCACTGTGACCAAACACCACCACCTCATTGGAATAACAAAATAAGTGGCCCTACAAGAAAGGATCAATGCCAATGTACTCAATAGTAATGAACTCTTCGCCGTGGTCAAAGAATTCTCCAAACACAGCACAGAAACAGCAGACATCCCACCCTCCCAAGACCTCTGCAACAACCTTGGCACCTTCTTCCACTGCAAGATTAAGGAGATCTACGCCAGCTTTGACAGTCTTGATACCCAAGACCCTCTCACTCCACTGCAACCACCGCACCCAACGACACCGGACCCCAGCAGACCCTGCTCAGCTGGACTCCCCTCACTGCTGATGACACCCTCAAGATCATGAAGAGCATCCACTCCGAGGCACCCTCTGACCCCTGTACGCACCACATCTTCAACAGCGCCGGCACCTCCACCGCACCCAAACTCTGCTGCACCATCGACTGCTCCATCAACTCCGCCACCTTCCCGGAAGACTGGAAACAAGCAGAGGTCAACCCCTTGCTAAAGAAACGCTCTGCCAACCCAACAGACCTCAAGAACTTCAGACCCATCTCTCTGCTCCCCTTCCAAGCCAAGGTAATTTAGAAGACTATCAATGCCCAACTTTCCAAGTTCATGGAAGTGAACCACATCTTGGACCTCTCCCAATTCGGCTTTCGAAGCAACTGCAGCACCGAGACCGCCCTCGGCCCTCCTCGCCGCCACAGACAACATCCACACCCTCCTGGACCGAGGCAAAACTGCAGCCCTCATCCTCCTGGACCTCTCGGCCCCTTTGATACTGTCTCCCACCACACCCTATGCAGAAGTTTTCAGGACACCAGCATCCATGACAAAGCCCTGGACTGGATCTGCTCCTACCTCACCGGCCGAACACAGAGTGTCAGACTACCACTGTTCCACTATGAACCCACAGAGATCAGCTGCGGAGTGCCTCAGGGCTCCTCCCTGAGTCCCACTCTCTTCAACATCTACATTGCCCCGCTCGCAGCCATCGTCATGAACCACAGACTCAACATCGTCTCCTACATCGATGACACCAAGATGATTCTTTCCCTCACCAATAAACTCACAGTCGCCAAGAACAGCTTCCACGACGGGATGAAGGCTCTCGCCACCTGGATGAAGGACAGCTGTCTCAAGCTCAACTCAGAGAAGACTGAAGTCCTCATCCTGGGCTCCACCCCCTCACCTGTGATGACTCCTGGTGGCCCGCAGCACTTCAAATCCCCCCACACCCACCAACCACCCACCAAACCTCTGCCTCATCCTGGACTCCTCGCTCACCATGAATCGACAGATCAACGCCGTCTCATCATCCTGCTTCCACACGCTACACCTTCTCCGAAAGATCTTCAAGTGGATCCCCACCGAGTCCAGAAAGACAGTCACCCATGCGCTCATCAGCAGCAGACTCGACTAAGGCAATGCACTCTATACCGGCATCACCCAGAAACTCCTCAAGAAACTGCAGAACATTCAGAACGCCAGATTCATCCTCAACATCCCCCACCGCAGCCACATCACTGGCCACCTGAGAGAACTCCTCTGGCTCCCAGTCAACAAAAGAATCACCTTCAAGCTCCTCACACATGCTTTCGAAGCCCTACATGACGCGAGACCTGCGTACCTCAACCACCGACTCGCATTCCACGCACCCACCAGAGAACTCCGCTCCGCCCCACTGTCCCTGGCCACTGACCCATGCATCTGCAAGACCACGGCAGGAGGAAGATCCTTCTCCTAACTTGCAGCAAAGACCAGGAACACCCTGCCTCTCCACCTCAGGCAATCACCATCACTGCCTCAATTCAGGAAGGACCTCAAGACCTGGCTCTTGGAATGAACCACAGTGCCTTAGATGGATCAGCAGCTCCCCCGCCCCCCTCCCAGTGCCTTGAAACCCTTACGGGTGAGTAGTCGCGCTTTACAAGACAACTGATTGATTGATTGATTGATTGATGCTGATTGGGAGCCATTTGAAAATCTTCCTCAGCATCTTCAGGGCATGAAAGCATGAGGCGGTGATGGCATTGACTTGGCGGTCATGTCTAGTTTGCTGTCAATGATGATTCTAAGGTTCTTGGCATGAGTAGTGAGGGTACTAGCTCTGTTGGCCGTCAGGTGAAATCCCATGGTGCTTTGCTTTTTCTGAAGATCTCAATTTTGGTCTTGTCTGTGTTCAGCTTTAGACAGTTGGTCTTCATCCAGTGGGCAATTTCAGTCATGCAGGCATTAAAATTGATGTGGGTACTGAGCCTCTTGTCTGTGCTGTGAGAATGAGTTGCGTGTCGTCAGCATCGGGGAGGATGTTGATGTAGTGAGAGGGATGATGCTGGCTAGTGGGATCGTGTTTGTGTTGAAGAGGGTCGAGCTCTGGGAGGATCCTTGTGAAACTCCGCAGATGAGGTTGCGGGCATTCAAGGTGTACAGTGCTGGGCTGTCTGATTGGGTTCTTCCAGTGAGGAAGGAGCAGATCCATTGGAGTGCGTGTCCTTGGATTCCGATGTTTTGTAGGCATTGGATGAGGATGAGGTGAGAGACTGTGTCAAATGCTCCAGAGAGGTCCAGGAGGATGAGGGCCGCCGTGTCCCTCTGGCCAGACTCATGTAGATGTTATCCATGGTGGTGATGAGGGCAGTTCCCATGCAATGGTTGGGTCTGAAACCAGACTGAGTGGTGTCGAGGAGCTGGTGGTAATTGAGGTTATGGTGTCTGTTAATGATTTTCTCTAAGACCTTGGGCAGGAATGGGAGCAGGAAGAGTGGTCTGTAGTTGATGAGCGTTGAAGTGTCCACAGAGAGTTTCCTTTAGCAATGGGAAGACAGTTGCATGTTTCCAAGCATCTGGAAAGGTCACCCATTCAGAATGGGGGGAGCAAGATACTGATGGGCTGCAGTCCTATTGAGTAGGCATGGTGGGGATAGGAGTTCTATGAGGCCTCTGAGTCAATGGACTTCATGGTGGTGGTAATTTCTTCTTGGGTGATGACGGGCCATGTGGTTAGCATTGGTTCTTGAGATAAGATCGGGAGCTGTTTGGTGAGGTCTGTCAGCTCCATTTCAGGATGAAATTGCTGTAAACGGCGGTGATTTTGCTACTGAAGAATTGAGCAAGATTGTTGCAGAGGTCCTTTGAGGGGGTGATCGAGTTGCAGGTGGCCAATGGTGAAGTGAAATCGTTCATATTGGTGAAGATTTCTTTGCTTCTGTTAATGCTGGCATAGATGCGGTCCACCAGAATGGTGCAGCTGGTGGTCCGTATCATTTGGTGGTAGCGTCTTAGGGTGGATTTGAATGTGCTCCTGGCTGCATTGTTCTGGCTCATTCTCCATTTGTGCTCCAGTTGTTTGGAGTGGTGTTCATCAGTCTAAGTTCCTCCATGTACAAACTGGCCTGGGGTCTGGATCTTGTTGTATTGCTGTTTTCTGAGGGGGGCAGGGAGTTGGCACAGGAGGTGATCCAATTGTTGAAATTCTTGATGGATTTGTGGAGACTGTTGCTGTGTTTGGGTCGGTGAGTGTTGAGAGCTGTGTTCCAATTCTTGTCAGTGATGCTTTTCAAGTTTCGGCAGCCTGATCTGGCTGTGGTGCGTGTGCGTTGGACTGGGACGGTGTTGCTGAACTTGACAAGGGCATGGTCTGTCCAGGGGACGGATGAGAGCTCATCGACTCTGATATTGTCAAAGTTGATTAAAATAGGGTCCAGGAGCTGTCCGGCGACACTGATAGGTGAGGCTTCCAAGTGCTCCAGTCAGTGCTCTTGTAATAGGGTCAGTGTGGTCTTCAAGGTGGAAGTACAGGTCTCTGAGTACGATGTATTTGCTGGCATCGAGGGAGAATGGTTCAACAAAATCCATGATGGTGTCAGTGAAGTTGGTGCATGGTCCTGGTGGTCTGTAGATGAGAATGTAGTTGGGTGAAGTTGGCTGTGATGTGGAGCTTGAACAACAGGTTTTCCATGTGAGTCCGTGGATGTGGTGCAGCTGATTGAGTTCTTGTGGATGATGGCAATTCCGCCACCAGGCTTGGGAAGACTGTCTTGCCTGGCAATCTTGCAGCCGGGGGGTGAGGGGGTGGCTGTGGTGATGTCAGCTGCTGATGCAAGGTTCTACCAGGTTTCAGTGAGGAAAAGCAGGTCAAGGTTGTGGAGCAGGTCCCAGATCCCTGTGATGTGTTTGGTGAGTGAGTGCGTGTTGAGTAGCATGTATGCACATGTGGAGTGTGATTGCAGGACTGTGTGAGTGTCAGAGAGTGGGGTGTTGGGTACTGTCAGTGCAGTGAGTAGGTGCAGGAAAACTGGCAAGAAGCACAGAAGAATGCTCCTTCAGTGGTGTGTCATACGGCGAGGCAGCAGCGTGTTGCGTGGCTGCCGGGTTGAGGGTGCCGAAGGTTGCAGCATGGTAGCGGCAGGAGGACCAGGATCCCTGATACTGGGCACGTGCCAGCGCGGACAGGCCCAGACGGGCTTGACTTTGGTGCGCTTTTGGAACAGCAGCGGTGCACCTGCTGTGCTCACCCACTGCGTGTCCACGCTATGGCAGCCATTAAGTAAGTTGTAGGAAGGGCGAGGCCCTCTCTCCCATGGTCCATATCTATAAGTATGCAAAAAAAAAAAAAACGTGGCCAGAGAATCGCATAATATCAGTGGTGCTGGTATATTGTTCCCCAAACGAAATAGTAGCATCAGGTTACCCATGGTGACTGAAATGTTTTTGTAACTTCAATAGCCTATTTTAATGGTATCTGGGAAGTTTAGAAAAATGATCTCCCCTAGATAGCGTTTTCTTTTATATGCATTAACCTCCCAATGACGTAATACAGCGTGATATTGAGTTTCGTATTTGAGTTAGAGGTTAAGAATTGGATTTACTTTCTATATTTGGTCTAAAGATGCCATTTTAGAATTTGTATCTATTATTGTCAGTTAAATATTTATCTGGTCCTATATTGAACAGAAAAATGCATCAGTGTCTCATTTAATAATAACGTTTCACTTTGGACATGTTTAAGCCATGGTTTTGTACATGCGAGCTTCTCCTATGCCTTTTACATTAGCAGTAAACCCATCTATCCCTAGCTCCCTTGTCGAAAAAGTTTGATTTATTAATAGTAATGGATCGAATTAGAATTACTCTTTGTGGTGAATTTGAATGCCAATAACAGTCCCCGTCCTCCATCTTGAAGTCTGATGTCAGTATTAATCTGGAGTTAGTGGTATCTTGTCATTTGCCCTTTGCCTAGTACCAGCCCTTTGTCGTAGGTTTCGAATGTCAAATAAGACAATTCACTATTGGGGTCCAGTATACAATGTGGGTGGCTGCGTGATTTCAACACTGATCAACTTTCCCTAAAGATAGCACAAACAGCTGCATACAGGGACATCACTCACCATACAGAACACACCAGACTACACATTTCTATAACGCATAATTCATTATCACTCTATCAATGCCTTCATAACTGACTCCATCTGAAATAGCAAACTTGTTTAATCATTGCGATGAAGCCTGCACGACCTGGCAGAGCTTCCCTCTTACTCAAGTGCCCTGCATGAAAAGATAAAAGAATCCGAGCACACTTGGGCCCTAATTACGTGTCTGGAGGTCCGAGGACCACCTGACTCATGGGGGCTCGGCGGTGGAGTACCGCCCACTCCTGCACCACCAAAACTCGCAATCGGGCCCCTAGAGTGCACCGCGCTTGTCAAGGTCTTTGCTTCCACCCTTTCTGCCTGTATGACTGAAGCACTTTCAACAAGACTGAAGTGCGGACAGCCCCTATTTCGTGGAGGCCAGGTGTAATGATTTTTTATTGTCCAAAAATAAACCCCCTAATTGGGGATTTATTTCTACAACACAAAAAATCAGTGCCAGCCCACACCCCATATAAGGGTGTGGTTATTTCATTTTCATGACCGTTTTTCGTGTCACAAAAGTCATAGACAGGAAAAAAGTGTGTCAGATGCCCCACCCTCCAGTGGGCTGGCCTTCCAACATTCTGAAGCTGGCAGTCCAATGGCAGACAAGCTGCCGGCAGAGGCATTCCCACGTCTTACTGAGCTGCGCCTCTTTTTGGGAAACCCGCCTCTAAGTAAGGAGAACCAAGAGTTTGGTGGTGGTGGAGGGGCGAGATAGGGGTAGAAAAATACTAATTTACAACAGCTCTCCTGCATCACCAAACTTTAAATGATCCCCTAAGTCTTCCTTCTTCTCTGTCATGGCAGAAAGGAAACAGAATGCCCTACGTCTTTCATTTTATTTTAGTTCTTGTCTAATATCCTTTTGATGCTACCATTTTCCTAATCAATGTAGCTTTATGGAATTATGCAAATTTTGCCCTGGTGTAAAAAGCATATCACATTTCATCTTGCACAATTTTCCTGCTGTGATAATGGAAAATGGAGCAACAAAGTTTTGCTTTAGTTAACATCACATAAGCAAATGAAGACCCAATACAGGAATCCTCAGCTACCAGAAATCATACTGGGCATAGCCCTCTATTTGCCTTCCATCATACTCTGTGTGAAGAATCGATCGCGGACCATAACTTCATAGAATGGACATCTCCTACGCCATACACCGACCATATAATTTGCGTCAGAGTAGATCCTTCCATTCATTGGAAACAGAAAACGGGTCCAAGAAATGGCCAGATTCTAAAATTAAAGGCCTTCTCCTTTCAACTAGGTAACTATTACCTCGGAGCACCATTTAAACTCAGCAACCAAGAAGTTATTCTGCTGCAGAACATCACTGTGAGCTAAGATTCTCAAACTACAATCCAGACTGGCTGAATCTGACAACATCTCCGATGGCCACTGAAATAATGCTGCATCATCTTTTGTCTATCAAATGCCTGAACAGGGAGGGTAGAAGAGGCTAGGTGTGGCCCTCATCCACAGGAAGAACATCAGTTGCATTCCTCTCATCACCCCAAAATATTCATATTCATCATTCAAAAGCATGAAACTACTTCTGACTCTCTGCCTCATCCTCTGTGGGTTGTAGTGTTTCGTAGACACCTCCCTGTGATGATGATAAATTCACAGAACTAATGCCAGGGGGTCCTTCCGTCAATGTTGTTGACCATAACAATTTACTCTACACACCGTGGAACAGACTTGATTTTGACTATTGGTACTGAAATTGTATTCCCCTTTGTTATCAAAAAGTGGAAATGAATATGGACTCCGCTGTCCTAGATACTCCATGCGACATGGTTCCATCCTTGCTCCCCTGCCATTCTACCTTTACACATAGCCACCGAGGGACCTCCTAAATGGCCTTAGCAATGACTGACACACGTATACGAATAATATTCAGCTATACCTTAGAGCAAACCCTGCGCATAATGTGTAACTTCTTATAAAATGTCCTAAGCAAATCAACTCCTGGATAACACAACATAAACTCAGTGTCAATCCCCTCCAGAAATGAGTCCTTTCTTATACGTCCATCCCAGGATAACTCCTTGAAACCTTCCTCATAACATTTTGCGTCTCACTCACTGTGGCTGAAAAAACAAAATCATTGGGTGACAGCAGGAGCCATATAAAAAGTATACTGTAACAGGGGCCTAATATCTACTGAAGATGCTAAGAAAAAGGAAACTGTCTATTTTAAAGCAATACCTGGAGGCCGCAGTAAAGGCCTGGTCCTACATAGAATAGATTATAACAATGTTGAGCTAAGTGGTCTCCGCAAACGAAGATTAGCCCCAGTAAAAGCTACTCTTCATGTAGCTGCCCATCTAGTTGCTGACACTAGGCGCAAAGACCACTGCAGTGTGTATTTATTTATGCGGTTTTATATAGTGTAAACGTGGCGTGAGAGCGTTAGGTTGGAAACAGACATGAAGGGTCTACTAAAAGCTTATCACTGGCTTCAACTTGAAGCAAGGTCCAATTCAAACTTTCAAATATCCATCATAAAGCAGTCCATCTGAGCAAGTCAAAACATCTTGAGCTGAAACCTGAGGTCACTAAAGGCGCAGACATGTCCAGAAGTAAGAGGGGACTTTGGCTTGTGTTCCAAGGTCTATGAAACACTGGACCTGAAGATGGCTGTCCCAAATCCCTGGCACTCCTGTCTCTCTTCATAAGAAAGATGCCCACTATCACCAATTTTAAGACTGAATTCAAAATCTTCCTTAAGAAAGCCTCACAAATGAAGGGTAAACTTCCTGGAGAACTCTCAACCAGTCACTTCTTGATAAGGGTGCCACTAAAATCATACATTTATCAGTTCTTCTATGAGGGTCCCCACCGTGCCGCACGTTGTTAACAATGTTTCAATATGAGAAAAGACATTTCCGCAATTTGTACTGCTACCTAAAGTGGTAAACTACAGAATAATTATTATGAAAAACGTTTATATTTCATGCATTCCTCTGCACAGGAGCACAATCTAGATTGCTTTTGCGTGACGATTTGCTATACAATATTGTGTTTGCTCTGTACTGTTGCTCCCTTGTGGCACAATGTCAACCACCGCCCTCTTGTACACGATCTATACCTGTATCCTATCAAGATTGCTGTGCAGTGTTCTAACAGTTATAAGAGTAGTTCACTCTTTGTAAAGTTATGTAAATAGACCTTGGGCTGGGTCATGGCAGCTCCTCCAGCCCTAGATGTAGCCCCTCCCTTGGAATGGCAGAATGTCCACCCAAGCCCGGGTCCCATGTTTCACTTCTAAAAAGTGAAGAAAAATTAATTGCCTCTATTTCTTATTATATGAAGACAGCTACAATAGTATTAAATTGTTGCTTCTAGAGATCAAAATAAAAGTGGTCCTCATTAGCGAAAAAGGGGCCCACATTCTGCTAGTCAGGGTAGTTTTGAACTTGTAAAGACACACTGTATGGGTATTTCACAAGGTTATGAGACTGCATGCAGTTTGTGGCAATACCAGAGAAATACACATAAAAACGGCCCACCGTCCTGTAAAAAACAGGCTTACAAACGGTTAAAAAACACAGCCTTCATGCTGACCTGTCAGATAAAGCCCTTCTGGCATTGCGAGGTCGCACTATAGGCCGGCCAGGCCCTGGTTGCTCCATTTTTAGGTCGAGCCTCGAGTAGCGCGCAAGCGCTGCTTAGAGGCGAAGACTTATTGTAAGTGAGTTTTCAAAGCAGTCCAAGAAACGCTCGTGCGTCGTGGCTGGCCTTTTTGAGATGGGTACGCGCGGCAAACATGTGTTTCCAATTATCGTGCCCAGACGCGGGCGCGATAAGTGGAAACACATGTCTGCCGCGCGTACTCATCCAAAGGCCAGCCACGACGCACGAGCGCTTTGGGACTGCTTTGCAGGCTGCCGCGCTCGCTCGCCCCGCTCCCTGTCCCCCGATGCGCCCCGTAGTTTCCGGCTTCGCTCCCCTTCTACAGAAACAAAGAACACCTCACTTGTTTACTTAAATCCGGGGCAGATCAACAGCTATACTAAAGGCGGAACAGCCTCATCTCCTAAATAAAAATCGGAGACAGTACCCTAGTTTTTTCCAGCTGACGACACTAAACCAATTGCGGCTACAATTCCCAGCATTGCTGATAAATGCTGAAAAAAATCACACCAGGTTACAAGGAACCCTCGCGGCGTCAACCGACAATATGACTCTACATAGATAGCCACCAATTCGATGTAAATAGAACATAGCGGTACTTCGTCTATAATAGGTTCATAAACTACATGGTACATGATGACACCCCAGCCTGCTCAGCCCTTATCCCCACAAAGCACGCAAAGGCACCATTGTCAACCATCAACCCTGCAGCGCAAAGGGCACAAGGCCATCCTACTTTCTTTTATTTTCAGCCCGTCTGCACACTTAGGCAATAAACCGAGCCCTCCAACACCATTCATGACAAACCTCCCTGTTCATTGTCTCAAATGTGTACTTTACCTCGCACCTTCCGGTGACAGACATCCCACATATTAATGCTCTAATTTGATTTCGAATCAACGTTAACATAAAACGAGCAGCTCCAGAATAAGAAAGCCCACGCATCCCCAAACAAACCTTGCATGCCCGGAAGAAGCCCCTTGATAGTAAACCGGAAGAGATAGTCCCGCTACTCCGGAACGCGTGGTACAGCCGCAAGTGAGCCGGCTGGCGCTGCTGGCTGGTTGATTCTCTCCACGAGTCGTTGTTGCCTAATGCCTAGCATACACGCAGGGCAAATGACCCTGGAGACGCAACCTCTAGCACGCGACAGGGAGACTCGCTTTTTGCATCCTAAAGAAAGTCAAGATCAGCGCAGCTGGGTCCGCATGCGTCCTGTCTCACTGCCTTTGAGTTAGGTTCTCCTTGTCATGCAGCGGAGGGGAACATACATGGCAACATTTTGGTAAACGAAAGTGGGAGATCTAAAAAAATAATCGGGAGAATCTATTTCTCCTATTAACTTCTTTTACGGCCTGCATCGTGTCTATTGGCATGCATGGAACCTGCAAGTGGGCTGCTGCAGAATCGGATATCAGAAATTCAAATAACAGTTTTTTAGGTCTCGGCCTGCACCAGCGCAAGAGTTTTAGTAAGCGGGTTTTGGAAGTGCAAACACTGGCTTTCGGCTGGCGACCAGCTTGAGTTCACGATGGCGTGCACGCGCAGCTGGCATCTGGGTTTCCTATCTCTTCCTCATTTCCTCGTCATGGCTCATTAACTCTCTGGACTCTGATGTTTCAATCGCAGCAGCAGCTCACATTACCAACTGAGGGCCCTGGACTACAGTCACATGAAAAACAACAGCGATTAACATTGAAATGCAAGCTTTTTTTGTCTAGTTAGAAATATTGCTTCGGTGGGTTGATTTCACCTTATATCGCTATTTGTTTTATATTGGGAGTCACAGCCTAATTACCAGTATTTTTGTCTCTCACTGTTATTTTTTTTATATTTATTCGCGCAAAGCACAAAGCTATATTTAAGGTTACTTTTTCCGCGTCACTTCTTCACTCTATTTAAACTCCACCCCCCACTCTTATTGTCTCTCTCCTTCTCTCTCTCTCCCCTCTCTAATTCTCTCTCTACTTAATTAACTCTCCCCTCTCTATCTTTTTTAGCCTTTCATTCTCTCTCACCCCTTTATCTGTTTCTCTTTCAAACTCCTTCATTCACTCTCTCTCCCCTTCTTTCTCTCTCTCTATCCCGCTCCACTCTTTATTCTATGTACACCCTTTCTCTCTCTTTCTCTCTCACCACCCTCTCTAATTGGGCATTATATCTTCACTCTATCTCTCACTCGGCAACACCACAGCATCACTCAGCGCAACCACAGCATCAATCAGAGCTAGTACAGCATCAATCAGAGCCAGCACAGCATCACTCAGCACCAACACAACATCTCTCAACGCCATCACAGCATCACTCAGTGCAACCACAGCATCACTCAGCACAACCACAGCATCACTCAGCACAACCACAGCATCACTCAGCACAACCACAGCATTACTCAGCAAAACCACAGCATCACTTAGCGCCACAACAGCATCACTCAGCGCCACCACAACATCACTCCGCGCCACCACAGCATCACTCAGCACCACCATAGCTTTACTCAGCGACACCACATCATCACTCAGGGCCAACACTGCATCACTCAGCACCACCACAGCATCGCTCAGCACCACCACAGCATCGCTCAGCGCCACCACAGCATCGCTCAGCGCCACCACAGCATCGCTCAGCGCCACCACAGCATCGCTCAGCGCCACCACAGCATCGCTCAGCGCCCCCACAGCATCGCTCAGCACCGCCACTGCATCGCTCAGCACCGCCACTGCATCGCTCAGCGCCACCACAGCTTCACTCAGCGCCGCCACAGCATCACTCAGCGCCGCAACAGCATCACTCAGCGCCAAGACAATATCACTCAGCGCCGCCACAGCATCACTCAGCGCCAAGACAATATCACTCAGCACCACCACAGCATCACTCAGCGCCAAGACAATATCACTCAGCACCACCACAGCATCACTCAGCACCACAGCAGTATCACTCAGCAACACCTGAGTATCATTCAGCATCACCTCAGCATCGTCTCCGCAACAGTCACCACCACCACCACTACCACCTCAGCATCACTCAGCACCACCTCAGCCTGCTCTCGGAATCTGGCATCTGTTGATTCTCCCCTAGCGTCTGGCCGCTGCTAGTGTTATAATACAGGTACTAGTTCCCAACCTTCACCCTCCGATTGTTTATGCCCCCTCAAAAAAAAAGCTTTAACAAACAACCATTGCCAGCATTGCAAGAACAAAAGAAAACTGAGGACATTTTTTATTGTAAATACTTTTTTTAATATGGTCGTTCAGTTTTACATAATGCCTTCTTGGTCATATATAAAGTAACAAAAATGCTTCTGACACTTTTTTATTATAACTTTTCAGCATGCCGCACAGCAGCCACACTTCTCTACAGCACAGCTGGAAGACATTGGCAAAGTCAATAGCTCTGGCTAAACACTTATAAGGCCCCAAAGGCGAGACCTATTGGCTATGCCAATGCTTGTTTACCTTACTGCAAAAATTACGCGTTAATCTTCTCCATTGAGCAAACCCATTGTGCAAGCAGCAAAATGGCGCCTAATGTATTTGTTTAATTTCTGACTGACGAAGAATGAATAATGTGGCCTTTAACTTTTTCCCGGACAAGCCTGTTTTTCCCGGACAATGGCAAGTTTGCAATTTAATGGCATTATATAATGGGTCTTTATGACATCATATTGTTTAATTCGTTCTTGTTTTTGACGACAGCATTACTCGTAAGATTTTACTATTTTTTTTCAGTTCTTTTCTATTGATTCAGTACTTCCCGTTGCTCCATAGCAAACACCTGCACGGATTGACCCGCTCATATATTCTGAGGTTTGAAAAATATAATTTTGTGCTTCCTAGAAAAATGTACATTTCCTCACATTTCCTCACATTGCTCATTTAAGCATCACAGAAAAGTAATATTGTACTTGCGGATGGACATGATATTAACTTTAAGAGGCCTATTTAACGTGACGGTTGTCAGGGAGCGAAAGCCAGATATGGTAATTCTCCATTACAAATCAGCCTGCGGCGGCTGGAGAGTGGACAGCCTTGTTAATGCAGGCGAGGGACGAGCTGCGCCGGGGTCAAAATGGCAGCGCGAGAAGGAATAAAGACACAGGGCCAAAAATATGTCCTATAATTAGGGCGGCTGCAAGAGTCAAGGTTGAAGATCCTTCACCGTGACATGTCTGATATAGAAAAAGCTATGGGTGAGAGTAATCACTTACGCGCAGTAAGGCTTAAAGAAGCGCCAGTGTTATTTACTGTCTATTAAACCCCTCAAGCCGGTGATAAGACAATGGAGTCCGCGAGCACTATGCGGCGGGAGACTGTGGTGCTGCAACAGACTGGCGTTCCGGTGGTAGGTGAGTGTTACTGACAATGTGGAGGTCGTTGACTGTAGCCGAATAGGCCACGTTACAACTCATGCGTTTACAACGCATGCCATTACAACGCAGTCATTACAACCAGTGCTTAATTTGTAAAATATTAGGTGCAGGTGCTCAAATTGTTTTTAGGAGGTCACACCCACCAACCCCGGCTCCACCCACTTTCTCCACCCACTTCCTCCACTGGCTCCACCCACTTACTCTATTGGCTCCACCCACAACCTCAACTAGCACTGCTGAAAGCCAGATGCAATAGTGCGAAATAATCTACCCTTCAACCCTAGGTAGTGTACAGTGGAAGGTGTTGTTCTCCAAAGAGCTGAAGGTGGGATAGTGGTACATGTGTGCCACTGCTTTAATAATAGGGTTCCTCTTAAGTGGGTGTGATGGGCAGTATGATGCCCTTTTAAACTCAGAGGGGACTAATGGTAACAGCTCAAATACATTATTGATAGCTTTCTTTTTATATCCTTATATGTCTATGTTTTTGATTTCTATGTGTCAAAGGTCAGTTTTGTATTCGTTATTTAATTTTTCATTAAGGCTTCACATGTTGATTATCTTACTGTACTTCAGTGTCATTTTACTGTTTATATTAATGCAGGTCTAAATTTAACCCCCAACAAAACAGATTTTGTTACATCTCAAGGTACCTAATCTCTAACCCGGTCCCAACCTACTTGGATTCCACAATTATTTTAGAATGAACACAGACCTCCACTGGTTGCTCTAAGTCTCTCAATTTGCTTATAGGTAGGCACCTCGCCCTCCGCAAACATATTAACCTTACGGCCAAAAAACATCAACTGTACGCTAATATTCATCCGTGGGATAAAACACTTTATTTCGGAACAAGATCTCCAAGATGTTGATAAATCTCTAGCCATCTCCAGTATTGAGTATAGTAATTGCATTCTGACAAATACTCCTAAAATTTATCCTCCCCACTCACTTGAAGTCATCCTTCGTGCTGTTGCCTGACTGACATCTGGGAATGGTGGCTCTATTAGTGAATTACTTAGATCCTTTGTATAGGGTATAGCTTGTTTTGCAAGAAATAATGTTCCCTATTTGTGTTGCATTTAATAACTTAGGGCATATTAGCAAGACCCACGTTAAAATTATCGCCGTTTTAGCGTCAGGAAACTGCCGCTAAAATGGCGATAATGGGCTTGCTAATATGCGTTATAGAATTCCAATTGGAATTCCATAACGCATATTAGCAAGCCCATTATCGCCGTTTTAGCGGCAGTTTCCTGCCGCTAAAACGGCGATAATTTTATCACCGGTCTTGCTAATATGCCCCTATTATTTTGTCTTGATAGTATTTGTAGTGCTTATGCACTATGTAAAGCGCTTTGATGCTCTTGGGACTTTTATGAAGCATCAACTGGTAAAATAATTTATAAGTACATTAAATATATCGAATCCATGGATGGGCTGATGTATTGTTTTAAAAGCTATGGATGAACTGACAAAAAGGTCAGACCCCAGGATACTGAAAGAATTCTTGAATTAGACATGAATAGAACACCACTGAGGAATCCTCCCATTTACAGAACCAGTCATTAACTGACTCTCCAGCCCCCACACACACATGAAGCCTCATCCAAACTTCCTTTCCTGGCTACAGATAATCCACAGTTCTGTTTACACAATTACAGCACATCTTCCTCCTCAAAACAAGAGAAAAATACAGTTAGGAAAGCTGGAGTGCATGCTTGCCAACCTACCAGTAAATATTATTTTGAGACCTTCTGGTTGTCTGTGAGTTCTGTTTGTGGGGACATTCTTGGACCATTCAGCTGCAGTTCTAGGTAGTGTGAGTGGTACTTGCCTTCCCATGCTATTGACTCTAGTCAACCGAGTTCCACCCCAGACCCCGATGTCCTCCAACACATACACATTCCATACTAACTCCATGATTGTCCAAGAGTTGGAGATGTACCCATCTATAAATCCACCCACATTACAGAGTGTAAGCCTGACTTTCTGCCTGCTATTGTAATGGTGTCATACACCTCCTGTTGTTTAACTGCTTCCATGAACTTCATGACACTGCCCAAGATGTGCAGTGACAGTTTGTTTCTTGGCTTGGTCCCTTCAAATGACATACAAATTAATTAGTCTGCAACCCCATTGGTAGTGGTTAATATTCCCCACTATGTTTTGCAAGTTTCATGACAAGGTGCAGCATTCACCACTGCTCAGTGCAACCATTCCTTAACTATACAAATCAGTCTTGACAAGCCAACTGCTTGCAGGCACTTAAAAGGGGTGTTTCTGTGTCTCACAGCTATGATCTAATGGAGCTGCTTCACCTCATTGACGTCACCTCCATTCCTTAGTCTGTAACCTGCTCAAAGGCTTTCTTCATAAATTGTATCATTACAGTGGTGGTAAGCTCTGTAAACAAGAGTCACAATCCACTTGCTTCTACATTACAGCCAATGTCATGATCGCATTGGGAGGTAGGGTGTCCTACCAGTAATCATGACAAGAGGACGAAGGATATCTACAGCCACATTTTTCAGGGGTGGGTGACATTGCTATGGCAAACAAGGGTGGTTTCACACCATGTTTATATTGCTCACCACACAACATACAACTTTGGTCCATCTCTTGCCATAATGAACAATACATAGGTTTTCTAACTGCACTCCTACAAAGCTGACCTTTATGTGTCAAAACTGCAATCTGTTCCATGATGATCCTGTAAAGCCTCTAGGCTGCAGGCTCAGGTCACACAGAACCTGGGAATCACCATTTCTTCCTGCATCTCATGCAGTGTGATGTAAAAAAAATCTGAGCGTGAGAGCAATGCACCATAAACAAACACCAAAATATTAGCCAATTCAGCACCACAATTATTGTTTAACACCATAATGAATGTATCTCATAGGCCCGAAAACTCCTGTTCGCCATGCTTCATAGTTTGCGTCATTACATTCATTCATGTTTATTAACAAAAAAAGTATCAATTATAATGCACAATATATCAACACATTACATTAAAATATCTTATCAACACCTTCTCGATGTTCAATTGTTAAAAATGTCAAATTGTACAAAACCAACTATCAATTTACATTTGTTGGTCTGTGTGTAAAGGTGCCAGTGTGTTTGTTGCACTTTAGAAAATGAGTGTCTGTAGGTGTGTTGGCCCTTTTGAATGCAAATTCTGTGCAAGTGTACCTGTATGTTTTGTGCCTCTAATTGCGTAGGCTGTACAAAAAAGATGGGGCTAAAAAATGAACTTCTTCCACCCACAATTTGAGTGATTGGTGATGCAAACACTTGATTGCTTGAGAGTACGAACAGTATTGAGAACTGCATCTACCAGAATGCTTTGGGAGTACTGGCAAAGTTGGCAGTTTGCTCCCCTGCTCCACCTTTTACATTTCTTAAATGATGATCCAGATATGGCTTTGCTGAGTAGACTTCTCAGAACGGTTATAGACCTTTCTAATTCAGGAGCTGAAGATAATTAAAATGTCCTAAGGTGGGATTGGGTACTGTAGACCCACTTAATTAGCACAAGATAAATACTGAATATGCCTGCATCTACCACTAGGGCAATGATCGATTAATTCTTTTTTATATCTGCAATGTTATATAGTCTCTTCAGGAGTTGTCAGTTCTGACAGGTGGGTCCAGCCGTTGTGCCCATCATGTCATTAATCGCCATCAAGTGTTGACTGCTGTGATGTCACATCTACAAGTTATTTAAGCATTCCATGAGTGCAGACTCAAATTGTGAATACATGGAAGAAACTTCAGTTTTTGGATAGACAGGGAAGTCTACTCATGCAAAATCAATAATTACTCCTTGTCCATAAATGTTTATACTGACCGGGCACAGGGGGCATTGAAAGCACTCGAGGAAGCCCACAATTGGGAACTTCACTTATGATACCTGGAAGGATTTACTGCTACACCTGTGAGAATGAGTCAGCCTACTAACCTGTGAATCACCTCACGGTTACCTGTGCGAAACCACTCCCAACTACCAGCCAAAATGACGACATCAAGACACAAGGAGGGCTGCAGGGAGCCAAAAGACAAGCGACTCCGACTGAATTATTGTTACAACACTCAGGAATAGTTCTATGGAGTGAAGCTACAGATGATAATTAGCGTGGTTTCCTTACAGGAAACAACCTCATTAGATACAACAATGCTCTTGAATAACAGATTAAATCAACATTACTGACTTGAGGCATAGAATGTTAATTCCTGACGCACTACTAATGCACATTTTTGATTCACAACTGTTGCGCATTTTGGTGTACCGTTGGTATGCACTGTGTGCAAAACGCCATTTTTGGGTGTACCATTGATAAAATCTTCTGACAGAATCCTAATTTCCGAAGCACCATTGATGCAAATGTCTCGTTCACCCTTGAAGTACACTTCAGATGAAGAAAGCTAATGCCTGGAGCACTATTAATATGCGCAACTTGGCTCCCACTGGTGCACGCTTAAGACGTGACTTCTTGTCTGATGCAATGTTTAGGTGTACACCTGAATGGCTTCTTCCGGTGTTGTGACGTAGGTGCAAACATTGAGTGTACGTGTCGATGCTGACCTTTGTTGTACAGTTGGTGCACACCTATGCCTGGCTGCCCAATCTCGATAGAAATGTCGCCCTTCGCCCTGTAGTTTTAATATGTTGGTACATGTGCCTAGTTTACATGGTGACGTACATTACCATTGGGGCATACTTATACACATGTGTGACGTATGCAGATGTCATCTCTATTGGGTGTATGTAGCGACACATTTGGCTATAACCTGTGTCGAGAATTAGTGTTACATTCAAATGAGCATCATGACGTTGTGGGTATTTTATCTAATTGCTGATAAGCGATATTGTTTTAACTATACATATGGGAGTAAATAAGGATGAACGTGCGTGAACTGTAATGTTGCGAAAAGAATGCAATTAAGCGCTGTGTACGGCATGGACATGTGTGAGGCACATACAGATGCCGCAGGAGTACAGATCTAATGACTGCAGAGTGGCTGTTTATATTGTGATGTCCCTTGAAGTCATTTCTAATTGAGAACTAATAGAGGTGCTTAAAACTAGACGCAGGACAAAGGGGTGCCAGGTACAAGGTCAGAAGAGAGTCAGTGAGGAGCCGAGCACCCGCCAGCAAACCCTAGCCCTAGCCCGAGGCGATGACATTCTTCTTTGGTGAGAACGCACTCTGAAGGGGCCTCTGGGGGCTCAGTGAGTAGGCATGGGCTGTGCACTCAGTGCCATGTAAGGTGTTATTTGAAAACCATATACCCCACCAACCACCCTGGACAAGAATGTCTGCCCAATCCAGTTCCGCATCAGCCTTTCCTGTGTAACCTGCTAAATAAAGGAATGCCAGACAGAGAGGCTTAGTGTTATGGGCCAAGCTGGGATGGATAACTTTCTGTTTCATTTATGCCTTCGAGTGGGGGTTAGCATAATTGTCTACAGGCAAGCCTTGTGAAGCCACAGTTGTATTTAATACTTATCGCTGGTATTCTTTTGGGAAGTTAATGATTCAAATTATTACCCAACAAAGAACAGGAACACCACTGTTGCGGTTGACAAGAACTTTAGGAAGCAAGGTTTTCCTTTGTGTGATGTCGCAGACACATTATTTATTACTCGGGTAGCCCGGCAATCGGAACTGAACGGCAGGTCATGTACATAAAAACAAGCACACGCAACAATTGACAGGTGCACTTTTCCTTACACGTACCCCAACCACTTAAAAACATACTTGCTTCACACTAAAGTACTATCAAATATTAAAATTGAATCATTTCTTACTTTGCCTTTGGGTTTTAGAGGCCTGCTGCTGCACGAGTCAGCGCAACACACGCTGCTTGCTTCTTGAGAAGACTAGCACTGTTGCGGCTGCGCAGTACACTGGGTCGGTGAAAATTGATGAAACTGGTCTGATCTGCATTTCTACGACTCCTCAAGGGGAAAGACGCTTCAGCGCCAAGGAGTAACAGTCCAGGGCCAGGCTAAAAATCTATTTTTCAGTTGTGATTGGTAGCGCACTAGCGCTACTATTATTGCTGTTAAACTGAGGCAGGGACCAACCCAGGCATTTTAAGGCGGGCGGCCACGGCATCCAAATTTATATATGTTATGCAGAAATTCATATCGCATGTAGACCCGGCCCTAAGAAATAAGTGCCGGTGCTAAGCACCGGAAAGCACCAGCACAAATTAAGCACCGATTACAACTACTGCGTTGTTACGCCGCATACCATTACAATGCAAGTCATTACAACGACTTGCTGTAGGGGGGTGCTGGATTTTGGAATAGTATAATTTACAGTTGTAACGACTTGCGTTGTAATGGCATGTGATTACGCTAAATTGCACACCTGCCGCTCCCTTCTAAATATAGCGTAAGCGATCGATCTTTTATTTACCTAAAGTGGTTGAAGGGAGGAAACAACTCAGATTAATAACAGCAAATTTGTCATGCCTGGAAAGACCACCAACTCCAAAGTGCAGTTTAAAGATTTATTATAAGGCCAAAAACAATTGGATGTAAATACATCTCAATAGCAAAGAATAAAGGTACAGGAAAATCAATACAGAGCCAAGTTTACGGATATAAGTAATTCGGCCCAAAAGACAAATGATTATAAATTCCAAAATCACAACGCAACACAAAATAGATGCGATATTCAGTTCTCGAGTCATTGAAAGAACTCAAATCTTTCCCTACACTGCTCTAGATGAGGGCCCTTCCTGTCTCTCTTCTATCATTCCCCAAAGGTGTCAGCACGTGTCGACTTCCTAAGAAGTACTCACGTCAAATGGGTCGTTTAGCTTATGGCTATGGAGCTTGCTCTAAGATGCTCCTTCTTCTCCGTAAGCTAGCAGAAGTCTGCCTCTCTGTCCCTGCGCATCATACAAAAAGATGGGATTCAACCCACACTACGTCATTCGTCTTAAAAGTTTCCATCGCACCTCTAAGCAGTAGCCTTTCTTTCATGAAACAATTAATTAATAGTATCTTCTTCCAGTGGCCTTGGCTTCCAGACAGACCAGATACGCAAGGCATCCTCCCTTCTCGCTTCCCAGCCATCTTCAAAGACATTCCGGGTTTCTCCTTAACTCTGAAAATAACGATGTGTTTCTTTCACCTGCAGTAGTATGAGAAGATTCTAACCCTGAACACAACAATCATTTAATTATTTATTTCTCGAGAGCAAGGAGAACTGAAACATTTGCTTTGGGCCTGTATTTCAGGCAACTTAAACTAACCACAATTACGGTATATAGAAATAATATCGTCCTGCACATTATGCATGAAGGAATCAATACATACAAAGTTCTACTTAAATGTGTTCACTAGTTTTCGACATCAAATGATTCAAATAAATGTTTCTTAATAGTCGTAAAACACTGCAAATAATACGAATACATGAGAGTGCGTTTAAACCATGAGTATAGTGCACTCATACAAAATAGAGTGCTATCAGCGCTCTATCAGTTCCCCCCTCTTATGACTAGTGTGATAACACCAACTTTCTATTCTCCTGTAGTGTCTCCTTGTAGAAGAGACCGACCTAAACAGAAGCTGTAGCTTGCCGTCCCTGTCTGAATTGTTCTAACCCCTTAAGTAAGCCTGGGCGTAGTTTGCGTAGTAGCACTTCACGTAGCTACGTGAAGTACATTTTGAACTACACGTAGCTATGCAAATTGCGTAGTGCGTAGCTGTGTGCTTGACTGCACTGTACAATAATTGCCAAAGGCATCTTGCACAGTGCAAGTTAAGATAAAATAAATATCTCTCTCTTTATATGCTAAAAATGTATACAGTCATTTCACAAAAGTGAAAACGATAAATTAACAAGCAGTGAGAGAGGTGATGATTTTGGGATCCTCCCTAACCTAGGGAGAGAACCAAGCAGATGCCTTGAAAACAAAAAGCACATCTTTTGAACGATTCAGTGGTGGTCCCATCCTCTTAGGACCACCCTAAGCACAGTTATTGGCAAAATACAATCCCAACCAAAGCCCTGCAAAGCATTATGGGACGAGATTAGCAGTGGGCAGTGAATATTATAGTATCCAATATCAAAATAATTCTACAAAGAGCTGCAGTTCCACTAGTCGTTACTAGATGTCCCTCACGAGTCAAATGCAAAAGCTTCATGAAAGGGTTTCAATGCTTTTGCATTTGACTCGTGAGGGACATCTAGTAAACGACTAGTGGAACTGCAGCTTGATGTATTAATAATTTCAATGCTTTTGCATTTGACTCGTGAGGGACATCTAGTAACGACTAGTTGAACTGCAGCTCTTTGTAGAATTATTTTGATATTGGACACTATAATATTCACTGCCCACTGCTAATCTCGTCCCATAATGCTTTGCAGGGCCTTTGGTTGGGATTGTATTTTTGCCCATAACTGTGCTTGGGGTGGTCCTAGGAGGAAGGGACCACCACTGAATCCTTCACATGATATGCTTTTTGTGTTCAAGGCATCTGCTTGGTCCTCCCCCTAGGTTAGGGGAGACCCCAAAATCCTCACCTCTCTCATTGCTTGATATTTTATTGTTAATGTTCACTTTTGTGAGTTGGTTATATACATTTTAGCATTGAAAATTGCTTTATCAAAGCATTTGTAGGTGTTTATTATACTGCTGCTACGTTTTTCACTCTGCTACGTGCAATTTGCGTAGTGTGTAGTAGCACAAACTTTGCATGCTCCGTGAGCGTAGCGAAGTATTATGCCCAGGGTTACCCTTAAGGTGCTGGTAATGACTGTCCTGCAGTCGTTCAAGTTGGCGCTCTTGCTTTCTCGAAACAGTCTCCTGATGTCGTGCCCTGTGCCATTTGTAAGCCTTGATGGCTCCTAGTAGGACGATTATACAAATGACAGCTATTATAATAGGCTTAAAGATGTATCCCGATTCCCATTATTCCTTGTCCCAGACTTCCAAACCAACTGCCTAGCTTGCCAAATCCTTTCCCCACTTGCTCCCAGAGTCCTTCAGCAGCCATCTTACGTAACTCTTGGTGTATATCTGAAATATTGTTAATGTATTTCCTTATATCCCGACTGTTGTCAGGAATATAAGTGCTGCACTGTTGAACTTTCAACAATTTGCAGACTCCTCCGGCTTTTGCTAGCAGCACATCTAGGGCAAGACGGTTCTGCAAAACCATAGCCCTTATCGAAACCATCTCCCCATCTACAAGTAGTAGAATCTGAACTGTATTTATGGAGAGTTTATCCACTAATGTTGCCAGCTTTCTGATTTTCAAATCATTCAGAATCACACCCATACTCGGTATCATGGCTCCAAATATGTCCCCAATCACTTCTCCTGCACTCGCACCACGTTTTCCTCTTTGAGGTCTTTTCCTTTCTAAGGGTCATAAATCATTCACGTGAAAAATCTTGGGAAACACCACAGCTAAATAACACGTGCCATACCAGTTTTTGGGCAACTTCACATAGGCATTCTTTCCACACACAAAATACACATTGGGCACTACTGTTATTTTGTCCAGTAATGCTTTTCGAATGGATTCTTCGATCAAAAAGATGTGCTCACAATCACTCTCACCCACAAATATCTTGTCGTAGTATGTGGTCGGGTGTCTAATGCACAACTTCCCCTTCTGCTGGAAATCTAATGCTATGGGTCCAAAACTCCCCTTTGCTTTATGATCTAATTCTTCTTTAGTCCATGGGGTAACCTTGTGCTTTGGATCTGGTCTGAATAGAGTCTGTCTATGTCGATCCTCTATCTGATCTATGAACTTCTTTTCTATATCAGTTAACATACAGGTTAAATTGTGTCTATGGGCATAGGACGTATCTAAAGTGATGGTAGGCACGAAATACTTTGACATTCGCTCTACCTCCTTATAATAATCATATTTATTCATGTATTTAAGAACGGGAACTTCTGAGAGTACCACATCATAATTTGAGAAATAGTACTCAAAGTGTGCTTTGCTATAAAACATGCTCAATAACACACTACATGTAATGCCATAGGTCACAGGCAAATGATGATATCGAATGCCTTCTTCTACTGAGGCTGGTAATTGCATACACACATAGCAATCCTTCGCTTCCATGGTATCCACATACTCATACAATAATCGAGCATACGCATTCAAAGTAAAATCACCCTTGGACAAATCAACATGTAATCTACGACTAGTTTCCTTAATCATTTCTAGATCCTTTGCGGATGCATCCCCATCTATCTCAGAGAGTGGTGTAGTGAGTGTTGCCTGTATCCTATTCTGTCCGTCATCCTGAGATCCAACTAGAGATGTAACAATCACCACAGTTATAACAATAAGCACCACCACAATGAGGGTGCCAATGATGCATTTCTGTTTGCGTGATGAGTTTCCGGACACCATGGTTTCTACTGATTCGTTCCGAAGCACAAAAGGGAAAAACACGGGGGCATATTATCAAGAACGGCGTTAAAATTATCACCGGTTTAGCGGCAGAAAACTGCCGCTAAAGCGGCGATAATGGGCTTGATAATATGCCCTGAGAATTCCATAGAAGTCCATGTTCTGGTGTGAACATGGGCTTCTATTGAATTCTCCAGGGCATATTATCAAGTTCATTATCGCCGCTTTAGCGGCAGTTTTCTGCCGCTAAACCGGCGATAATTTTAACGCCGTTCTTGATAATATGCCCCTTAGTCTCTTTCTGTTTTCTTTGTTTGAACAATGTCTTTTTCACTCTTCTCCTCTCATGCAATTAATGTCCAAGTTCATTTGATTGATACTAAACCTATTGAAGAGATGTAGTCAGCCCTACTCCTCACTCCATCATCTACTAGAAAGTCCCTAATTTTAAATCTTCTTCAACTGGGGTCTAAGTTATCTTCTTTATAAGGCCTAATGTTTTCTTTGGTTAAAATTCAAGCTTCATCGTTAATGATATTTGATCCAAGTATTTCGAGGACAAATTGCAAAATCTCCGCACGAATTTCTCCTAATTCTTGCACGGTGAGCTGTCGGCCAAATGAAGGGAAAATAACCTGCTTGAGGATCAGGAAACGCAATCCACTCAGCTTTGGAGGATTTGGAACTTGCAGGGTTAGCTTTCCAAATGCTTCTACGCCTGGGACCAGTAACTGTATTTCAATCGAGAGGGTGTCCCCTTCGTAGCTCACCGTACCAGCTCCCAACCTCCCGTACTTCGCTGGGCTCTGCATGTGCAGTCAGGTACGTCCACTCAGGAGATGCGTATCTTCGAGACGCTATTCTTTCTCGTCTGGAACGCCTCAGACCATCCGGTCTTTCTTCAGCGTCGCTTTGATCTGATTCAGATGTTTCAGGAATCGGAGCGAGATCTTTCTCGGATGCGAGCCTTATGTTCAGCCTTTCTTTTCTTGCTGGCCACTTTTCTGCTCTGGCATCCGTTCTCCTCTCTTCCTCTTGATCTGATTCTTCTGAAATAGACCGCTCACCTTGCTCTGGTGCACGGTTCACTTCTGCAATATCATCTATTTCAGGATCTGGGCTCAGTTCAGGAGCACTCAGCTCTCGTCTCTCATGCTCACTCGGCTGTTCTGTTTCATCCAAACTCTTACAGCTGGGTCTGTGCCTTCGTCGTTGTCTGTGTCAGGTCCACACACACTGCTCAGAACCAGGGGACTCTCTTCCTCCACAGGCGCTTGAACTTGACGAGTGTGGGAAGCGTGGATCCAATTCGGCAATCCTCCACACTTCACAGCGGTACTTGTGACCATTATCACCTGATATGGTCCTCGCCAGCGAGCATCGAGACAACTCTTCCTCACGTGTTTGCGAACTAGTACCCAATCACCTGGATTTAGATCATGCAGCAGGTCTCTCGAGGTGGATGCAGTCGCAGCCTCGACCTGGTGGGATACAGAAGGAACCATATCAGCCAGTCCCTTACAATAATCAAACACTAAATCATCAGTGATGTTTATCAATGCTGTAGCTGGCACCATAGGCAAACGCATAGCTCTTCCAGTCAAAATCTCGTGGGGAGAAAGCCCTGTTCTCCTATCAGGGGTGCTACGCAAACTCATGAGCACGAGGGGCAATGCATCTGGCCATTTCAATGAAGTTGACGAACACACCTTTGCCACTCTCGACTTGATGGTGCCACTGACCTGCTCTATAAGACCTGAAGCCTTCGGCCTGTAGCTACAATGCAGCCTCTGATCAATATTTAAAGCAGAGCACAATAGTTTCATGATTTCACTGTGGAAATGAGTTCCTCTATCTGTCCCCACTGCTGTCGGAAATCCGTATCTCGGGATCACCTCCCTCAACAACAATTTGGCTACTGTGAGACTGTCACATCGTCTAGTTGGATATGCTTCCACCCAACACGAAAAGATACACACCACCACCAAAACATATCTCAACCTATTGCACCTCGGCATCTCGATGAAATCTAATTGTATCCTATTAAAGGGACCTCCAGATCTGCCAATGTGACTCAACGCAACCACAGTTCTCTTTCCAACATTCATTTGTTGACAAGTGACACACCTGTGACATACCGTTTCAGCCCACACACGAAAGCGTGAATTAAACCATGTCTGCCTAAACACTCCCATTGGGCTCAATAGGCAATTGGGTAATACTGCTCTTTCATCTGTGGACACCCAAATGCCATTGTCTCTTTTTTGCAACCTGCTCTGACCCATGAAGCAGCTTCCTCTTCTGGGACTTCATCCTGCAACCGCTTCACTTCATCCCAAGTATCGGCTATAGCTAACATCATGCTGAGCTCGGTCTCTTCTGTGCTCTCGCCTACATATACTCCATTGAAAATACAAGCATGTTCAGCGCAAAATCGTGCTACTTCATCGGCATAGTTGTTGCCCTTTGTGACAAAATCTTCTCCCTTTCCATGAGCTGCACATTTAACAACTGCTATCTCTTTAGGTTTCTGTAAAGCTTCCAATAGTTGGCGCACATACTCGCCATTTACGTACAGGTGCCCCTGAGGACGTTAGAAACCCCCTCTGTGACCATAACTGCCCAAAGTCGTGAACTACACCAAATCCGTTTTGACTGTCAGTATACACAGTCACTCGAATATCAGCTGCAATGATACAGGCACGTTTCAAAGCGACAATTTCGGCCACCTGAGCAGAGAATACTCTATTTAGACAGGCAGCTTCCACTACTATGATGGTGCACACAGCAAACGCTGCTCTCAAATACCCTTCATTGTCTCTTAAGCATGAACCATCAACAAAAAGGATCAAATCAGATTGGGGCAAAGGTTCACCGATAATGTCAGGTCTGGGTTTGGTAGATAGGTCTGTAACATCTAGGCAGTCATGCTCTTCATAATCCTCATCTCCTTCCTCTGCCGGAACAGGTAACAATGTAGCAGGGTTCAGGGTGGTACAACGTCTCAGGGTAACACTTTCAGCGGCCAAGATAACCTGCTCATACTTGGTAAGTCTGTTATTGGTCAGATACTGTGTCTTTGTTCGGGTCATCAATAGTTCTACTGAATGGGGCACATAAACAGTGAGCGGATAACCCATCACTATGCTTTCACATCTTTCAATGCTGACACCGGTTGCAGCAACGGATTTTAGACATCCGGGCAACGCAGAAGCTACGGGATCTAATGTAGCGGAGAAGTAAGCGGAGAAGTAAGCTACTGGTCTACGGGCACGCCCATGTGTCTGCACTAGAACTGCTAACGCACATCCCTCCTTTTCACAGCAAAAGAACGAAAACGCTTTGTTATAATCCGGCATTCCGAGAGCTGGAGCACGACAGATACTTTCCTTCAGCTCACGGAAGGCTTTCAAGCACTCGTCCTCCCATGGTACCGGATCACTAACATCCTTTCGAGTCAGTTTCAGCAAAGGCTTTGCTTGCAAGGAAAAACTTGGGATCCACTGTCGACAATAGCCGACCATTCCCAAAAACATACGGACTTCTTTTTGTGTTTTCGGAGTTCCCATTTGCAGAATCGTCTCTATGCTATCTGGTGACACCCTTCGTTTTCCTTTCTCAATCCGGTGACCCAGGTACTGCACTTCAGACAAACAATACTGCAATTTGTTTGGAGACACTTTGTGTCCATTCTCTGCTAAATGATTCAGCAGTGCCACAGTATCAATCCTGCAAGCATCCTCAGTCTCTGAGGCGACCAAAAGGTCGTCTATATATTGCACTATGACTGAGTCTTGGGACATCACCAGTCCCTCAAGATTCTTTTTCAAACATTGACTAAAATTGGAGGGGCTTTCTGTATACCCCTGAGGAATTCTTTCCCATGTTAATACACGATCGTCCATCCTAAACGCAAATAAAAACTGGCTCTTTTCATGCAATGGTATGGAGAAAAATGCATGACACAGATCTATCACTGTAAACCATTCTGCTTTGCATGGTATTTGGAATAGAATAACAGCTGGATTCGGTACCACAGGACAACATGGGATCACAATTTCATTAACCCGACGCAAATCTTGCACTATTCTGTACTTGCCACTTGGCTTCTGCAGTCCCATGATAGGTGAGTTGCAGGGACTTCCTCTTATCTCCTTAAGAATACCTTGGGCAATCATAGTCTCAATCACAGGTCTTATTCCAGCCACGGTTTCTGGAGTCAATTTATATTGAGGCGTTCATGGGAATTCAGCATTGGGTTTGACCTGTATCCTAACAGGCTCATCCCCTCTCATTAGGCCTTCATCCTCGCCGGTAAAATCCCACACTTTCGGATCAACTGAGTCTCTCAAGTCATGTGGCAATTCTGCTATTGTAAGCACCACAAACATTTCTGCACATAGACTCATGTTAGCCATCTTAAAATCAGCATCGTCATCATGCGTTTGCAATTCCACTCCTCTCGGAGTGCACAATATAGTACAATTAAGCTTGCACAAAAGGTCTCGTCCCAAAAGACAGACCGGACTTGAATTGCACACTACAAACTGGCGTTTATCCCGAAATGGTCCTATTCTCACGGGTAATTCGTTTGTCAATGGATTGGTCATTTTCTGATTGCTCACCCCCACTACTTGAATCGATCGTCCCGAAAGAGATAAATTTGGGACTACTTCAGTTCTTACCGTGGAGCGAGCAGCTCCAGTATCTAATAAGAAAGTAACAGGATATCCATTCACATCTGCATCCACAAATGGCCCACTCTGATCTACTTCTAGGATCGCATCTAAGGTGCATTCTTCGTGCACCCTCCTCTGGCACTCTCGTAAATCTTGATTTTGATCAAATCTATCTCGTATTTCAAAATAAGGCATCTGATGGTATAACTGATTTTGCATGGGTATCCTAGGAGGTTGAGGTACTTGCACTTGTGGCTCATATCCTCCTCCATACATAGACCTGGGTCTTGTCACAGTGTTGACAGTCTCGGACAGCTGTCCCTCACCTTCCATCTGTATCTGATTTGCTGGATTCGATCTACACTCGCGCTTTCAATGCCCGATTTTGTGACAATAATGGCAGGCAGTGACCCTTTTCTGTTGGGCCACCCAGTCACTTGTACCTGAATCCATTCCTCTTCCTCTACCCTGAGCAGGTTGGGTCACCATCTGTTGCCCCATACCTCTTCCACCTCCTCTGCCTCTGCCTTGACCTCCTCCAAACCCTTGCATCGTATCAGCATTTCTCAACTGCACCAACATCAACTTGTCCTTCAATTTCTTCTGTGCTAACTCCACTTGATCACTTCAATACTTAGCATAACGCAGAATCTCGTCCACCGACTTATTCTGCCAACATATCAAGTGTTGCTGTATCATCAAACTGATATCAGATTTCAGTCCCAACACAAACTTCGAGACAAACTGTCCCATATCTTTTTGTTCAATTGTATCCAATCCACTATGCTGCTTAAAAGCCAACAACAATCTTTCGTAATAATCATGTACTGATTCCTTAGAGTCTTGCGTGGTGCGGTCAATCTTCAACCAATCAACAGTTTGAGGAGCTACCTTCGACTGCAACCACGTAATCACTTGCTCGTATTTTCTCATTACATCAGGTGAAGGACCATGAGTCACTGAATCTCTAGGTGGCTCCGCAGTGGGCCACTCAATGGCGATCTTACATGCCGCCCACAAATCTGCAGGTACTACTATATCAAACAAGGTGTTCAAATCAATGCACAATACTTTCAAAATCTTCACAAACCGATCTATTTGCTTGTACCACTCAGCAGGTTTTTCCCTCAGCCGAGGAAAATCATTCATAAATGCTGCTAAATCACCCCTGCTCCATGGCACATGTACATACCCTCCATTCTGTACCTCCCTGAGGGGGAAATTGCCTGTGGCTCCCATCCCTCCACCCGGAGGCGGAGTATTCCCTATTCCAGTCTGAAAGCTTTTCTTTTTGGCCCATCTTTCTTTCCATTTGTCTAGTTCTCTCCATATCCGTATCCCTATCACTAGTTCTCTAATTTGTGCTTTTAATCCAATCATTCACGTCTCTTCCAAATCCTTATCTGTGTAATTTAATCTACAGGAACCCTGTGTCAGCTTTGTTTTTGACAAATCAACCTCATACCTATGTGCCAAAAGCAACAATGCATCATAAGCTCGTTTGGCCTTTCTTGTCATGTCCTTTGCTATGAACAATAGTTCGCTCGAGTCATATGTATCAATTCTGATCAGGGGTAGGTTACCTTCAATCACCTCGTCTAGTTCTGCCTTTAAACGTACAACATCCAGCATTGGCACTTTTATTGCGCTTTTTAACACTTTCTGTATTTCCTCTTTCTTTGTATCTTCCCTGTTACAGCTTTGAGTTCTCCTAGGAACTGCACCCTCTTCTCTCTCTGACGCTGAGCGTCTATCTCTTTCCCAGCTTCGACTTCTCCAATGGTCACCTGCACAAACAACCTGTGGCCCAAACAGTACTCTAGGCGCTTCTTGTCTCTTGTCTGTCTCTTCCCTCCGTATCATTGACTCTCTCACTGGTTGAACCCACATTCTAAGGTCTGCCCTAGAATTCGCTAGAGCTCCTGTCCGTACCCGTTCCGTCCCACTATCCATTCTTGATGGATCTGCTGTAGCTGGCAGTGGAGTACTAGATTCCACTGGTATCCGACTGTAACATGTCCCACTCATTGCAAGACTCCCTCCAGACATGGTCTCTTCCCCTTCACTCCTTTGCGGTTGACTGTCATCAGTTCTTTCTCTAGGAGTATATATCGGAACCACCGGCCCTATTGTGACTGGTACTGACAAAGCATCTGGTAACGGCATATCTCCTGCAGGTTGTACTGGCTCAGAGTGGGAATACCTTCTTCCTCCAGACCCTCCCGGAATGCGTACCATGGTAATGTTGCCTCTTACTCCCGCTGGTTGTTCCTCTGCACCCGGTTGTCCCACTCCTACAAGCTCTTCTGATGGGCGCAACCTCTCTATCTCTGATCTAGAGTCGCACAGTGGAGGACGGTCCGCTAGCAATCTATCGAGGAAGCTGTAATACGTATCACTGTCCTCCTCTGTCGTCTTTTTCCCTTCAGCCCCCTCCCTTAATGTACGGAACGGGTACAGGCGTTCTCCTTCTATGGTGTCTACTCTCCATCTTTTCAACTGGGCATCCCATCTAGCATCCTGATATGCTTTCATTGCTTTTCTCATTCTTACTCGTGAATTCTCTCTCTTTTTCGCTAGAGCAGCTCTCATCCATGCATCTAATGCCTCAAATTATGTGGGTCTAGGGGGAGGTTTTAGTGCATTCATCACCCCCCTCAACTGGGTCAGTACTTCCGTACGAAAAGACCCATAACGAGGGAAAGCCAATTCACCCTCTTTCTCTGTAAGTTTATGCCAATTCTGAAGCCACACTATCGTATGAAGTCCTACATTTGTTGTCATGTAATGTGCCGGTGTGTCTTCTGGTGGAGCTTCTTCTCCTACCCGAGTCACTACCCCTGTGTCGCCTCTACACAAATCTCGCAACACCCTAAAGCATCTCATTGTGAAATCGATCAATTGCAAGCCCAAAATACGCTGTTCCACTGCAAACGAACTTCCACCAATCCCAGCGCGGCGTTACACCAACCGACCTATCACAGCGCGGCGCACCCTGACGTCACTTCTCACTCCTTGCAGCGGCTCACCCGCCTTTACAATTTCACCTCAAACTCGCACACACACATTCGTACCACAAGTAACTGTATAACCAAAAGTTATTAAACCAAGTAACTGTTCCTACACAATTACAATAACTTACAGTCACATAAAACAAGTAATTGTCTGACACTGAAGATCGATAGAACACTCTCACAAGAACATTCAGCCGTTTTGAACCCCGACCTGCGTTGGTCACTCAATCGCTATAGTCCACCCCGGTACCTGAGGCTTTCGACCGCGACCTCTTCCTCATTCACACAAAGGTCCCTAACACAAGTGGATCGTTGATAGCGCTTCACAACACCCACATTTAATCAGACAATTACAATACAAAACTATCCCGGGATCTTGGACTTCTCTTGAGTCCGCTCACCAAAACTTCCTGCTCCGCACGTGTCCGGACCAGTAAACCAAAAACCACATTCACTCAACATACATCCCAACTCCGCAAGACATCACCCACTTACTCATCACCGCAATCTAACACCACAATTCCATTCATACTCACGCCACCACTGTTTCAGCCGCACCATCAACGTCCGCCAGTCTTCGTTCTCCGCCGTCTTCCACTCTGCTTCAGGGCTCTTCAACCTTCCACCCTACTCCAGATTACTCGCCTCACCTTAGAGGTAAACCACTTAAAGGTAAACCATCCTCTGCTACCATTTGATTACGCTAAATTGCACACCTGCCGCTCCCTTCTAAATATAGCGTAAGCGATCGATCTTTTATTTACCTAAAGTGGTTGAAGGGAGGAAACAACTCAGATTAATAACAGCAAAGTTGTCATGCCTGGAAAGACCACCAACTCCAAAGAAGATTTATTATAAGGCCAAAAACAATTGGATGTAAATACATCTCAATAGGAATAAAGGTACAGGAAAATCAATACAGAGCCAAGTTTACGGATATAAGTAATTCGGCCCAAAAGACAAATGATTATAAATTCCAAAATCACAACGCAACACAAAATAGATGCGATATTCAGTTCTCGAGTCATTGAAAGAACTCAAATCTTTCCCTACACTGCTCTAGATAAGGGCCCTTCCTGTCTCTCTTCTATCATTCCCCAAAGGTGTCAGCACGAGTCGACTTCCTAAGAAGTACTCACGTCAAATGGGTCGTTTAGCTTATGGCTATGGAGCTTGCTCTAAGATGCTCCTTCTTCTCCGTAAGCTAGCAGAAGTCTGCCTCTCTGTCCCTGCGCATCATACAAAAAGATGGGATTCAACCCACACTACGTCATTCGTCTTAAAAGTTTCCATCGCACCTCTAAGCAGTAGCCTTTCTTTCATGAAACAATTAATTAATAGTATCTTCTTCCAGTGGCCTTGGCTTCCAGACAGACCAGATACGCAAGGCATCCTCCCTTCTTGCTTCCCAGCCATCTTCAAAGACATTCCGGGTTTCTCCTTAACTCTGAAAATAACGATGTGTTTCTTTCACCTGCAGTAGGATGAGAACATTCTAACCCTGAACACAACAATCATTTAATTATTTATTTCTCGAGAGCAAGGAGAACTGAAACATTTGCTTTGGGCCTGAATTTCAGGCAACTTAAACTAACCACAATTACGGTATATAGAAATAATATCGTCCTGCACATTATGCATGAAGGAATCGTAATACATACAAAGTTCTACTTAAATGTGTTCACTAGTTTTCGACATCAAATGATTCAAATAAATGTTTCTTAATAGTCGTAAAACACTGCAAATAATACGAATACATGAGAGTGCGTTTAAACCATGAGTATAGTGCACTCATACAAAATAGAGTGCTATCAGCGCTCTATCACATGCGATGTATCAACATTGTTGTAAATGATGTTTACCCTGTAGCCCAATAATACCATTGAGGGTTTCTGGTGACATCATGACAAATCATCAGATGTGAGAAAATGTATGCCAACATAGGTTTTGAAACCAGTACTATTTGAAGAATAACAATAACTCAACATTTCATATTTATAAATATATGAATATCTGTATTTATATATTAAACAAACATTCCTCGCAAAAAGGGAATTTGTTGTTCTTTACTCAGATCAGAAAATAAGGTTTGGTATGAAAAGCCAAAGATATTGAATATTGGTGCGGGGGTTGGTAGAAAGACGTGGTTGGAGGTCAAGTGCAGCTGATTCAAAGGGCAAAGGCTTGGGCGCTGGGAATAACTATATATAGCAAAGAATCTGCAGCGTGCATCCAAAGCCCAGAGGGTTTTATTCTTGGCCAGGGGTATGGTATATCACCTAAGGTGTACCTCAAACGGCACTTAAAAAAATGTTAATTGGACGTTGTGGCATGTTTCTCAAAAAACGTTAATAGCATCCGTTATGCAACTTTAGGAATATCCTCTAAAATCTCCTTGCATGGATTGAATATCAAGGAGCACAGAATTAAGTTTAGGGCAAGATCGCAGCTCCTATTACACTTCTCTTAACCTGCTTTATTTTAAATAGCAGCAGGCAAGACTACTAAAAACTACAAATCCCACCAGGCTCAACAACAATAAGCCAGTGGTGAAACAACAGCAGTATAAGTATTATTTCAATTGTTTTCCAAATATATTGTTGTTCAGTTTAATTTCATACATGCTGTTTAATTCTGAGTCTGATTTTAAAGTGTTAAGTTCATTCAAGATTTCAGTTTAATCTTTTTACATAACCCTCTTTTGGTAGCGCATGCCCGTTATCTCCCAATTGCGTTCTCAGCTCGGGGACCATTTTATTTCCCGCAGCATGCTCGTTCGTGCATTTGTCGCGGGTCAGCTGCTTCTTTCTGGCTCTGTCACAGTGGTTGTTTCTCACATTTCGTGTTGTTCATCGGAGCACCTTTCAAGCTCTGCGCAATCTCCCTGTAGGATTTTTCCTTCCAGGTATTTCTCCAATGTGTCGGAACAATGGCCGATGCCTCTTTAGGACGCAGCCTTTCTGAACACGCCTTTTTTTCCTCATGTCTCCTCACAACTTGCCCTGGGTCATGCTTTCTCCATCCCAGGGAGGGTCCATCTTCTCTAGTATTTCACGAAAGGACATTTTAACCCTTAACCTTTTTATGGAATTATTTTGTTTTATTCTTTACATTTGTTTTGCATTTTAACAGTGTTTATTCTAGTTAGATTTGAGAAAATTTGATACAATGCTATGGATTTAACAAATTCTTCAGCTTTTTATGGGGATGATGATGAGGGAGAGGAATTCCATAAGTGTTTTTATTCAATCATCAGTGGAACAAGCAGTGTCATCCTCTATGACCAAAATTACTAAGAATATTGAAAACACTGTTAAGAATATTATGTATAAAAATCATTTGGCCCATTTTGCGCATTGAAAGCAGAAAGCGCAAGGCACAAACTATGTCTGCAAAAGTATCTACTTTAAAAAATAATTCATCAACATTGGATGTTGTGCCTATTCAAATATAAAACCATTTTCACTTGGTCAGTGAGGGTTCGTCACATTTGGTAGAGGAAAATTATCCTCTAAGGCCTCCTTCCAAGGAGGGGAACTTACCTAATACGAATAAAATTGCACATCAAATTGTCATTACTGACATTCAGGACACTGATGATGACAATTATTGTCTCAACACTGATGATGATAATGACAAGATTGATAACTCAGATTTTTGGGTGGCTCCTAAAGAAAAGAAAGGCAAACTGCATCCTTCTTCTCATGCTGACCCTTTAGTGTCAAAGAAGGTGTTACACTCTTGTGGTCATCCTAAATTTGATCCAAAATTAATTCATCATCCTAATTCTACTGAATGGTTTCCTTCTGATCATGCGGGAGAGTATATTACAAGCAGATTACGTTTAGCTTTGGACAAACAAACCAGAGCTAAGTTAAAATCTGAATGACCTAGACCTTCTTTGCCATCTAATATTACGTCAACACCCTCTATTTATCCAAATATGTTAACATTCATTTCAAAATTTTGGCAATGACCCAAGAAAAGGGGTGGATAAAGCTTGGTCGAATTGCCAAGATAAAATGTTGGACATGGTGGGTCCTATTGCTCGAATTTTAGATCTGGCAGAATCCGCCAGATTGGAAACTACTTCAATAGACCCTGTTGGAGTCAGAGGGCCTTTTGTTTACTCGGATCCGCTTATTCTGCTATAACCCATGAAAGAAGAAACAGACTTATTTTGAAATTACATCCCAAGTGAGCAAATTTGGCCGCGGTTGATGCTGGGATTAAAGCACAAGGCTTATTACTCGGAGATTCCTTCATCAAAGAATTAAGCATGTTATCTCTTAGGTGTCTTTGGATAAAGCCCAGCAAACATTTTGGAAAGTTTTGGCCAAAGGGATTTTGCCAGGACCGGCAGATTCAGAATCCGCTTTGCTGGGTGTGTCTACGGGAATCAAAGAGGCTCCTCCAACTATGGCTACCAGGATTTCCAACCTCAATTCTATCTTCCAACTATGGCTACCAGGATTTCCAACCTAAATTCTATCCCTAGAGGGGCCGAGGCTTCCGTAGCCGAGGTCCAAGAGTTCACAGAGGTGCAAACCCAACAGGTAAGTCAACCTTTTGACCTTCATTCTGTAGGGGGTCATTTAAGATTTCTTCTCAACAGATGGAAGACCATCACAGCAGATCCTTGGTATTGAGCACTGCTCGGAGCTATTCTACTGAACTTTATGCAACTTCTTTTCAGACTCATCCTCCTTTACCCTTAACATTTTCAAGAGACATGGAGTCTCTAGTATCTGAACGAATTCTGAATCTTCTACACAAACAAGCAATTCAGGAGACGCTTTTACATCCAACAGGATGTTTTCTCTTTATTCCTAGTTCAAAAGAAGAACAATAGCATGAGACCTGTGATAAATCAAGGGAATTTTAATCAGTTTGCCATTTACCATCATTTCAAGATGGAAACTATTATTCATCTCAGAGATTCATTATGACTGGATGGTTGGTCTAGATTACCAGGATGCCTATATAACAATTCCCATTCATTCCCATTTCAGGAAGTATTTTCAGTTTCAATGGAAGGGAATAACCTGTTAGTTTTTCTCCCTTCCGTTCGGTCCTTCTTCAGTCTTTCCACAGCACCTTGGTGCTTTACGAATGTCATGAAGCCAGTGGTGGCTCACCTCAGATCTCAGGGTATCCGATTGATCATCTAGCTGGGAGACATCCTTTTGATGGCTCCAGATTTTCAGTCTTTACATTCTCAGATTCCTATTAAATGTTTTCTTCTTCAGGATCTAGGTTTCATTATCAACATGGAAAGTCCATTTTAATTCCTCAAACACATGGAATTTCTAGGTTTTCTAATAAATTCAGAGAGCGCAACTCTTCATTTTACCACAGTCCAAGGTAAAAACGATAAAATTAGACATTTCTCGGATACTACAGATATCCACAATTTCCCTTAGTACTCCTGCAAGGAATGTAGGTCTTCTTTCCTCGTCTATACAAACCACATTTCTGGTTCCTCTTCATTATCGAACCCTTCAGAGGTTAAACATATGTCATCTTCACAGAGGCCAAGCTTATTTGGATGTCATAGATTTAGATCTCGGATGGAATTACAATAGAGGAGATACCATTTAGATGCCTGGAACAGCAGAACAAATTTCACTTCAGCCCTAGATCTCGTACTAGAATCAGATGCAAGTCTGATATGTTGGGGCACCCGGTGTGGTCAGATTGCGACTGGAGGTACATGGTCTCAACCTGAGTCTACAATGCACATAAACTGTTTAGAGATGCTTATAGGTCCCTTTGCAATCCAAAGTTTTGCAAAAAGCAAGGTAGGTTGCTCTATTCTTCTTTGAATGGCTGGCTGGGATGCATCAAAGCCAGGCAGAATCCACTGTCCCAGATAGGATGAGTATGATACACCTGTCCGATAACCTGTGCTTACCCTTGGGTGGCTTGGCACAGAGCAGTCAGGCCTATCCTCAAGGTTAAAGTGTAAAGTATTGGCCCAACACCACCATCGCAGCACACTGCTTATGCTACAAAAAGACTGCACACCATATGTATAAAACACTGGTCTTTGTATTACACACACATTGAACTCAACACAACATACACATTGTAATAAGACGCCAGATCCGTGTAGATTTCGTTGAGTTTATTTCAGTCCAGCACCACCAACAGCATCTTCTGCAAGCTCTGCCAAGGTACAGTAACCGTCTCCAACAGCACAAATACCATGGAGCCCACCAACATTCTTAGCATGAGCCAGCATCCTTAAAGGTGACCTCTGCTTATAACACATCCCCTTTACATAACACAACAATAACTAAAATAATGGGAAAACATAAAGAAATCTTAGCAACAAAACTATACTGGCAAGAAAACACAACTAACAGCATGACCTACATGAGAAAGGTACCTCATTACATAACATAATCATGAAACTTCCCAGGTACTCTACTGCACCTTGACGAAGGGGTTTTGCACAACACATCTGAATAGTTCTTGTCAATATCATGAGTAGAGATGCTTTTGGCCCCTGTACTTGACAAGCCTAGACATGCTCCATGTACCACCTGTGTCCACAGTCACAACATTCTTCCTGATGGCAACAATGGAGAATGAGCCCATAAAGCCAGGCGTCACCTTCCTACCTTGCCTTGGTTTCTTTAGAAGTACCTGATCTCCTACATTACATTTGTAGCTTCAACTGACATCTTCACATCATACCTCCACTTGTACTTCTGCTGATAAGACCTAAGTCTGTCCCTCCTCAACTTGCCATCATCATTCCATTTACTTTTGACGGGCAACCAAATCGGATTCAGCTTGGAGTTAGCCATTCTGCCCCTGAGAACTTCGAAAGGAGACCTTGGAGTGAACAGGTTAGGTGCAGTACGATGGGCCCACTATGTCTCCCTCAATACACTTTTCAAAGACACAAGGGTATCTAAAGCTCTCTGTGCACAATTCTTGACCACTCTATTAATTCTTTCTGTGAGGCCATTGCCTGTGGTGCATAAAGAGCCGTCTTCTGATGCACAATGCCCAAATCCTTGAGAAACACTTGCTTCTCCTGGGACACATATTGCATTCCATAATCAGTCACTAAGTACTTTGGTACACCCTCGCTCATGAAAACATCCTGAAGAAACTCTAATACCATCCGGGTATTGACCACATTCACACATCTAGTTTCTACCCACTTGGACGTGTAGTCTACAAGAAGAAGTACAAACCTCTCAATTGCAGGCATCAAGTCAAAAGGGCCCATAATGTCCAATCCCAATTTAGATCAGACGTTTTCCGGAACAATGACCGGGGACAAGGGAGCACAATTAGTGACATGAGACTTGTCATTAGTAGCACATAGATGACACTCCTTGACCACCTTCTCAATCATGCGATCCATGCCTGGCCACCAATACCTCTCCCTCACGCAAGCTTTGGAAAGGCTCCTCCCAAGATGGTATTCATGACCAAGGTTTATTACCCTGTCTCTCAGACCACAAGGGGGAACTACTCTGTCACCTCTCATAAGATTTTCTTGACAATAAGTTAAATCATTCCTCACCGACCAGTATGGTTTCAAATTCAGGCCACCCTTTCACTATGAAGGACTTGAGAACAGGAAACAACTTCTCCTCTTCCATGCCTTTGGACCACTCCTCCTTTAACAGGGTGGGCTCCATGACCCAATTCACACCATCAATTTCCACATCACCCTGTTTGCATTCCAATGGTAACCGCGACAGACAATCTGCCGATCTGTTGACCAACCCAGGAAGATATTGCCCCCGGAAATTAAACTCCTGCAGCTCTTCACTCCAACGCTTGAGCCTAGGGGTCAAATTATCACCGTGGTGACAAGAGAAAACTTGAACCAACGGTCGATGGTCAGTACTAACCAGGAAGGGAATGCCTCATAAATAAAATTTGAAATGTCTCACCGCCCAAAATATACTCAAAGCCTCCCTTTCAATGCAGGAATAATGTTCCTCCGCATCTCTTAGTGCCCTGGAGGCAAAAGCAACCACTCTTTCCTCCCCATCCACAGTCTGTGAGAGCACGGCACCCAAACCTCTAATGCTGGCGTCAGTAGTCAAAACTGTCTTGAGTTTGGCATCAAAGTGCTGCAATGTGAGCATCTTGCCAATTTCAGATTTAACTGTCACAAAAGCCTTTTCACACTCCTCAGACCATTCAAAATGTGCACCTTTCCTCAGCAACATTCTGATCGGTTCAACTGAAATTGCAAACCTCTTGACAAATTTAGAATAAAACTCCGCAAGTCCAAGAAATGACCTAACTTGCTCTTTGTCACCAGGGGTGGGGGCTTTCAATATGCTGTCTGCCAGCTCAAATTTCGGTTGTATGCCCGCACCCAAGATAACATGTCCAAGATAGGTGACAGATGTCACCCCGATCCGGCACTTCTGCTTCTTCACAGTGAGTCCACTATCACTCAATCTCTTGAGCACACACCTCAAAACACGTTTATGTTCTTCTTCATTCTTACCATAGATCAGGATATCATCCTGGAAAAAGAGAACATTACTCAGATCACCTAGTACCAACTTTATAATCCTTCGAAAACAGGCTGCTGCCGAGGCCAGACCAAACGGAATCCTTATGAAGCGATATGCTCCTATTGGAGTCACGAACGAAGTCAAATGTGTAGAATCTTGATGCAGCATTATTTGATGATACGCTGATGAAAGGTCCAAGACGCTAAAAACTTTTGCCCCTTCCAGCACACTGATAGATTCTGAAATATTAGGAAGTGGTTAGCTGTCCACCCAGATCCACTCATTCAAACCATGCAAGTCCACACCCATTTTGATAATGCACCCCCATCTTTAGGTGTAAGAGCTACCGGGGCCAACCACTCAGAGGCTTCAATCTCTTCTAAGATGCCCAAATCCAACAGCCTCTTCAGCTCCACTCTCAATGGCTCCACCATCATGTTGGGTACTTTGCGCACTTTATGCACACAGGGTTTGGCTCCTTTTTTTAAAAAATAATAAGATGTTCAAAACCTTTGAGAAGGCCCAACCCATCACCAAACACTTCAGGGAAGTCTCGGAAAAGCTGTTTATCACTTACCAAATTGTCAACAAGCATGACTTGGTAGCACCAGGATTTAGAATGATGCCCAGGTCGCAAAGGTGTCTCCACCCTAAAAGATTGTCACCCCTCTCTGCTACATACACCTTCCCCATAGTTTGCCTATTCTTAAACTCAATCTTGGTGACAACATAACCCAGGACTATAATGCGTGAGCCCCCATAGCTGACAGGGTTGATATCAGGTGGAAGTAGTTTATCATTTTCCTTACCAAATTTCTCATCCCACTGTTTGTTTCTAATCATGGTGAACGGAGAACCCGAGTCAGCCAAAGCCACCCCTCACCAAAATGTTGCACTCTGGCATTGTCACTTTCCCCGAATCCACCTCACCACTCTTATCAATCACACTCAAAACTATGGTTCGCACTCCATCTGACGTGTTATCCATCCCTTTCACTCTCTCTGCAGATCTACACACACGAGCCCTTTGATGCCACACTTTTTGCATATCGACCCTCTGACATAGCAATTAGGACTATTTGAAAAATGTGCAAAACTTCCACATTTGAAATATTTAGCTTTCTGTGGATCTGCATGTCCGTGTTGCTGTGAGTCACATTCAGGCCCACATTGCTGTGAGTCACGTTCAGTATTTCTCTCTTTCACGCCAGAGGACACCTTTGCAACATTATCACCTCCAGCCTGTGGCTCCTCATTCTCTGTCACCCCATGAATGCTACTCTGAGTGTCATTCTTGTCCACAGTACTCTTCCTTATCTCTTTCACCCAACTCGACGTGTTCTCCATTCCTTCCACGATAGATACAGCTTCCGCAAGTGATGGGTTTTTGGACAGTAATTTCTCTTGTACCCTATTGCTATTGGTACATTTGACCAACTGGTCTCTGACCAACGAGTCAGACAACTCTCCAAATTCGCATGTACGAGCTAAAGTCTTAAGAGACGCACCGTAATTTCCCACTTTTTCAGTAGGCTCCTGTACCCTTGTAAAAAACCTGTGACGCTCTAACACCACATTGATACATGGTCCGAAGTACCGTTCCAGCATTTTCATTGACATTTCATGAACATCTGAGGGCTCCCCATCTCCATTCCCAATTGAGAGTTCATCAATACTATCATAGATGTTCGTTCCCTCAATGCCGAGGTTGTGCAGGAGTATGGCTTGTTTCCTGAAAGTGGAAAATTTCTCACCCCCTTTAGCTACAATGTAGGATTCAAATAGCTTCTTTCACCTCTTCCATGGCAAAAACGGTTCACCTTTCTCTGAAAGACCAGTGGCGGCTCGCAGAGGGAGTGCTGCGGGGCGGTGGGGTGGGGGAGGGGCAGGGTCGGGGGGTAGTGGATTCGGAAATACGACGGCCAGGAGTAAAGTAAGTAAATAAATAAATAAAACTATTTACCTTGTGCTCGCTGCATCGCCAACTTGGCGATGCAGCGAGCCCAAGGTAAATAGCTTTATTTATTTATTTACTTACTTTACTCCTGGCCATCATATGTCCGACTCCAATACCCCCCCACCTGCACCTCCCCGCCTCACCGCAGCACTCCCTCAGCGAGCCGCCACTGTGAAAGAAAGGCAGGGGGTTGTGACATGCTAGTGGTTGTCATGTTGTGTGTTCTCCTTACAAAAAGGTGATTTATGAGAACATAAATGGCACAACTACAGTGAGAAAATATCCATAAACCCCCAGCACAAATCCCTCTTACTGTATTTCTTTTAATACACACGTCATATTTAACAATGCTCCTGCTCGTAACTGAGTCGGCAACTGACAGCTGACAGATGAGCCCTTGCTGATGAGATGACTGCTTAGTAAACAACCGGCAGAAAATGGCGGCACGTCGCTAGACGCATGACCTCATCCCGTCATGCGTATGACGAGCGGCCACAACGCGCCACAGAACGCGTGTGAGTGAACTGGAGCCAGGAATAATGGAGGACTTCAGGGCCCAGCATGAGAATCCAGCACGTGGCGGGCCCGAAGCTCAAACTGCCAGGACGACTCAAATCTCCGACTCGGACACAATTCAAAGAAAGTCACGTTCCGGTGTCGTGTAGTTCCTATAAACCTATATAGGATCTGCGCGTTGAGACAACATATACTGTAGGATTGGAGTCAGACTGATTCTAGACACCCCTACCGGATATGTTAGCCTGTATACCAGCTAGCTCACAGTGCCACTAGAAACCCCTCTTACCAAGGAGAGAATAGTTCTTGGCAACTATCGAACATGACAAACCTATCCCATCAGGGATCGTGGAAACAGTGTACTACTTTTCTCTCAGCCACTCGTGCTCACTTCATCTCAGAGAGATACACAGAATAAACGGTGGGGACGTTTCTCAATAAGCTTTTATTGAACCAGCGTCATTCTAGTGTAAAATAGGTGTGCTGAAACAACCATTAGACAGTAACAGATATAAATGATTATAAGCACTAACAGAGTAAAAGGATGGTAGATTTCTACCATCGTGCTAAAACAATGAATACAGGCAAGTATATAAAATACATGACAGTAAAGTGTGTACTCCTACAATGCGTCCCTTACTAGATGTACGTACGTGTACCTAGCATGTATGCAGGTGTAAAGCCAAGAATCCCTCTAGGATAAAGTCAACCCCATTACCTGAAGTGAGAGACTGTGGGACCCTGTCTTGGTCTCGAGATGGACACCCCGCAAGGGATGTCAGACCACTGCGAGCTGCAGTGTCTGCGTGCAGGAGCCTCAGCGTCTCGCGTCAGTGTGTCGGCATGAAAGTCCTTTTCTCCTCTGCCTATCTCAGCAAGAGATGATGTATATATACCCAAAGTGGTACCCCCTGGGGATATACCTTGCTGTGTCATGTTGGACTGGGATGACGGAAGGAATGACCCTTATACATAGTTATTATGCAGGAGATGGTAGGACTGCTGTCCTGCTGTGATTCCAAGAATCCTCATGCATAATGAATGAGGCGTAAGCTTTTCTGAGAAAACCCCATGTCATCTTTGGACATTACCGAAACTAGGTAAAAGGTCAGTACTAAGAACCGTTATGTAGTGTAATGGTAGGGAGATTATAGGTGAAAGGTTAGGTGACCACCTGAGCCTATATTAGGGTACCTATATGGAACATAACACCGGAAAGGGCGCAGGTTATGCTCACCTCTCGGTACTGGTTAGAGCTGAAGAAATGTGTTGTTCCACTTCATTTGTTGTTTATTTTGTTATTCTGTTCCATGGGTTCAGTAGGGGAGTTGGTGGTGTGAGTCGCCTGTCCCCAATAAGGCACTCGTCGCCAGTAATAAGACGCCAGATCCGTGCAGATTTCGTTAAGCTTATTTCTAGTCCAGCACCACCAGCAGCATCTTCTGCCTGCTCAGCCAAGGTACAATAACCGTCTCAAACAGCACAAATACCATGAAGACTACCAACATTCTTGGCATGAGCCAGCAGCCTTAAATGTGCACTCTGCTTATAACACATTGGATAGGTACTTTACAGTTACATGCAATTTTAGAGCTCTCCCATTAGCAGCAGAACAGCATGAATATATATGCACTATTTATAGATATTCATAAAACAGGACATTCCCCATATCGCATAACCCATACAGTTGCAATGGTCAAGAAATCACAGGTTTTGACTACGTCGCGTGACCCAGCCCCTCAGTCACTCAAACGGCACCAGCCAACGATATGTTGCACCTACTGACGACACTTTGATTAGATTATCAGGATCACCTAAAGTAGAAGGAAACAGTTACTGGGTTTCGCCCATCCAGATTAGGCCTTCAGGCACCCAGCGGCACCTTCACGAGTGCGGGATCACTATGCCTCCTATAGGCAAAAGATTGTTACACCAGAAGCAGACGCACTTCCCAATTGAAGAAATGTTTCCCCTCCGGCGGAGGGGCAACCTACAGTTGTTCCAGGCTCTAGCCGTGGGTGCCCACAAGGCACAATGAGACCCCTCGGGTCTAGTCAAGATATTCTCCACAACAGAGTACCTTGTGGCGAGGGAGCCAGCAGCCTTGGACAGACGCCTCACTGTCATGGACTGTCTTCCTCCTGATCTGGAGGTCAGAGACAGTCTAGGCTTCCAACTCAGGTCCTGTGGATGCTGCAAACATCCCCTAATACCCCTCGGACACCACAATCTACGGAGTGCAAGCTAGCACAGGTTTCCGGTTGCTGGCACGGGTCCCTCAGACTCTGCAAATTCCCCCGCACTCCTTGAACTCCTCACGTTCTGTCACCACAGGTGGGCCACTGATCTTTACGAGCACACTCCTCTGCACAGTGTGATTACGGCATATGTCAGAGCGATCCTTGTCCCAACCGATGATTACTTCCACCCCTTTCCGCTGCATCCTGCGCGGTCCTTACAATCTCATGGAAACCGAGAGATCCTTTCTGTCCCTGGGATCTCATGGCCAGAAGGCCAGCCAACCGGCCCATGGAGAGTGCTACGACAGTTGGCAATTAGCTGCAGGCCGGCAACTTCTAGGCAAAATCAACCAAGTGATAGTCCCCTTCCTGGAGCATGACAAGCCCCAGGCCACCACAAGTCTGCGTATAATCCAGTTGCAGTCCCTCCTGCCCCAATAGTTCCTCTTGTCGATGTACCAGTGTCAAACCAGCATTCCATGGTTCCAATTTCAAAAGTGTCTCTAACTCCTGAGGGCAGAGCCCCAGTAGTTATACCCGCAATGGCCTTTGAAGATGAGATCAGTTCAAAAGGCCACCTTTAAAAAGCATAGGCCCTCTCTAAATTTTGTCCTCTCTGCCAACCTTCCCTGGTAGGCTTGATCAATATCTTTAGTTGGGTCAAGAACTTGCCCCTTGGAATGCAGGTGCCAATTCCAACCCCACGTATCCATCCCAGGAAGGCCACTCAGAGTCAGAGGTCTGCAGTTTCCCTTGAGCCCCTAGTTTATGGCCATCTATCATGAATGCACAGATGTGGCTATCCCCATAGAACCCAGATGTGCCAATTCCACTCCCACGTACCCATCCCAGGAAGGCCCCTCAGAGTCAGAGGTCTGCAGTTCCCCATGAGCCCCTATTTTATGGCCTTCTATCAGGAATACACAGATGTAGCTGTCCCCACAGCACCCAGATGTGGCTTGGAGACAGGCTGACACAAGCAAAGAAATGCCCACTGTCCCAAAGTGGTATGTCCAATGTCGAATCCACTTGCACCACCGGGGAGGAATTGCCATTACTAACTCCTCGATATCAAACACTATACTGTCACTCTTCTTCACATAGGAAATACAGCTCAATAGCCTTTCCACAGATCCCTCATGTCAATCCAATGCGAGAAGCTGGCCCTACTGTACCAAACATACTATCCGGTGCTATTCACTACCAGTGCTTGTAGCATACCCGCGCACATGCCCTATCTCTTCCCGACACCGCACCCTGCCCCCATGGTGTACTCCAATGTAGCGGGAGACATGCAGAACCTTGGCAAGTAGCTTTTTAAATGCTAAGCTGAATAACTGCCACCTGTACACACAGGCCCCGCTATGGCAAACCTGTGGCACATTTGAAGAACTACCTCCGTGGGTGGCACAACCAGTGCTGCAGGCCTACGGAGGAGCATTTGAGGTACATGCCTTAGGTAGTTGTCTTACCCATAGAAAAGGGACTTACAGCTAACTTAAATAAGCCAATCATGTATACACCAATCACCAGTATGTATATGACAAGCACAGTGCTTTGGCACTGAATAGCAGGGTCAAAGCGCTCAAAGTCCTACGCCAGCAAAACAAGGTCCAGACAAGAGGTGGGAAGATATGAAGATCAGGGGAGGCCACTCCAGAAAATGTTAGGTCTAACAATCAGTAAGGGCAGAATATCTTCTGAGTACTCTCAACACAATACCCCAACGATTCAAGCAGTTGGAGACTTCAACATTTTTATTTTTAAGAAACTCTATCTAAAATGGGGTCCATTACAAATAGATTATTTGGTTCCAGGCTCAACACACATCTTCCAAAATTCTTCAGCTGGAGACCAGATCCCTCCCTTAGCCCTAGCAAGGGATGCTTTTCTGCAGGACTGGTCTCAGGGTGTCAATTATGCCTTCCCTCCTTTTCCCATGATCAACAGGACGCTCAACATCCTTTGGTTCTGGGCAAATCACTTAATCTCCCTGTGCCTAACACAAAATGAATGCGTCCTTGTGTAACGAAACTGGTGCTCATGTAAAGCGCTCTGATACCTGATATATTCGGGTCTAGTTTGTGCTATATAAAACTCTAAAAAACAAAAAAACAGAGTTCTAGCTCAAGTAGGACGACAAAAATCTTTGCTGGTCCTAGTAGTTCCTCTTTGGCAGTCTCAGGTCTGGTACCCATCTTTTCTCTCAGTGAATTTTCCAATGATGCTACCTTCCTTTCCAGCTTTATTTAGACACAGAAGGACATATGCACAATCTAAAAATGGACAACATTCTAACTCTTTTGGACTGGAAGGTAGAGGGACAACCCTTCTTATCTAGTCATTTCACCAGAAGCTGCAGACCATATCAGTAAATCCTAAGCTCTGGGAACTACCAAAGCCTATAAATCAGTCTGGTCTGTTCGGTCAAACTGGTGTTTGGGAAAATCAATTGATCCCTTTTCAGCAAATATTCCCTTAATAGTGACATTTTTAGCTTCACAAGCTAGTGGGGTAAAACCTATTGTACAATTAATTTATATTGCTAAGCAATTTCGGCAAACCATCCCTACATCAATGGAAAACCAGTTGGATTATATTCTCTCATGTGCCATCTTTTAAAGGGAGTAAGATTTTATAATCCTCCTCTTCCAAATTTAGTGAGCTGTGGGATGTTAGGGGCTCATTACGATGGCGGAACGATCGCCACCGCCGGGCCAGCAGTGGCGATCGTTCCGCCATCACAATGAGATTTACCCACCGCCATATTAGGATGGCGGTGGGTATCGCGGCGGACGCAAAGTCCGTCTGCCGCTTTTCCGCCGGTGGCAATCGCACCAATTGCCTGGCAGGCAAAGCAGGGCCACTAATATGGTGGCGGTGCCTAGCAGGCACCGTCCGCCATATTAGGATGTGTCTGTGTAGAGGCCTTTCCATGGCGGCGATGCCGCCATGGAAAGGCTGGCGGGGATTGGGTTTGGGGGCCCGTTGTGGGCCCCCTTGAGAGGGGTGTCGCTGCACTGTGGATGTTAAACTTTGGATATTTCTTCACACCATTACATTCCCACAGCTGTTTTGTGTAACATAAGAAAAGTACAAAAACAAATGTGGCTACTGTGTTTTAGCCTTATTTCCAGTGCAACCAAAATTGTGCGTATGTAATTGTTTCAAGGCATATGAAAAAAAGACCAACCATCTCTAAACGTTCTCGGATACTCAACTCCTTATCTCTGTGAGGAAACCTCACAAACCATTTTCTTTCCCTATACTTGCCAGGTGGGTTACATGGATTATGGCTTTAGCGGGTACAGACAATTCCAATTTTGGAGCTCATTCTTCAAGGGATACCATGGCGTCCAGCGCCTTTTGGGCAGGCTCTCGTTTAGAGGACATTCTGAGATCGGCTGATGGAGCTAACAGTAAGACTTTGTACTTTTCATTGTAACCCTGTTCATACAATTTCTTCTGTAGTGATGTACATGCTTCGAACAAACATAAGGAGCCTCTGGTCTTGCCATAAAATGTAGATTTTACTGGTATTTATGAAGGAAATGGGAAGGGATTTCTAGGTCTCACTCAGTGAGCAAGGGAACATCCCTTCGTCATCCAAGGGCAAGAACATCAACTGATATACTAAATGCTGCTCAAGGAACTGCAACCTTCCAAACTCCACAGTCTTCACTTGGAGTCATGGCCACAACTCATGCCAACTTGCACTGGGTTCCTGTGATGGGGCAAATGCAAAGTCTAAGGAATGAATAAAACTATCAAATGTTTTTTCTCCAGCACCTCATATACCGGCTGTATTTTATGTAGCTGCATGCCACACAAAAGGGTGTGAAATTTAAAAGGATTCTGGTGTAAATATGCTGCCCCAAGTAAATTTATGTTAGGTACGGAAGAATGATCTGGACCAGATGAGCAGAGATTTGATGCAGGCGCTGACTGACCTTACTCAACACAAAATTCCATCAGTTATAAAATCAAACCAACAAAGAATCATTGGCTTATAGTACATCAAATATAGTATATTGAGTCAAGTGAAACAGCATCTGTTGCACTCTGTCACCAGATAATGTGGCAGAAAATGCACTTATAGTAACTAGTGGAATGTGGGGATCCAACAAGGGATCTGGAATATGGATGTACTTTAGCCTTCAAATCTGCTGGAAGGGAATACACATATTTTTATTATGTATAATTCTTATTACTCAGGGTTAGTCTTACACTGATTTGTCCAGGATTACACATTTTGTGAAAGAAAAAGAAGTTAGCTTTGCAATTCACCAGAGTACACTGTGGACAATCTGACTACTAAAGCACCACTCTTCCATGGCCTTCGCCCTACACACTATACTACTACAAAGAATTAAAAAACAAAATAGTGACTTTTTTGATACAAAAGAAAAGGAGAGAGGAAGAAACATAAATCTAGTGGCTGGATTGCACTATGCAAACCGAGAATATCTGGGATCATTCCCGGCTTTCCCTTGTCCGAATTGTGTGTTCTAGGCAAATATTTTATTGAACCTCCTTTATCTTCATTATAATATATGAGAGCATCTACTAATACATGAGTTCAGGGTGTGCACTGCACAACCGGTGTCTCAATCCAGTCAATTGTGAGCTACCAGTAGCTACCAGACACCTTCAGAGTAGCTCACAGCCTTGAGTTCATTTTTAAATAAGCACAGGGTCATATTTTCCTTTTAAAGCTAAGGGAAGGCTGTGTTTATTTTACATTGTTATCATCAAGCTGCAGATAGCAGGGCCTAGGCTCGGGCTGTGGCACAGAGGTGAACAATGAAAGCACTGAGGTCTTTAACTCTTAAATAAAATTCTATTTCAACTCTGTATTGGACCTGTGAACAAAATGATGTTTCTGAATGCTTTTAAATGGGAGAAAATTAAAGTGAAAAGTTACCTTAGTGATTAAGTTAACTATTCATTTTAATTTTCTCTCATTTCAAAGTGTTGCACTTACAAACAGCAGGCCATTTGGCTCCAGTGGCAAGTAGGCAGTGTGCCATAAGTATAACTGAAAAATACAGCCATGTATTTAATAAAAGAAATTTAAAGTGCAGAAAAATGTTCCATATTATCAAATTTTTGAAGAAAATTTTTCAGCACTTTAAATTTCTTCCATTAAAAAAAAAATGACTGCATGTTTGTGTTATACTTGTAACAGTGCCACATATGGCGAAAGGTATGTCCTTTGCTGCAAGTACACAGGCTCTCAGTCACCCATACAAATATATCCCACTCATACACACACATGTTCGTACATCCCCAAAGACCACACTCTCACTGACACACATGGCAACTCTGCCATAGTACTTCTAATCAAAGTAGTTTGTTCAAACCATAGTATCTGAGTCTATTGACACTAGGCTTAAAGTCAATGGAGCTAGTTCTGAGGGTGTCTGGTAACAATGCAAGAGTTGCTTAGCCTTCAGTAGCTCACGATGATTTTCACTGATCAGAAGTAGCTCTCACTACAGAAAAGGTTAGAGACCCATGCTGTACAATATTCTCCTGTGTTGGTTTAAAAGACTACAATATTGCTCCAGCTATATACCACATATAGGGTGATGTTTTCCCTCTATTGCTGGAGGTGGACTGATCTTTCTGGGTTTCAAGACATGATTCCGAAGAACCCTTGAGGCTGGGGTAGAGTCAGTTATTAATGGACTTTGTGGGCCAATGGCCTATCTTCCAATCAGCACAGCCCAACTCTTTGAAAGAGCCTTCACCATCACCCATCACCGTGCATGTGGGGATTTCACTTATCGCTGTGCTGTGGCTATATCTATTTTATTTCCTTGGCCTAAACTCCAGAGTAATCTAAATGTATTTTTTTGCATTGCCCCCCAGCCACGTTATTGAAAGTAATTAACCCTAATTTATATATTTCTTTATGCCAAACTGCCTTTTAACTTTTAGAACAGGCCGCGGAAGTTCATTTCCCTGGGCGCCTAATAGTTTTCTATTTAATCAAAATTCATCCATCAGATTCCAGTGTTAAATCATCTTTTAATTGGGAGCCACATTCTGGTTAATAGTTTTATAATTCGCCGCCTCTAATAGTTTTTACCACAGGGATCTAGTCCACATTTTGTCTCACTCTATTACGCCTGGTGTTCAGCGGGGACGCTCTGATCCCGCCCCTGCGCCTCCTTTGTTCTTTGTGGTCTCATTATTTCTGGAGCACAAGTCTTTTCCTCATTACTGGAGCAGAACTATCGTCAGCCAATAGGTGACGCCATGCTCAGCTGCACCTGCATTCTGTCTTTTGAATTAAAACCTCGGCGGCCTAATCCCATAGACTTTGGCTCCCTTTGTGTTCCCTCTCTACTTTTTGTCACAGACTTTCAAACCCTTCGTGTTTCCCTCTCTTCCCTTTGTTACGCAGCCTTTGGATTTCTTTGTGTTTCCTTCCCTCCTCTTTGTCAGGTAGAATTTCATTCTCTTTGTGTTTTCCTCTCTCCTTTTTGTCACACTTTCAGTCTCTTTGTTTCTCTCTCTCCTTTTTTTCCACACTTTTCAGTCTCTTTGTGTTTCCTTCTCTCCTTTTTTCCCACACTTTCTGTCTCTTTGTGTTTCCCTCCCTCCTCTTTGTCACATACAATTTAATTCGATTATGTTTCCCTCTCTCCCTTTTGTCACACAGACTAATTCTCTTTGTATTTTCCTTCCTCTTCTCTGTGTCACAGACTTTAATTCGCTTTGTGTTTCCCTTCCTCCTCTTTGTCACAGACTTTAATTTGCTTTGTGTTTCCCTCCCTCCTCCTTGTCACATAGTCGAGGCGGGTGGGCCACTGAAAGCTCTGGTCAGGCTTGAGCCAGATGCCTGGCTCTGACTCAGCTTGAGGTCTTCTTGGACCATTGAGCCCAAAACAAGCCGAATATTCATGTGGCTTCTGCCTTCTCCCAAGTTCTAACCTCATGCACAAAAAATTGAAAAACAAAGTAGTGAATTTTAATGTAAGAGTAAAGAAAAATATCAATCTTGTGGCTGAATTGCACAATACCAGAATACCTGGGATCAGTCCCGGCTTCCCCTTGACCAAATTGTGTGATCCAGCACAAATATTTTATTTTGCCGAACCTACTTTATGTTCATTATCACATATGAGAGTATCTTCTAATATATGAGTTCAGGATGTCAACTGTACCATATCCTCTTGTGTTGATTTAATAGACTAAAATATTGCTCCATCTATGCCACATATAGGGGCTTATTTACAAGGCCCTTGCGCCACTTTTGCGTCATTTTTAACATGGGAAAAGTGACGCAAAAGTGGCGCAAGGGGCTTGTAAATCTGCCCCATAGGGTCTACATGACAACTGACTTGCGTCTTAGTTCACTAGTGGCATTGTCGCTGTTGCGTGGGGGAATGAATGCTTCTAAGTTTATGTTCAGAAAATCACTATCATTTTTCAGAATATGTTTAATCAAGTTTTTATTAGATAAGTAAGCAATACATACATTAGTACAGGCTTCACATCTGAGGGCTTGCAATAGGACAGAATTCCCCAACACATAACAGGTTCACTTTACCGTACCGCCTTAACAGTTGGCAGCCATATGATTACAGATCTCTGTACTTTTAGGTCAGATCATAAGAAAACGTCTCAAAGCAGTAATATAATCTGGTGTACAAAAGTGAAATAGAAAGACACTTTAAAAAAAAAAAAATTAACGAGACTTTTATTATATTTTTACATGACATTTGTTGCTAGATGTACAAGCTGAATATTTTCAAGGCTCGCCTTGTGTGTGGGCTCGTAGGGTCAAGCCAGACACTGGGTTCAGCTCTGGCTCGGCTCTTTGTTGATTTGATGGCTCGTCCACCTCTATCACATAGACTTTCAATCTCTGTATGTTTTCCTCACTCCTGTTTGTCTCTCAGACTTTCATTCATTTGTGGTACCCACACTCCTCTGTCACACAGACTTAGTCCCAATACCTGAAACATTCCCCCCCCTTCCCATAGGCGAACGTGCATAAATAAACACACAAGACACTTTGTTTATGGGAAAAACTTGTCGCAGGTTTATTCCATACAAGAGTATGCAATAAGGTGGGTTATCTTACGGGTGATCCATGGGCAAGCAGCCATCCAACCTATGCTGCCCCTGCCCGCCTGATGAGCCAGCACTGTGGGATGGATGCCCGATCAGCGCGACACCTTTGTTGATCCACCACCGGATCACGTGGCACCTTGTTACCACCCTACTCACGCCCCTTTCAGGGCGGAGCGTAGCAGGGCAAACCCCCAGTTGGTCAGGCTCCCAACCGCCCGAAGGACTAACGGGGCGCCGTCACGGTTCTCCAGGACCCTGCCCTGAGGATCCTGGTCTTTGGCTCTGGCACCCCTATTGTGCCGCGCAGAGGTACCCTTACTGTACCCGTCTGCCGCAGAGGTACCCTTACTGTACCAGACTGCTTCCAGATCGCCCTGTAACTCCGCCTGCAACGCAAAAGAAAACATTAAAACATTCAGTACACATTAACCACCAGCCCAGCCGCAGGGTAAGAGGAAGGGAGGGAGACGGGCGTGGCTGGCGGAAAAGAGGCCGCTGGGAGGGTCAGAGGGGTATACATGCCCTCCCTCCCCCGGGCGTACCGGAAGTGACGCCCACACCCCTGGACAGCGGGCTCCAGGCGGAAGCCCGCTGCTGCTAGAGCGAGGGGTAGGCTTGTGCCGCAATGGCACTAAAGGGCCGCCCTTTTAGGGGGCCCCCTTTGGGGGCGGCGGGCAGCCACATAGTCCCAATACCGGCAACATTCCCCCCCCTTCCCATAGGCGAACGTGCATAAATAAACACACAAGACTAACGGGGCGCCGTCACAGTTCTCCAGGACCCTGCCCTGAGGATCCTGGTCTTTGGCTCTGTCACCCCTATTGTGCCGCGCAGAGGTACCCTTACTGTACCCGTCTGCCGCAGAGGTACCCTTACTGTACCAGACTGCTTCCAGATCGCCCTGTAACTCCGCCACAGCCCTGGAGGCGGCCACCGTCGCAGCCAGGGCCCCCACCACTGCACCTCCTATTACCTGCAACCTGCCCTTTCCAAACATTCCTGTACATCCAGGAGAAACAAGTCCATCCCCACCGGGGACAAGTGGACCCCGTCCTCCTCAAAGCAACCTGCTTTCTAGGGCCTCCTGCATGCCCAGTGGAACGTGTCAATGACCGCCTGTGACAGATGCACCCCATGTTTGTCAACTTCACCTTAGGCGTACGCCTGGATCGCAATGGACCCCATCTTTAGCAAAGTAGCCTTTAACATTAGCCTGAATCAGCTCGTGTCTGATGAAACCCAGACCCCTCTGGTCTGCGAGCTTACGCCCTGAACAGTTCCCTCTTACAGGGATGTTCACAGCCTCGTCAGACTTAGCACCGTGCCACCTCTGCGGGGGATCATCTCCGCCCATCAGAGCTTCACATTGCCCCATGTAGTTGCTGAACTCACCAAACAGCGCATTACAACATGCGACCGCTCATTTCCAGGCCTCCTGCAAATCTAAGGGAAGAGATCACTCCCTACTGGTGATAGATGAACCCCTTCTCTATCACAATAGCCCTTGACTTTCGCCTGGGTCAGCTAGTGTCTGAAGAAACCAAAGACTCTTCTGTCCTGTGAACCTGTGCCAGGAACTATTCACCCTCCTGCGGGAAAGTTCCTCTGCCTCACCTGACCTAGCCCCCTGCAAACTCTGGGCTGGGCGATTTCCAACACCAAGGATCACATTGCCCCATCTATTTGCTGATCCCACCTAGCTGCCGTCCTTCTAGCACTGTGTGTGCCTGAACCCCTGTGTCCCCCATCTATGGGACAGCAGCCCCCTTGTTAGGTAACCGCTCCCACTCCCGCCTGCCTGACTTGGCTATTCGGGCGAGGAGGATTATGCTTGACCTTTGCAGTCCCTTTGCTTTCTAAATCATAACCACAGGAATGTCATAACTAGTAGTATGTGACAATGAGCAAGGGGGGCCCACCTGCCCATGCCATGCATCCTTTATTCCTTATGGGAATTCCGCCAGCTCAGCTCCCTCTGAGGTGAAACCCCCTAGGCATACCAGCTAAGAGAATCTGTCTGATTCAATACAGTGCGCACTGAGCGATATGGTGCCTAACATTAAGGATTGTCTAAGTCCTACCTAACCCCCATCCTAGAATATTCCCGACCAGGGGAACAGGTGCGTTCCCACTGCCCACCCCTGGGCAACCCCATAGGTGAAAAATTACCTGCTCCGCTAAATTTTAATCCTTGTTGATCACTGGTCGTGCCAAATGTTCTTTTACATAGTAGCCTTTTGTGCTTGACACCTTGTTTCCCCATTTCTTTGGACGGCAGCACACTATGTTGGCTGGCAGCGTCACCACCCAGCGAGGCTACCATAGCTAACTGGGCGGGCATCGCTTACTGCAGGAACTTGTCACCTACCCTAGGTTCTGGGAGCACTTCCCCCATTGACCAGACGGTTGCACAAACCCCTTTGATTGCTAAACCCTGGTGAACACCTTAATGGCATCAAAGCTGGTTTGAAACAATACATGTCTTGTGCCCACTATTGGAGACACCTCACCCTTTCGTGCAATTACAACTTACGCAGTGCACCCCGCTTGTATAACTGCCGTCGGATCACAGATGCACAGTACCTACTGTCCATTGCAGACCCTGGCTGCTTTAAAACCTGCCAAAGTAACGGAAACCAAGATTCCCAGTTCCCTGTTTAGCTGAAGAACACCTTCAGTGGGTATGCTAGGAGATACCACAACCACATTGGTCATGCGAACCTTAAGTACACAATTTTCGCCTGTGCGTACCTCTAAATGAGACAGGCTCCACACCGCTGTGAGGCCAGAGACACGCACCTATGTTGTGCCCACTATTGGAGACAACTCACCTCTTCTTGGAGTGACAACTACCCAGGTGCCTACACCTGGGTAGTTGTCACCCAACAGGCAAGTTGGCCCTGACTACCTTGTGTTCTGGTGCCAGGTTTGGAAAGCACCTTGCCTACACTTGCTGCCTCCTGGGAACCACACAATGCCCATGCTCTGGCCGCAACGCGGCAATGCCCTAGTGTCGCATTGAACCCCTGGTCAATTAAGAGTGCCACACCAACTACTTAAACCTACCCCTTGACCACGGGCGGAGTCTAGCTCTCCCCAAACTTTTGCTGGTTTATCCCGCAGGCAAGCCTCCTGTTTCGTTCAATTTAGTAATTAATGGCACTGACCCACAAGGGCCTAATACTGGGCTGTGTAAATGGGGCCCAGGGTGACCTTAAACACTCGGCTTGGTGTGGATGGGTGCTAACAATACCTGGCTGAAGTGCAATCCCTTTGACAATCACTCCTGACAAGATGTGCCAATGCAGGTAGAAGCAAGAGGTATCCAGCCCACCTTACTTCCTGTCCCAGTTATCTGAGTAACTTAGTGAAAGATGCACATTTGAACTGGTAGCGGAAACTGTTACTCACGCCTGCAAATGCTCTGCTCAGAGCAGCCCGCCAGACAATGGCTTCCATTGAAAGGCGGTGCCAACAGACCTCCAAGCACTTAAGGCGGTAACTCTGAGTAGGGCTCTAATTTAACAAATGCCCCGTGCATCGGATACCGCCTCTGGCTGTAAGCCGCTCAGTGCTACTGATGCCTTGGCGCTTCCTGACCCACAGCCAGCTCACCCAAGAGAGACTTAGTACCATCTGCCCCCATTACCCTGTGCTATCAAACCTCATCATGACATCACAGGGATTACATAACTCACTAGGTCAATCGGGCCGCCGTCCTACAGCTCAGTTAGCACAACCCCGTAGTTGCTCAGCTATAGGGGCTCCAGATAATCTCGGGTGTGAGAAAAGTCTTTCTAACGTAGCCAACCAACGGTTTATACGTGTAAGTGACTGGCCCCCAATATGGTATGACCAAACCAAGGTTGAAGCAATAGGAGCATGAGGCCCTAAGCAACGGGTGTCTTTGCGTACTGGAAACCTTACTTAGCCACGCAAAGAACCATGGACATCCCCTAAATGCGAGTCACCAGATCGTCAAAGAAATATTGATGGATTTGAGACCTATGCGCCATCCAAACTACTGAATTAAAATTGGCGTGCATAGTTCTTTGAAAGAAAGCATTGACTGACCCGCCCAAAGTCAAAGGACATATCAAACCGCTTTGGTCTACTTTGCTGAGAAGGATGGAGCAATGCCCATTATCGGTATTAGTGAATGAAGGCATTATTCATTCATGTACACCAAAGTGGGGGACCCGGCCCCAAGTGGTCTTCCCACTTTGTGGCACCCTGGCAGTATAAAGTGGTTTAAGGGCCTGTCCGTGACTATTGTCTATATTGGGACCAAGATGAACCATGATATTATCACCGATCAAAGTCTGATGTCAATCGCAACATCTGGCCCACTATAGTGTGAGCAGAGCCCCGCGATGTATACCTGGCTACATGTTCGCTAATGCACAAGTAAAATACCCCCTTTCCCATCAGTTTGGGTTGCACCGTACATAATCAGGATGCAGTGGGCTAGTTACTCTCCTGGGGCCCCAATGCCACTGCACTTGCGGCACTAATGAAACGTTGTCGATTTGGCTGTCAGCTTTGCTGCCTGTGCCACCCTTCAGCCCCATGGAAATTGTGCTGGGCTCTCGCTTACTACCCTGCTGAGTGAGCCCACTGTATTCACCAGATTCATTAACAATTTCCACTTCGGACTGTACTTGGTAACACGTTCACCCCATGGTATCTTGGCGCTGCATAACATGTTTATTGTTACTCAGCTCCATGGTACTCATTTTTTCGACCTCAGAAGGATGAAATGCTTGTTGATTGCAACCTTGTTGGCCACCCAGCGAAGTATTTGCTCAATGCGCCTCTGCGCTACAGCTCATGCTTTACTAACCCTGCCGCATGTGCACCATCCCGCAAAAGGAATGGCTCCTGTACTCAACTTAAAAGGCAAAGTGCACCGCACGCGAACCTACAATGTGCCTCTGCGCTACAGCTCATGCTTCACTAACCCTGCCGCATGTGCACCATCCCGCAAAAGGAATGGCTCCTGTAATCAACTTTGGTTGTCTCTTCACAGTTCTATCTAGCACATACTCAAGCTGAAGGTATCGAGGCGCCTTACATGAGCACCCGTCACGTTATACCATGACTTACGCCACATTACAGGCACAGATAGATCTACGTGGCAGTAGGCCCCGCTAATTATTACACAATCTACAAGACCGCAATGACAATCATCGAGGGGGGTTCACCACAGGGGAACTAGCAAACTGCAGTGCACTCCCTGCTCCGTACATACATAGAAGAGCAGACTAGACACCCGAGTATGAATTACTCTTGTGCAACTTACTGCTTTTTAAATTAAGCCCCTGCTCGCAAACTGGGAGAGGGATAGTGCAGTGGGCACAGTTAATAATGCTTCCATCAGGGACAAACATCTTGCTAACCCGGTTTAAGGAGCAAGCACGCTGATGCCGATCATGGGCGGGCCCATGAAATCCCACCCTTACTCGCCCCCCGCCAAATTCTGGTATTAGTGATCCTAGCACAATTGCAGCAATTTGGTGAACGTGCCAGGTTTACAATGATCTGTACTCGAAAATACCAGTACTGTGGAAGGTCTGACCTTGTTCAAGTGCCACAAAGATTAACGTGTTTGTACAAGTGTAAGCATTTTGTGTTGTACTAATGCGCACACGTCATAGCAGATAAGAGGCTGCTCTGCTTCCGGTGGAGGGTGTTCGAGTTTCTTGGGAGGGAGGGAACAGGGTCTCCAAAGTGGACGCTCCCTGTCCGGCCCACGAGCAGCCACAAAGTGCCACACAGGACAGCTGAAATGTGACATCCAAAACAAACAGTGCATACGAACCACCACTGTCATCTCCCACTCCATGCAAAATCCTCCCTTGGGCTGGCCCCACCATGACCAAACAAGACATCTCGACTGAGCATGTGAGCGCCGAAAAATCCACAGCTCGCCGACAGCAGAGAAGCGGCCAGCTCCCATCGTCCTCACCAGAAGGCACTGGTTCTAAATCCGGCCCCCACACACTCTGATCTTGGGCAGAAAAAGTTAACCGGTGAGGATATCAACTTCCTCACCTGCAAAAGCAGGGAGTGCTGGCGAACAGGCTCATCCCTGAATACCAGTCACCGATTCACCTTCCAGGCCCCCAGTGTCCGCCCCGCCCACGAACATGCCGGTGCGGGCCACAAGCATAGGGACATGAGCACACCGCCGATACGTGCGCCAACTCGGCTGCTATTCAAACGGCAAAACAACCCGGTTTCGGCACATTGTCGTTTCTGTGGTACATGGTGAAACTGCATATCTGCCCAAATTTAGTAGCCATTTGCCTGGAAAATATACTATCTGTAACTGATACTGCACTTCCACACCTTACTTTAGCAATATAAGTATGATTCTTGGATTTATCACAGTCGCTGTCCTGCCCTTGTTGCGCCAGGGAGCCCAACCCCAGCGCACTCGGGGCACGCCAAAGAAGTTCAAAAGGGCCCAGGGCAAGCATGGCCATCAGCGACATGCTGGCAACGCACTGTACTGTGTGGCAACCCCCTTTGCCGGGTTCTATCTCCACTTTGCACCTGGCTACCGCTCACCACGGGACCGAGGGCACACCCCGAAACAAGGGATCCCACAACTCCCATGGGCTCCCCTCCAACATCGCTGCCCCGACCCGCCTACCAGAGAGGCGCGGCGACCGGCCCGATGCAATCTCGCACTGAAGGGGGAGGGCGGGGGGTTGATGCGACAGGGTGTGCAGGCCGAACCTGGCAGAGGGGCACACAGACCCAACTGCGCACTGCGTGCGTGGCGCCACAGCATACCTGCGCAAAGTAGCTAGTTCTCTTACGTTGTCATGGAGCCCTTACCATTGTGCTTGATGTTGCTTCCTCAACACTACGCGCAAGCAAACCGCGCATGGTCAACTGGCGGCACTGGTGCTGATGGCAACCCGGCGCCCCTACCGCACACTACACACTCCCTGTCCCTCCCCCGTGCCACAACCCAATCATAACAAAGGAGGGGGGGAACCGCAGGGCAGGATCAATAGGAGAATAAAGCCCCTTCTGGGCTAGCGACCCCGCAGCTGCCAAAGTTCCACGGGGTGCCAACTCTCCCCGGCGATCATGATACATGCATTTATCATACCCCGCCAGCGTGCTACGCCCACGATCACACCCTCGGCGGGGCTGGTTTTGTGCCCGCGAGCCCTCTCTCTGTGGCGGGAGGGTGGCGCGCCAGCCGCGGCCTTCGCATGCTGGAAAGCGGGCGGAGAACCGGAGCCGGCCCACCAGCAAATGGTCCCCGCGGGGTGGCGATCGAGTACACCCGCACTGAGGCCTGAACAACCACCAGTAAGGGCAGGGGGCAAGGGCGGAAACCCGCCGCCCACCAGGGCGGGCCTGCCTGCCCCGGCCGAGCGCATCGCCGGGCCCGGTGATTCACTGCCAATTGCCGGAGCCCGGGGGCGGAGGGGGGGCATGCTCCGCCCCGTCGGCCAGCGAATGTGCAGTTCCCGTACCCCAGCCACTAAGCGGCCACCATCGCCATGATCCCCAGGCGAGGTTGGGATCCGGCAGTGGGCTCGCTGTCTCCCCGCCCCCAACCCACACCACGTGAACATCCGCCCTAAGGCCACCAGCAAGGCCGGGGGCCCGCTTGACACTGGAATGCCGCGTACACACGACCGGGTGCCGCTCTCCCCTGCTCCAGCCACGGCAAGATGCAGGTGAGGAGGTTATGGGGGGGGTGTGGGGTTTGGCGGAGCTGTGGAAGTAGGCGAGGCCATCTTGGGTGAGAGAACCCGAACCTCCCTGCAACCCAGGCGGCGAAATACTATTCTGTTCTCGTGGGTCAGACACCACAAAGAGTGAGTGCATATCTCTAACCGTTGCCCAAACCACCGTCTCAAAATCGTGCTTTTATCACTTAGCAACTTCCTGTGCCCTTTAAACCCATGTGTTCCCTGCGGCCTAAGGCGCCGTTACGGACTTGGCTCAGCAGGCCAACGTGCATTGACGGGTCTGCAGGGTTGCTGCATGAGGCGCCATCACCCCCCCACCCCTCGCGTTCAATTCCCCGTCCCGGGGCCCATCCCCAGACCAAGGTACCGACGATAGCGGACCCCACACGGTCCGGGCTGGGACACAGACGAGGTCCCTCGCGGGCAAGGCCCGCGTGTGGGACCCCAATGGGGCCAGGGAGAGGTGGGGGCTTTTCAGGTGACTAACCTAGAAATCAAAACGACCGCGGTAGCAGCAGTACGACCGGAACGATGACCGGGGATCGTGGACACGAAGTAGGTGGACGGCGTGGCTGGCGGAAAAGAGGCCGCTGGGAGGGTCAGAGGGGTATACATACCCTCCCTCCCCCCCAGGCGTACCGGAAGTGACGCCCACACCCCCTGGACAGCGGGCTCCAGGCGGAAGCCCGCTGCTGCTAGAGCGAGGGGTAGGCTTGTGCCGCAATGGCACTAAAGGGCCGCCCTTTTAGGGGGCCCCCTTTGGGGGCGGCAGGCAGCCACATTCATCCACTTTGTGCTTTCCTCCTTCCCCATTTTGGCAGTACAAATTTTACTCCCCCCTGCCGTGGCTAAAAGATGTGCATAATTTGCTTAGTTTGATTCTGCAGAATTAGGTGAAATTTCCGCAAAATTATCTGATATTGAGCAGATTTATGCAATATGCAAATCTGCCATTTTGCGGTATATTTTGGTGTGAAATGCATACTCCTGCCGATTTTTGGTGCAAGGATTCATTTAAACATAAGCACCACGAACAATAGCCATTCGTATTCTGTTGTTCCTGTGTGTTCAATGTATATTTTTACCACAAATGGGGTGCTCGCTGTAAATATTTACATGGAATGCTGTGTTATTAAATGGAGAAATGCCGTAATAGTGAGAATTTCACATAACAACCATGACTCGATATTCCAAAAATACGCAAATTACAATGGCGTAATTTAAATTTTATCGAGGCCTAGCTGTGACACCAATGGCTTGCAATATTGATATATGAAAAATAAATAATTGAATGACCCAATTCACACAAATTTCTGGCATTTAAAGAATGTTTAAAGAAGGTCTCTTTAAGCCCAAGCCTAGGTGCCTAGAGGACGTCGTCTACGCTTAGTATGAGGCTCACAACAAACTTGCTCTTTTATTTGCATCAATATCCCATTCTAGTGTATATTGGGGTGACGTCTATGATTGGTAATACTACTAAATTTATTTCAAAAGAATAAATTGCTGCTTTCACAATGGGCAACTCACTACATTTGCAAGCTAATATTTTTGAACCAGTTCCGAGTGCCAATAGGCTGAGGTTACCAGATGAGTATATTGCATTGCAAACTCCATGTTGCAGTTCTGTGCTTTTATTTGCTAACCCAATGCTTTGTGGGAGTTATAGTCCTGGTGCATCTCAGTTAAACCAGGAGGCATAAAATGTTAGTTTGCAATGTTTTGAGAGAGAAAAAAAGAAAACGGGATTTGGTGTCCTTGATGACTTGGCCATTAGCTAACTTCACCAGAAGAGACTCCACAAACTGCTAATTGAACCCTACACTACGTTGATTATTGTATCTGTGGCCTCCTAGGGGGAAAGATGTGTTTAGAATTGGTCACAGAGTACCACTTTATGGGTACGGAAGTGTCAGCTTTTGGTTAGCACACAAAGGCCCCTGTGACTTCAAGTGCCATAACTACATATTGACCTCTCGCAGTGCTGGAGATGCGGATTCACGGACCACGAGTATTCGCCAGATTTGCACAGATACTTCTGTGGAGAGTGGCTGCATTAAACGTTTTGACTGGAGATACCACGGGTGAGAAAGTTTAGAGTAGTTAGGAGTACCCTTATGTAGTGCCTTGTATGTTCTACATGCATTCTTATGCACACCACAAGGCCATTAATAGCAGTCGATTCTCTAATGTTAGCAGAGAGGTGATGTGGTCATTTTTTTTGTTTTGCACGAGAAGGGAGGCAGAGTAGAAGACTATTTTCAAAGGTGCAAGATAGCTCTTTGGAATGGCTATGAATAGAGTCTTACAGTATTCAATTCCAGATATGACTGGATAAGAACATTTTGAGCCGGCTGTTACTCAGGGGCGGCTCCTCCACTAGGACGGAGGAGCGTCGCCCCCGCTGCTTTCTCGCAGTGCGAGAAGCAGAAACATAAAAGGGTTTGGTTGGTCGGGTCGGCTCTAGGGCAGGCGAGGAGTGGTGTGCCCACTGCTGAGGGCGCTGACTGTTTGGTCGGCCCTCTGGGGCCGCCCAAACCAGTCATGCGCACTCTATAGTTCTCCATGCAGGCTGCAATGCAGCCTACATGGAGAACATGGCCTCCCCATAAGCCCCTTCTGGGGCGGCGTCCTAACCAACCACAACGCTCCACTAGAGCGTTGTGATTGGCTTAGGGGAGGGGAAGTAGGCTGCCTGCTTCCTGAAGACGCGGGACCCAGCCGGCAAAAAGGTAGGTTTAAATATTTTTTTATTATTATTAATTAAAGTAACCCCCTGCGTGACTCCCCCCTCCCCGCGCGTCTCCCCCCTCCCCACGCAACCACCCCTTTGCCCCCCACCTGCGAGACATACCAGCCGCGACTGCTGTTACTCCAAATGTTTTTGCTGAGCTGGTGAGCTTTGGGGTGATGCCCGTCTTGTTCACAAGTTCAGTTGAATTGGTTGGTAGTCAGGGCCAGACTGGCAGTAGAGGGCATCGGGCATCTGCCCGGAAGGCTGGAAGGGTGGGGGCCGGTTTTGGAGCGGTGGTGGCTGGTTTTGTTACTGGGGGCTAGTTTTGCAGCGATCCTGCAATACCACCCCCCGTAAGAAAAGCAGCAGGGCTGGTGGCCAGTTTTGTTAAGCAGCAGTGCTTCACGCTTGTTCCCCTCCCCCGCCCCCCCACGGGGCCAGTCCAACAAAATTGCCAGGGCTGCTTTGGATTCCCAGTCCAGCCCTGTTGGTAGTTAGCTAGGTGGAAGAATGAGGAACTGTCTTTTGTGAGCTACAATGTGTTGGTTAATAATATTTTCTTATACCTTCTAATGTGAGCCTGGTGTCCTGAAAGGGAGCCTGAGCAGATTCACACTGAAAGGAGCAGTGCCAGGAACAAAAGGACATACCATTTTAACAGAACACATGTGGCTGACAGCGGTTCAGCAACACTCAGGCCAAAGCAGAGGTCACAAATAGGGCCAGGAGAGTGTTTAAATACATGCATAGGTTTTTCTGTAATGGTATGTGTGGAGCCTCCCACAGTGTTTCCTCAAAACGTAATACATATTTAAAGGTACTAGGTAACTTCTACTGGGGTGGCCTAAACCCAGTGTATTGTATTATAAAGATGGAAAGATAGGCTAGTGTGTGTTAATTATAGTAATATGAACATTATCAAATAATTTCTCACAGAGCTTTCAATTTATGGCATATTAATAAAGTAGACAAATAGAATAGATAGTTATAGATTTTTCAAAGACACCTCTTGTTACTGTGCAAAGATTTCTTTATTTCTTACTCGCGATTATTCAGTAGAAAGCAAGTCAGGCAACATGTTTCACCACCTTGGGCACAGTACACCTGGGGCTTTCTCAAGGCTTGGTTATAGAGTCATATATAGTAGGTAACCTGTTGTTTTCTTTTATTTCAGTGATGTCAAGGGAGCAGGAAATTGCTCCCGTCAGTCCGTGGATTCCTGTGACATGTGCCCGTAAGGTGAAGATCACTGCCTTTCTAGCAATCAGCAGCAGTCGCAGGTACAGAAATATGCACAGCGCACATGCAGCTGACAACTATTCAGAAATCTCAAAGCCAATGCAGAGGTCAAAATTAGGGCAGGGTAAATTTTTACGTCTAGCGTTAGCCAAGACCTTTTGATTTTACTAAAATTATATGCATAATATACTTACATAAAGGAGCATTCAGCCACCTCTCTTCATACGTTGAGCTGTTCTTGTGTCATTCACATTTTGCTTCTGTCCACTACAGCATATGGCCAAGGCTTCCCCTCGTCGGGAGAGCCACACGCATGGCGGTTTAGCCGGGCCGGCTTTGTGGGGGGGTCGTCAGCACATTGCATTGCCGCCCGTCAGCAATGAGTGCAGAGATTGGCTGCTGGCGGGGCTTTGAACCCAAAGTCATTTGGTATGCTTCTGGGGTGCGCGTCCGATCGAACCACTAAGCCTCGCTCATAAAAGGGGGCGCGAGGCGATGGTCGGGTCTTTTTGCTCCCGGTCGCCGCCTTGCAAGGACGCTATCCTCGCTGCACCCGCCGCACTGTGCCAGCGACGTCTTCTTTGTCCCGCCCATCATCCCCATAGCAAATAGGGTTAAGATCTATTTGGCTTGCTTGTCTTCTTGTTAACTAATCTTTTTTCTTCAGATCGATTGCTATTGTCGTACTTTGTCTTGGGCCTTGAAGGTGAGGTCACGATTGGGGTGTCAATTAGGCATTACCTTTATTTACATTTGCACAACAGTGGGTTTACGGACCCCACCCAAGGGGTGTTGGCAGGAGGCCGAATGGAGGATACAGGGGGTGGGGGGTTGTGAGCGATCGCTGCCATCTGGCCCTTCTGGCCAACCACCCACGCATACGCAATGGGCATGAGCCTAGCACTAGCCCTTTTGGGGGGGAGAAGTGGTGGGTGTAGGGTATGCCCGTGGTAGGTATCCTAGAGGACAGATGGGCCCTTTGCAAAGGTGAACCCCCGAGAGGGGATGCTGGTGAGTGGGGTCCTCCCCTAAGGAGGGACCCACCAGAGACCACTGGGCAGAAAAGCTGGGCTTGGACCGGGGAGATATCACGGGAACCAATCATGATCTCACTCGAGGCATACATTGGGATATGCAGGAACGTGTCTAGATAGTGGTAGAAAGATGACGTCTAGAGTCTTTGTTAAGGTTAGGTATGCATCACTATGTGTAAAAAAGCTGTAAATATTAAGGGTTACTGTGTACGAAAACAGGGAAATGCTGTGTGTTTGGCTGATAATGTTTGTAATAAAAGACGCCCGGGGTTCACGATCCCTAATACAGAAAATTGTGCAAAGTTTATGTCTTTGTGGGGGGGGGGCGGGGAGGGGTGAATGGACGTGGCTGGGTGTGGGGTGGGAGCGGAAGGCCTTGGTGATGCCAGGCCATGCAGCATGGGGAAATGGGTCAGGCTACTTCAGACACTGACTACCTTCACTTCGAGTGACTGCACTTAGTCTTTCACAGGGAGCACATCTGCACATAAGCAAATCACCTTCAGTGCCAATGTTTTTGTTTTTACTTCATTATTACTTTATTGCTGCCTTTGTTTGCAGAGCCTGATGTGATCGTAGGGCACCAGATGAGAGCACAGGGCAACATTCGTGCTTTATCAGTTCCTTTCTCCTGCCAATGGTGTTATAAATTCCTTTTGAAGTGGCTTTGTTTATCTGACTGCTCCTTTTTCATGCCATACTAGCAGCTCACATGAACTCTGAATATAAGCTCATGGGGGTGTTTTATCCTTACAATCCTGTCTGTCTGTAATTCACTCTTTCTGCCCTTCTTTTCTTCCTTCCTTCCTTTCTTCTTGCCCTCACCTTCTTTCTTTTTTCTTTCTTTTTTCTTTTGTCTTTCTTTTCTTCTTGCTTTCTTCCTTAACTTCTTTCTTTCCTTCTTTCTTTCTTTCTTACTTTCTTTCTTTCTTTTTTCCTTCCTTTCTTTCTTTCTTTCCTTCCTGCCTTCTCTTTTCTTTCCTTCCTTTAATTCTTTTTCTTTTCTTCTTTCTTTCTCCGTTCTTTCCTTTTTCCCTCCCTTTCTTTGTTTTTTTCTTTCTTTCTTTCTTTCTTCCTTCCTTTCTTTTTTATTTATTTCTTTCCATCCTTCTCCCTTCTTAATTTCCTCTTCTTTCTTTTCTTCATTATTTCCTACTTCCTTTCCTACCTTCTTTTTGTCTTAGTTCTTTCTTTCTTGCTTTCTTACCTTCTTTTCCAAAGGCAAGAGGTAGGCAGCCGATACCAGACTAATTGGCTTTTTTAAATTTGTGTTAGCCAACACCTTTTAATTTTAGTAAAATTATGTTTACAACATAGTTACCTACAGGGGTTTTCAGCCAAACTTCGTCCATTAGTTTGTGGCTCTGAAATTCACATTTTTCTTCCACCCAGTCCAGCATGCATCAAGGGGCAATGTGTCAGCCCACTTCAGCCATTGGCTGACTTCACTATGAGTTATGGCTTGCTGCCCTTTCACAAGGAGCACATCAGCACACAAAGTAGTTCCCATCAGTGCCAGGGAGTACTATGGCAATATGTGCTTTTTGAGACTAAAACAACATTTTTGACATTAGTCAATGTTTTTGTTAAGATCGATGAGGGCCCGGAAGCTTCCTGAACAGTAAGGTTTTGCAAAAATCATGAAAAAACAAAACAAGAATTGCCAAAAGGCGGGCAGCCAATGCCAGACTTGTTGGCTTTGCCAATGCTTGTTAAATATTCCAGCGTAGGTGGGTGAATCTCTATTCACCAGTCCTAAAGGACATCTGGAGGCCTATGGAGGACTTCACTAATCGTGGAACAGAGAAGAAGCGTGGTGTGGCTCAGGCAATGTGGAGAGCTGCTGCTCCTGCCGTAAGCAGCAGAGAGAAAGCTTTGGTATGGTTAGGGAATATGGTGAATCGTCTGAAAAAACAAAACTGTGCAAAACAGCAAACTTTGAGGCTTTGCAACTTCACCCATCCATAGACAAAAATCCAAAGATCCAGTATGAGCAGAGGGAGCATCCAAGGCATATGGAAAGCCTGACAGCCGACGTCCATCTTTAACTCTTTTTTTACAGTTTTCCCCTCCATTCATAACAACATCGATTAGGTGCCGTCATAGTACAGCCAGACTTGTTGGCTTTGCCAATGCTTGTTAAATACTCCTGCGTAGGTGGGTGAATCTCTATTCACCAGTCCTAAAGGACATCTGGAGGCCTATGGAGGACTTCTCTGATCGTGGAACAGTGAAGAAGCGTGGTGTGGCTCAGACAATGTGGAGAGCTGCTGCTCCTACCGTGAGCAGCAGAGAGAGAGCTTTGGTTTGGTTAGGGAATATGGTGAATTGTCTCACAAAAAATTTGCAAAGTAGTAAACTTTGAGGCTTTGCAACTTCACAAGTTCACCCATCCCTAGACGAAAATCCAAAGATCCAGCATGAGCACAGTAAAGGGAGCATCCAAGGCATATGGAAAGCTTAACAGCTGACGTCCATCTTTGAGTCTCTTTTTACAGGTTTCACATCCATTCATAACCACAGTCATTAGGTGCTGCCATGTTACAGACAGACACTAGCGGTCTCCAAACTTTCTCTTTGCGACTGCTAAATGAAACGGCATCCTCATAATGGGGCAAAATCAGGGCCGGCTTTAGCGCTGGTGGTGCTCCGTGCGACACTGTTTGTTTCCGCCCCCAATTAACATTTTCTCCCTGGATTCCCTCACCACCACCCTTTAACAGTGTCCCTTATGTCTCTAGAACCACTCTCTCTCACATGCATTTTTTTGTTTTATAGTGCCACTCCTACCAGTGCATGGTATTAGAGCACTTTACATCACACACGCAAGACAATGAATCATACATGTTTAAATCAGTGTATAGAAAATCTTACATAAGACAGAGGACTATAAGGTGTAGGAGTTGATTGTCATCCATACAGGTACAGAGTATAGTTTGAGTGCTTGGTCTGGAGAAGCATAAACTCAGAATTTAAAACATAATACCATGGTTGGGGGTTGTCTTTACCAATAAGAATTGATTTCTACCCAAATTAACCCTTTTTACAACATTGGGATAATAAAAGACTTTGGAAAAAAACCATAACTCTCTTACCTATAGCTTACAGTTTGCATGCAGCTCTTTGATGACAGTTAAAAGCCCACTGTTCTATATTAGGATCTTAACATATAAACTGCAAGTTACAAAAGGATCTCTCTGACAAAAGCAGTAACCCACTGAACTATCTACATTATATGCACTTTGTGATTTGCATGGTACATGTGCTTTGCAGCAGGCATACTAACCCTACCTGCACTACTTAAGGTGAGTCAAAACAGCCAATAGACAAAACTCCGATCCCTCTCCAGCAGGTCCATTAATCACCAGAGTTATCTTTGCAATTGTGTTGCTGCCTGAAAATTGCTGGAGGCAAGGAGCGCGACAGCAAGTGCTATTAAAATCATAATATACATTGCTGCCAAGTATCACGCATCAGGCGTGACGCTAACGCATTTCAGTGTGGTGTTCCCGCATCACCGCACTGAAATGCATTGTCACCCATTTTTGCCCCTCACTGACTGCTCTCTGCTGACAGCGCTGAAACTGGCTGCCTACGCCAGGTGCTAGCGCGCGCGGGCGCTTCTGACACCTGTGTGCGCCCCGGGCCGCAGCAGACTTCACTTGCCAGGCAGAGCAGAAACAGTTAATTTTAAGATCTGCTCTCAGTGCTGCTGCAATGTTACCACTCTGAACAAAGCTGTCAGCGGTCCGCGCTGCTCACCGCTTGGGGCTGGCTCAGCTGCGCGCCGCTAGCAAGCTCTGGATACATTCACCCGTAGCATTCTGAATCACGTGCGCAGGTCAGGAGAGTGCAGTGATTTGTCCAATGGCTGCGCAACCGAGACTGGGCAATTAAAGGCGGGCCGGGTTGGCGGTAACTATGTGCCGTTTGAGACAGCCGCAAGTCCTGCCCTCTAGTGCTCGAACCGTTTGTGTTGTGCTGCAGTGCCAGTAAAATACAAGTCAATTGATCATGCCGCCGCCCACGCGAGAGTGCCTGCAGCTATACCTCTTGAGAATGCGGCGTGAGTCCTTACCAGAGTAACCAGACGGACCGTGGCCGCCGTGGGAGCAGTCGTCATGGCTCAGTTCTGGCCCTTACAGTGGTGGCGCTGGCTTTGTCAAGTAAAATTAGTGCCAAGGTATTTGCCTCCTTTGACACACTAATGAGTTAAATCTCAATTTCCTGCCCGCCCGGCCCCCAAAAGTTAATTGCCGCCCTGTGCCGAGTTAAATAATTACAGGAGGAGGCCGGTGCTCGGCCTGTGACCTCCTGACCTGACACTTGCTGCCTGCTCAGCCCCTGTTGTGCGGGGTCCCCGGGGATTCTTTCCGGTCGGCGTGAGTCTTAGAGCAGGTGCTGCGTGTCTTTAAAAGGCACAAGCACAGCTCTCAAGACAGCGGTGCCACTTTGCAGCTTATCTCACCGCCGTCACTATGTAAAATGTATCCCGATTCTCAGCAGCTGTCTGCAGCCAAGGATTTGACAGGACAGACTCAAAGAGACTACGAGGACCCATGGCCAGCAGTCTTTATATCCCCAGCTGCAGCACTGTGACTCACAGACTTGGTAAGTATAAAAAATGAAAGCTGCTGACATAAATATTCCTGCTAAGGACCGAGTTGTAGTTTTAATATCATGATTGAAGTTTTAATATCAGGGTTAGATATTTGTTTTACGGTAGAATCCGGTTACAAGGACACTAGGTTAGTGCCCTTCCGTTTCTTGTGCTTTACAGCAGTTTCAAAATCTTCTTAGAGTTTCTCGTTGTTCAAATGAGTACAATTTCTGATATATATGTTTCCCTTATCTTCATTGTTTGATTTTGGGCGAGAAAGTGTCACTCATAGTTTTTTAAATGTCACTCATTATTATTCAAACATTATGGAAATGTCACACATAGCAATCTGAAACCTTGGCAGCTATGAATATACTTGAAAACATCATGGCGCTTCCCAAAGTAAGCGCCCTGTTCCGTGGCACCGTTCGCACCGCCCAAGAGCCGGCCCTAGGGCAAATACTGGGGTGATTGCTCGCCCCATCCAAGGTTGCCTTAAAAATTGACAATGATTCTACTTCCGCCCCCCGACAGCGCGCGCCGCCACCACCACCAGACAGAAGATCCTGGCTGCACTTGGTCTCAATCACGTGCCCTTGGAGCGGCGCCGTTGCCCCTGACAATATTAACAACGCTCCCGGGCAGTAATTTGATATGACAAGTATTGCAAGATACTTCAGTAGTTTTAATTGACTCGTGTTGAGATCGCATCACCACAAACAGACACGATTTCATCTCATCAACGCCTCGTGCCCTCCTTGACTGGTACAATATTTATGGTAATAAGGTGGGATCGCCAACAATACCCATGCATTAAGTCCTCAGTCGCAGTCTTTACGTTCTGAAGCAAGCAATAATTTCACAGACTGCTGATTACCCCGTCATACGGCAGGAACAGAATTGAAAGGAGAGAGGGAAAAAAAGGTTTAAGCTCGAGCCGTACACAGGCGTGATCTATTTGTGTCGTTTTTATATCCGGAACTTATAGTCTTGCTTTCAAGGTTTGACATGGGAGGCATTACAGTCAGACACTTGCTGCAAAACATCATAAACAGGGTGCTGTATCTTTCAGAGATCCTATAAAAACTGAAACAATTACACTTCTCTCTCGACAGGCCAGGGAGAGCATTTGTTTCTTTGGCCCCTTGCCCGCCGTGTATTTTTTATCACTAGACGGATGGTTCTCCGGCTCTCTAAAACAACCTTCGTCTGGTGCCCCACCCCCGCCCCCAGCATGTTTCCAGTGCCCTCTAAGCAAGCGAGACAACATGGCTGCCCTGTCGTCGAGAAAATGGCCAGGTTCGATGTTCTGTCTCTGAACGGTATGGTATCCAGGGGGAGCAGACCATGCTGCGCCAGCCAGAAAACACTCCCCAGTCCCCACCCCCACCTTTCGCACATTACCTGAAGCGGCCACCCCACTGCCATTTGCTACCTTCTAACAGCAGATAGTAGAAAGCGGCAGGGTTAAACTCCCAGGATACCTGCACAAAAGGACCTAATAATTCCAGGGCCATCAACATATTCATAATTAGAAAAGCTCCATAAGTTATTTTAATATAATTGGTGTACGGCATTCAATTTTGAGATGCTCAACAAATACACTACACAAAAAAAACGAGATACTACTTTAAACCACCTGCTTTAAACAGTGACTGTGACGTCTGTTAGCAGTCCCCAGCAGTTGTAATTTCTACCCCTATGCTGCCTCTTGGCACCTCTCCAGGCTGATTCACAACCCTTGTGATTAATAAAACACACTGATGCACGAAGGTTTTTATTGGCTCCCACAGTCACAAAGGTCACTCTGCAAAGAGGAGAGGAAACAATGTGTGCGAAAACCAGCATTTCATTTGCACCAGCTTGACACCTTTACTTCACCAGCTCCCCCAATCCTCTCCAAATTCACAATTCACGAACAGTTTACTATTCTAGTGCAAAAATCTGCATGGCGGGCACACGGTGTCTGCAAAACACACGAGTTCACTGAAAACCTTCTTAGCAGTGCTCTCAACCAGCCACACTTGTAATGAGGAACTTCTGACATGGAAATGCTGCTCCCGGTTAGATTTTCCATTGAAATGCACTAACCTGCCTAATCAGGACACTGAGATAGCTCAGTGAACTAGGCGCCTGCTGCTGAGTTTAGCGTGCAGCATACATGTCAAAGCTCGGACCTTGGAAGGACAAATGCATCTTTTCAAACTTGCAAGCCAATTAAAATGAGAACCACCTAAAAGGTAAACGCTTTTATTTACAGTGCAATTAATATATATATATAGCATGTTATGTACACTGCTTTAGAGCAACAAATCCGCAGCAGTAAGCGCTATATACAAACAGAGTATTATTTTCAAGGGTGAAAAGTGAAAACTAGTACCCTTTTCAAGTATAATCCTGATGGGTGAGCTTCTCCAAACGAGCGTCAGATGAAGTCGTGTTTGTCTGTGTGCAGCAGTCACTTGAAATATTGAGCAGTCTCTTAACCTACGAGCCTGTAAAGTCTATTACAATCCATATAGCGCACAGTTAGACATATTCAGAAAAAGGACCTGCATTGGAAATAGTAACAATAACTACACTGTGGGGCATATTCTCAACAACGTGTGATAACCGTCGCAAAAGTTACTTAACGCAACCTCCAACATCGCAGTCTATCGCGAGAAATTTACGCCGTGTTAACCAAGTATTCACAACACAGCGGTACCATGCGATAGTCACCAGATAACGTGTCAAATGGCCGCTTTGAAATCAACGCCACGCCGCAAAAATGCGAAACACAAACGCAAAAAAAGCTGCAATGAGGCCAATCGTGATACAAAAAGCAGTGAAAACCAGTGGCAGGCCTGCAAATCCCACGCGTCTGGCGGGAAAATGCACTAATTAAGCAACATAAACAACACACCAGAAACAATCCAAAGTGCGTAGCAACATGGATGCACCCTGACCCAGCTCAGAGGCCAACGCGAACCCCACAAGCCCCACAGACCACCAGCAAGGACCAACGGGGTCGGGGAAGGCCAAGGAGAAGAGGGAGAGGAAGACGGGGTGCAGTCCGTAGGAAAACAAGAGCAGCGTCACGGATGTGACAGAACACTACCAGCAACTGACCCACAATCAGACTACCTTGAATGCAGCCGGAGTGTCGAGGAGGCCAATGGAGGAGGCCAAGAGGCACTGGCATGACGTGAAAACCTAAACCAGGCCCAAAGCCGCTGCCAACAGGAAGGCAGCAACGGCGACAGGAGGTGGGAGTCCTGCGCCACAGGAGGAGCTGGAGGAAATGGAGGCCAGTCATCAGTGTGGAGACGGTGCAAGGAGGTGGGAGTACGGACACAGCTCGAGAGGACCTGACACAACAACAACAGGGTGAGTAACGAACAGGGACTGGGGGAACGGGGGGAGATGGGCACAATGGCACACATGCACAAGGATGTGTAGCACACTGCACACCCACAATTACCCAGGGTCATGTCCCCCATCCCCATGGCACACTGCAGCACACACACATGGCAATCACAGCACATCCCATGACACTGTGGGACAAAGTGCAACACCGACACTGCAGAACAGGGGACACAACTGGGTCCGCCCATGCGCAGAAACAGGCCAATCACATTTGACAGAGCAGGGAACTGTGAGATGCATATGTACAGGTACAACCTCACATCAGTCATGTAGTCCAAATGTCCACTGTCCCCCCTCAAAGTGCCAGCACCGCCCAAACAGTCACAATGTACATTGTCACAATGTCAACATGCATCTCCCCTTCACATTGCAGAGGGACAAACAACACCTCCAGCAGGTCAGACCAGACAACCCATCAGTGATGCCAGAGACGACCACCTCACCTTCTACACCGACGCCCTACAACAGCCCATGGACATCCCACGCAATCCACCACCAGGACCAGGGCAGACAAACTACTCAGAGGAGAACCCAGCCCCTGCAACAGACCACACAGCATGAAGCACCCGCAAGCACGGCTGGCACACAACACTTCACCGACCCACACATGGCACCCCAATGCCAGGTGTCAGAACGACAAAAGGAGGTGGCCGAACAGGTGCGGGTGTGGTCCGAACCCATGGAAGGCGAACTAGATCACATATGTGGGTGTCAATTACCCTTCAGGGACCACCTACACCCCACAAAGGAGACCCACACTGCCATAGAGACACATGCAGATGCATATTCCCAGTACAGAACCACGCCCAGGGGCACGCACATATCAGTCACACACCCACGTTGGCTCTGCGTACGACAGCCCAGTCCACTCCCCTTACGAATTGAGTGGGTGACGACAAAGCCACATGTCCAACCTCTAACCCGCTGCCTGCGGTGACATGTCTGCGTCCGCTGTACACAGCACACTGTAATGTCGAAGGGCCCAGGGCCCTCATGCATACAACAAGACCACAGGGACACACGCAGATATTATGTTGGACTGGCTACGGGCACGTGCGCCCGGCCCCTTTATTGGCAGGGCCACATGTACAGTGACGCCTGTGCTGGATGTGTGTGGGGTGAGCATACGCCAGCCCGCACGGAGTGCTTGGTGCTGGCAACAACTTGAACAGTGGACACCAGTGCAATGGAAACAGAAAACACCTGCATAACAGAGTCAACTGCTGAGCAACATGGAGGGAGCCGGAGCAAGTACAGAGGTCACCCAACATACAAACAGAAGTGTCCGTGAGTTGCAGTGCACTGAGGTTGGGGCACTCTAGCTGAGCGCGCTCATGTGATGAAAATGACTAGGATTGTGTCCATTCGGGATATTCCTGATGCAGATGCAGTGGGGTGTGTTAGACCTGCATCAACGTCCCAGGTCTCCCACACTGCCGGAGGTGACATTGCTGCGCAACCTCTCCACAGCACAAAACTCAATCAGTAACAGTCTATGGGTTGTGGTGCACTGAGTCAGTGGCACCAGGAGTGCTGAGCAGGGGATCCGGCAGATGATGGCATCCACGACAGGTCTGAGCAAGTCCGTTAGTCTGCCAGTACCACTGTTTCGACTCTGGCAGATGGTGGTTGGAGTTGGCCCTGGCGATGGTGGCGTGTGCCTCCTGCGGTGATGCGACATCCGGGCCGGTCAGGACTCGATTTGATGTGTGAGCCCTGGTGGTCCACAGTTGAGGCCGGAGGCAGCGGACAGCGCAGGGCCACATGCACATGGCGTCGATGACCCCAAGACCACCGTCACAGAGGTCATCCAATATTCATTCAGACAGGGTCCCTGACTTGAGCTGCACAGAGTTGGTGGCCCCGGATGCACAGTGGCAGGCACAGGCACACCGCCACGGGACGGTGACTTGCGGTCCACTGAGGTAGGGCAACGCAGACTGAGCGGGTCCTCGTCGATGTCGAAGGTGAATGTGGCGGAAGGTTGCGGGGGACAGTGGAAGGTGTCCTCCAGGGCATGATGCAGAGGGCAGAAGCTATCCGGAAGCAGCAAATGGAGGAGTGGAAAGCGACTGCCTCGTTGCCACCACCAATTCGGCATCAGCTGCATGAGGATGAAAACTACCCCCTAGTCCATAGACTCAGACGCCACCAATGTACGACCAGAGAGTGTCCATGAATGTCGGGGAACAGACTTAGTGGCACAGGGGCTGAGAGGGGATGCAGTCTGCGATGATGCAGGTACACTGATATGTACTCCGGCATTGTCGAATCAAGACTCTGTGACCTACTGGACCGCAGTGTAGGCCGGAGGCAGCGGTCAGCAGTGGGCCACAGCCACGTGTCGTAGGTTCGCGATGCACAGAGTTAGTGACATCAGGGCAGTTGTCGGTAGTGTTCGATCACCTCCGTAACGATGATCCTTTTTTCCTCCCAAATGCAACGCGTCATCCTCTTATGCCTCTCCTTGCGTGCAATGATTCGTACTCTGCCTTTGAATAATCGATGTTCAGTTCCAATTCTGTGACCTACTCGAGCGTAGCGTAGGCCGAGAGCAGTAGTCCGCGTGGGCCCACAGAATCTTGCGGCTGTGATGTAACACTAAGCCCTGTTGGCACCACATCGAAGGGTGTATAGTGACATACACTCAGCCATGATTCATGTGCTCTGCCATGGTGTAATCAAGACTCAGTTCCAAATGTGTGACCTACTTGTCCACTGTGCATGCAGGTGGAGTACGTCAATGAGAATGGAGTACTGCGGGCCTGTGTTGCGGAGGCCGTGATGGTCTGAGGAGGCTGCGAAGGTCGCAGGCCTCGGACTTGGAGATTGCACCGGCACGTGGTGGGCCCTCTTCGACACACGCCGGTGTCGGAAGGTGGATATTGAGGCCTGGGTGCGCAGGGGCGGGCAGGACTGGTTCGGGGACCAGCGTCCCGGGGTGCAACAGGCGCACAGGATCGCTGGCAACACCGCTCACGGCGTTGGCCTCGTGGCGGGGTGAGAGGCGCCGCCCTGGCAGAGACGTTGGGCATTCCGTAAGAGGACCACGCCCAGAGTTACGTGCCTTTTATTCACACCCCTACACTGGCCTGGCGTACGCCAGGCAAGCCCACTCCGCTCACGCTTACGGGGGGGATGTCACAAGCTACATTTCCGCGATCTTCCCCACTGGCTGGGGTGACATGGTTGCGTCCACTGTCCACTACACTCAAAACACCAGCGGTGTGTGTAGACATGGATATGTGTGTGGTCTGCATACTGCAGTCTGGCCAGCACATCCACGCCACACTTGGCATTGTGTACATTCTCATTCATCGGTCCCTTGCCTCCTTCGCACATGCCTGGTCCCCACCTCTTCCGACATTCTGCTATTGTGTGTCCGAGGTGCCATGCCGTTGATGGCTCATGTACATGGCTGGCCCAGGTTCCCACAGTGAGTTGTGCTGTCGTGTCTGGTGGGTGTGCATGTTGTATGTGAGCTTGTGACGTGTGCATTTCCTGTGTTGTGTGTTGCATGATTGTGGGGTTGAGGTGTGTGGTGTGTGCATTTGGTATTGGCCAACGAGCAGTGCATTTCCGTGGGTGCCATCCTGGTGGCGCAGGTTGATGATGGACTGTCGGGAGGGTGCAGGTATCATGCACACTGCCTGGGTGGTTGGCGGCGGCGTTGGCGGGGATTCCACGGTGGTCCACTATTGCCTGCACATTGGTGGGATACGTGCGCTTTCTGTTGCGCTTATTGTGTGCAGTGTCGCCACGGGCCACTAGTAGGACATGTGTGCAGTCAATTGCCCCCTGACACGTGTGGGAAGCCAGCTGTGGCGTACACGTCTTGCTTGGTCTCCGGCTGTTCCTGCGCAGTGTGTGTGAAGTATAGATAGTGGGGTACCAAGCTGATGGTGTCATCCATGACCGTTGTGGGGGACTTGGATTGGCCTGGCTGTGTGACTCCTCCGTCTCAGGCGGATGTTGGTTGGAGGGAACCAGAGGCCAACACATGCAGCACGGCCAGCAGCTTTGTCTGCGGTGGGATGTTGGTTGTCCGCTGTGTTGGTACCGTCAGCCTGTGGGCAATGGTGGTCAGGATGCGGAGGAGGGTTGTCCCGTTGGGCATATAGTGGGCAATGACATTCTCTGGTGTTGGGTCTATGAGGTTGGTGCATTTTCGGAGGGTCGCTGTCTTTGTCTGCTCTGCCTCAGTGTTGGTCCGGGGGGGGTGGTGGGTGTCCGGGGGCGTGGGGGTGGTCCTGATGGTGGTGGCGGTGGGTGTTGGGGCCCTCTTGGGTGTCCGTCCCGCATGTTCAGTGGCTCCATGGCATCTGTTGGTCTTCAGGTGTGGCTGTGGGCTGGGCTAGGTCCACTCTCTCCCCACTGTTCCGCTGTGCCGTCTCTTGCCTCCAGACCCGACCTCCTCCTTGGGAGGTTCGAGGCTGCTGCCCACTCCTGCGCCTGCTGCCCGCTCCAACTGGGACCAGACTGCCTCCAACCACCGTAACCTTTCTCAGCCGCTTTTTTTCTTAATTTTTTCCCTGTTGTGCCACTGTTATTGTGCCCATCTGTGTCTTGCTCTAATTCCACCACTGTTTTTATTTTCTTGTGCCTGCCTGTTCCTTTTGCCTTTCGCCGCTGCTGCCCCTGCGGCCCCTCCCCCCTGGAATTCACCCCCGGAATTTACCCTCCGGAATTTCCCCCCGGAAATCCCCCCCGGAATTCCCCTGCTCCCGCCTCCCAGCCTCTCCTCCCTCCCATCTCCCCTACTTAATGGTGGCCGCTGCGCAGTCGCGCCAAATGCAAGCCCGTCTGCGCCCGTCCGCGACCCGTCCGCGACCAGCGCCAGGAACCCTGGACCTCCCACTACCCATCGTTACGACACCACCACCCTCCTCGCACTCAAACTTGGAAGACTTAGAGAATGCTAACTGGCCTTGCCGAACACGACCCACGGCCAGTTCTCCTGCCTCCACTGCCGCCAGACCCTCACCGCCACCCCGGCCTCCAACACCGCCAATGCCAGCACCGGCGACACCCTAAAATGCATCCTCCTCAACGTACGCTCCGTACACAAACACGCCATGGAAATCTGGAACCTACTCGACTCTCTTTCGCCCGACATCGCCTTCTTCACAGAGACCTGGATCAACGCATCCTCCGCCCCCGACATCAGCACCGCCATCCCAGACGGATACAAGATCCAGAGGAAAGACCGCCCCAACCACCCAGGAGGGGGCATCGCCATCGTCCACAAGAGCACCCTCCGCCTCACCACCTCCAGCGAAACCTTCCCCTCCGCCGAACACCTGCACTTCAAGATCCAGACCACCCCCAAAGCCACACTCCGAGGAACCCTCGTCTACGGACCCCCTGGCCCCCGAACACCCTTTGCCGCCACCATCACCGACTTCATCGCACCCCACGCGATCGCCTCAACAAACTACATACTCATTGGAGACCTGAACCTCCACCTCGACAACCCCAGCGACCCCAACTCCACTATCCTTCGTGACAACCTCGCCAGCATCGGACTTAAACAACTCGTCAACACACCGAACCACAGAGCAGGACACACCCTCGACCCCATCTTCGCGGCAGGAAACAGCGTCCATTTAAGCCACACAACGCAGCCGCCATGGACCGACCACCACTGCGTACACTTCGCCATCAACAAACCCTAGGCACCCAAACCAGCCCCACGCCCACCACGAAGGAAATGGAGCAAGGTTACCGACGAGCAACTTAACTCCACCCTCAACCGAGACAACCACACCTGGGCACCCGACGCAAACAGCGCAAACGACGCAGCCAGGGAACTCCACACCTGGATCTCCAACTGCGCAGATGAGCTCGCCCCGCTACGCAACCCCGACAGACAATGCCCCAGGAAAGCCGCCTGGTTCTACAACCGCTCTCCAAGAAGCCAGACGCACCTGCAGACGCCTGGAGAAGAACTGGAGAAACACCAAGACAACCGAAAACCACACCACCTACAAGGACGCCATGACGGACTACCACAACCAGATCAGAGCCACCAAAAGGAACTTCATCCACAACAAAATCCTGGCGAACTCCACCAACTCCAAGGAACTTTTCAGTGTCATTCAAGAATTCACCAACCCACGCAGCGAAGCCACAGACATCACCCCATCCCAAGACCTCTGCGACAAGCTTGCATTCTATTTCCACCTCAAGATCAAAAACCTCTACGACAACTTCATCGACCATCCACCAGGCGCCACAGACCCCCAGAAACACCAGCCAGCCCACCATCTCCAACTGGACACCGATCACGGCCGAAGACACAGCCTCGACCATGAAAAGCATCCACTCTGGGGCCCCCACCGACCCCTGCCCCCTCACATCTACCATAGAGCCGTGGCCGCCATCGCACCCGAACTACAACGCACCATCAACACCACCTTCAAAACAGGCACCTTCCCAGACGACTGGAAGCGCGCAGAAGTCAGACCCCTGCTCAAGAAGCCCACAGCTGACCCCACCGACCTCAAGAACTATCGGCCCATCTCGCTCCTCCCCTTCGCAGCCAAAGTTGCAGAGAAAACAGTCAACAGGAAACTGACACGATTCATTGAAGAGAACGCCGTCCTCGACCCGTCCCAATCCGGATTCCGAAGCAACCACAGCACAGAGACCGCCCTACTTGCCGCCACAGACGACATCCGCACCCTCTTGGACCAAGGCCACTACGCAGCCCTCATCCTACTCGACCTATCATCGCCCTTCGACACCATCTCCCATCGCACACTAGTCGTCAGACTACACGACGCAGGCATACAAGGAACAGCCCTGGACTGGATCCGATCATTCCTCACCGAAGTAGCCAAAGGATCAGACTCCCACCCTTCCTCTCCGATCCCACAAAAATCACCTGCGGAGTCCCACAGGGTTCATCACTGAGCCCCACCCTCTTCAACATTTACATGGCCCCCCTCGCAGCCATCGTCCGACAACACGGTCTCAACATCGTATCCTACGCCGACGACAACCAGCTCATCCTCTCCCTCACCAAAGACCCCACCACTGCCAAACTCAACTTCCAGAAAGGAATGCAAGACGTCGCAGTCTGGATGACCAACAGCTGCCTGAAGCTCAACGCCGAGAAGACAGAAGTCCTCGTCCTCGGAACCACCCCTTCTGCATGGGACAGCACATGGTGGCCGACCGCCCTCGGAAGCCCACCTACCCCCTCAGACCACGCCAAGAACCTCGTCATCGTACACGACTCATCACTCTCCATGAACCGACAGGTCAACGCCGTCACCTCCAGCTGCTTCAACACCCTCCGTAAGACCTTCAAGTGGATCCCCCTGAGTCAAGGAAGACAGTCACCCACGCACTCATCACCAGCAGACTGAACTATGGAAATGCACTCTACGCCGGCATCAACAAGTCCCTATTCCGCAAACTCCAGACAGTACAGAACACCGCCGCCAGACTCGTCCTCGGCATCCCCCGACATGAACACATCAGCCAACACCTGCGAAGTCTCCACTGGCTCCCCATGGAGAAAAGAGTCACTTTCAAAATCCTCACTCACGCCTACAAATGCCTACACAACAACGGACCCAAATACCTCAATGACAGAATTAACTTCCACGTACCCAAAAGAAACCTCCGATCTTCGAACCTCGCACTGGCCGAAACCCCGCGAATCCACAGAGCAGGCGGAAGATCCTTCTCTTACATTGCAGCCAAGACCTGGAACGAGCTACCGGCAGACATCAGACGCGCCCCCTCCCTGAACACCTTCAGGAAGACCCTCAAGACCTGGCTCTTCGGCTAAACAGATCTGCGGACCCCCCCCCCTCAGCGCCTTGAGACCCTCACGGGTGAGTAGCGCGCTTACAATTCCCTGATTGATTGATTGATTGATTGTGGTGCAGGCTGCCGTCCGACTTTACACCAGGTCAGAGCAGGTGTTAATTTCCTGCTGCTAACGCGCCTTATTGCCTGTTTTGTGGTCTTATCGCCGATCTGGCTGGTCGTTGAGAATGTTGCGGAGTGGTGTTTTTGGGGCTTTTTGCAAGGGAACGCCTACTCTGCATCTCATTAGCGATAGTTGCGGGGGTCATCTGTGGCGATGTTTTTTGCGGCTGCTATCGCGGGTAAACTGGTGTTATGGGCTGTTAACACCAGCTTGTGAAAGGGGCGATAAATTTATCGCAACTTTGGCTGCGATAAAGTGCTGTTAACTCGGCGATGGCTCCTTGAGAATATGCCCCATAGTGTAAATACCTCTGAGTAAGCCACTTTTGTGGAGTTTCACAATGTTTTTTCCTATCCCTATTTCCACCAAGGGCCTAATTACGAGTATGGCGGTCTGAGGACTGTAATTCGGCCCCAAGTGTTCACAACACTAAATCACCTCGCATTCCTTTCATTTGCTTCTGTCCACTGTATGCTAGTTGTGAAAGAGAGATCGCAAGGTACTTGACTGTCGTATGTGTGCTTCTGCCTCCTACTTTTTTTTCCATTGCGTCTGCCATGTGTTTATTTGAGGCGCCAGCGGCTGTTTTTTTAAATTATTGTTTTTCATTCTTTTTATTTAGTGTTTTTCTCCCTCATTTCTATTATTATTATTTTTGTCAGTGCCAATGGCAGAAGCAGAGACGCCTAAGGCCCGCTGCCACTACTCCAGGATGCACAATATTTTTTTCGTGGCGTTGGGTGCAGAACGTCTTTGTTACTTGCTCAAACACCTCCCCATTTGTTGGTGGCAGGTCTGGGAAGGGCTATTCCTTATCGTAGCGGCGTGGCCGCTGGGGATGTGATCACTGAAGGATGCACTAATGAACTCGTATCTCATGTCCACGGTGTCAAGTTAAACACCACGCGGTGGACGTCGTTGGACAGCTACTGGACCTTCTGCAGCACCTCAAGGCTGAGGTGGAGATGCTGGCTGGTAAGTCATGTGTAATTGTTTTTATTATAATTAATTCATGTAATTTATGTCTGACTTCCACTGGAAGCCGTAAGGGTGAATACCAGATTCTTAATCTAGTTATTCAAAGCTATTCCACCATAACAGTGAAAAACAAAAATAGTGGGTGTGAAAGGGAAGCTTTCACACCCAAAGTACTCTTTCTTCTCATCTGGTGCTACAGAGGCCAAAGCGAAGTGCTAGAATGGCAGATGATGGGCACCCCTTCGGGCCTTGGCAGATGGAAGGGTGGCGGGAAGGAGGATGGTGGTCACCACTGCTGTAAGCTTCATGTCCATGCAGAAATAGGACTAACGGGAGAGAAGCAACCCATGCTGATGTGGCTCTCTGAGAGCTGCTGCCACCATGGACACTCATTCTCAACTCCCTGATAGTGAAGGAGTGTGCCAGGATGGCTCGCCAGAGTTTTGAATTTGGAGGAAATATTTGGGCAATGGAAGGGTCACCAGCGCTGGCATGGAGGTTGTAGGGAGCCATGAATATGTTTTAAAATATTTTTAATGGGGAGTGGAAGGTGCTGTTTAGGGTGGCCAGGTGGCGAGAACCCAGGCATTTTTTGTTTTCTAAAATATAAGGACAAGATTTGGGAGAGTGTTTTCACACAGTGGTGGTGGGGAGGGTGGCAGGACATCAGATATTGATTTTGTATTTGGATATATTTGGAAGGCTAGAAGGTTAAATGACCTCACACTTCCTAGGAGACCTCTGTAAGCAATGCTGAATGCAGGTTTGCCGAACACAAAAGCCGCCTAGTCTTGCTTCCACCTCAGGCCTCTTTCTTCCACCATCCTATACTTTCTGTCTCTATTTCACTCATGTATGTTCTTTTTCATTCCTGCTTTTTCATACCTTTGATATTCTTTTCTATCTTACCTTTCCCCTTCCTTTCTATTGCTCTTGGCCAAAGTCTGATGATCACTATAAATTCTGGTCCCCAAAAATAAGTGCCATTGTCCCCCACCAGCACCAATAAAGCATTGCCCGACAGTATATCAGAAACAGATAAAGATGAAACACAATGTAGGCATTATTGTTCTCATTTCCACTCATTCATCACATTAATGGCAAGAGCCGAGCCATAGGTTTGGCGCGCCCCTACAAGCCATGAGTTTCGCATGGTCCTGCGAGCTATGGGTTTCGCTTGGACCTATAAGTCAAAGGAAGAGCCAAACTATCGAAACACTCATCATGTCTTCTAGACACATTTTACTTTTCTGTTCTGCATTTAATTAAAACTGCAAGTTCTGTGTAAGTAAAAAAATAGAGGCGCATTACTACTTTTATTTCTGCTCATTCGGTGTTACTACAGCAAGTCTTCCTCGTTATACACGATGCTGCTTGTGTTTTCTTCTTTTATAATGCTTCATGCTGGAGGGGGAGAGAGAGGGCAGTGCCTCGGCTCGTAGGTGGCTCTTCATTAAATTGCGCACCCGAGCCAGAACCACCCCCCCTCGGCCTTGCCCTGCCTTAGATCACTCAGCTATATGTAATGACACTCACACTTGTATCGTTTGAAAAATGAAGACTTCCCATCACAATAGTTAGAACAATCAACATTTTGTGGTAAAAACAGAGGCTGAGACTTTACCATTTTAAATCATACTAACTACAACCAAAGGACACAAACCACCTAGGAAACGTAGGGGTCGATTTATATCCTGGCGGATGAACCATTGTTCCACCAGGGCGATGCAGTAAATTGCCCCATCGTCCTGGTTGAGGGACCGCCCGCCAGATTTATAAATGACTTCGAAGCTGGTGGTCATTTATAAAGCATTGCCAGGAATGGACGTTACAGCGGTTCCTATCAATGCATTTCACTCTTTGGTGCAGGGCTCTGTCAACATGACAGAGCCCTCATCAAACAGTTTTCTTTTCTTATTTTCAAAAAGAAAATCCAAAATGGCCCTGCAGCCAGACCCTGCGACCAACCCCCTCGCATGGACCAAATCCCACGCTGTGCACAGCCTTTGGCCGTGTGCAGCGAAGTTTTGGTTTGTGAGTGGGTGTATTTTTTTCCCCTTGGGTTTCGGATCCGTGGATCCATCGTAGACTTACACTAGGGACTGCACTTGGCAGCACGATGGATCAGCGGATCCATGGATCCGACCCAAAAAGACAAATTAGGCAATGTTTTTCCCACGAGGGGTCCCTTGCAAACCCCTCCACATGCCCTATAGGGTCAGGATACCTCAACTCTGACCCCTTATGTGGTTTTTTTACTTTCCTTCCCTCCACTGAGCCGACCGAGAAACAAAATGGCAGCCACAACTTTCACTTCAGGTTGTGGTCAGCCAATCAGGGCCTTGCTTTTCCCCTGGATCCGTGAATCCTCCGCGGGAGGATCCGCAAAAGATCTGCATCCCTAGATATCTAAACATTTCTTTCTTTAATAATTCCCAAACTACTAAACAGATATACACAAAATTACAAAAAGGTCTCTTTCTAGACCAAGATCTACCTTTCTTCAAATTTTGGTGAACTTCTGTTGAGCGGTCCGGGCTGTAGCTATGTTAAAAAAATATAAAATCCCTGTAGACATTAAATAGGGGAAAAGCTCACCCCTTTTTCTTGACACCAGCTTGACGAATCACCCGGAAACGTTTCAAACAGCAGCTAAAGTGAGTGGCAAACTAGTTTTCAAAATTTCATAAACATTCATCAAACGGCGCCTTAAGTTATTAGCAAAACAAAAAAAACTTTGTCTATGGGAAAAGTTGGTCCTAATTATATATATACATACATATATATATATACTGGGAAGTTATAGCGAGGTCAGCGTTTCAATTGGAAATGCGTTTTTTGTGTTGCTAATAACTTTGGCACTGTTTGATGAATTTTCAGTTCTCGTTTTTCCCTGGTTTGAGCATGGAAAGTTTTGGAGTGATCCGTCAAATGGGGGCCAAGAAAAAAAAGGGGGTCCAAACATGCAAAACCCTCATGCATTTTCCATAGACTTCTTTAAGAAGTGCTAAGGCAAAAACTGCTGAATGGAAGTGCACCAAATTTGTCAGGAAGCTAAATCCTGGTACACAGATTGTGCTTTTTGTGATTTGGGGCCTGATTATGACAGCGATCAGTCGGACCGCCGGCCGCTCTTGCGGCAGTCAGGAGATGGCCTGACAATCATGTGGCGATCCGACCCCCTCATTATGATGCGACCGTCGGTCAGAAAGTGCTCAGAACCACAGCAGTGGCATGCTATGAAATATGATAGTGGCCTAGCCTTGGTTTCATTAAACAGGAGCAACCCCTTGTTAGTTATTGAACAGAACTATGGCGGTGGCATGCTGCAGCCAAGGTAAAGGGCCGCAGCACAAGCCGCATTTGTGTAGCACCTCCAGCACGTCCATGCACCATGTGCCATGCAACATGTCTTGCATGGCACACGGTGCATGGAGGAGAGTGGGGGAGCTACATGTGCCCCAAGGACCACTTTTAAGTGGCCTAGAATGGCAGGGTGCCCTGTTTTGGGCCCCCAATATCACTCTCCAACAACCTTTTCATGGCGATGTTCCTGCCATGAAAAGGCTGTTGGAAAGGACTATCCAAATCCCAATGGCGGTGCCTTCCTCGGCACCGACACCATTCAGGGCTGCGACTCCAGCCGCCACCCCGTCGGGATTTTAGATCCTGGTGGAGGCGGCGGTCTGGACTCCAACCGCTGTGGTCCGGCCACCAGCTTCATAATGCTGCAGTCAGACCAAAGGTCTGTGGGCGGTCAGACCGCCACTGACGGCCTGTCAGTGTGCTGTCCGACTGCCATCATAATCAGGCCGTATGTGTTAATCCATTCAGTAATTTTTGAAAAATGAAAGTCCAAAAATATTTGTATATCTGGATGGTGGGGTTCACTAGAGTCTCTCCAAATTATCACAGGAATGCCAATTTAAAAATAGAGATTTCTGATTAGCCCAGGGAGCAATTATTACGAGCTATTATTCCCTTGGGCCATCTATGATTGGCTGCCAGCACCATGAAAAAATGTTGCTGGCAACTATTACACGATTCAGGGTATTACTCCCCTGTCCTGAACATAAAAAAAAAAAAGAATTATAAGGTGGCGAGGTAGGGACACCCTGCCCCTCCTAGGCCCCATGTGTGAGACAACATTTTTAAAAATGCGTCAAATTCGCAAATTTAGCCGTAATCCTATGGGAGTCCCACAGGATTGCAGCAAAAAAAAAGAAAAAACAGGCGATAAATATATATTAATAATATATATCGCCAGAAGGTAGTTATAGTTAGGACCATGTTTCTATTCAAAAAGCGTTTTTTCTTTTGCCAATATCTTTGGTGACGGTTGACGAATCTTCCCGAAATTTTCAAAACTAATGGTTCACTCAGGTCAGCTCCTGTCCTGAAAGATTCAGGGTGATTCGTCAAGCGGGGGCCGAGAAAAAGGGGGTCCCAAAACGCGTTTTCCCTTATGTTCATTTCCATAGGAACTTTAGTCACATCTACAGCCCGAACTGCTGAACGGAATTACACCAAATTTGGCAAAAAGGTAGCTCTTGGTTCAGAAAGCACTCTTTTTTTTAAATGGTGCAAATCCGTTCAGTAGTTGCTGAGAAATTTAAAAAAAAATATTGATATCTGAGCACCGAGGAGGATTCGCGAACCCTCCCGAGCACGAGCTCAATTCTGATTGGCTGCCAACACTCCAAAGCAGAATGTGTTGGCAGCCATCTTGTGACTGGGTAACCGAGTCACAAGAAAAAGGTAAAAAAAGGTAAAAAACAAGAAAAGGGGGCAGGGTAGAAACACCCTGACCCCCTTGGCCTGCTCAGGGGGTCCCACAAGGACCCCCAGGCCCAAAAAAAGCATTTTTATTTTTGTAATTTCAGACGAATTCACGCTGGGTGTGCGAATCCGGCCGAAATTATAAAATAAACCTAGTTTGTTAAAAAGCCCCCAGGTGGGCCAGGTCCTGGGGGGCAATTCTAAATTAAGGCGTGGGGGCCCATGGGGACCCCCACAACCCTGGGGACCGCCACCTCCCCGGGGCTTTAATTAAATAAGGGCGGGGGGCCTCGCGGGCCCCCTCCCAAGCCCCGGGGACCGCCACCTCCCCGGGGCTTTGTTAAAATTGGGTGGGGGGCCTCGCGGGCCCCCCCAAGCCCCGGGGACCGCCACCTCCCGGGGCTATAACTAATGATTAGTTTGAGAGGGCTCGAGCCCCCCCACACTGCCCCAGGGACCACTACCTCCCCGGGGCACTAAATATCCAAATGCGGAAGTCCGTAACGGACCCCCGGCCCGGTGACCACCACCTCCCCGGGGCTTTACAAATGATGGGAGGGGGCCGCAGCGGCCCCCTCCAGGAGCCCTTGATGGCCCTGGGGACCACCACCCCCAGGGCCGGCTCCTGCAATGTCCCGGGGTGCCCACCTTCGGGACATTGCTGTTTGCTATGGCAGGGCGGGAGCACGGCTCCCGCCCTGTCATAGCAAACTCTGCTTTGGTTTTGGACGCAAGAGCAGGAAACCTGCTCTCGCTCCAAAACCAAGCAGATTGCTTTGCACAAGGGGAGCTGCATGTCAGCAGCTCCCCTTGTGCAAAGCAATGCCGGCTCCCGCAGGAGGCAGGGAGCCGGCGGGACCGTGGGGGCATTGGGGCTCCCCCACGGTCCCCAACGGTGAGGCCAGGGCCCGGGTGATGGGTTCCCAGGGGCCAGAAGTGGCTCGGGAGGGGGGCCACGTGGCCCCCCCCTGTCATTAAAAATAGAAAAAAAATTCAAAACGGAATTATGGGGTCCCCGGGGCCATAATTGGCCTGAGGAGGGGGGCCACGCGGCCCCCCTCCAAAATAAACCATTAAAAAAGAAGGCTGGCCAGGCCCCGGGGGATGGGGTCCCCGGGGCCTTAATTGGCCTCTGGAGGGGGGCCACGCGGCCCCCCTCCAAAATAAACCATTAAAAAAGAAGGCTGGCCAGGCCCCGGGGGATGGGGTCCCCGGGGCCTTAATTGGCCTCTGGAGGGGGGGGCCACGTGGCCCCCCTCCCAAAATAAAAAAAAAATAAAAAAGGCTGTCTGGCCCCGGGGGATGGGGTCCCCGGGGCCAAAAGTGGCCCAGGGAAGGGGGGCCACGCGGCCCCCCTCCCATAAAATAAAAAATTTAAGAAAAAGAAAAAAGAAACCGGCAACTCGCCGGAGGCCCCGCCCCCTCCCTGCATAACTCTGAAAACACGCCCACTGGTGCGCTCTAAGTTGGGGAATTAAGTCCCCTTGAATACTGAGGGTCCCTGGGGGCCAACTAGCCCACCAGGTACCTCCAGTAAGCGCCACACAGCTGGATTGCAGAGAGGTGGTCTGAGGCCACGCCCCTTTTTACACCACTCTGCAAACGCGCCTCTTGGCGCACTGCTGGTGGGGCAATGAGGTCCTCTTGCGTCCTAAGGACCTCAGGACACAAGTGGAGTTCATCCCCCGAGCAAGAAGTCCTAAGCAGCGGAATTCCTGAGCGCTGGTCGGAGGCCCAGTACCCTTTCTCTACCACTCTGCAAACGTGACTACTACTTAAAGAAGCATATTTCTGCACCTCTGACTTAGAGGTAGTTTTAATCCCCCTGCCCTATTATGTACTAGGGCCTTACAGAGGAGGTCATGCCAATCACAGGGGTAACCCAACGCACAGTGTTCCCTAGTGTATGTTGGTGTTTTCACTGTATTCTAAGTGTCTTTAAGCATAGCACTGGCTCTAGGCCTGGTTAGTCAGAGTCAGTTACCACCAGTACCCGTCACGCAAAAGTTGGGGGCACAGGATGACTTTGCAACAAGGCCTCTTTCTGCACCTCTGTTGGTTCTTTCTGCATATCTCTTGCTTCTTTCTGCACTTTTCTTCGTCTTTCTGCACCTTTCTTTGTCTTTCTGGACTTCTGTTGCCTCTTTCTGCATTTCTCTTGCTTCTGTCTACACCTTTCTTCCTCTTTCTGCACATGTCCTACCTCTGTAGGCATAGTTAGAAATTAGCATTTAAAAAACCTTAGAAATTTACTGAAAAAACATTAGGTTTCAGGGACGTTATAGTTAGAAATTAGCATTTTAAAAACCTTTGAAATTCACTGAAAAAACCATAGGTTTCAGGGACGTTATAGTTAGTTGGAAATTTCACTCGTACAAAACCAGAGAAATTCGGCCGTTATAGTTAGTTCAGCTAACTATAACTCGCGCCCCCGCAATGCACTGCTGATGACGTCACATATTACATCATTCATGACATGGCTAGTGACATCACTGATGACATCTCAAATGACATCACTGATGACATCATCCAGTGACTGTGTGTTTCTGTAAAGTTTAAATATGTTTTATATATATATATATGCCAAGGTGTATTGAAGAATGAGTGTGTGTATAAGTTTCTGAATAGATGATTTAGTAGGTGGGTGACTGACTGTATAAGTGAGTGATTAAATGTGTCTTACTGAATGCATGGGTTAGTGACTAAACTGTGTGAATGTCTGTATCAGTCTGTCAGTTGGTGTGTAAGCGGCTGCATGGGTTGATGAGTAGCTACATGAGTGTCTATATGGGTTATTGATTGGTTGTCTGCGTATCTGTATGGGTGCCTGAGTGTCTGTGTGGGTGGGGGGTGTGTGACTCTGTGCACAGATGTGTGAGTGGGTGATTCACTGGGTGTATGGGTTCAAGAGTGCATCTATGAAGGGCTGTCTCAGTGGTACATGTGTGAGTAACTACATATGTGAAAGGCAGAATATGTGAGTGTTGGAGTATATAAATGACTATATGTGAGAGTGAGTGATTGAGAGAGTGGCTGTATGGATGAGTGTGTGTTTGTATCAGTGATTGTATAAGAGAGGTGGTGTGTGTATAACTGTATAGGTGAGTAAATGGGAGTGTGATTGATTCTTTGCATGACTGACTAGGTGTGTGAGTAACTCTATGGATGAGTGGCGGTGTGTGAGTGTCTGTATAGGTGTATGAGTGCATATGATAGTGCTGTATTGATGAGTGACTGCATGTATGAGTGACTGTATGGGTGAATGAGTGGATGTGTTTGTAGACCTAGGAATCAGTGAGTGGGTATGTAGTAACTGGTATTGGTGTGTCCATGGATTCGAAAATGGTAGTCTGTATTTTAGAGTGGGTGTATCAAAGGTTATATTAGGGTATGAGGAGGTGCATCAGATTATCACGTGGATGATGTCATCAGTGATGTCATTTGAGATGTCATCAGTTATGTCATCAGTGCTGTCACTGGCCATGTCATGAATGATGTAATATGTGACGTCATCAGCAGTGCATTGCGGGGGTGCGAGTTATAGTTAGCTGAACTAACTATAACGGCCGAATTTCTCTGGTTTGGTGATATGTCCAACCAACTATAACGTCCCTGAAACCTGTGGTTTTTTCAGTGAATATATATATATATAGAGGGGGAAACCTCCCCAGCCCATTTAGTGCTCTGGCGACCCCATCCCCGTGGCCGCATTCTATATTTGGGTGGAGGGGGCACGTGGCCCCCCTCTCCGAGCTGTTTTTGACCCAGGGGACCCCAACCCCTGGGGCCCAATTTAATTATTTAGGGCAGGGGGGCACGTGGCCACCCTCCCCTTTAAAATAAATACGCCCCCCGGGGGGATGGGGTCGCCAGGACCTAAAGAGGCTCAGGGAGGGGGGCCATGTCATTATGTTGACCCCATGTGTGGCGCCACACGTTGCACTGCACTCTCCTTCACTGCAGATTGCTCTCCGCCATTTCCGGGCCCGATGCCTTCTACTCGCATGAGTGGAAGAGGGCGTAGCATGAACAAAATGAGTGCTGCTACCTCTGCCTCACTAAAAAAGTGGCTGGGCTTTACCCTTTCATGCTGACCTTGCACTCAGAGAAAGTAGGCACTGCTGCCTCTGCCGTAGCAGGGAAGTGGAATGGGGATACCTACAAAAAAGAGAGCAAAACATTAAAATAAACACACAGAAGAGTGAAAATAAAGTTGAATAAAGAGAAGAGACTAGGTGGACCAGAATGGGATTGATGGTAATAGATGAGGCATAGGGAGATGAAAACACAAGGGATAGCTGGGCAGGAACAGGCTGGCGTTAAACAAAATGCCCGTGCGTTTGTGCACCGTGGACTGCTGTTCTTGTTATGTTGTGGACGCGAAATGCATCTCCAGTGTCATTTTTTTTACACAAGGCACCAGATATACATTTTGCAGAATTGCATGTATTTTTGCTTAACTTTATTACATTTTACAAAAAAATCATGCAAGTACATTAAAACCCTAATAATAAAAGGACAAATACAGATGCAAGAAAGATTTTACTGACTGACTATGCCTCTTGGAGTATCCCTTAATGTAGCGCTTTGTAAACCCCCAAGAGAAACATAGATACATTATAGCAAATTGACTGTGAAGTTAAACATTGTAAAAACAAAAAGGCTGGCCTATCCTGATCAAAATCATGAATTTAAAAAAGGAATTTTAAAAATTTGTGAGTCAACTATGCAAACATGGGGCATATCATCACGATGTGCAAAGTGGCACATTTAAATAAAGAATTTAAGAGACAAAATGGAGGATCCGTAAACTTGTACAATATTCCCTCTGGGTACAACAACTGGTGGAACACACACAGCCTAAAAAAAGAAAAGTTAAAAGACAGCGCTGGTAATTTGCCATGTCATAAAGCAGATATGGCTCTATCCCTCGAACCGTCTTGATCATGATGAATTTATGAAATAATGGTTTGGCCAGTGATAAAGCTTCTCTCCCGGCTGCCATTCTTACATTCAAAGACTCCTTTAACAAGGGCACATCTTGTTTGGTGATATTTGAGGGATTCGAAAATAATTCAGGTCTACCTAACATTATAAAATTATCTCTAATATATCCCAGCCAGGTAATGTTATAAACTTTATCCAAGTTCATACAATCCAGTATAATTATTCTAGTCAGACTCAAAACATCTTTTAGCCAGATGCTACACCAGAGCAAAAGGGGGCGCAATCGTATATAATCTGTGATATAACTAAGACCAAGTTCTTCATGTAAAATGTCTGTGGAGATATATTGCCCCAAACCCAAGGGCCCTCTGAGATATTTTTTCTCTACTATCCCAATGGAATCTATCTTTGTGTAGTCCCATATTTCACTACCAAAGGTGGAAATTGGTAGGCATTTGGCTTTATAACAATCCAACATGATTTTCAGAGGTTTGTGACCCAAACAGGAAGAAAATTAATTCCCCATCACACTCTCTCATAAGAGAGCCCTTATTCTTTTTAAATGCCAACTAAGGGCCTGATTACGATGGCGGACGGACTTCAGTCCATCCGCCATCGTTTCCTATTTGGGACCACCCACCTACAAGGCGGCAGTCCCACAGTAGGAATTATGATGCGACCGCCACTGAGGCAGTCGCATTGCCTATTTTCTGTCTTGTGGCGTGTGCTGCTGGCTGCAGCACACGCCGCAAGACAAAAAGGGGTCACCATACATATCCCTGCACTACGTGGCAGGCACCATGCGGTACTTGCCACATGGTGCAGGGACATTTAGGGGAGCACCATAGGTGCCCCTCCCGTGCCCACAGCGTAGGGCCAGGGAGGCCTGCTACGGGCCCCCAATGTGAACCGCCATGGAAAGGCTGGCGGGGAGGGACATCATAATCCCTATGGCGGTGCCGGGTATGCATCGCCAGCAATGCAGGGTTTGCGAGGCCCCCCACCACACCGGCGGGCTCAAGGAGCACGTCCGATGCGTGGCGGTCGGTGTTTCCGACCGCCATCACACCGCCCACAATCCCAATGTGGCAGGCGGTGAAGGTGCTCCCGATGGTGATGAGACTGCCTCCGACAGCCTGTTGGTGGCGGTCTTGCCTCCATCATAATAACCCCCTACGTTTTGATTCTATTAGGATACCCAGATATGTGAAATTATCCACCTTACTTAGAATGTAGCCCTAGACTGAAAAAGTAGCACTTTGCGTATTCTTGGGTCCCAAGACCATGACGTGTGACTTATTGAAATTTGTGCTCAAGTCCAATGTATCAATAAAATCAACATAAAGATCTAAAAGCTGTTGTAAAGATCTAGCCATACGAGCAATTAAAACAGCGTCATCTGAATATAAAAGTGCTGGTCCGACTGCCGTGAAAAGGCAGACGGAAAAGGACTTTGGAGGCCCCAAGCAGGGCCCCTGTCCCCTGTGGGCCACTGCTAAGTGGCCCTGTGGGCACAGGTAGTGTCCCCCCACACATCCATGATCCGTGTGCCAGGCAGGTGCCTGGCACACAGTGCATGGATGTGCACAAAGTGCTTTTTTCTACTACAGAGTTCACAGAGTTTTTTTTGCCCACTCCGCACTCCAAGCGGAGCATGAAGTGGGCAAAACTCCTTGAACTCCGCCGGCGGAGTGGAGTTCCCCGCCCACCCTTAGTTTCCCACTTCGTGCTCCGCTTGGAGTGCAGAGTGGGCATAAAAAACTTGATGGTGGAGCGGAGTTTACCGTAGGCTGTAAATTAAGTGAATAATGCGGGATTATGCTCAGGGGAAAGGTATTATTACTCATTGTGTAATGCTGGTCGACTCGCAGCACGCATATATATTTTTTTACATTTATCTAGTTTCCGAGTGTGTCCTGTTTTCGTCTCGCACCAGTCCTTTTCCCTTCACGCATACGCGAAAGAGACAGCAGCGTTGGGCATGCCTCGAAGATTAGTGTTTCGCTTTCTTGACATGCGTTTTAATTAGTCAAGGAAATGACGTCACTGTCTTTGCCTTGGTAATGGAGCCTGGCGTCTTGTCAACATGGAGTGCTTTTAGCACCAGGCCAGTGCAAAAGAAGAACTAGACAGCTGATACTGAGCGTAACGCTGCTCTCTATTCACAAAGTGGTGCGTCTCCTGTGCGAGTTATGCCAGGCCCGGCCTTCCTGCAGTGCCCAGACTGCCAGTCACCTACTATTGCTCAGTTGAGCACCTGCGCAGTGACTTCAAGCGCCACCCGCTGCTCTGCCGCCTACTGGTGATGCTGCGCGCCCCAAAGCCCGCACTCTGCAGTGAGATGGAGCGGCAGCATAGTGCCGAGAAGAGCTTGCAGATCAGGAGGCATCTGCTGGACATCAGTCAGCAAGCAGCCGAGTGGCTGTCTTCCGGGCGGCACAGTCAGTGCTATTCATGGCTTGCGCTTCCTGCAGCTGATGCCCGCCTACCTTCTACTCACCGAGGCCAGCACCGGGATGGACCACTTCACACAGACCAAGGAATATACCTCTCGCAAGCTGACAGGACCAAACTGAAGAACCCCGACTGCAGTCGTAAACTGCTGGCCAAGCTGCACTCCAATCACGGCACACAACACAAATTTTTTCTCCAATGGAAATTCCACATGGCTAACATTTCCTACGAAAGAGGAAGGAGGATACTGCTGATTCACTTTATGCAGAGGTCACTGAGATCTGGCACGTGCACCTAAGGTAGGGACTCAAACGGCAATACTGCCGCTAGCGGAACTCTGCTTAGCGCTGCAGAGTGTTTTTTTCAATTCGCGGAGTTCCGTGTAGCACGGCTACGCAGACTCTGCCTGGGCCTGAAAATATATTGATTTACATTTTTTATGGTGCCCATAGTGCATTCATGAAATTTGGAAAGCAACGGAAAGTGAAATACTAGTATAGGGTACAGTTCTTTTGGTCGCACGTATCACTCCTGGACTGTATTGAAACTTAGTATAACCATATTTTTTCACCAACTGCACAGCCTAAGGTTTCTATCTCTGGAAGCCACACACCCATGCCCAGATTGGCAACCTAGGAGAACATGCTGAACCTGACGCTCTTCTGATTTTCAGCAACTATTTCCAATACATGGCTATTGTCTCCCATCTCAACTGTGACTGAACATATCCATGCCAAGACTTTGTTCCAACAGATCTCCCGAGCATGGGGCACCAGACAAGTATAGGTTTTCAATACTGTTGGGATGTCCACAGGCAATAAACTGGGTGCAGTATGACATTTTGAAAGCAACTGAAAGCAAATGCCGGTTTAGGGTACTTATCTTTTTTTTGCAGATATCACTTCTATTTTGATTGGGCAACTATCACAACCTATATTGTCAACATCTACATATCCATAGATTTCTATCAAAGGGTGTGACACATCTCTTACCCTGATTGGCTGGCTGGGAGAATGTGCTGAATATGGTATTTGTCAGATTTTTAGCATTTTCTTCCAAAATATGTTAATTCTCTTCAGTCTCCCTACCAAAAAAATGTGTGCTTGGAAGGCTTGGCCAACATCAGTATTCCCTTGGATCCCCTGAGCCGGTGAGTACCAGAGATGTATGGGTTTTTTATGGGTTTGACAATAAACTGAGTTCAGTCAGTTGCAAACTTTTGAAAGCAAGGAAAAGTTAAATGCTGGCTTTGGGAATCTGACATTTGGTCGCTGTTATATCACCCTTGGAATCTAAGAAACCATCACAACTATATATTTTCATAACCTACATATTGTAAGGTTTCTATCGCTGGGTGTCAGATCTGCCTTGCCCTGAGTGGCAGGCCAACACTCTTCGTTGAACATGACAGTTGCCAGATTTTCACCAATTTCTTTACCAAAACACAGCAATTCCCTTCAGTCTCCCTTGCGCAGGAATATATCTTCGTTATACTAAAGCATGTCCCACATCTGTGATCTCCTGTGCCTCCTGAGTATGGTGGTAATCAGTTGTGTGGATATTCAATGGGCTTGAGCAAGGATCCATACACTGGACAGCACAGTATGTTTTTTTATCGGATGTGCTTCCATGGGAGTAACTGTAGTATTTGTGCCTCGGGTTGGCCGGCACCCAGGAAAACCCTCCAACCCCAAACAAATCCTGAAAACAAGAGACACAGGTGAATACAGAGTGATGTAACTTGAGTGAAGCGCACCAAATATTGTTGCCAGAATTCTCGTGACCCTTGGTAATAGTTCTTACAATGTTGAAGCTTAAACGCACCTGTTTTGAAAAGTGCTGCAGCCAGTGTGCTTGTGAGATGGGGGCTTTCTGTAGAAATCTTCACTGGGCGAAGGTGCCAGAAGTACCTGGCTGGCGAGATACCTTCCTTAGGCATGAAATTCAAATTTCACCCTCTCTGTGATTTCCTGCCAAAAATCAACAGTTTCACTGGGACCTCATCTGCAGGCTATCAGATCTTGTGGAACGCTTCTTAGCCACATCCTGCTGTCTTATCCCACTGAAGATTTTGGACATCCAAAATCTACCAAAGGGGTCAAACTTGTTGCTACATGTGTGCCATTGTGGTCGGCCTAGAATTGCACTGAAGTACTGGTCCTCTGTGACCAGTTGACCTCCATTTGTGCTTAACACTTTTTGGTGCTATTTTTATTTAAAACTTAAAAAATTCATACCTCCGGTTCTCCTTATTGGATTTTTGACATTTTTCTGTCATTTTTTAAATAAAATGTACTCTATTTTTCTAAATTGGTTTGGGATTTTTCTTGTGTTGTGGTTTGACTATATTATTGTTTTGGTAGCGCAAAAATTCTTTACTCATTGCCTCTAAGTTAAGCCTGTCTGTTCTGTGTCATAGCTACAAGGGGATTGAACTTAGGTTTATTTAGTGACTTTAGTGGTTCACCCTGACCAGGAATGTGATTATTACTTAAGGTTGATAGTTTCTCCCCTCAATTAATACTCCAAGTTCTTACAAATATTGATATTATTGGGAATTTTATTTCTTTGATTCAATTGAAAGATAAGAAAATTGCAGAGAAAGTGTATTTGACAGTAAAAGGCCCACATCTTTTGGGTTGGTCACCACAGCAATTTGGGTTTAACATTGAAACCTGGAACTGAATGACCCAATTTGTGCATTTCAGAACAGATATAAAATTGTAGTTGAGGTATTCTCGAAGTTTTAGAAGAATTTAAAGGAGCGTTCAGGAAAGTAGCCACTGCTTTTATCATCAAATCTTAGGTAAAGATAATGCTGTGCATGTCAGACGTAGCCTCAGAAGTGCACCACTAAGTATAATGAAAGAACTATTTAGTATGCCTGCTCGAATGTGCAAAGAATGGATTATCTAACCAGTAGAATCTGTTGAGTGGACTTCCCCTATTGTTCTGGTAAAAACAAATCAGGGAAGTTAAGATTATGTGAGGATTTTAGGTCTGAAAAAACAAATTTTAGTAGACTGCAACCGTTTACTAACAATTTAGCAGATTTTACTATCTTAAAAGAGGCTAAATTATTTGACACTTTAGACCAAAGGCCAGCCTATCATCAGATGCAATTATCACCAGATTGTCATCACCTCACCACTTTTTTGACTCCTGATGGTACGTTTGATCTTTCTTCTGCTGCCTCTGTGTTTCCATGTTTTAGGACCATCTATTTGGAAACATGGATGAGGTAGCAGCATTCCAAGATGATGTACATAATTTTGCTGCTAATCTTGAAGAGCATAATTAAAGACTATCCAAAGTTTTAAACAAATTACCGAAGGTTGCCATGACCTTACAGATTGAAAAATGTAAGTTTCTATGTGCAGAAGTTGAGTATTTAGGTCACCAAATATACAATGATGGTATTAAACCTAAGGAGTGATTAATCAATGCCATCAGGGAGGTTTCAATTCCTAATATTAAAAATCAACTGTGATAATTTCTGGGTCTTTATGAGTACTATTCAAGGTTTATGTGGTGTTTTACTTCTTATACCAATTCCATGGGAGCTCTTCTTAAAAAGAATACCAAATCTGTATGGACGAAGGATATGTCCGAAGATTTTGGATGCACCTGTTGTTTATCCTCTTTAGATGGAATAGCTGAATGTACAGTCAGCACTGATGTCCGTAATGTGGGAATTGGTGTTGTACTCACTCAGAAAGTCAAAAACAAAATGAGTACTGTTGCCTTTGATTTGAGAACCCTATATTCTGCTCAACGGAATATAGGGACTATAAAAAGACAGGTTCTTAGTTGTGCATGGGCAGGGAAACATTTTAAAACATATTTATGCTGTTGTCATTTTTTTATATTAATGAATCACATTTTTGAGATATTTTGTGTTTGAATACAATGCAGGTAAAGTGTCTTGTAGAAGGGTATGAATTTTATCAATAGTGTTTGAGCTAAATGTTTCGATCAAACACACTTAAGGCAGATTTGAATGCAAGGCAGACTGTTTCCCTCACCTGTAAGTGTAGAGCATGGGTACTCACAAATATTTGCCTAGGGGCCACAAACTACGGTCTGTGGTGTGACCAAGGGCCACACTGATGCCAGCAGGGTGGCAGTAGGGGGTCTGGGTGGGTCAGGGATTGTTTAAGGCAGTTCAAAAACATGTTAAATAAACGGGCAATCATTTATTTGCTTGCAGGTTAATAAATGCTTGCTCATTTATTAAAAAAAAAATTCTGAATACTTGTGCTCAGCAACTAAACAGCAGCTGGTGCTGCTGTTCACCAATGGGGCTGCATTTAAAGGTCAAGAGGGCCGCAAGCGGCCCCCGGGCCGTATTTCGAGTATCACTGGTGTAGAACATTCCATGTTTGAGGGTGAAAAATATTTTGTAGCATTGGTTTCTGAAATGTTGGATGTGGTAGGTGGTATGTTTATGAAGGAGGAGTGGATTTAAGCCAAGATGTTGTTTTGGAGAAAGTGAAGTATTATATAAATCAGGTAGACCTAGAGAAGGCATACTTTTGTGTTGTGTTTTATAAGGACAAAGGTTAATTGTCGCAAGAGGGTAAAGTCATGTTTAGGGGGGCAAGCTAGTACCTCCTGGAAGTGTCACATCTTGTGCATTCTTTTCTTGTTGAAGGTGGTATTGTGCATAAACAGGTTCCTTTGTATACTCCTTCAAGTAATGGTATGGTAGAAAGAATTACCAGAATTTTGGTTGTCTATTCAAATGGCTATTCCAAGAAAAGCTCCAGTGGACAAATTTGTACAAAAATGATTTGGGGTTTTCAGCATTTGTTCTGTTGAAAACTCATATTCCATGCTCTGAGCTATGACCAACTTAGCTTACAAGGGATTGGTTTAGGCAACCTGACCACAGAAAGCATAAATTGCCATGAAAGAATGTTAAAAAAAAAAACAATTTAAAAGCACAGTTTGGTATAATACCAAATCAAAGGTAAAAGAGACTGTATTGTTGGAAGGGGATTAGATGAAATTAAAGAACAACAGGCCTGTAATAGAAGGGTTGCCCAAGTTTTCCCAAATACATCCGGATATTTGGCTATGAAAATCATCAGTCAGACTGGATTATGGGAATTTGTGGAATCTTCATAGAGTTGTAAATGACAATGATTAGTTTGCCAAAAAGGAACTGAGAAATTACTATTGGGAGGTTGGACGGTATCACAACTTGTCGCAAATGACTTCACAGGACAACTATGAAGAAAATCCTTCACAACTCTCTCCATTCACTGCCAATAAAGATGCCTCAAAAGTGATGTGTCTTGAAAATTTGTGTTCTGAAGACAAGTTGGGCAATGAGCCTGGACAAGAAGTTGTTAAAAAGGCAACTGAAGGAGATTCTACAATTGCTATTCCTTATAGTAATCACAGAAGTTTGTAAAAATGTGTTTAACCAAAGTACTTGAATGATTTTGCTTGTAATTGAATTGCATTTTCTGTTACTATAAGACGGGAACTAAAATTAACCGTATTTTGATTGTAACTTTTATTCCTGTGGAAAAGGAGATGTGGTGTAATGTGTAAGTAAGTTTTGAAGGTGTTTGTGCTATTGTTGCATGTCTTGTCACTGTGCGCTCCCTTGTCAGTGCTATCGTTTTACCCTTGTGCATCGAACATGAGTTGTATTACCTTGGCTTGGTGTCATGTCTGAATTTGTGTTCACCCTGTATGTGTTAAGTCCATGTTTGTTAACTAATGTCAAAAGCCATGTTTCATCAGCTTCTGGTGCTGAGACAGCTCTTGACCCCTGGTAAAAATTCTTGGAATGTTGAATTTTAAATGCAACAGTTTTGAACAGTGCTGCAGCAAGTGAGGTTGTGAGCTGGAGGCTTTCTGTCTACCGTATATCATTTACCTGATTTCTTCTTTTTCATTCACCATTTTTGGACACTGCCACAGTGACATCTGCACAAGCCACACCACCTTAAGGATCTAGTTTTCAGAAATATCTCAGCGTGGTAGATTTTCCTAGGAGCTGGCCGACTCTTGGCCCAAATTCCACAGCCACCCACATCCCAAAAATAAACCTAATTACAAGCTTCTTTCATGTGAATTCCACCATTGCGTTCTTGGGCTCCCTTTCTTGTGAGATGGGCCCACCCTTATGGGATACCATTTTAATTGTGAGAAGTGGGGAATGCAGGACAGTAGGACATTTGCCATTATCTATTGCATTTTGCTATATATTTGGCCTAGTCATGTTAGTTGGTGTCCAGAAAAACACTTTTTGAAAAACCTTTCTCAGAATCACTTGGTATTATGGGTAATTCGGAATTTGGCGTGGTACAAATTACCCCTATTTTTAACCTCAAATTTATGGCTACATTAAAAAAGTTTATAGCTTCATTACCCTCCACCTATTTCTATTCATTAGACTTTTTATTATTATCAAGTGATGCCTGATCAGTACACATTGATAAAACATTGTAACCCATGTCCCAATTGTTGGCTTTTGATAGTATGGCAATTGAACAAACTACAAACACTATACATTTCTGCGACAGCAAGAGTCTGATGTAGGGTAATGATGTACCATTTTGTGGATATCCTCCTGTAGAAAAAGTTATCAGTGAAAACTGTGTTATCCATTTTCTTTTTTTCTTGTATTTCAGCAATTACTCTAATTTGGAAATGTTTGGTCAGTCCACATATAAGACCCCTTGCTGAATTCAGAATGTAGGGCTTTCTGGATTTCCATGGGATCTCTCATTAAGCTCACCCGTTTCACTATTAAATCTAAAGTAGGTTGAAAGCAAATATAGAGACATTTCTTTTTCTTTGGACGAAGAAAACAGAGTATGTTCCTTGCTGTGGTACAGACACATAACCCCTTTTCATACTATGAGACAAAGGTCTGTGTGTCTTGGGCCGAGCAAGGAACCAGAAACTCTTTTGATTTTTTTTCTTACCTGTTTATCTGTGCTCCAGTGAAGAGCCAGACACTCTTTGGATCTTGTCCTTGCCTAAAGAAAAATCCAGACAGTGTCATGCTCCTTGCTGAGACACAGACATACAGATGTTTCATCTCAGAATGCTTCTCAGGGAGAGAGAATCCTTGTGAAAGGAAGAAGGGTTTAGATTTGATGGTGAAGAGACATTAAATCGAGTTTGGGAAACAGCCTGGCACCATTGAATGACATGACAGCACTATCTCATAAATGCCCTGTAACGGAAAGCTATCCAGCACAATTCTGTGAGTTATACTTCTAAGGTCTGTTCAAAATCTTAACCGGCCACTCTACTTGCATGTTATCACAACTGGTGAAAACCAATATGATAATTCAAATGGTTTTATAACCTCACCATGCACCATTTCCTCCAGCATCAGCTCTTACCTCACAAAATGGGTGCCTCTTAATTTTATATTTTACTCTCATAAATATAGGCCATAAGATTGTATGCACATCTATCTCCAGCAAGGCTAGATTCTCACTAAAACAAATCCCCAAAACCCCTTTGTATGTCCGCACACTTCACCCTCATCTACCACAAGCACTTTATCTGGAGTCTAGAATTATGTTTAAGTCATATTTATAAGCCCACTGGCAAAATAAGTAGACCCTCTTTTGCTCAAATACCGCCCCTTCTATATTTCTCCATATAAACTGATGATATCCAATTTTTAATCTAGAATGTTATTTTCCATACCTTTATAACGTCCTCCAAAAATATCCTTAAGTTGCATTGCTTCCAACTTTTACTCTTCAAATAGCTCTTTAGTAATGGTGATGTTCGTGGAACCCGAATAATCCACCAATTCAGCATCCTTACATTTTATGCAGAAGTCGGCCTTCCTCTCTTGCTCAATTAGTACATATAAATTAACAGTATTTAACATTACCTGGGGAGGTATTTAGAGTAGAAAAAAGTGTACATAACAGAACCTAATATAAGCCAGTGACATCACCAAACTTTGGGTGAATTTAAAAAACAGGTAAATGGTGGTGGGCTCTCCAAGGATTTTGTTTTATAAATCATGGCGAATTGTTCATTTTACAATGCATTGGGCCATAAAATCTGAGTCAAAATTGGGAGGATTTAGAATCGTATCTTGACAAGTGCTACTGTTTTTGGGGGTAAAATAGCATTTTAACCATTCATGAAACTGCATAGTATTTAATAATGATGGAAAGTGAATTGATATGAGTGATTGTGAGCTACGTTTAGTTATTTGTTTTTGTGAAGGTGACTTGATAGAGCTTTTTTCTGAATAAAGTATTGTAAAGAAATGGAAGGATTTTGTGCCAGGGAGCTGGTGGCTCCCTTCTGTAGACATTTGGAAATTAGTGACAAATGGTGAAAGTTGAAGAACATTACAGTAGTGGACTGGGTATCACCTTGTTTAGATTCAAATGCCAGTTTACATGGTTTGGGGGCTCTTCTCCAGGAAACATTTAGGAAATTTAGTCTCACATGGTTTGTTTAATGAACATTTTGCCAATAACAGTGAACACATTTTGGTTGGATTGAATTAGCACTTTACATGGAGATGGTTGTGGGTTCTTCCTAGGCCTGGGCGGTAAATTCCGTTCCGCTCGCGGAATTTGCGGAATTTGGGTAATTTCACGTTCCGCGGAGAACGCGGAATTGCCAAAAATTCCGCGATCCGCGGCTTCGCGGAATTTTTTGCTTGTTCGCGCTTTCAAAATGCGTGTTCGCAAGATATTTCCCCACGAGCACGCAAACAGCATTCGCGAACAGGAAAAAAGCATCGCGAACGGGCGGAACAAGCAATTCCGCGTGTTCGCGGAACTCTGCGCGCTCGCAGAGATTTTTTACCGTTTCGCGGAGCTTTGCGTAGCGCGACTACGCAAATTCCGCCCACCCCTAGTTCTTCCTAAGGGACACATGGCAAATATAGAGTAAATGGAGCTTTGTGATTATTTCATTCTGGTAGCATTTGTCGAAATATTGCCTGATATATGGACAACCATACAGGTGTTGGAATATTCTTCACTGATTTTTTGGGAGATGCCGAAGCTGAGGGTGCTCTTTTGTAACCAACTAGGAAAGTAACATTTTTTCTGTTTATTTTCTGTTTCTTTCCATAGCACATCTTTTACCATACTCTTCAAGCTTTCACAATCCTCCCAATTGGCTGACTCTACAGATTTCATGAAAACTGTACGAGAAATTTTCTGGCGGCTTCCACTATTTCAACATCCAAATGAAGGTTTTCTTAGGAGACATGCATCCTGTATCAGAGCTGTCATGGTTGAGTTCACCTTTTAAGACTCATAATAAACTACGGTGAAAAAATGGTGTGACAGCTTCACAGCATACCTACATCCAACTTTTTATTAATGGTTTTGTTTGACACTGTCAGCCTCAGACCCTAACAGGCAGTCAGACCTACAGTAGCAGACACACCTTTATAATAGCACTGGTAGTTACAGCCTCCATCATTAGCAGAGGTTAAAAACAAAAAGGTGTGAAAAAAGAATGGAATTTCCCACTATCTCAGTTAACATTTTGAAAATGTTCATTGTGTCTCAAAATATGTGGTCAGTTTCTTTAATTCTCTGGCTAGTACTTTGTCGTTTTCTGCAATGGCTATGCACACTAACACACTTGCTATTTTCCACAACTCCCCAGTCATCACTTTGCATTTTTCCTTAGTTCTCCGCTTCATTTTGCCAGCTTCCTATAGGATACATTGTTTGCCACTCTTATAATGACACTAGCCCGTTTTCACATCCAATATTTACATATGAAGCACAGTTTTCCACAAACTCCATCAAGCACAATTTGCTGTTTTCCCAAGGCTCCATCAAACACACCTATGCAGTTTTCCATAAGACCCGCCAAACACACCTACTCAGTTTTCCATAAGACTCCGTCAAGCATGCTTTGCTGTTTTCCATAAATCTCCTAGCATGCACACTTCATGAACTTTAAAGTGCTCCAGTCCGCACAAAACATGGTGCTTAGTTGCCAGTGGTTAGTATGGCCCTGGGTTCATTGGGATATTGGACTTTACTGTGGTCATTCTCTTTGTGGTGTTGATGATTTCTCGTACGGACTTTGGATCCCATTGCTCACCCTGCTAGCAAAGAAGAAGGCATCAGCACTGGCAGAATAGGGAGAGCTTGTCAGGTCCAATGACAAGAGCAGGAATGCCAGAGGAGCAGAGGCATGGTATGCATGTTTGCATATATATGGCATTTCTATAGCGTGAACCTAGCCAAAAGGCCAGGGAGTGCTGTACGTGATCAAAGGCAAGAATAAAGTGAACAAGAAATAGTAGAGGAAGCTGGGTTGTGGACAGTTTATGCATTGTGAGGTAGTAAGCAGTTGAGTCTTCAACTCTTTCCCAAATTGAAGCAGTGTTGAGTAGGTCCTGATGGATACAGGGATGCAGTTCTAGATCCTGGGTGCTGTCTGCCATTTGATGGTGTCCTGGCTGCAGGTTTGCAGAGAACCACCAGAAATGGTGTGCTTGTCCTCAAGATAAAGTGGGATGCTAGTCGTCATGGCTTTGTAAATGATGCAGCTGGCTTTGAAGATGGTGTGGGAAGGCAAGAGGAGCCAATGGAGTTCCATCAAGATAGGGGTGATGTGATCTTCATGCCCTGTATGAGACATGCTGTGGCATTTAGGATAACCCTCATGGATGCCAGGGTGGTGTCTGGGAAACCATGGAGTGGGGAATTGCCACCATCCAGATGTGCGACTACCAGGGCTTGAAAAGCAGGTCTGATGTCACTTTCTGGAAGGAATGGTTTGAATTTCTTTAGCAGAAAGAACTGGTACGAGGCCATCTTTGTTTGTTTTTAGCATTCCAAATGACTTGCCATTTGATGAAAGTTGGGGTTCTGCCTCTGTTTCACCATCTCCCTTGATGCTCTACCCATCATCAGCCACTTGATGCTGCCTGCTATTGAATCAGTGAGGACGTTTTAAGAAAGTCTGTAGCTACCTTCAAAGAACCAACCTGCTATTAAAGAGGATCAAGCTTTAGTGCCTAAAGCTTGAGCAAAAAGTGTCTGGGAAATAGAGGCAGTGATGACAACCAATCAAGAATGCCTTCCCACTCTCCTCTTCAAAATATATTAAATGGTTGCCTGATGTAACAGTGACAAAAATAGAGGTTTTGATCATCTGACGAGCAACATTGTAGGGTTTTGTGAGCAATATGTTGCTCACAAGCTACTCAGCGGATTTCACTGCTCTAGTGATAGGCCAGCATTTTCATTGGGCACATCACCCAGAATCAGCATGAAAAGCAGAACAGAACAATGGCACCCTTAAGCACAAGATAGCAAAAATATGCTTACAAACCTCATTGCAATGGCCTGATGACCTGCACCAGCACTATGATCCCTCAGAGCGATTCCCTCACAGAAAATGAAATTGAGGCCTCATGAAAAAGTCATGGGCCAACCCATGATGCTGTCCTTGAATCCCCCAGTCTCAGCTGCAAAGATAGATTTACAACTTAATGATGATGCAGTGTTGCAGTATTGCAGAAAGCTTATAGGATGTCTCTACAGTTTCCGTTCTCAAATTCATTACAACTTTACCTGAGTGTTGACTGAGGCCTGCCACTCCTTCCAGCCTGGTTATGCGGTGTACATTCGTGTCCACCAAAGGAAGACTGCGTTGCTGCCTGCGCTACTCGTGCAATTTGTTGCAGTGTAAATATGCAAAAGTACAGCAAAATTTCGAGAGGAGCATAACCCAGCATTTAGCGCTATTTTCTTAGCACAAATTGCACCCTCACACCCAAAAGGAATCTATGGATGCATTTTGCATGAAGAAAATAGCTCTAAATACAACAGAACATGACCAGCAGCAGCCAGCAGCTGCTCTTGCCCTATGCCTGTGCTCTTGCAGTAGGTTTTTTTTGCCCCAAATTACATGAGCGTGTGTAACTGCTTTATGTTTGGTATTTTTCCATGACAAGAGTAACACAAAATTACTCCAATTTCTCCAGCATAATTGAAATTTCACTCAGCCTACCACGGACCCAATCAGATTCTGCTTATCACCAACACAGACATTATATGTTGTGGTCTTGCAACTTGGATTCACTCATCTCACTGCAAGAGAGCTGTTCCCCCTGCAGACAAGACTGTTCATGTTTCTGCTTCTCCATATATGCCACCTTTGGCCCCCAGACTGAGACATCAGACCTTGCATCATGACTCCTCTATCAAGCCCAAGTATATCACCATGACCACGTTGCCCGCCATCACCATGGACTAAACCACCTCTGCAGTGCTGTTCAACCACTTTGAGGCCCCATCAGACCCTTGTCTCAACTACGTCTTTGCCAAACAGACTACAACCTATCGGTACAGCTCTCAACTTGATCTTGCATGATTCCATCTCTTCAGCCACTTTATCTGACACATGGAAACATGCCACTGTACTCGCCTTGCTCAACAAACCTTCATTGGACTCCACAACACTGGCTAATTACAGTCCCATCTCCCATCTGCCTGCCACTATACCCAGCCAAAATCTAGGAGAAACTCATCAACAAATGCCTCACCAACTACTTCAACAACCACCAACTCCTCAACTTGACTCAATCTTGCTTCAGACCCAACTACAGCATGGAAACAGCCCTCATAGCCGAACACACAACATCCATGTCAGAACCCCTTTCAGAGGCCCACAGGGCCCGCAAGGGCTCCTGGGCCCAACTGTGGTGGTTAAAGCCTTTTACTCATGATGTCCTGGGGCCCAGCCACTATGGTTCCTGCTCAACTGAGCCAAGTACTCCTTCTGCACTTGACTCTCAGTGGTAGGTGTGGTTGAGCAGTCAAGGCTCCCTCAGGGGGAATGTAGATACAGGTCAGTGAACATGACTCATAACTCAAAATGCAAGCAGAACGAAGTCGATGTCCAGCGAAACGCTTACTTTTATAATAAAAAGTAGTATTTTATTTCTAATTCTACACATACAAAGAGATACAACATTCAAATGCAATAACATCCCCCTTGAGGCCAGTGCTCACGTAGTTGTGAGGCGAATCCCTGTCCCACCCTCCTTCATGTAACATGTTCAGAGTTATTCCCTATTCACTTGTTGCTGCATCAGGGAATGCAAACTATTAGGCCGCATTAAAGAGTTCTCCCGTCTCACCTTTTAGGAACTTAGTCAAAAATACCTATTATTGCACCGTTAGCAGCAAGTCTTCAGAGGACCCAAAGGATCCGGCAGTATGATAGTGTTCAGCAGTGCAGCGACAGTGTTCAGCAGTGCAGTGAGAGCCCTATCCTCAGGCGCTCCCAAGTCAGGATCTTGCATGGAAAAGTCAGCCCACTCGTGACAGACATGGCAGCACCCGGCGGCTCAGACTCTTCCTGTCGAGCAGTGCTGCCGGTTGGTTTCCAGTGATCAGAGCTGCTCCTGCTCAGCGGACACAAAAGGTAAGTTGTTCTTCACCGTAGCAGAGGGGCTGGTGTGATTCTCCAGCTCCCGACTGGGAACGTGCAACGTTCTCGGAGGCTTCTCAGTGAACTTTTGGGATTTTGTCAGGTGCAGATCACAGCGTGCAGGCTCAACACGCTATTACAGTGGTTTTCTTTTGGTCCAGGGCAACGGCCCAAACTCTAGGCCAAAGTGGTACCAGCAGCTCATCCTGGCATACGGGGTTGCCGGTGTACTCCTGATCAGGGCGCAGACTCTCTTTAGGGCTATCACCCTCACTACGGTGGCCCATCCTGGCATACAGGGTTGTTAATCTCAGCAATCACAGGTCCTGCGCACCTGACTCAAACTCATTTCACTGGTGACCCCCACACCCTCTGGCATATGGGGTCACTGTGGTACGGCAGATCGGCTTCGTGCTTCCTGCTCAGTGCTTTCATCATGGCTCAGAACATCGTGGCCCTCTCCTGGCATACGAGGGTCCCAGAGCCGATACTGCACATGGGCAATGGTCCGATTGGTGAACAACCTCACACCTTGCTTAGGGAATGCTAATGCAGAGCTTCCCAGTGGACGGCGCTCCCTCCAACACTCTGTAATACTCTCCCGATATCAAGCTCCTGCCTTGAGTCACACCCCTCCTTTCATAAGTCTCTAAAGACCTGGCTTTTTGCCCTTTAATTATTTTCTTTTAGGGCTGATGCTCCCGTCTTCCTGGCAGTGGAACCGCTTCTAGCTCTTGATGCCTCTGGGCAATTGTTTGCGCTTTATAAGTTGGTCATTCATTCATTCAACGCTCTCCTCTCCCTCACAGGTAACACTGGTCTTGGTAAGCAGGAAGGCAATGCTGTTCAAGGCTCCAGGGCAGGTGATCATGGTGTCTTGAGTGGTGTCCCCTCACCCAGCAGGGAGACTAGCAAGCCTTTTTCCCCCAGTCCTGGTCACAGGAAGAAGTCCAGCAGAGCTTCCCCTTCTTGCACAGCCCATCTGACTGCTTGGCAGATGACAAAGGTTTGAGGACTCAAACTCCCCTACTTCTAGTCCTTTTCCAGACACCAAATGTAATGTACGGTCTGTGTCTTTGAGGTGTTATGTTGAGGTACTACCTCTTTTGAAGTGGACACTTCTCTCTTTTCATCTTCCTTCATGAAAGAGGTCTGTCACAGCAGGCATGACTATGAAGCTGATTGTCCACAACATAATTCATGGGACTGACCAGAGTTTACACGGAGATGTCACCCACAATGATTTGTGTATTAAACATTTAATCCCAGACCCGAGTCCTACTCTTTATGATCCTCTTATCAGCACCATCTCCCTTCCTGAAATGTGTCCAGGCCTCGTCTTTGTGATATATCACTGAATCAAAGAGCAGTCTTTTCAAATGTAAAGGGAGTCTATTCCTTCCCTCCATTGTGTCCCCACCCAGCTCAAAGAATTGCAGCAATACACAAATCTGTCGGGGAGGGAGGATTCCTCTCGTTGTCATGTCATCACCAAGCAGGACTGGGCTTCCCAAAACGGAACCCAGGGTCCTCCATACAATGTATCAATGCAGGCACACTCGCTTAGTGTACTTTCACAGCACAGTTTCAGTTCAGCGCTCCTACCTCTATGCATTGTACCCATGCATCCAGCACACACAATCGGACTGTGCGCATTGCCCACCACTGAAGCCTTCCTATCTTTAACCAGGGTGTGTAAGTTCGAAACACACACACTGCCAGAACACACACTCACTATGTGTGCTCTGCATAACTCTTCACCCGTCATGTATCGTACTTCACACAAGCACACCGTCGCTCAGTATATACTCTATGCACATATGTACTGCACAACACTACATCTCTCATGTAATGTATTCCCCTCAGGCATACATACACCCAGCATGTGTACTAACCACACATGTACTGCACAGTATTGCTCCATCCCTTAACTGTATCCTTTCCAAGCACACATACAATTAATGCAGAGTTACCACCCCTGCGCTCTGCAGCACTCCACATCTACTTGATGTAGGTCAAGGGTGAGTTAAGCACACAGCAGCAGAACTTTTAAAAAGGTGAGTTATCCTGTAGGCCTCACTCCAGTGACTGCGCAAATAGGTTCTGGTCACTATTACTACATGGTATGCTGCCAACACCTCGATCATACAATACAAAGACATTTGTAGAGGGCGCAGCTGCTCCAGAGGGGGCGTCCTGGCACTAACAACAGGACTGTCCTTCAGAACGGAAAGAAGCTAAGCATTAAACAGGTGGGTTTATATGCCTTTACTGAAGATCTTTTCTGATGGCACAAGGCGAAGGCTGGATGGAAACGGATTCCACAGCTTAGTGTCAAGAAGGTGAAGTAGCTCCTACTGCGTCTAGCACTGTGGATCCTCAGGCTATTGAGGAGCCTCTGGTAATTAGACCTGAGGCATCTACTCTGGTGGTAGGTCTTGAGTCTGCATCTCAAATACAGAAGTCCCTTATTCTCCAAGGCTCTATAAGTGAAAATTAGTGCCTTGAATTTGATGCAACTGATCAAAGGGAGGCAGTGAAGCTGGCAAAGATGTGCAGACACAGATTGCTGAATCCGGACCTTGAGAATGAGGCAGGTGGCGGCATTCTGCATAATCTGCACTTTTTCAGAAGGTACACAGGCGAACCCAGGGTAAAGACTGTTGGCGTAGTCCAATTTAGCAGTGACAAGAGCATGGACAACAGTCTTACAGGAAGCCACAGGCACTAAATGGAGCATCCTTCTCAGAGACTTCTGCGTAGCAAAGCAGCTAGGTTAAACTGCTTTGACCTGTGGTTCTAATGATAGAGCTGCATTGAATTTGACACCCTAATTACTAACGAAGGACGATGGGGCGGGAGAAGCCCCCAACTCAGAAGGGCACCAGCTCAAAGGATCAGGGATTGTGCTTGTGCCAAAAAAGAGGATTTCCGTTTTATCGGAATTTAGTTTAAGGAAGATTTCATCCATCCAGTCGCATACTTCTTTGAGGCAGTCTTTGAAAGACTTAAGGGCATCAGAGGCTCCATCCTGGAAAGAAAGCAGCATATAATTACCTTTAGACACCGCCCTTTCTCCACATGCTTCTTAACTCCTGGTGAAGGCGGTAGATTTCCACCATCATGAGAGTCGCACTTTGGGCATCCCTCCCTGTCCAACTAGTCCTCAATCTGTCAGACAGGCCTATGTCATGGTGTACACACGTGATCCGCATTTCCTATGACTAAATCGGCATTAGGGATCCAGAAAACAGTACAGTTGGGTACTCAGGGCAGGGGTATAGAGCTTTGCCATGCAGAGGACTTTTCCGTCCCAACAATCTGTATGATCCTGGACAGAGGAGTCATGGCTGCCCACATCCTCCTGAACCTTTCAGAGGCATTTGATACGGTATCCCTCCACATCCTCTTCCGATGCCTCCATGAGAATGGAATCCTAGACCCTCTCTCTGCTGGATCTGCTCTTACCTGACTGGAAAAACACAGTTAGTCAGTCTGGCCCACTACTCATCGGTTAGCCACAACCTCACATGTGATGTACCACAAGGGTACTCACTCCGACTAACCCTCTTCAACATTTACATGGCCCTACTTGCCTGCATCATCATCACTCACAACATCAATGTCCCTTCCAACACCGACAACACTCAGCTGATACTCTCCCTCTAAGACAAGACTCCCAACATTCTGACCAAGTTTGCTGCATGCATGACCGAAATCACTGACTGTATGAAACCCAACTGTCTCAAAATCAATAGCGACAATACAGAAGTCGTGGCTGGCTGACCGGGGGCACACTCCCGCCCCCACCACCTGAATCAAGAACCTCTGCATTGTCTGTGACAACCACCTTAACCTGGCCTCCCAAGTCAGCTTCCACACCCTAAACATGGTTAGAAAAAACATCAAATGGCTCCATGCCAGCACCCAAAAATGCATCACTCACATCCTAGTCACTAGTGAACTGGACCACAGGAATGCCCTCTTCACCGGGATCAGCAAACAACTCACCAGACAAATCCAAACCAACTAGAACTTGGCAGCCAGACTCACAATCAACATCCCAGGCCACACGCATATCTCACTGCACCTCGGGCAGCTCCCCTGACTTTCAATACATAAACACGCCCAGTTCAAGCTCCTCATGCACACCTTCAGAGCACTACACAACAGAGGACCTGCCTACCTCAACAGCCACATGTAATTTTCTAAACGGACCAGGCACCTCCACTTTGCTGGACTCCTACTTGTACACATGCAAGGCATATGCAGAACCAGAATTGGTGGTCAGGCGTTTGCTCACATCACTCCCAAGGACTTGTACGACCTGCCTTTTTTACATCCAAGCCTCCTCCTCACTTCTTGAGTTCCGCAAGAAGCTGAAGACCTGGCCTGTTGAATAAGCCTGCTCGACAGTCCTCAGTAAGCCTGGCTGCACTTACTTCAGTGCTGAGATACTCTCCTGGGTGATAGTGTACTCTACATATTAACATAACATAACCTGTACCTGGCCTTGAATCACTGACTATGCCGCTATACTGCCATATGCTAGTGGGGCAGGTGCTCCGAACTCACCCTCTTTGCCTGCTTCCCCGCCACTTCACAATACTGCCACCAGACTTTAATAGTCACCTCTTCCATCCGAGATAAGTGGCCCTCTCCCTGCAATTGGATCCCTCTGTAGGTCTGTCCTGCTCTATTTACCATTGAATTGAGTGTCAGGGTGGCAGTGGGATACATCATTGCTGTGGAATGGGGAATTATTCAAAGGCCTAACTATACTGAACGTATCTTTGGACGGAGCTGCTGCGCTGCTTATGGGAACAACTCCTACTTGATATTCCTGTATAAATATGGACAAATTAATAATCTTCCTTCTTGGTGGATTTGGATTTCTTTACCCATTGATGTGGGGGTTAATATCCCTTTGATTGTTGTGCCTGTCAGTCATAAAAACATTAGCCTTCATATCTTCTACCATATGCACCACCTGCCAGAGTTCTCTTGCATATCCCTTGCTTATGATGAGGGCCTTGAAAACTTTGACAGTCCCTTAGGTTGGAGCAATCCAGATGTGATTCATTTTGCACTGACTCACACATGATTTTTCTGTGAGCACCGTAAGGAGAACATCACCAGTGTTTTCATTGGAAAAAGTGAATGTCACCTTTTTGTAGAGAACATTCCTTTCAAGTCACCCCTTTATGAATTCTGTCTTTCGACTGGACTATTGTTTTGTAAGCGCCATCAGCAAGGGGGCTATGCACATTTCATTTGTGGATCATGAAGGTATCAATAGCTGTCCTTAGACTGGATTGGGACCTGTTATCCTACAATGAGACACTTTGATGTCTACCCTTTACAGCGGAGGAGTTGTGGATGGGCTGCCTCATCTACAACTCAATTATTTTATGCCTTAATCCAAGCATATGGTATAAATGGTGCTTTAAATTAAGCAAGATGAAATGCTGAAATCAGGGAAAAGATTGCTAACTCATCGTATTAACTTAGTAGTAGATCAGTAAGACACACATGCCAAGATGCTAATTGAGAATAGAATAGAATAAGGTTTCATTTTAGCAGCAAAAGTGGGGATTTGTGCTACTGTAGGTTCTGAATGGTGCATCCATCTTCCTAAGACCTCCTATAGCATACACAACCAAATAGATCTCATTAGGGATAGCGCTAAGAGACTACACAAGCTTCTGTATGGACTCGATTTCAATAAAAATACCATCTGGATGAGGCTGGGTGGGATTTTTGGATAATGGGGAATGAAAATATTTGATGTAATCATAGCTAACATTTCAATTACGGTTGTATTTCTATGCTCTAATAAAATTAATAATGTGCAACACCCTAGGCACTTGTGCACGTAAGCACACAACCAACACCTTTTCGCTTGCTACCTTTGAGGATAATGAGGACAGTGATACTGAAGATGTAAAATGAACTATGGTGAAGGGGTATAGTCTTGGGTGGCAGGGAGGGGGATAACAGTATGGGAAGAGTAAGAATTAACCACCTCTAAGTTTGAGAGGTGGGATCACAGTTATGTTATAGGACTTATAGAGTGCATGGCTGCCCCAACAATGGGGCTTCCCAGCGCTAGGACTATAAAAAACTCAGTTGCAAATAGCAACACACCAAGGATGGGGGAAGGAGGCTAGATGGATAAAAGCCATGTTTTGAGAGATTGCCTGAAAAATAGATGATGTTGGGTGTTTCTGATGGGGAGTGGAAGTGCATTCCAGAGAGAAGGGGCCAGGGCACAGAAAGAGCGGACTACCGCTCTGACTCTCCTGACTCATGGAACAATGGCCAGGTTGAGGTTGGCAGAACGCAGAGAATGTGTGGACTGGGAAGATGAAATAAGCTGGTCCCCTGGGAGAAAAGAATCTTGTGGGCGATGCAGTGAGTCTTAAAATTAATACCCTTGTCCACGGGGATCAAGTGTATCCTGTGCAGAGGACCAGAGGCAGAACAGAACTTAGGAAGGGAGAAGAGCACAGTATACTGTTTATTGGAAATTGGGTTACTAGTTGAGAGGGGTGAAACCCTACTCAAGCAGCAGCCACAATTTCTGACAGAGTGAAGTCACAAGCAAACTCCAAATTAAGCTGAGCTTAATCCTCTGGTAGCTTGGCACAAAGCAGTCAGGCTTAACTTACAGGAAATGTGTAAAGTATTTATGCAGCATTTAAAACAACAATAAAGTGAAAACACAACACAAGAAAAATCACACACCAATTTAGAAAAATAGAAGAATATTTAACAAATTATTTGAGACCAGTAGAAAGCGCCAACTGTAGTTATCTGCTGGCGCCAGACCGGAACAAAGTCACAAGTTCAGGCTGACCGCGATGGAGTGTTGGCCGGCTACAGGGACCAAGTTAGGCCCACTGAACATAAGTACCTTAAATCCTGGTTGTGGAGTGATGCGAAGTCCCGCATCGAGGATGTGTCATTCATCTGAGGTGATGCGAGGTACTTGTGTGGAGATACATCATGCAGCAGCGGCTCTGAGGGAGCTGCAGTGGTGATGTGAGGTCTGTGCATGAAGATGCATCATGCAGCAGCGGTTCCGAGGAACTGAGGTGGGAATGTGAGGTCTGTGCGTGGAGATGCATCGCACAATTGTGGTTCCAAGGAGCTGTGGGGGCGATGCAATGTCCTGTGTGGAGATGCATTGTGCAGCGGCAGTTCCTAGGGGTTGCGGGCTGCAATGCAAAGTCCTGTGTCAGAGATGTGTCATATAGCGGTTCCGATGCGGAGTCTTGCGAGGCGATGCATCGTGCTGCGTCAGTTCTGCTGGGACCACAGATGGGCTGGCAGAGCACCTTCAGACCACTTTGAAGGGTCCAGGACTTGGGTGGCACCACTTTTTAGGAAAATAATGAATTCAGCAGTATGTTTATGTATCTTTATCTTCAACTCAAGGTCTTCTCACATTTTCTCTGTGAGAAGATCCTGTCTCCTGTCACTATATAGTTTTCTTAAATTAACTGGTTCTGTCACATGTTTATGCTCCATAGATTTATTTATATTGAGAGAAAAGCGTATAAGATTGTATTATTTTAGCATTACATGTTCTAGCTGGCTTGTTGAGCTCTGGATGGTTGAAATTGAAACTGTTGCCTTATTATTTGATGAAACAACTAAGAACAAGTGTTCACCTGGAACCCATCTTTAATACAATGCAAATATACAGACTTCTGTGCAAAATGAACAGCAAGTAAAAATTGAGCACACACGTATTCTGCAAGGACTACATCTTATCACAGACTTGAATAATTTTGTGATACCCAGAACTCCATTATTTCTTTATCAAATCCAATTCAGACGAACCGAAATTTTATTAAGAATCACACAAAAGGAAATAAACTATTATTGCACATCTAATAAGGTGAACAGTGAGGAGATTCAGAAAGGCACCCCAATTAAAAAAAAACAGAACCAGAGAGCAAAAGGGTTAACTTTTGAGACAGTATGTAAAAACAACACATTTTTCTCAGGAATCAGCCAGTTTTTAATTCGAATATACAACACCAAAGGTGAATACACCGTGTGCTCATTACACACAATAATGATCCGACTCCTATTACTGTAGACGCGTGCGTTTCGACCCTACGTGCAGATGCTAGGGTCTCATAAGGACAATGGAATACCCTGGAGAATGGTTGTGTCACTGAAGATTGGTCTGTTTCATTGCAGGGAGACCAGGTATATAAGGCACAGTTTCACTATGTGCTGACTTATGCAGGCCAAGCAGAAAATGGTGTTTGGAGAGATCGTCCTAACACAGGGCCATCAATGTAATAGTCATGAGTTCGGTATGCACTCTGTGTCGTGGCCCAACAAGGAAAACAAAACAGCAGTGTGGATAGAATGGCCAGAGGAAACAATGAATGAACCCTAGGAAACAATGAGTGAACCCTAGCAGCGTCAGGAATGCGATGTCCAATGAGAGATCTGTAGCTTCTCATTATTATTTGATGAGCCATTTCCTATTTTTGCATTAAACACACATTAGGTTCTTAGATCTCCCAACGTGTTGTTTTTTTTTTTAACACCTCTATTATTCAAACCCCTTCAAGACAACTTATTGTGGGGTTGTTCTGGGAGGCTGGGAGTTGGTGGGCATTCTGAGTTTCATCAAAGTGTATTTCATATCTGAACATTCTACTGTTTTCTAGTAACTGCTGCTAGTCAAGCTGACTGATATGCTGTGCTTTGTGCTGTATTTACTAGAATAAATCTTCCAGCACCCTCGGTATTTTTTTCGGTTGTATGTCGTTACAACCCATTCCGTTGCAACGCATGCCTTTACCACGCATGCGTTACAACGGAATGCTATTTCCACGCATAACCTTTACCACGAATATTCCTTTACCACGCATACCTTTACAACGATTTTCGTTGTAAATTTATGCATGGTAAGGGCATACTCTTGGTAAAGGTTATACACCTCCCCTGTACCCTTACATGACCCCCCAGCCCCCAATCCTTCTTATAATTACCCCTGCCCTGAACCCTCAATCCTTATATATATATATTTTTTTAAACTAAAATTCCCTTACCTCTTCACGTCGTCTCCTCTCCTTCATCTTCCTTGGTGACGTCGTAAAGAGGTAGCGGAAGTTTCTTTCCGTTTCCTCTCAAATGACGCCGATTGCCTCCACTTCGCGACGTGACATCAGGTTCGTTTTTTTTGGGGGGAGACCCCCAAGCCCCCTTTTTTTCCCACGCTTTATTTTTTATTTTGGGGGAGACCCCCAAGCCCCCTTTTCTAATTTTAGCCTTTACCACACATGCCTTTACTACGTATCTCGTAGTAAAGGTATGCGTGGTAAAGCGTTCGTAGTAACCACGCATGCGTTGTAATGCATGCGTGGTTAAGGTTTGCGTGAAACGGCCGCGTTGTAGTGGCCGTTTCCCATTTTTTTCAAACTTTGTTTGTAGTGTCTGCTGTATAATATTAGATAGTAGTGAATGATACGTCAAAATTGATGCATGTAAGTAATAGCATTAATGTTAGGAATGTTGGGCCTGATTCACAAAGGTAAAATTATACTTTTGTGGAAGTTTACGTTTGTTTGACATTCAAATACTCCAATGTAATAGTAAGTGTACGACTGTGAGGGCTACACAGTTGGGGGCGGAGAACTCAGCACATAAGATAGACATGTCGTATCTTTTTATGTGGAGATTTCCCCGCCCTGAGTGCGGAGTCTCCACAGTCGTAAACTTACTATTAAATCGAAGTTTGTGAATTCCACAACAAGCGTAAACTTATGCAAAAGTGTAACTTTGCCTTTGTGAATCAGGCCCCGAATATTCATGTCTCCAATCATATATTTACACCATAGACATCATTAAATTATCTCTGTTTCATTGACCTCATACTACTGCATCAGTGCGCCATTTGTTTCTAACTATGTGCAGAACTTTCGTTAGAGGTGTTATCTCTCAATAAATAAATACAAAACCATATAAATAGCTAATATTATGAAAGCCAATAACAGCGGAGAATGAAAAGCAGTTCACCAACAAACATAAGTGAAGCAAACATTACCTGCAAACATAAATAACAAAATAAAAAACAAAAATACCTCGAAATGTTCAAATGGCATTTACATGCATTTTACTATACTGAGGGCCACAATAAAGTGCATTGACCAGGATTTAGATTTTGGGGCGTGGACAAATATTCTCTCCACCTCATAGATTAGACCTATTATTACAATTAATGAGAAATGAGCAAGGAGGGCAAGCACGTTCTCCAGAGATAATTGGGACAGTTGAATCACTATACTCTTCACCAAGGAGGGAATGTCTTCGGCAGTCAGATCTTTTCCCTTTTAAAGGCAAATGATTTTCCATTGATCAATGAACTTTTTCAGAAGGAAAGGGAGAAAAAACTGCAAATAACTAATTTAGTTAAAATGAACACTCTTTGATGTGAGCAGCATCTCCTCGTCTTTCCTCCTCGGTGGCGATGATGCAGTATTGATCTAAAGATCCATACGGATCATACCGTGGAGGCAGGTGGGTGGCGGGAGCCGCAGTGAGCCTTTATTTCCATCAGAATAACCCAGAAAGTGATTCATTGTCCCGGATTTTATGATTTGCCAACACGACATTTCTCAAATTGCCGGTGGATCGGAATCCTCTTGCGCACAGAAGCAGACAGGAGTTTAACGAAGCAATTTGGGGATTTGCAAGTGATTTATGGCGGATATCAGCTACTTTGTTGGACAGTAACTTTGCAATTCTGAAATGGTATTGGAGCTTCTCAGATTGATTTGGATATGTTAATGTGCCTCCCCCAAGGGAGCTAGTGTAGTGACTTGATGGAAAGATCCTGTAATGTCCACAGTAATAGCTCTGATTTAGAAGCTAATGCTCTACTGATCTCTGGGAGTTCCTCTTCCAGCTTTATAGATGTTATGTTTTTTAGGTTGGGGATTTCTCCAGAGCTGTTAGCAAGGCTAGGTAGGGTATTTTCATACTATCAGAAAAGCTTTGACTATTACACTAAACAAGAATACTATCCTCTCAATGTAGGTAATCCTATGAAAGAAATTGATTTTTTGAACTTATAAAATGTTTGTGCTGTTGGGAACATAGGCATATGTACACCTTGTTTTATGTGGGACCATAAATTAAAATCATGGCATTTTTCAAAAACCTTTAATATAATTTTAGGGTTAGCTCTTAGGGGCAGATTTACAAGCCCCTTGCGCCACTTTTGCGTCACTTTTCCCATGTTAAAAATGACGCAAAAGTGGCGCAAGGGGCTTGTAAATCTGCCCCTTAGTATTTTAGGATCTTTGGTGACTTCTAGTAAGTAGATCCTCAGATGAGCCAGTGTGTGGCCATGACCAAGCCTAGGCAGTCAGGCATGGTTAAAACCTTGGTGGCATGACACTAATTACCAGTTCAAGTCAGCCAGTATCCCATGCCTTTTCTCATTAGAACTTTTCTCTTTTCCAAGTGCCCATTTGCTTTCCTGTAAGTTCACCACAGCCCGTTTTGCACAAAGTACCCAGGGGGAACACAGTGATTTGCACCTGCTTTTTTGGGCACTTTGTTACTACAAAATGGATCGCAGATGCATTTGCAGCCTCTTCTGTGATATTAATTGTTCTGGTGCAAAATGTGTGGCAGAGGGATCTATAGCAGATTTTCCCTCATTTGCATAATGGCAGGGTTCAGGCAAATGAGGATGTATGTTTGCCTCTGCGCCTGTGCCGTATTACAGACGTGGGCCCAGGGGCAAAGGAGACAATGAGAGGAGCAATACCTGCGCACCACATATGAGGTGACACACAGTTGGTGTGCACAAGAGAGTGCTTCAAGGGAGGAGAACAAAGGGGTACCAGGGTCAGCACTGTCATTCGCCTGCAGGTGGGTGCTCTTCTACCACCATGTGGGAAAATTCTTGCCCCCCTCTTCACAATGCGGACAGGGCTCTGTTTTTCACTGATGTTCTCTCCCCAGCATAAACTGTCAGAGTTCTGCCTGCCCTAGGGTAGTGCATTTTTTTGGTAATTGGGTGTAGGTGTACCGTCCAGGTCTGTGCTGGGTGCCCCTATTTAAGCATGCGTTGCAGTGCAAACCAGGACTGTGCACCCAAAATTTAATTTGTTGCCAGGCTGTTATAATCATTGAAGATACAGCTCTAAACAGGTCCTCTCTTGAACGAGTTACATTTGGTGTACTTTGGAGATGTGCATGAGTGAGCTCTTCTCACAAGGAAGGCTATATGGAAATAGACAAAGAATGTCACTCTGGAAACAGATTTCTTATTTAACACAAATCCACTCTGGGAGGATTTATGTTGCAAACCGTAAATTCTATTTTAATCCACATGCTTTAATATTTCTAAATTATAGGTGGTAAGCACTTAGGGGCCTATTACAATGTCTGGCAACCGTCTCGATGTGAAATTCGACCGACCATAGGTCAGTGGTTCCGCACCTCCTATTACAATGCAACCGCACATGGTATAATCGCAAACTCCCATTTCTCTATGGGAGCTTGTGCTGCGGTTGGAAACCAGCCACAACACAAGCTCCCATTGAGAAATGGGAGTTTCTGTGAATCCCTGCACCGGGGGGGGCACCATAAGTGCCCCCAGGTCCCCAACCGGAGGCTGCTTAGGGATGGGGGCCCTCAAGTCGCTTTCCGACATTCTTTCCATGTCGGAAAGCCCAACATGAAAAGCCTGTCTGAAACCGACATCATAATCCCGACAGCCTAAACGCCGTCCTAAAGAGATTATGAGCAGGCTCCGATTGGCTGAGGGGCTCCTTGAGCCCGTCGGAAGCCAGCTGGAATGACCAGCTGGTTTAAACTCTGACTGCCTTCTTTGTAATTAGGCGGTCGGACTTTAAACCAACGATGTTGGTCGGAAAGTCTCTGACCTGTGGTCGGAGGCTTTCCGACCAACATCCTAATCAGCCCCTTAGTGTTTTGTGAGTCAGTGTGGGTTCCAGAGTGAGGGTCATTCTAAAGGAAAATATATAGAGAAAGTACAGTGTGTTGCTCAATGTTTTGGTCTTGCATCCTACCTCCAAGGAGAAGCAGAATAGTTCTTAGTTTATGTGTACAACTTGATGCCTTGGCCACTTAGACATATGTGCGCAGTTCTATTTTAAATTGCTTCTATTTCCATAGAGACTAAAATTGGATGTGATCTTGGAGTGGGAGCTACTGTAATCTGTTTATCTGTATATTTTTTATTTAGTATGAACATTTAGGAGTCGAACAACACATTACAACTGCTATAGATCAGAAAAGAGTGTACAGCTTTCCTAGTATTTCATGGTTGATTCACTTTAAATCAAAGGGCTTGAGTCAGAAAAATCCTGAAACTAAGATACTTTGGCTGGCCATCAGGCTCAGGGACACAGTATTTCAGAGTCAGTGACCTTAAATACTCAGGGGCATATTTATGGGAAAGTCACGCAGCGCAGCAAGTTACCTTGCTATTCTGTGTGACTGGGAAAGGGCAGGAATGCGCTGTATTTAAAAGAATGTGGCACATTCCTGCCTTTGTCCCTGCTCTGGTGCCATTTTGGCTGCCTAGCGCCAATGCATGCCCCCATGCACCATGGTGCAAGGGCGCCTGTGTTGCAGGCAGAATAGTTTTTGTGCAGGAAGGGGCAACTTTCTGCACAAAAACAATCCTGAGAGGCATATTCCTCTTTCTATCTGTGCTGCAGAATGCAGCACACATAAAAACAGGAAGTAAGGAGGAGCAAAAAAGATATTTCTCCTCGTTATGCCTCCCCTGGGAAGGCGTATCTTTTTGGTGCATTCCCAGGTCTACCACTTTTAGTAAATCTGGGAATGCGTCAAAAATCATGGGAGTTGTGTGGGAAAACCCATGCAATGCCCATGGAATGCCGTCCCAGGGCAGAGTGAAGGAATGCAGCGCTTTGTGCTGCGTTGCAGACTTATGAAGCCACTCCTTGTGTGGCTTCATAAATCACATTTTGGGCTTGCCGCGTGCTTGACGTAACTCCCCTCAAAAATACATCTCTCAGAGATCTGCATGTGTATTTGCCACCTGAATGGTTATTAGTGAATTAAGTGAATTGTGGCTGATCAAAAGTTCTTCGCTGTCATTTTCCAAGGGGACAGTTTTTGAAGAAACTCATTGCTTTTGCACTAATATGCTCTGTTGGCTTAGGAGCATGTAGAAGAGCTTTAGGAAATCCTCAAGTAGATTTCTTTACAGAAGTTCGATCATGCTATTCTTCTGCCTCTGGTTATCTCCACTCGCTGGTCAAATATGTGGGGAGAGGATAATTTCTGAAGTGTAGACAACTAAAGGCAGATTAGATTTACGGTTACAATGCAAGGTAAAATTTAAACATCAATTTCTGTATATTTGGTTTTTATTAGGTAGTTGGTGGGCCTTTCCGGTTAATTGCCTAATAGAATGGGTGTGGATTTGAATATCTTCAGTATTAGTCCTGGCCCCTTGATAAACCTCAGTAAAAAAATGTTGTCCAGAGATTTTTATCTATGGTTTGTGATTTTGTATCATTAGAAAAGTAATTTAGCTTGGGTAGACATTGCTAATCCTCGCCGACTATTTCTGGACGACATTTTTAAAAATGGTGGATGTGTTGCAGTGATGATGTAATATTTCGGGAACAATGAGACGTATATACTTCATTTTGGTGTCAAAACATAGGTTTTGGGAGTCAAGTAGTATTATAGGGACAGAAAATAACTCCTCAGAGCAACCCTTCTGCCATTTTCCAAAATGGTGGCTCTATAATGATGTGTTTAAACCATCACATTGGTAATTTATTTTAATATTGTTTTGTTTCAGGTTTTCCATTGATTCAAATTCGTAAACATGAGCAAAGCAGGTGTTGCTATCTACAAAATCTGAGGACCCCTTCAACAAAGAAAAATGTGTCATATGCCAAACTAATATGAAAGGAAAGCTAACATCAATGGTGGCTGGACAGAAGAAAGTTCGAGATGCCTCAGAAATACGGCAAGACGCAGTTCACAGAAGATTGAAATTGATGGGTGAAGAGGATCAAACAATTTGTCATTGTAACAACAAGTGCTGCAAGTTGTATACAATGGAGAAAGCCTGGAAAAAAGTGTCAAAAAATAGTAACCAGTGAATCACAACAAGAATCTGAGGGGCATATTCACAAGGACTTATCGCCGAGTTATCCCCACCTTAACGCATCAAAAGTGGAGATAGATTTAACGCCCCATTCACAAGCGGGTGCAAACTGCAGACATCGCCAGTATTCCCGCGATAACTGCCGCAAAATTTATCTCCATGGGTGACACCACCAACTAACCCTAATGAGATGCAGAGTAGGCGTTCCCGTGCAAAAACTCACGAAAACACCACAACACCACTTTCACAACAGACTGCCAGATCTGCGATGTGAACCAAAAACAGGCGATAAGCCACGGTAGCAGCAGGGAATTAACACCTGCCTTCTGCTGGTGTTAAGCAGGACGACTACCTGCAGTACGAAAGGGAGCCCAGCCCAGAGCCACATCGGAAGACCCACAGATGCCATGGAGCCAATGATCATGCAGCTCGGAGACCCAAGAGGGCCACAACACCCACCGCCACCACTCCCAGGCCCCCCCCTGGATCCCCCATCCCGGACAAACACATACCGTGCACGACACAAGAGCCACAAAAAGCGCATGATGTCGCACAATGACAAAAAGAAACACACATGTGTGGTCAGAAGAACGAGAAACAGTCACTCATCATTGAAGTAACAACCAAAAACTTTATTGAAATACAACACAAAACACCAATGCGGAAGACTCCTGTCGGGTCCGTCCGGGACAATCTTGATGTCACAGCCTGGAAAATAAAGCACAAAATGAGAACGTGTGTCATGCCCACATCAAAGGAGCGAGACACAGAGAAACAGAGAATGAAAGAAAGGCAGAGAGACAAAGAAAGAACGGGAGAGAGAGAGAGAGAGAAGGAAAGGAAGGGAGAGAGAGAGAAGGAAAGGAAGGGAGAGAGAGAGAGAGAGAAGGAAAGGAAGGGAGAGAGAGAGAGAGAGAGGGAGGGACACTGCCGCCCCCGCGCACCCAGGCACCACTGCTCACCTGCTGCCACCGGTGTGTCTCCAACCACGAGTCGGTATACACTGCAAGCCACCAGGTCTGCAATCTGTAATCGAGGCCAGAGTCAATCATGGCAGAGTCCATCTCACTGCACACGGCAACAACGCCTGTCCGTCCCTGCGCACACATGCAGCCGCACCCTACCCCCTCCCGCCGGCCAGCGCTGGCTGTCTGCCCTTGCGCACCCAGGCCCCACTGCTCACCTGCCAACAATGGTGTGTCCACCAGTGGGCACACCACCTGCCCGTGCAAGCTCCAGGCCCCGGTCCCGCCACCATGGCATGCTCCACATCATGCGGACCCGCACCGCGGCCCAGCAGGTCCCACACATGACGCTGAGTCCTGAAGCATCAATGGCATAGACCACATCAGTGCACACGTCATCATCGCAGGCTGCACACCCGCTCAGCAATTTCGGTGCCACTAACCCTGTGCAACCCCAGTCAGCGCCACATGGTGGTAGGCCCGTGACGGCCGCAAGGCTTTGAGTGCCACTAACCCTGTGCAACCCCAGTCAGCGCCACGTGGTGGTAGGCCCGTGACGGCCGCATGGCTTTGGGTGCCACTAACCCTGTGCGCAACAACTCATGGGCCCTTTATGATTGAGAATCGTGGAACGTCCATCATCCAGTCACCTCCGGCAGTGGGGAATGTGACGTTGTCGGCCCCTTATGTTGGCGGGGTCACATGGCCTGTGACGCCTGTGCCGGATGGGTGTGGTGTGTGTGCAAACCTGCCCTCAGGGAGTGGCCGTGACATGCTGACAACTAGACCAGTGACCTGCAGACCACTAGCGTGTAAACCTGCGACATGTAGCTATGTGGCCCCCCCCTCGGAGCGGAGTGGTCTGGCCTGGCGTACGCCGGACCATCGCAGTGCGTGCAACAATGACTCGGGGGCTCTGGGCGTGATTCATTCCATGTCCGGACAAGGAAGTGACTAATGTGTGTGTCCCTGTTGTAGTGTCTACGGCACCCGGAACGCAATCGGCAATGTAGCACACTGTGATGGAATCCCACTAGATGAGCATCATTGACGTTAGGGGGAGTCACTGACCCTACATTCATACTTGAATGATGAAAGACATGACACAGCAGTGCGTTTCTGAATGTTTAATGCACATCCAGTGGAGTTGTGCAGCTGGAGCAGTACATGGCCATGCCAACCCCACTTCACAATATGGGCCCGTGGAGGGCCAGCCAGAGTCCATCGGGGAATGACAAGTACAGCGGAAGAGGAAGAGTACAGTCCGCAGTCTGGTCGCCGTGTCATTGGTCACCAAACAGGATATGGCAGTCCATGTCGCGGTCCAAGGTGAGTGCAGCAGAGTGTATCGGGGGTCAGTGGAAGGTCATGGGGCCATGTGCGGCACCAAGCAGCAACAGGCCAGGTGGCGGAAATGAATGCTAGTGCCTCCTTCTGATCTCAATCCCATCCACGTCCTCGTCCTCGTATGTGTGCTCTGCCTCACCTGTGGGTGGTGCAGTTCCGACTGCAGCACTGTGTGCCACTGACACATCAGGGGCCGGAGGTGGATTGTCGGCTGCACTGTGTGGCAGTGACACATCAGGAGCCGGAGTGGAAATGTCTGCCGCACTGTGAGGCACTGACACACCAGGGGGCAGAGATGTGGATGGTGTAGGAGCAGCAGCATTCATCTGCGCCATGCCTTGTGGCAGCAATGCCATGATGAGGATCTGCAGGGCATGGTAGATCCCAGCTACATTTTGCTGATGTGCAGCGGTGGCTGCCATCCTTTCCGCCTCCATCCGCACCATGTCCTCCATGAGCCTCCGCATGTGTGCCAGCTCACGGCTGAGATCGCCGGAGCCACTCTGAGCGGACAGGTGTTCTTGTCTCCGAGTCATGACTCCAGCGATGTCAGCCAGGGCTCGTTGGAGACCATGGAGCGGCCTGTGGGTGTCCGTTAGGGACTGGAGGTGGTCCCTGATGTGACTTAGACACCCATGGATGGCGTCAAGTTTGGTAGCCATGAGGTCGAACCCCACCCGCACCTGCTCAGCCATCTCCCTCTGGCCCTCCAACACACGGCGTTGGTAGGCCATGTGTTGTTCGTGGGGTCCTGGGAGACAGCCGGGGTTGTGGGGGACTCCTGCTGGGTGGTTTGTGGAGTGGGTGGGGTCTCCTCGATGCAGCTGGGTTGCCCTGGTCCCTGAGGTGATTGGCGGATAAGTTCAATGATGTCTTGGAGAGCTTGGGTGTCGATGCTGGGGGTGTCCTCCTCGTCATCAGTGAAGAGTGGCTGGGACTGCTCTTCAGGAGGTGTTGACGGTGCCTCTGCAATGTGAAGGGGAGATGCTGTATTACAATGTGTCCACATGTATGTAGCCGCATGGTACATGTTCACATTCAGACAGCATGGCAATGTACATTGTGACAGTCTGTAGATCAGGGCCATGATCCAGAGTCATTGTGGGTGAGCACTGTGCTCTGCTTGATTGTGCATGTGTGCCATTGTGGCCATCTCCCCCCGTCCCCCCAGTACCTGGTGGTTACTCACCCTGTTGCTGTTGTGTTGTGTCATGTCGAGCAATGTCCGCTCCCCCGACTCCTGCCACGGTCTCCACACTGATGACTGTCGACACCAGCTCCTCCATGTCATCCAGCTCCAGCTGTGGCGCTGGGCTCCCACCTCCAGTCTGCATTGCTGCCTTCTGGTTGCCTGCGAGTTTCTCCTTGGTTTTGCGCTTGATGTCAATCCATTGCCTCTTGACCTCGTCCATTGACCTCTTGTGCTCTCCGACGGCATTCACCTTGTCCACGATGGACCGCCATATTCCATTTTTGGTGCCCAATGACACGTTGGAGGTGACGAACAGTTCTTGATGGTGTTCCATCACCTCCGTGACCAGGATCCTATTCTCCTGCGGACCGAACCGCCTCTTCCTCTTCTTCTTGTCCTTGCCCTTCCCTGTCCCCGAGGTCCCAGGCTGGTCGTCCGGGGTGCTTGTGGGGTTCTGCTCGTCCTCTGCGCCTGCTCCGCTGCCTCCTTGGTGCTTCGGTGTTGATTATTTTGTGTTTGTGTGTTTTTTCTACTTTTGTAGTGATTTTCCCGCCTGTTGTGTGTGTATTGCAGGCCTGGCACTGCTTATCGCTGATTTCCTCATCGCACGGTTTGGCCCATCGCACATTTTTTTGCGTTGGGGTTTGTGTTTTTATCTCCGTCGCGGTGGTTGTATCGCAGACATTGGCCGCGTTTTTGGCAAACTATCGCATGGTACCGCCGTGTTGTGAATTCCACGTTAACACAGGGTTATTTTCCCGCAATAGACTGCGATGTGTAAAGTTGCATTAACATTTTTTGGAGATGTTTAGCGCACGTTCTTGTGAATATACCCCTGAGTCTTCTGAGAAAGCGACGACAACCAAACCCAATGACCATCCACTTAGAAGATCGATAGCTACACCTTATCCACCTCCAACAACTGATCAGAAAGCAGAGGATCTTCAATGTGTTATCTGTGGTTTAGCCAGAACCAGAGCCAAAGGGATTGACGAAAGAACAAAGTACAGAGTATGTGAGTCTCATAGGGCAAAACAAGGTGTTTTTATATGCAGCTAGTTTCTTCAAAGATGAATTTTTCAGCTGAGTAGCTGATCTAAACAGTGAGGTGAATGTATTTGCAGCAGATTTGTTTGTCCACCCAAACTGCATGGGTGCATACATTCGAAAATATGAATGTACAATGAGTTCCCACCAGTAACATAACCGCCAGCCTTCAGTTAAGTTTGCACTATTTGAAAAAGAAAATTAAGTTTTAAAGCCACTCTTCAGTGCTGGCTATGGGTTCACACTCAGTGAGATCAGAAAAATAATGGTCAACATTGAAGACAGCTCACTGCAACACATCCGCAAATTTTAAAAATGTTGTCTAGAAAAATTCAGCCCGGGTCAGCAATGTCTACCCAAGCTAAATTATTTCTCTAATGAACTAAAAACACAAATCTAAAATTAAAATCTCTGAACAACAATTGTTTTACATAGGTATCTCAGGGGGGCAGGATTATATATGCTTGATGGTCGTTTGGTTCACTTCTAACACTTGTCTTAACACATGCATGCAGATGTTAAAGAACAATATAGGCGATACCTGTCTAACTCACCGTGGTCCTCGCAGAGATCATGCTCCAAAAAAATAACCTTGGCTTGTTATCGCTGACTGAAGAAGCAGGAGCCGATCCACTGTAGGGCAGAACAGGCCACCTGGCCGATTCCTCTAGTTCTCAGTAGACCGCTGTGATAAACCGCATCATAGACTAGGTAGAGAGAGACCTGGACAGCTTGTTAGCCATCATTCATGGTGATGAGGAGATCCTTTTGCTTGGTAGGATAGCTTTATTTCCTCCTGTTGACCTGAAGCCATTTTTCTCATTGTCAAATATATAGGGGCATATTTACACCCTATCGCCACAGGTACGCCACTTTTATCGACATTCCTGTGGCGAGAGGGGCTTTGCCTTATTCACAAGGCAGCATTAAGCCACTAAACGTGGCTTAACGCCGCCTTGTGACTAAGGCACCCTTTCATGCTATGCTTAGCGTGAAAGAGGTGGGCAATTGGTGCTGAGGTGGGAGTTCCGCCGCAGCACCCAATGATTTTGACGCTGCCTCATATTTACAAGGGTGGCGTAAATATAGGGCAGCGCCAAAATTAAGACCAGGGAAAACCTGGTCTTAAACAGGCGAAACGGGGAGAAATGCTTTATTTCTCCTCGCTTTTGCTGCTTCTATGTGTGCTGCATTGTGCAGCCATGTATGATTGTTTATGTGCAGGAAGGTGTCCCTTCCTGTACATAAACAATCATTTTTAAAATGATGAGTTGCAACTTCTATCGTGCTACACAAGCAGCACACATAGAAGTTACAAATAGCCATTTATGATTGTTTATTTGCAGGGAGGGACACCTTCCTGCACATAAACAATCATTTCCCACAACGCAGGCACCCTTGCACTATGGTGCAAGGGTGCCTGCGCTGGTGCTAGGCAGCTAAATTTAGCACCAGTGCATGGAGAAACGCAGGGCTGCACCATATTGTTGTAAATAGGATGCAGCCCTGCGTTTCTAAAGTGATGGAGCGAGGCGTTAGCCTTCTTGGCTTAACGCCGCGCTCCGCCACTTTAGTTGTAAATATGCCCCATAGTTTTATTCCACATAATCATGCAGTTGTGTCCCTCTTTTTAGTACTTTTGTGGTGAATGGGAGCTGTCTAATACTTCATTTGTGTCAGGCGGTCACCTATTCCCTATTTCAAGACTAAAGGGATGATTGTGCGTTTAAAGACACAGCCTCTGTTAGAGGTCATTGACAAGTCTGATGCTTTCATTTTTATGGACTGTTATCTTGTCCACTTCCACACATTTAGAGGAGAGGAAGGTGTATTTTAGCAGGGGTGCAAAGGAGGGTGGTCAAGAGTGGGTGAGGCAGTGGAGATGCTGCGTGGCTCTTTGAGTTCGATTTACAGATTTCAGAGATATTTGACTCAAAAAGCATCAAGATATCTTTGCGGTGCTGTTGGGGCGAGCTAATGTTTTTTCCAATTTTTTTAGGTTGGTAATTTCCTTGAATGTACGAGGATCGTGGCCTTCAGAATGCCTTTGACGATGTGTTCCTTTTTGTTACCTGATGGCTTTGTAGCAGCAGCCACATGTGCATCCTGTACTTTATGTTGTGAGCTTCAATCTGCACTCTAAGCAACTGGCATTCCCCTTCTGTTACTTTCTATTCATAAATTCGTATAGCACAAACTTGGCCCAGATTTAATAAAACTTGGGGCCAATTTTGTGTTACAAAAGTGAAGGAAACCCAAAGGGAAAATGTCGTGGAGGTATTTACATTCCAGCACAAATTAGGATTTGCACCCACCCATGGGTTTTGACTCAAATCCCTACCTTCTAATTTTAGCAGACAGGAATTTGCACGAAAATCTTACCCCTCTTGGTGGCAGGTGCAACTGGTGAGCAAGTTTTTAATCTTTAATATTTTTCCAACTTTACTTGTCTGCTGCACTGTACAGCACACAAACAAAATGGGGAAAGTGTTAAAACATTGTTCTTGAACAAGCTCCAACACCAACGACATCCCGCCATCGCAAGCCCTGTGCGATTCCCTCGCCACCTTCTTCCACCGCAAGATCGCCGACATCCACGACAGCTTCAACACCCAGACAGCCCCAACTAAGATCGATGCACCAGACCCGCCGCACACCATCGACCACGAACCCTTGCCAGCCTGGGCCAGCGTGAACATCGATGACACCATCAAGACCATGAGCACAATACACTCCGGCTCCCCGTCAGACCCTTTTCCGCACCACATCTTCAACAAAGCCAGCAGCTCCATCGCACCCCACCTGTGCAACGTTATCAATCTCTCCTTCGAGACCGCGACCTTCCCAGAGAGCTGGAAACACGCAGAGATCAACGCCCTACTCAAAAACCCAAGGCGGACCCGAGAGACCTCAAGAACTTCCGGCCCATCTCCCTGCTTCCGTTCCCAGCCAAGGTCATCGAGAAGATCGTCAACAAACAGCTAACCCGATACCTCGAAGAAAACAGCATCCTGGACCCATGCCAATCAGGGTTCCGCAGCAACCACAGCACGGAGACTGCCCTCATCGCCGCCACCGACGACATCAGGACCCTGCTGGACAACGGTGAGACCGCAGCCCTCATCCTACTGGACCTCTCCGCCGCCTTCGACACTGTCTGCCACCGCACTCTACGCGCACGCCTCCACGACGCAGGGATCCGAGACAAGGCCCTGGAATGGGCCACCTCCTTCCTCACCGGCAGAACCCAGAGAGTCCGCCTCCCACCATTCCGATCCGAAGCCTCCGAGATCATCTGCGGCGTACCCCAGGGATCATCCCTCAGCCCAACACTGTTCAACATCTACATGGCCCCGCTCGCACGCATCGCCAGACAGCACGACCTCAACATAATCTCCTACGCCGACGACACTCAACTGATCCTCTCCCTCACCAAGGACCCCCTCGCCGCCAAATCCAACCTCCATGAAGGAATGAAGGCCGTCGCCGATTGGATGAAGATCAGCCGACTAAAGCTGAACACGGACAAGACAGAGGTCCTCATCCTCGGCTCCAACACTCAGCCTGGGACGACTCCTGGTGGCCTACGACACTGGGAGCAGCCCCGACACCCACCGACCACGCACACAACCTGGGAGTCATCCTCGACTCAACGCTCTCCATGGCCAAGCAAGTCAACGCAGTCTCCTCCTCCTGCTTCAACACCCTCCGCATGCTTCGCAAGATCTACAGGTGGATCCCGACAGACACAAGAAGAACAGTCACCCAGGCCCTCGTCAGTAGCAGACTTGACTATGGGAACGCCCTCTACGCGGGAGCCCCGGCCAAGCTCATCAAGCGACTGCAACGCATACAAAACGCCTCCGCACGCCTGATCCTCGACATACCACGCCACAGCCACATCACCCCCACCTGAGGAACCTGCACTGGCTCCCCGTCAACAGGAGAATCTCCTTCAAACTCCTCATCCACGCACACAAGGCACTCCACAAGACTGGCCCAGCCTACCTCAACAGACGACTCCTCTTCTACGTCCCCAACCGCCAGCTCCGCTCCGCCGACCTCTCCTCGCCACCGTCCCTCGCATTCGAAGAACAACCACCGGCGGCAGATCCTTCTCACACCTCACCGCCAAGACCTGGAACACCCTTCCACTAAGCCTACGACAGACCCAAGACCTGCTGACCTTCAGGAGACTACTCAAGACCTGGCTGTTCGACCAGTAGCAGCAACCCCCCTCTCCCCAGCGCCTTGAGACCCTCGCGGGTAAGTAGTGCGCTCTACAAATTCTGTGATTGATTGATTGATTGATTAAGGGTTCCCATATCCAGTAGATATGGCACTGGTCTGCTCTCTCCCGTTCATGTGGCGCAGAAACTTTGATGTGAAAAGTTAGCAATTCTGACCATTGGTCCATAGAGCAACTCTTTATAGAAGACACTAGGTTACAAACAATGGTACGATAATTCAAGAGCATTCAACCAAAAAACAGTACTACACACCAACTCTGCCCCTAAACCCTCCCTAGAGTATTATAAAAAGATGGATAACATTACACATGGAAAAGGTTTACCATTTTTGGTGGCATAGTCCTATGTTTTTAGCTTGTTTAGCGAATCCCTGTGCAGAAGGTTAGAAATGTTGATGTGTAATATATTTGAGGAAGAGTATATGACTACGACGCACATGAACAGGACATTCAAGCCAGCTACCAGAGTTGTCCAGTACCACTCTCTGTTGCTGAACCCACATTGATATTTTTAGAGTAGTTACAGTAAAGAATTGGCAATGCAGTACCTTGAAAGTCCAGGAAGTATGTGGTTAGCAGCAAGGAGACATGATTCAGAGGTGTTTCGCAAAGGATGCGAGTGAAAGAGAGGGAGTGTTTGGGCTGGAACCTCCTGATACCATCTTAGATTGGGAAATTCTTGGAGATTCTACTCTGAGGCCCCAGTGTCAGTCACCAACCTCAGGAAGAGCCTGGCAGGTCCTTCACTCTGCTCTGGGGAGATCTTTTGAGGGCCCATGTGGTGACAACACTTGCATGAGAATCTCACCAGCAGCCAGTGCAGCGTGGAGAGTGTATAGTGAATATTTTAGAAGTGAGAAAGGCATTTCTGCTTCGGAGCAGCTGTTTTTTGCACTACTGAAACCTCTGTGCCATATCAAGAGGAAGTTCGGCATAACGGATGTCCAATAAATAACACTGTATACCTTGGACGCCCAAAAAAGTTCTTTGCCAGGCTGCAAAGGCTCAAAATCAGACAGCCAAACTCTGCCTGAACCTGAAGAGGTGAGACCACATAAAGCCGGCTTAAAAGTTCTATATTGGCTCCCAGTAGAGGCTAGGATCGCGTTTAATGTACTCTGCACCACCCTAAAGGAATACATTGATCAAGAAATGTACAAGGCAAACACCCCAATCCCCACCATTGCTCCTAAAAGGACGCTGCACTAAATACAGTGCATGTATTTGCCCAAATAACAAACTTCATGCAACAAGAAGAGAGAAATCGAATTAAACTCGTTGAACGAGGACATACATTACTCGTATAACCACAGATCTTGCATTGCATGGATGTGCCTAGCTCAGTGAGATAAACCGTGTGATGTGCAAGTCCTGAGTTCAAATCCCAGCAAGTCCGACTCAGGCTTCCGTCCTTGGTAAACTAAATACCAATCAATACATTGCGCGAAAGTAACGTTTTATTTACTGGGCGTACGTGCACCATGAAGGGTTATGTAAAAGATACCAAGTTATTATTTGAAGGAAATGCCATTTCCTTCCAACCCCGCCCACTCCAGCTGTATGTCTTGTTACCTAGGCGTAGTTGAGCCTTGAGAAATGACACTAATAGGAGAAAACACCTGAAAATAGCACTCCAGACAATATTGCCGCCAAGTCTGGGCCACACGAGCGCAAGGGAAAAGCTGTGATTTCACGCTAACACCGAAACTGGCCCGAGAACCGGGGGTCTGTTGTTTCTCTCGTATGAAACGTGTGGGGCGAGAAAGACAATATCTGACTCTTTTCTTCTGAGATCACAGCAGAGATATATCGGATCACAGGGTAGAGGGCTGGTAACTTCCGGTCAAACAGCGCAACACATTCCACAAGTGCTACACGGTGTCACACCAAGACAATAACACAAGTTTGCATTGAATCCTGAATGCCAGAGTGCACTCTGGAGGAGGCAGCAGGTCTCACTCTCCATGCACGTAGTGTAGTGTCGGACCACAACCCTTACCAAGTGCGCGCACAGCCGCGGAAACCCTCAGCAAGTGTTTGTAAGTCAAATAGGACATGTTCACGTTTAACTGAGAACTACAGATTCATAGCTTTTCCTACCTACCGCTTCATTTTTCTGTAGGATAACATACCTTCCGTTTCTCTAGAGAGAGAGAGAGAGGTTTTTTTTTAACTGGCGGTAACATGCACTTAGAAGTTGACATAGTTACCACTATAACATATGCAATCCCACATTTCATAGTTCACCTGGCATACCCCGAACATTTTGGGATCCTGAACTAATTGGTTCGTGGAAGGAGCATCTTCAGTGAAATCCACCGGCAGCTTTCTATTTACATAACAAGTTTATCACCAGGCATCAGAAATAAAATATCAAAATATGTTTTGTTCTATACACATATATGGGGATTTGGCGCAGGGCAATGCATCAAGTCACCTTGCTGCGCTGCCCTGTGTCAAAGTGAAAGGGCAGGAATGTACCCTTCCCCCTGCGCTGGTGGGTTTTGGCAGCCTAGAGCCGACACAGGCATCATTGCACCAGGGTGCAAGGGTGCCTGTGATGCATGCAGAAGAATTTTTGTGCAGGAAGGGGCACCTTCCTGCACAAAAGCAATCCTGGAAGGGTTTTTCCTCTTTCTATGTCTGCTGCAGACACACTGAAAGAGGAAAAAACAAGAAGAAATAAAGTAATTTCTCCTCGTTGCGCCTCCCCTGGAGAGGCATAAGCTTTTGGCACAAGTTTACATGGTCTTGTAAATCTGGGGCAGAGTACAAATCCATGGGTGTTGAGTGGGAAAACCCACCGCAACGCCCATGGAACGCTTCCCTTGCGCAGAGTAAGGTGACGCAGTGATTTGTGCTGCGTTGCATTACTCCATATTGATGAAGCAACTCTAAGCCAAGCAATGTGGTTTTGCGTGGCTTCGTAAATATGATTTGGGGCTTTGCGTTCTGCATGTACCACGTTGTGTGGTGCAAGCATGATGCAAGTCCATCGTCAAGGACTGTAGTAACACATTTTTCTGTTATCCGATATCCTGGTACTTGTGCTCCTGACACCGGAAGGATGAACGAATGAATTTACTCTGCTGGGATTCTAGTCTGTGACCTCTAGGGAACACACACATCTCTGCAGCAGCCACTCATCCTAATGAGGTATTTCATAGATATAAGCGGGTAGGTATAAATTACTTAATGTTCCCTTTCTGATTCTTAACTTCCTTTTTCCCATTTCTTGGGTGAAGCATTTCCGACCTGTCGTGTCCCTCCCCACATGCCCCGACTACACGTAAGGTGGATCGAAATTACAGCATGCTTTTATCCATTAATTTTGCTGCATCAGATTGCAAAATTCCATGTGAGATTTTTTCTCATGTGGAAATACTGCTTGGTAAAATCGCAAAAGATAAAATTGCATGCAGAAACACAATCGGATTAACCGAACTCTAAAATCACAAGCAGAAAGTCCCTTCACCATTATTACAAGTTGTTTGACTGGGTGAAGAACAGAAAAGGAGGAAATACCACCTAAAATCTTCTCCTGCTCATTCAGAACTGGTGGCAATTTCAGGGAAGTACTACCAGATAGCAGCATCCATGTGATAGTGGGCATATTGCGGGCTAGACGGCCACCATCAACCATTCTCTTTTGGGGTGGGGGCTTTCCCTCACCCCCTGAATACCCCCTCCCTTTTTCCTTAAAAACACACCTGACAACTGTTGGTCTTCACAGTGTAGTCTTTATTATTTCTTGACATCACGCCTTGCCCTCTGCTTGGCGCGCTCTTATTATTGACCAACTTTATTGTCCTTGATTATACTCCAATATACACATTTCACACTGGGATTACACATTGTTATACTCCAATCACTGATTACAATTATATATTTTCACTTTGGCATCTCCACCTCCACTCCTGATGCATGTTGTGCCAGCAGGCAGCAACACCCATCTCTGCTGCTTGATTTCGTTGGTGTAAAGTTATAAATGCCTGTGATGTACCTACCCCTTAGCCTCAGCCACCCAGGGGTCTGCCTTGCGCCTTACACGCGCACCATGCATCAACAGATTGTTTCTCCAAGCACCGGCATCTCGGGTAGGGCCGGAGAGTCCAGGACCACCAGCAGGACGGCCCCCTCTCCCGCCAGCCCGGAGCCCCATTGACTGACCTCCCTGATCCAGTAGGAGCCAGTCCCCTAAAATTAGGTAGTCCCCGGGGTTCCTCTTACCGGGACTCCGCCACCTAAAATACCTCCCTATTTCAGGGATGGGTGGGTGGGCAACTCCTTCAGCTGCATCCGTGGGCTCCTGGGGCGAGAGAACAAAGAGGGCTACTCCCTCTCGCCCCAGGGTTTTGCATAAATTCCCGGGGGAGGGGTGTCAGTGTCCGCCAGCCCCTCACTACTCTAACATTCCTCCGGCTGCACCCCTCCCCTTCCTCTCAAATTACTATTCTCCCTCAGCCCGGCATGCCCCTAACGACACCCCTCCCCTAGGCGCGGGGGTGCCTGTTATAGTGGGCATATTGCGGGCTAGACGGCCACCATCAACCATTCTCTTTTGGGGTGGGGGCTTTCCCTCACCCCCTGAATACCCCTCCCCTTTTTCCTTAAAAACACACCTGACAACTGTTGGTCTTCACAGTGTAGTCTTTATTATTTCTTGACATCACGCCTTGCCCTCTGCTTGGCGCGCTCTTATTATTGACCAACTTTATTGTCCTTGATTATACTCCAATATACACATTTCACACTGGGATTACACATTGTTATACTCCAATCACTGATTACAATTATATATTTTCACTTTGGCATCTCCACCTCTACTCCTGATGCATGTTGTGCCAGCAGGCAGCAACACCCATCTCTGCTGCTTGATTTCGTTGGTGTAAAGTTATAAATGCCTGTGATGTACCTACCCCTTAGCCTCAGCCACCCAGGGGTCTGCCTTGCGCCTTACACGCGCACCATGCATCAACAGATTGTTTCTCCAAGCACCGGCATCTCGGGTAGGGCCGGAGAATCCAGGACCACCAGCAGGACGGCCCCCTCTCCCGCCAGCCCGGAGCCCCATTGACTGACCTCCCTGATCCAGTAGGAGCCAGTCCCCCTAAAATTAGGTAGTCCCCGGGGTTCCTCTTACCGGGACTCCGCCACAGGACGGGGAGCCTGCTGGCGCCCCCGCCCCCCCCCACCGGCCGCTACCCACTCCAGCTCCACCTCAACTGCCCCCAGTATGTCTAGCATGAATATCTCTAAGCCCATTTCCGAGAGATTCACCCCGTCCTCGTCATACAATTCCAATTTGGAAGCTTGAATTAAATTATGCGTAATAACTCGTATTGGTGACCCTTTCACCAATTTCTTCACTTCCATGTTCAATTTCCTGACTGATCTGTTCACTGCCCCGGGAGGGGCACTATCCCCCCATACTTGGCGTGGAAGTACTCCTGACCAAAAGATCATGGTGCTAGGCAATGCTTTCCTCAACCTAGAAAAAACCGGAAACAACGCCTCCTTGACACCCCTCCTACCTGCCGGGATCATGTCATCCCCTCCTGAGTGCAAAACCAATACGTCCGGGTTTGGCATACCCCTATCCAGCTCTCCTTTTACCTGCCCCTTGATATCTCCCAGTGAGTGCCCTTGGATCCCTATCCACCGGTGATCCATTATTTTCCACCCTGACGCGCATCGGCCTCTGAATTCTTGGAAAAATTGCCCCGCTCTGTGTACCAACGAGCCTCCACACCAGCATACCTGCTTCCGCTGCCCTGCCACCCCTGCATAACGACAAAGAAAGAAACGAAAGAAAGGAGAAGCACTATTAGGCCCCGGCCGACCTCTGTGCGACATGCTACAGGAGTTGTGGCCTTACATATCGTTCAAAACAAGATGACCGCCATCTGCCCACCCTTTTAATGGTTTCGGATGACAAGCTAAGAGTAGCTGCAGTAGTAGCTGCCCCAATTCTAAAAGAATGTGACGTAAAATGTGCTGTATCCTCGCCTACCAAGGCCAGGGAGCGCTTGCATAGTCGTGTGAACTGAAACTTCGTCAATGGTGCTCCATTTGCGTGCAGCAACAGCCTACCATCACCCATCCCTGGCCTAATGAGAACGAAAGCTGACATCAAAGCTACCGGACAATAACCTGCCCCTTTCATTGCCCCCAAATGTAGCCACACCCCTTTTCCCAAAGGGTCCGTTTTCGACCTCCGCACTCTGACTCGGAGCGAGCTCTGGGATAATACAACATCTTGTAGACGTAACCCCCCTTCTTCATCTGCTTTTGATGCTGCCACTAACTCTGATATGCGGAAAGCCCCGAAAAAGGCCAATGAGTAGGCTAAACCGAACAGCTGCACCTCATATGCGGATATGCACACCTGCGGCAAAACCTCCAGTATACTTGCCAACCTACTAGGGTCTATGGGCCTCCTCTGATCTTTGACACCAGGGGCTATACGTTCCCAACCTCTCACTGCTCTCCTAACTCTAGGATCTTTAGTAGGGTCCGCTGCCCCCCCCAATCCCGCAAAGAATGCAATTGCCGACAATTGCCGCCTTACCAGAGACAATGATCTCCCTTCCTCTCTCTGGCGCACAATGAACAACAACACCCCTTGTGGTGTGAAAGCCTCTACACTCCCTGCCCCTTTCAAAACCTCCACATATAACCTCCATGTCCTCTCATACATACACTTTGTCTTGGGTGCAATGGAAGCCGCTATCAGGTCTGAAGTAATGGGGCACCAATCCTCCACAGGCTTTCCGGAAAAAACGTCATCTGGTACTCCGCTTGTGGCCATAATGCTCTGAATTCTGTCAACTTAAAATGAGACAAGGCGTCAGCTACTGTGTTGTCCACGCCTGGGACATGCTTAGCAGTAAAATACACATTACGGCGGAGGCATTCTCGTACCAATTCCTTTAACAGACGTAACACCCACGGACACTTGGCCCTCTGACTGTTGACCGCCATTACCACTGACATGCTGTCTGACCAGAATACTATGCGTGTGTTTTGCAAGCATTCGCCCCATAAATGCAGCGCCACAATGATAGGAAACAGTTCCAGAAACGTGATGTTGCGCGTCAAGCCCATGCTTGCCCACTCAGTGGGCCACCTTTGCATACACCACTGTGGGCCTAGAACCGCCCCCAAACCAACGCTGCCCGCTGCATCTGTGTATAGCTCTATTTCCTTACTCGTCTGTGTTGGCTGTTGCCAAATAACTGTTCCATTGAAGCTGGCCAGAAAGTCTCTCCATGTGGCCAAGTCTTCCTTTACCTCCTTGGATAACCTTGTGTGGTGATGCTTTTCCCTCAAGCCCGACATAGCCCTGGCAATATTGCTGGAAAAGGCCCTGCCCATCGGTATCACCCGCAATGCAAAGTTAAGCTGCCCAATTAGTATTTGAAGCTTGTTTAATGTGACCTTTTTCGCCGTCATGCAATCACCAAGGGACGCCTGAAATGCCGTCACCTTATCCCTAGGGAGTCTGCATACCCCCACCACCGTGTCAATCTCAATGCCCAAGAAAACCAAGCAAGTTGTTGGACCCTCTGTTTTCTCAGCCGCCAGCGGAACACCCAAAGTCCCCGATATCTTCTGAAACCCCGCCAAGACCTCCCCGCAAACAGGAGATCCGGGTGGACCCATGAAAAGGAAATCGTCCAAGTAGTGCACCACATTCTGCGTGGCCACTAGATCTTTCACCGCCCATTCCAAAAAGCGACTAAAGGTTTCAAAAACCGCACATGAGATGGAGCAACCCATTGGCATACACAGATCCATAAAGAATTCCCCCTCGAATGTAAAACCCAGCAGTCTGGTATCATCTGGGTGTACCGGGAGCAGTCGAAATGCTGCCTCAATGTCCGATTTAGCCATTAGTGCTCCCGCCCCCAAATTTTGGATTTTTGTCATGGCGGTATCAAATGTGGTGTATCGGACCGCACATAGCTCTGGGTCCAAACCGTCATTGACCGACCACCCCGCGGGGCTGGAGAGGTTGTGAATAAGCCGGTATTTCCCCGCCTCCTTCTTAGGCACTAGGCCCAATGGGGAACACACCAAATCGTCCCTTGGTAAATGTTGAAAAGGACCTGCTACCCTCCCCAATGACACCTCTTTCATGATTTTTCTTCAGGCTTCCCCAGGGTTTTTAATCACCGACCTTTGATTGCGCGGTGGTACTTTTGGTGGTGCCGCAGTGGATGGGATACGGAAGCCAAATTTAAAACCCTGCATTAAGAAGTAAGCCTCCTCCTGTTTGCTATATCTGCTGAGTAGGTGGGCCAACACATGCAAACGAATGGGAGTGGGAGTGGGCGCTGCTCTATGCGGATTGGGGGGGATGCCCTTTGCCCTGGGCACTGGCTGGGGCGGGGGTGTGCTGCTCCCTAGGTTTTCCCTGTTTTTTGTAACATTTTGCCTCTGGGTGTCCTTGCACACCACAGAAAGCACATATGTGCCTGAATTTGCATGCTGTCCCTCTGCTGCACTCATTCTTGTTGAATTGCCAGCACGCTTGTTTTTTGTCGCCAGCCCCTTTACCCACCCGAAAGGACAACGTAGGTTTGATGACTGGCGCTGCCAAATAGAATTCTGTATGCCATATATTGATATCCCGTTGATCCCAAGCCACTTCCGGCCTCACAACCTTCATTTGCCTAAATTTGGTGTCATATTGCAGCCACGCTGTGCCTTGGAATTCGAAGCCGCCCCATGGATCAACGCAATGTATCCTATTAACTGTGCCGCCACTGCTGGGAAACGCTCAACCATAATTGCCGCATAAATTGCAAAGCCGGTCACCCAGTTTTTGATTGACCACTCCACCCACGCTTTTTCTGTGTAAATTCTCCTTCCTTGCTCGTTATGCTCTTCCCTGGGACCACTCCCGCATTGATTAGGTCAAATACGTCTACATACTCTCCCCTAAAGATCTTTTCTCTGGTTTCCACTGGCACATGCCACGTAATACTCGCGGACGGAGCCACAGCAAGTGAGGCCGAACCATACATCACCGGACTCCGTGCCAATGGTGCTACTGGCGGCACCGGTGCTGCCGGCCCCCCCCCCGGTACCCCCATATTGTGCACCGGCCCTTGTGAGCTAGCCGCCACCACCAACGGAGATTGAGCTACCCCTCCTGACTGCACCCACACCTGCGCCACCCCGCCCCCCTGATGCGCCACTAGAGGGGCCGAAACCGGCATTGTGGTGGGCGTGTTGGTGACTCCTGTCCCTTGCATCGCTGAATTCCATTGTGTATGTCCCGCCACCAGCGTTGGCCGTGCTGAGTGAGTGGCAATCCCTGCAACTCTCCCCCCTGCGAGCCCGTGTCCCCCGGGCTGCTTCTCCGGAGCATCTCCTCCCCTTCTGCCCCCGTTTGCACCTAAAGGGGGCTGGGCCGGTGCCACCGCCTCACCTGCTGTGCTTGCCGATGCCACCGCGACCCTCTTGTCCTTGTCCATTTGCACCTCCTTAAAACGTTCGGGCATTCTCCTGGTGCGTTTTGTTGGTGGAACCTCCGGCTGCGAGCTTGCTCCTGGCCCCTGCGCTAAAGTCTTTAAGGCCCAATCGATGCCACCTTTCTTGGCGACCTCCCACAGTGCCGACAAGGACCTGAATTCCTCCGCTGTCACCGGGGCCTCCTTGCCTCTTTTCGCTCTCTTTGGAGGCATCCTGCCGACTAAGGAAATAAGAAAAAGGATAATTAGCAGACTGACCCCTGCCCCGCTCCGTGCAATCTGCCGCCCCTGGGCGCCAAATCCAGTCGCCTGCCAAGCCGCTCCATAATCCCCTGCCCTCCGATTTGTGGGATATATCCCATTAATCCCCCTCATGTCACTCCGCCACGTTGCGCTTCCTATCGTCCCACCTTAATCCCCCGGTGAGGACAGTAGCCGTGCCTCCGCGCTGCGCTTTATATTTATTCCCCCTTTTTTTTTTTTTATTTAAATTTAATTTTATTTTTTATTTTTGCCTCCGATTTTAAACCTTGCAATTGGTGTAATCGGTGCCATGCAGTCTCCCACCCAAATACTAACCCGGGCCGCTCCTGCTCCGCTTTATGTCTACAGCCCCTTATTGTCCTGTAGTCTCCCATCCAAGTACTAACCAGGGCCGACCCTTCTTAGCTTCAGACACTGATACCGATCGTGCCTTTCCATGCGCTCGCGAAATGACGCTCTGGGCAGCCGACAGCCACACGCGCTGTACCTTGCCCCGCCCCCCCATGCTGCATCCTGCCTGCTGACGCCCGTAACGTCCGGGCAGCCCCAGCGCCAGTCCCACGGCGTGCTCTGCCTACGAACCGCCGCCTCCACCCCAGCGCCAGTACAATGGTGCGTTTAGCCCCCAACCCGCATCGCCTGCCTGAAGAAAGGAAAGCGGCCTTCCCGGTGAGTCCGGCGCCGGCCCTCACTTCTCCGCCCAGTTCCGCGGTGCGCTTAGCCCACAGCCTACATCGCTACAAAGAAAAGCGGGCTTCCCGGTGAGTCCTGCGCCGGCCCTCACTTCTCTGCCCGCATGCTTTATGGCCCTTGACAAGTGGCCCCCACTGCACGCTGTATGCAGCGATACCTTACCTCTGCTGAATACCGTAAGACTACTTGTGAGGCTCCCCACCCTCGGCCCACCGCAACTCCTTCAGCTGCGTCCGTGGGCTCCTGGGGCGAGAGAACAAAGAGGGCTACTCCCTCTCGCCCCAGGGTTTTGTATAAATTCCCGGGAGGGGTGTCAGTGTCCGCCAGCCCCTCACTACTCTAACATTCCTCCGGCTGCACCCCTCCCCTTCCTCTCAAATTACTATTCTCCCTCAGCCCGGCATGCCCCTAACGACACCCCTCCCCTAGGCGCGGGGGGTGCCTGTTAAACAAACACAAAAGGTATTTATGTATTTATTTATTTGAAGTTTTTGTTTATAGCACCTAGTCACCAGACAGGTATTAAGGCGCTTTACATAGAACCAAACATTTTACATTAGTATATCAAGGAGCACTAAGAAATGAAAGGGGGAGAGACATTCTGCGGGATGAGATGGAGGGGAAGGGAGGACAATAAGATGGAACTAGGTGAGGTCAGCAACACTAAACAGCTGAATATAAGTCATGAATTCAGATATGACTGTAAGAAAATACGCTCGGGGTGCGTTGAAGGTGGTATTATTATGTGTGAGCTTCCAAGAAGCTTGTATATGTGACATTTGAAGAGGTAAGTCTTGAGGCCTTTCTTGAAAGTTAGGATGTTGAGGCTGCATCTTAGGTCAAGAGAAAAGGGGTTCCAAAAAACTGGGTGCCGCTCCAGAAAAGGATTGCTTCAGTGCTAAAGCAGACTTAAATTTTGGTGTTTCTAGAGTAAAGGAGGGCTTACTTCTGTGGTGTCTCTGAAATGAGAGGTGCATGCTCCAGAAGTAAAAATGCCACTCTTTATTTTACAGTTATTGTGGCACACTCCACAACATGAAACTTCTCTCCCTTCTCCCTGCAGCTCAAGTGACGTCAGTGCCCCCTTCTCAACTCCGCCTTCCCTCAACGGGCTTCCTGTTTTGGCGGGGAAGGAGAAGTGGTGTCCTCAGGGTCCCGTCGCCGATTCCACTTCTTCTAGATAGTCTTTTTCCTCTGGACAGTGTGAGGAGGCTTGTTCAGTATGCAGGTCTATTGTAGTGAAAGGTTTTGATGGTGATGCAGCTTAACTGGAACTTGATTTATCGCCTCCGGAGGTAGCCAATAGAGGTTTAGAATCAGGGGTATATGAGCACACCTATTTTTATCCCAGATGAGTCTGACAAGGGAATGGAAGCTGGCCTGGAGTGGAGCCAATATTGATGTTGGAGTTCCTGCTAGGATGGCTTTGCCTGCGTCAATTCTTGAGATGGACTAGTAATTTTAGCTGGTCATAGGAGAAGAGATCTTTGATTTTCTTAAGATGGTGAAGGTGGAAGTTGGCAGATTGTGACCCTTTGTTTACTTCTGTTGACAAAGACAGTGTGGAGTCCAGTGTGAAACCAAGAGATTTGAACATGTTGCTCTGAGCTGGGTTGAACCCCAATAAGCATATCTCAGTGACTACAGTCTGAGCGATTTGGGGGGAGGACATGCAGGATATTAGGAGGAATACCGTTATTGATGAGTTTAGTTAAAGACAGTGCAAGTCCATAAATCCCTGACATTTTTCCATGCCTTTTTGTAGGGAATGCAAGTCTTGTACAAATGATAGCTGTAAATACAGCTGTGTTATCAGCAGATTGGTCAAGTTTTATGCCAGTATTGTTTAAAAGCAGCTTGAGTGGTTCCACGTACAGACTGAATAAAATTGGAGAGAAAGTGGAGGCTTGTGGGACGCACTTTATTTTAAAATGTTACATTTTAATAATTTATATCATGTGTCAGAGAGAAGTATTTTTATGAAACCTATAGACGTGTTTATAGGATACATACACAATAGTAGCATTTCATACCTCTCAATCACTGTTGCTTTACATATGTTAAAATAATTAGTTGTTGTTGTAAAATGTTGACCTGTTGAGGTGCATAGGGGCTAATAGAAAGACCACCATCTGCATGATTGTGCATTGTGATCAGTATATTTTATAAGGATGTTAAAATAAGCAACTAAATACAGTGACCATCAGACAAGAATGCACAGCAACAAAGATGGGAAAATAATTACTGCGTAAATAAGGAGAGTCACACCAATGGCAGTGCTGAAAATGATCTGTAACAAACCAACAAGAAAGTACAACCATTGTACAAGTATCTCTTATGCATCTGCAGTTGAAATCACAAGTTAACACGTTTCCCTATGCTCTCGCCCACTGCTCCCTAACTGACCTTCATAATAAGCACATATCAAAGAGTACTCATAACATACCAACTGGTAATAATTATTAACGCACAGACCACATCACTTTGCCGGGATGTTACTACTGGCATAGCAACGATGCCAGGGGGCCAAGAGCAGTCAAGCACAATGGACCCCTCCATCCCTTGGCTAGGGACTGACATACAGACATAATCGGGGTGCAAGGGGCTCTGGAACCCCTGCGCTTGCAGCACTCTGGATAGTTGTGACCTGACTCTTGCAATTGTGCAGTACCTCTGACCTCCTGTGAGGTCTGAGGTGGGAGGCATAAGGGGGAGGTGATTAGCTGGTGGTACTGGTGGTTTGTCTGAGGATAAACATCTCATTGGCTGTCATCCTATCCTGCTGTAAAACCCAGGTGTGTGCTTCACTGGCACCGGACATTGTTACATGACCCTGAGCGATGGTTCTTGTGAACTCCTGGATGGCATGGGCCATGCACCCAACGGCTCTTCTGCCTTCTCTTCTACCAGGCCCAGATACAGTGCCTTTGCTCGGATTGGATGTCCAGACACTGTGGTATGTGGTGTCTAAGTGCTGAATTGGGGTTGGTTTTTGTTAATTTCCACAATTGCTGGTGACGATTGACCTGACTGTTCCTGGAGTGTGGAATGTTCTGCAGCAACTCTTTCCTTTTGCTTATTTCCACCAGAGACTATGCACTGCTAATAGGGGGGCGGGCTGTGCTGACAGCAGCGCGGGTGGCTCTATGCCCTGTCCATCACCTGAGACCCAGGCCTCAATGTCAATAGAAGCAACGCCCATTGGGTCCTCATCTTCCTATTCTTCCTGAAACTGTTCTTTTTTATTGCTGCAAATGCTTTCTGGCTGATTGGTCTCCACAGATATGAGGGGCTCAGAGAAGGCGTGGTCCTGTGTCTGTGTCTGTGTCCTAGAGGCAGCAGTGCCACATGCAGCAGTGCTTGGTGTGGTATCTGTTTCTGTTGCAGAGCTGCATGTTGTTGCTCCTGGTCCATCAGTGGTGGAGGGTGTGATGCTGCTGATGCAGGTGGCGCTGAATGTCCATTGGCTGCCTGCTCACTGGTGTGTGCTTCAAAAGAGTATGGGGACGTGGCATCATTATTATTTGGCCACAGACAGCAGGCACAAAGTTGGTTCTTTCAATATGCATTTTCCATAAAATGATATTTTATATTTCTGAAACATGTCACCCTAAATCCCTTATTACATCGAGGTAACTAAAGTCTAATTATATTTTATATTTCTGAACCACTAAATCCCCTATTACATCGAGGTAACTAATGTCTATGTGTCTCTGTTATGCAGCCAGAATATCCTGTCTGTATATAGCCTCATGCCTAACATAAAGCCCCTGTGAGAGTTACATGTAGTATTATGAATATTGCGCGATTTACATATCAGACCAATAATTTATGGTACACTATGCAAATACATTTCCCACCCAGTAATCTCCTAATTGTAATTGGTACATACGGCAATAACAAAGCCAGTTATCATTAGTTTATCGACCTTTTCACATGCTTCATTATATGCCATAGTTTGGAATCATTTATATATATGCAACTCATTTTCTTTTATTCTTTCAGTCTCAGCTCTGCCTTCAGTGCCCTCAATGCTCAGTGGATGGATCATTGATCGTACAATTTCCACTCAGAATTGTAGCTACAACTCTGATGCTGGTCCACCACCAGTATCTAGTGATTCTTGATAATGTCGAGACATTAGTTCCTTGACGCGACACTTCTGGTCTTGCAAATGTCCTTTACAGTCATCAAATATATGAAGAAAAGTTGAAGTCCTTATTGGCAATGTCCTGCCAGAGGTTTGTCCTTACTTTGGAACTTGTTTTCTGTATGAGGTGGCCCAAAAGCTTTGGATCTCCTTGACCACCCCTTCAGTAAGTACCTTGAGTTCCCCTTTCATTTATTTTTTTCTTCCTTAAAAGTCTGAAGGCCATGATGTTGGTATGTATTGATATAAACTTCAGATGGCAGAGCAAGATGGAGGATTGATATGGATTGAAAAATCCAAATAGTTGCTAATTCTCTCCCTATTTTGGTTTATTGTCAGAAGTGCCCTTATGCTGCAGTAGAGGAAAGTGGCTGGCTTCCTATGAAGAATGCAGCTTCATCAATGCACCGGCAATGTGGCTGGCTGAAGGAATTGATACAGTTACCATTTTTTGAATTCACTTCCTGATTGTAGTTGCACAGGCGCGGTTTCACTGCATGGTGAATCCGCATGTGGTTTTATCACGTTGTAAAACTGCAGAGATAAGTCTGCATGCGGTGTCATTCATGATAAATCTGATTCCTTGGGACCTGGGAAAAACTTGTAATCAAGGGGTCAAAGTAGATTTATTGTGCGGCAACGTTATCTCCGGGTGTGGAATTGCCGCACTTGGATACTGTTCTACTCCTAATCATGGCCACAGTAAAGCTGACATATCTGGAAGTGTTTGATTGTCCCAGTGCTGCTTCTCAGTCTCTATATTTGCTGTGAAAGCACTTGATACTGAGATCTCAACTCTCAAGGCGAGCTTTTTCTCAGTCAGGTTATCTTATAAATGTGTGTGAAGCAGATATTATGGGTGTCTTACATATGGGAATTCTTATGCCTGCCTCCTCGTGCTCACAGCATGGACAATGACAAGTAATAATCAAAATTCTGCATTCCCTCAATGACATCAAATGGTTGGCCATTTGTAACACTCTTACCCCTTAACAAGCTGAAGGGAAATCTACATTTTCAACAAACAGTGGCATGTTTTTGTGATGTTTTTCTCAATGATATGTAGAAATGCAGAGATCTGGTCAATTGCTGATAGAGCTCGCTGGAACCCTCCTGTACTGGAGTTACAATATTTTCCTCTTCCAGCCCATCTTGCAGGGTAAAAAAAATCTTTAAGTCAATTTCCCGTAGCCGAGCGGTCTGTAGAGCTCTACCCTGTTCACAGGACCACTGTTGTATGCTGGGACTAGAACTGGTTAGCCATGATTGAAGCAACTTTCAATTGGGGCAAACTCAATTAAGCTTACTTTCAAAAAGTTTCTTTCAAAATTGGGATCCACCAGCCTTCCAGAATCGTAAAGCTTGTTAGCATGGGTCATGCATTAAGATCAAAAGCCTTCCTAACTGCCATGCTTACAATTCTAGTGCTTTTCTGTTAAACATGCTTAGAGTGCTTTATATGTTGTCTCCTTATTTGGATTCTGATGGTGTTTCTACAAACTTGCGATTACTTTGTACAGTGAGGAACCAGCGACCCTGTATGCCAGGAGGGGCCGTCATAAAGAGATTGCCATGCTGAATGGTCCATAGCCCATGTGCAGTGGTGAGACGGTGACCCCGTATGCCAGGAGGGGCTGCCATGAGGAAATCTGTTGTGCTGATTGAGTTGGAGCCCATGTGTAGTGGAGAGACGGTGACCCCGTATGCCAGAGGAGGCCACTGAGACCAAGCAAGAAGTGTCACCTGGCGGGATCACCACTGGAGGAGAGAGACCGCTGTGCGGACCCACTACGGACCTTGACTGTGACTGAGGACTTCTTCCCCTCATCCCCTCTCACAGTGGGAAGGACAAAAGAACTTACCCAGTTTGGAGGAGCCACAAAGACCCTATGGTCGCTGCAGCTGCACGACCACTTGTGAGGAACTTGAGGACCGCCGAGCTCCGACCGCATGTGCCGCATGCAGAATACGTTCCAAGGACAGCTGCTGTAGCTCCAGTGCTCGCGGAGGGCTCTGGGACTCCGGTAGCTTTGATCCTGCAGATGTGAGTAAGACTAATTTCGGGCCAGTTATCCCTGGGGGAGCTTGCCTACCAGATAGCGTTTCGGCGTTGTAACACTGTTGATTTTAATATAGAGTCAAAGTGGAACTCCTGAGACTTGGATTACTAGTGGGGCTTCATCTGAATGTTGCCTATAGTGAATGGGGAATAACCATGATCGCTAAAGTGAGGAGAGAGTGGGGATTAGGGAACCACCTAAGAAACACTAGAGCTCTGACCTCAGTGGACTGTAGAAGTTGTTTGTGAATGTTGTATTTTCCTATGCGCTAGTAGCGGTAAAATAAATACTTTTTTCCATAAAAGTAAGTATTTGACTGGACAGCTGCGCTGCATGTGTTTTGAGTTGTGAGCCTGTGTTCACCTCCCTGTATCTGCCTATCCACAAGAAGTTTCGGACTGTGTGACCCACGCTATCACTGTGAGTCAAGTGCTGAAGGGGTACTTGGCCCAGTTGCTCAGGAGCCATAGTAGGAGTAAAAGATCTCAACCCTCACGGTTGGGCCCAGTCACCCCTGCTTGCCCCGTGGCCAACTGAACAGGGTTCTGACAGTTTCTTTTTTGTAATCCAAGCATTTGTCTGACTGGATGCTGAAGTAAATTCACTCCCTTCAAGTATGATAAGCAGCGGCATAGCACTATATCCCATTTCACTCCGCTTGTATATTTCTTCTGAATTCCTTTTCTGCCTTTCTCTTTTTTTTCTCTCGGTCAAAGTGATGGAGCAAGGTTTCATAAATGAAACTTGCTTGTATTCAATCCTCCTCACAGTATTAATTTATTAAACTTGTATTGTTAATACTAACCTTTGCATTCACGACACAAAAGAAAGGGATGCTTGCCTATGTGTTTTACTAATGAATAACGCTTGTTTGTAATTCAAAATGGCCGCTATGCGCGGGAAAACTCAATGCGCATTTCGCAACCATATCACATGGTGTGACGTCTTTCTTTGCTTGGTGGGAAACTTCTGCTTCTGCGCAGTGTGCATTAAAATGGCTGCTTGATGTTTTCACATGCTTCAGCTTGCTCTCATGTCATTACTAAATTGTCGTTTCCTAACGTTACTAACGCGGGTTAGAATATATAATTTAAATGGGAAATTAATACAAATAGTGGGTATACAGTGAAACATTTTATTTGTGATTCTAACCTGGACGAAGTCCAAGGCCGCGACCTGATGGCCGAAGATGTTGTACTATTGCTTTTCCTGTCGCACATTGATACAATGTCTGTGAAAATTGGTCTACATTTGTCATGAGACGGGTGGGAAATAAAGCGAATGTATTAATTTGAAGGGGTGGGAACGTAAAGACAATAGGCTTTACAATTTAAGCCAAATTGATATGGTGCGAGAATCCACCCCCTGTCCCTGTCCAATCAGAAGTAGTGGTCCCATATTTTAGTAACATTAAGGGGAGGTACATGGGCGTAGAAGGGTATAATAGACATAGAATTTGTTAATTAGGGAGTCGGAAGTTTTGAAGCACAGGAGAGCAAGTTTCCATGAGAGCATGCGTTCATGAAGAACAGGCGTCCATGCTGCCAGAGCGCGCTTAGCTCCAGACCGCCAAGCTGACCGATTGCAGACCGAGTCCTTGTCCAGAAGAGGTCCTGAGGAGGGGGCGGCAGAGTCCATTAGAAGGAAGGCACAGGAGAATCGCGGAGAAGCCGAGTATCAGAGAAGGGAACGACGCAGGCGTCGTTGTAGAGAGGTCACCGGTCCTGTCCTGATCCTGGAGGAGGTCTTTGCTCTTCATCCTTCCTGGGTCTTATTCTTTCAACTCCTTGGCTAAGGGGTTTTGGTTCTCGCACTTAGGTAAATATAATGCAACCTTTAGTTGCGCTGCTGTCTCTATCTTCTCCTTTTCTTTAAACACCGTCATTGATTAGCAATAATCATTTCTATGCTTAATCTTGGGTATTACGATTAAGTACCATGTGGCTCTGTATTTTACTCTGCTAAATCTTTAGATAAATATTTTAAAAACTTTCTGACTCAGTGGTTATTTCATGATTATGTATTATAATGAATGTCACTCATTTTAAACTTCCCAATTAGCAAAGGATTCATTGGTAAGTCATTACTCTTCAATCAGAAGGTAATTGGTAGCAGGGATTTTGATAGAGAGTAACAACTGATAAAACTCAGCGTAAGTATTAGCGTAGTATGAATGTATGGGCCCAAGTGAGTATCTGGTGTATGAATGCTGTTTGCTAATATCGCGCTGGATCAGTTTTCTGGTTATCAGAGGATGGTTACTCTTTGTTAATTGGGTAATGAGAATTTTATTTGTATTTTTATGAACTAACATCCGTGTATTCAAAGTTTTGTTTTATGTTGTCCAGAATACCCCGGGGTAAAAGGAATAGCGGATGGTAAGTGGAAGCCATACTGCAGTGAGGTTATCTGCCAGGCAGAAATAGTACTGGAAATATAAGCAGGACTTTCAGTACTCGTTAGGGACTCTATGCGTGTGAGTAATAGCAAAAGAGTACCCTGGTAAAAATGTGATGTTATATCACCTAGAAAGGGTAACAATGGAGAAGTAACAGGTACTTCTGGAGCTTGTGTGAAGAGTAGACGGAAGTGTTTTACTCGTAGTGTATGTTAGTAAACGGAAAGGTTTTACTAAGTATGAGAGAAAACTATCTTTTCTAAATTAGAGAAACTGGCACGATAGCGAATGTTTTATGTTGTTACTGAAATTTAATTAAGAATTATAGAGAAAATAAGTTTGCGTACGAATTTGTAAAGGGAGGGTCAGTTGCCGGAGAGGGAGCTGACGTCACTAAACGCCGCGCTGAGATTGGTTGAATTTGCGGGTGTGGAAAAACCCTTGTAAAGGAGGGGTCAGTAGTCAGGAGTAGTACTGACGTCATAGGTGCCGCGCTGGGATTGGTTAAACCAGCAAGGACAGAAAAGAGCAGATTGTAAAGGAGGGGTTGACAGATAAACGTCACCAAAAGGCCACGCAAGGATTGGCTCGGAAATAAAAGATAGCAGACATTTGATTGGTCAAAATTATAGAAGCGACATTTTTAGTGGATAAGGATTGCATGATAAAACACGATCCGACTTTAACAGGAATTCGTCAGGATAGGAGATATTTAGGCTTTGCAGAATATAATTTTATACATCGGTACTTACCCAAGATGTACGGAGAAAGGAGAAAAATGTCATTTTTACAAAAGATTAAGAATTATTTTAAAAAGGACAAACCAATCAAAACTAGAGAAGGAATTATTATTCCACCAGCTAAAACGCCCGCTTCATTCATGATGTTGGAGAGAGGTTATCATACTTGTGTATGGATGGAGAATTGGATAGAATATACCAAAAATGATGGAATACTAGCATTTCCCGAGAATGGCACGTTCAATGGGCGAATTCTACAAAACTTAAGATTGAGGATGAATGACTTAGAACCCAGACCTAGATTAACTCAGTACGAAGCTCTAGAGGAATGGGAAACCGAGGCATTTGAGCGGGACCGATCTAGAAGTAATAGGAGTTATCCAAGATTTTTCCCCAGATACCTACATGAGTCTAGGAATGGTCAGATGAAACAATGGAGAAGGGCAATGATTACAGAAGGGTTATATCCATTGTTCTCAGAACAGGAGAAATTAGGAAGTAAGTGCACAGAAAAGACAAAACATTTAATGAGAAATGAGGAGTCTGAAGACGAATTTATGGAGGAAATGTTAAGAAACCCCCCACCATATCAGGAAGGGACAAGTGGATAAACCCCAAGTGCACCACCAAAAACTCCATTAGTGCCACAGGTAATGCATGAATTCACCCCGAGTAGAATACTTCATGACAAAGAAAAGGAAGCCCTAGAAAAGACCAGAGCAGAATTAATACAGAAAATAACCCAGATAAAAGTACATCCTGATTCGTTGGCCATACCTGTAACAATTGGTCCAGTAGTTCCATTATATGGTACTCAGGGAAGCTGTCCTCCACCGATACTTGCACCTACTCCTGTGAATAATCCCAAACCTGAAGCTCCAGTTATAATTGAGGATCAATTTAGTGACTGTGAATCCACAATATCACTCATGGACTTGCCTATTCGAGGTTCTGTAAATAGCACTCCCAGAAAAGATGTACCTGGATGTTCAAAGGATGTAAGTTTAATAACTTCATCGGGAGCAAAAAGTGCTACCATAGTAACACCTGAAGATCTAGAAAGATGGGTGCAAGGGTCAGTTAAACAGTGCACACCTCCGAAAATAATGGACATTCATAAATTGAAAGTCGAATTAGAAGAAATAATAGCAGGAAATGTAGGACTAGAACGCTTAAATACCTATGATGAAGAAGAATTATTGTTCCTGTGTAGGAGTATCACCAGAAATGTAAGGATATTCCATGAAAAATTATCCAATTTAGCACTACAGATGGGAATAGAAATAGGGAGATCAAAGGTACTACAGAAACCCTATAGAGCAGAATTTTCAGATAAAGATTTAGAAAATATGAATGCCTCTGGAAGAAGATTACAAATAAGAGAATTAATGTTAGTTTTGCAAAAATGGGGAGACCTAGATAAATGGAAAACTAGGTGGGCCAAGAAAAAGGAAGAAGCACGAACAAGTAGAACAGAATCAGAATATGTGATGAAGGAAACAGGGAAAGCAGATCAAATGTATCCCATGCGAGAAGTTGCGGGAGGAGGATATGTACATGTCCCATGGAGCAGACAGGATATTTTGTCATTTACGAATGATTTTCCAAAATTGAGAGAAAAACCAATTGAATGGTACAAGCAGGTTGACAGGTTTGTGAAGGTGTCAAAGGTATTGTTGAAGGATTTGGATGGTTTGTTTGACATAGTGGTACCTGCCGATTTGTGGACAGATTGTAAAATTACAGTTGATTGGCCTAGTGATGAGTATCCTAGAGATCCGAAAACAGGTGCCCCGTCAAATGATGTGATGAAAAAGTATCAGCAAGTGATAACTTACCTGAAAGGGAAAATACCACTGAAAGAAACAGATTGGGTAAAAATAGATTGAACTACCCAAGAAGCTAATGAATCAGTACATTCCTACTATGAGCGTCTATTGCAGGTATTTAAACAGTATTGTGGATTTGAGGACATTGGAGACAAAAACATGAGTCAGTTTGTGTACCGGTTTGTTTACGGTTTGAAGCCAGAAATTTGCCAGATGATTAAACAGCATATGCTGTGTTGGCAGGGAAAGCCCATTGACGAGATTTTGAAGTATGCAAAATATTGTGGAGACGATATTGAGGATAGACACAAGAAATTGCAGGAAAAAGTAATGTGGGCTCAGGTGAAAATGGCTGAGAAACAGGGAATTAATTTGGAAAACACAGTGAAAATCCAGGAAAAGATTCTGGAACGAATGGTGATGCTGGGAATGGTGGAAAATTTAGAGGACGAATGAGTAGAGAAGAAGCTAAAAAGAAATTTCCTTGTCATGGATGCGGAAAATTGGGGCATTGGAAGGATGAATGTAAAAAGATCCGGAATAATAATGGCCCAAATCAAAATTTAAATCCACAGACGCAGAATGACTCACAGCAGGGTGCAAATCCTCAGAGTCAGTTGCCACCTGCACCTATTCAGGGTAATGTAAGCAGAGCAAAGCATGGTACAGACATCGGATATCAGGGAGGAAGTGGTAAGAATGATTATATGACATCACAATTTCTTTTGCAGGACGATTTCTGTCAATTCAGTCCATGACGGTGCCTAGGAGAGGGGAAGGAGTGCATACTTGGCGCATCCTTACAGGTAGATCAGTCAGGTCCATATGTTGAAGGGAATGTGAAAGGTAATAATATTACTTTCCTTTTGGACACTGGTGCTACCCGGTCTACTGTGAGAACAGCAGACATTCCAGACCTTCCTCTCTCTGGTGAAAATATCCAAGTAGTGGGGGTAGCTAATCAGCGGATTAGAACACCTCTTACCGAACCAATGGAAGTTAAAATTGTAAACTTCAGAGAAATGCATCAATTTGTAGTGTGTGATTCTAGTCCAGTAAACTTATTAGGTAGGGATTTGTTGTGCAAGATGAATTGTACCATTTTCTGCACACCGGATGGTGTGGCAGTTCAGACACCAGATGAAGACCATGTATATAAAATTATGATTGCAAAACAAGGTACAGAAGTAGATGAGATGTTTTCGTTAATAACAAAAGATGAGTTGCCAGAAGAATTAAAAGGTACAGTAAACCCCATAGTATGGGATTTCACCGGAAAGGAAGTAGGACTTATGGCTAAAATAGATCCAGTTAAAATTACTGTAAAGGAAGGTGCAATTTTCCCAAATACCAGACAGTACAAAATGAGTGCAGAAGTAAAAGCAGGAGTCATTGACGAAATAAATCGAATGGTAGAACAAAACATACTAAAAGAAGTAATGAGTAGCCCATGTAATTCACCAATAATGGGATTAAAGAAACCTAGTGGAAAATATAGGATTGTTCAGGACCTGAGGAAAATAAATAAGATTGTAGAACCATGTTGTCCCATAGTACCAAATCCTGCAGTAATTCTATACCAGATTCCGTGGAGTGCAGGATGGTTCACAGTAATTGATTTGTGTCAAGCATTCTTTTCAATACCATTACATCCAGACAGCCAGTATCTTTTCTCATTTAAATTTGAGAACAAAGTTTATGTGTGGAATCATGTTCCTCAGGGGTACACAGAAAGTCCTTCTATTTTCAACCAGATACTGAAAAAGTGCCTTGAAAAACTAGTGATGCCAGGAAGCTCAGTCTTAGTCCAATATATCGACGACTTATTGGTGGCATCGAACACCAGAGAGGACTGTGTTGTTGATTCCATAGCATTATTAAATCTTTTGGCAGAAGAAGGACATAAAGTCTCACCTGAAAAGTTGCAGTTCTGTACAACAGCTGTTAAGTATCTGGGACACCAAATTGAGAGAGGAAAAAGAAGAGTAACAGCTGAAAGAGTAGCTTTAATAAAGAAAATGCAAATGCCTGTAACACAAAGACAAGTGAGAATGTTCCTAGGAATAGTAGGTTACTGTCGACAATGGATACCAAGATTTTCCATGTTAGCTAAGCCCTTAATTAACATGACAAAAAAGAAAGCAAAGGACCCTGTGGAGTGGGAGGATGAAAGTGTAGAAGCCTTTGTAAAATTGAGAAATGCCCTATGTTCAGCACCTGCCTTAGGCATGCCTGATTATAAAAGAGAATTTGCATTGTTCTGTCATGAGAGAGAAAATTGTGCACTTTCTGTCCTAACTCAAAGACATGGACTAGAAAGACGTCCTATAGCATATTTTTCTGCTACATTGGACCCAGTAGCAGCCGCATTGCCAGGATGCCTAAAAGCAGTGGCGGCTACTTGTTTGAGCATTGAACAAAGTGAGTCAATTGTGATGGGACACCCTGTAAAAGTGTATGTTCCACATGCAGTTGTCATTCTGTTGACAAGAACCCGAACTCAGCATCTTACTCCTAGTCGGCTGACTAAATACGAAAGAATCATAATGGGTGCTGAAAATGTGAATATGGTAAGGTGTACTATAATAAATCCAGCAACCTTACTACCAGACCCATATCATGAGAGAATTAAAGATGATGAAGACCATGAACATGATTGTATACAAATCACAGAATTATGCACAAAACCACGCCCAGATATAGAGGAACAGCCTCTCAAAAAGCCAGACAGGGAGCTATTTGTAGATGGTTCATGTCGAAGACATGAAGATGGTAAACTAACTGCTGCCTATGCGGTATGTGAATTAACTGGAATAGTTGAAACATCTTATTTACCAGGAGTCAAATCTGCACAAGTAGCTGAATTGATTGCGTTGATAAAAGCATGCAAAATTGGGAGGAATCAGAGAGTAACCATATTTACAGATAGCCAATATGGTTACGGGGTTGTGCACGATTTTGGCCAACTATGGATGCAGAGGGATTTCATGACTTCTTCAGGATCCCCCATTAAAAATGGACAAATTGTAAGGGAATTGCTAGAAGCAATACAATCACCAAAAGAATTGGCTGTGGTGAAATGTGCCGCACACCAGTCAGGAGATGACTGGGTGGTAGTCGGCAACAGATATGCAGATCTGGTGGCTCAACATTGTGCCAAAACCAGAATGTCAGTCAATAAGAGGGTGGAAAGAATGGGAATCAGCTGCCAACTTATGCTGTATATGCCACCTGAAACTTGGAATGACGTCAAGAAATTGCAAGATGAGGTTGATGAAAGTGAGAAGAATTTGTGGATCAAAGTGGGTTGTTCCCAAAGAGGAAATGATGAAGTGTGGATCAGTGCTGATGGCAGACCAGTCATGACAGACTGTTTACTCTCACAAATGGCTAGAATGCATCATGGAGACACACACATAGGAAGAGATGCAATGATTAGGCTGTTCAGACAAAATTGGTACAATCCCAAATTCAGGGCTGTTGCAGAGAGTCTTTGCCAGAGATGTCTAACTTGCCAGATGCATAATCCGGGGAGGAAGACAGTAATTGGATTTGGAAAAATTGGAAAGGCAGAGGGTCCATTTATGAGACTTCAGTTTGATTTCATACAGTTACCACCATGTAGAGGGCTGAAATATGTACTAGTCATAGTATGTCTGTTTTCAAAGTGGGTGGAGGCTTACCCTACTAGGAGAAATGACAGCATTACAGTTGCAAAACTGTTGCTACGAGAGCTCATTCCTAGGTTTGGTTTTCCAGTAACTTTGGAATCAGATAGAGGAAAACATTTTAACAGCGAAGTGATTCAAATAATCTGTGAAGCATTCCAAATCCAACAGAAACTGCACTGTGCATATCGTCCAGAGGCTTCTGGAGTGGTTGAACAATTGAATGGCACTATAAAGTCAAGACTGGGAAAAATGTGTGCATCAACATCATTAGAGTGGCCAGATGCATTGCCACTCATTTTAATGGGACTCAGAAGTATACCTGACAGAAACACAGGATTGAGCCCACATGAAATAATGATGGGAAGAGCAATGAGACAAACACATGTTCCCACAAACAAACTGTTGAATATATCTGATGATATGGTTCTGGACTATTTCAAAGGATTGGCTGACCTAGTGCGTTCTGTCTCTCATCAGGTTGGAGAAGACGCAGTTTCCAGGCAGCCCGAGCAAGAACATGATCTCAATCCTGGTGACTGGGTGGTAGTGAAGAATCACACCAGAGAAACGTGTCTATCACCTAGATGGGGCAGACCGTGTCAAGTCATACTGACAACGAATACAGCAGTGAAGTGTGCCGGATTTCCTAATTGGATTCATGTAAGTCACACCAAGAGAGTACCAGATCCCGAGGAAGAGAATCCTCAGACAACGCCAATCACTGAAGAGGCTGAAGGTTGCCCAGCTGTAGGATCTCAAGTTCGAGATTCCAGAGAAGCTGAAGAAGAACAACCGAGCACAAGTCAAGATTGGATACCAGTAGTAGAAGTTCCTGAAGTATACCACAGAACAAGAAGTCAAGCGAAATTGGAAGAAATTGAAGAAGATCAGATAGGTGAAGAAGAAGCAGTTCAGGAACAAAAAGAAAAGATATTAAGAAATCCTGAACAAGGTCAGATAGGGAAAGAAAACTGGACTCAAAACAGTGAAGACCTAATAAACTTTGATCAGGGACAGACAGGTCTAGAAGAATCCGGTCAGGCTGCAGAAGTTCACAGTGCAATAAGCCCTGATCAGAACAAGTTAGATCAAGAAGAGTACACAGAAGAAGAAAACCTTGAAAAACATGAACTTGAAGAAATAAATAAAGAACAAGGTCAATTATTGGAAACTCACAGTGGAGCTGTTACAGAGAAACCAATTAGACCTGAAAAAGAGCAAACAAGAAACACAGTAATTGAAGAAAACGAAACAGTGCTAAGCAGTGAAATTAACGAGAACTCTAAAGACGAAAACAAAGAAACAGTGCCAACAAAGAAAACAAGAAAAGGAGATCATTGGCCGAGTGTCATTAAAAGAGTAAAGTACCACATAACAACCAGAAGTGAAGATCCAGATCAAGTACCTGAAGTATCAAGTCAAACCGAACAAGAAAATAAAACTGCGAAAAGAAGAAGCAAAAGACTGAAACTTGTGAATAACAAATTCAAGGGTCTTGACTGGACTTATATCATTCTTGAAGATTTTGAAAGCTCAGAGTCAAGTGATAGTGGTGGCGAAGGAACAAGTGCAGAATTGACATACGAAGAAGAAACAAGACCACCCTGACTAAGCAAAAGAATAAGCTAAAGAAAAGAAGAAAAGATAAGAAGAGCAATCTTCCTTGTCGAAAAATGCCTGACGATAGAGTTACTGGGAGACCAAAACAGAAATGTTGTAGAAGATGCTGTGCAATATGCATATGTAGTCTAGTAATGGTGCTTATAGTATGGTTAGTCTTGATTGTAGCAGTTCCTTACCTTATGATAATAGATAAAAAGATTAATAATGAAACTAAAGGGAGGACAGCAAACATGAAGGGCAATAGAGTAGAACTAATGGCAGAAAGATGAGGCAGAAATTCATCATGAAGTAGCTGACAACGACACTAGTTTAAACGTTTTCACAAAGTTATTGTTTCAATATGTAGACACCATGGAAGTTAGTAATTGTTATGTCTGTATGAAGTTACCTGAATCAGTAGCAGAAGGATTAACATATCACCATTTACCACTGACATATGGCATATCATGTTGTGTTTTGTCTAGTTTATTTTATAGAACAGGGAAACTTCAGTATTATTATTCAAACTTAGTTGTGATATTTTCTGAGGTTCCGATTCGCAAGAGTATGAACCCAGTGCTTAGTAGTCAAGATGCACAGTTTATGAGAGAATTTTTCTTAACCATGAAATCAATAGACATAACACATGCACATAGACACAATCTAACATGTTCTTTACTTGAAGAAGAAAAGATATTTTTGAATTTAGTACAAGATAGAAGACAAGATTTCCAAAAGAAAGCTTCCGAGCATAAGGCTCATTTACCACCTTGGGCTGAGAAAGAAGGGAGTTACACACCTGGCAAGGCTCAAGCTGCTAGCGCTCTGGATTTCGTAAATACAGGAAAAATTTGTCTTCATAGGTTAAAGACTGATTATAACAATGTTTTCATCGGTACCAGTGAATGTGAACACAATTTTTTAATTCTTGGAGGTTGGGGACTCAAAGGAGGAACAGATTCAGTTTTTCCTGGAATCTATTATGTGTGTGGGAATAAGGCTTACTTTAGGCTTCCTGCACGGTGGTATGGAAGTTGTTATTTTGGAATAGTATTTCCAAAGATATACCATGTAAAAAGAAACACTGAGAGCAATGAAAACAATAGCGAATTAATACGTAGTAAAAGAGCTAGTTTTTCAGAAATTGTAGGTGATATATTTGGTGCATTGATACCTTCAGTGGGAATAATTCTGAACTCAAGGAAAATATGTAAATTGTCTACAGTGGTTGATCGTTTATCAACGGATACTGCTGGAGGTATTCTAATGATTAATGCGGAAATGGTTGCGATTAGATCTATGGTGATGCAAAATCGACTTGCTCTTGATATTATATTGGCAAAAGAGGGCGGAGTCTGTAAATTATTGAAGACGAAACATTGTTGCACTTATATTCCTGATAAGAGTGCAGAAATTGGAACGTATATACAGAATATAACTAAACTTGAGAAAGAACTTAAACAACTGGAAGTTGATAGTGTATGGGAAAGATTGACAAATAGTATATCGTCAATTGGAACCTGGTTTGCTTATATAGGGAAAGGACTTATAGGTCAAATATTAGTACCCTTAGCAGGGATAGCAATAATAATTTTGGCAATAACAATATGGTGCAAATGCTGTAAAAAGAATGGAACATATAAGGTGACAGGAAGAGGAAAGAAACGAAAGGTAGATGAAATCGAACTTGAAGAGTGGAGAAGTGAATTATACAAGAAATTAAAAGGAGATTGTAAAAATAGAAAGAATAAAGACGAGAATGAAGTAATTTCCTAGAAGTTGGCATCTGATTGAGGGTAATGTTTTTTGATGGCTCAGAAACGCCATCAGAGAGGGGATTGATGGAGCAAGGTTTCATAAATGAAACTTGCTTGTATTCAATCCTCCTCACAGTATTAATTTCTTAAACTTGTATTGTTAATACTAACCTTTGCATTCACGACACAAAAGAAAGGGATGCTTGCCTATGTGTTTTACTAATGAATAACGCTTGTTTGTAATTCAAAATGGCTGCTATGCGCGGGAAAACTCAATGCGCATGTCGCAACCATATCACATGGTGTGACGTCTTTCTTTGCTTGGTGGGAAACTTCTGCTTCTGCGCAGTGTGCATTAAAATGGCTGCTTGATGTTTTCACATGCTTCAGCTTGCTCTCATGTCATTACTAAATTGTCATTTCCTAACGCTACTAACGCGGGTTAGAATATATAATTTAAATGGGAAATGAATAGAAATAGTGGGTATACAGTGAAACATTTTATTTGTGATTCTAATATTTTCTTCTTGCACTTTTATTAGTTCGTAAATTTGGGCCTGGGTTGGTGTTCTGAAACTCGAGAGGCAACTGATTCTGCGCATGTGTCCTGTGTGCCTGCCAAATGAAGTCAACCTGGACGAAGTCCAAGGCCGCGACCTGATGGCCGAAGATGTTGTACTATTGCTTTTCCTGTCGCACATTGATACAATGTCTGTGAAAATTGGTCTACATTTGTCATGAGACGGGTGGGAAATAAAGCGAATGTATTAATTTGAAGGGGTGGGAACGTAAAGACAATAGGCTTTACAATTTAAGCCAAATTGATATGGTGCGAGAATCCACCCCTGTCCCTGTCCAATCAGAAGTAGTGGTCCAATATTTTAGTAACATTAAGGGGAGGTACATGGGCGTAGAAGGGTATAATAGATATAGAATTTGTTAATTAGGGAGTCAGAAGTTTTGAAGCACAGGAGAGCAAGTTTCCATGAGAGCATGCGTTCATGAAGAACAGGCGTCCATGCTGCCAGAGCGCGCTTAGCTCCAGACCGCCAAGCTGACCGATTGCAGACCGAGTCCTTGTCCAGAAGAGGTCCTGAGGAGGGGGCGGCAGAGTCCATTAGAAGGAAGGCACGGGAGAATCGAGGAGAAGCCGAGTATCAGAGAGGGGAACGACGCAGGCGTCGTTGTAGAGAGGTCACCGGTCCTGTCCTGATCCTGGAGGAGGTCTTTGCTCTTCATCCTTCCTGGGTCTTATTCTTTCAACTCCTTGGCTAAGGGGTTTTGGTTCTCGCACTTAGGTAAATATAATGCAACCTTTAGTTGCGCTGCTGTCTCTATCTTCTCCTTTTCTTTAAACACCGTCATTGATTAGCAATAATCATTTCTATGCTTAATCTTGGGTATTACGATTAAGTACCATGTGGCTCTGTATTTTACTCTGCTAAATCTTTAGATAAATATTTTAAAAACTTTCTGACTCAGTGGTTATTTCATGATTATGTATTATAATGAATGTCACTCATTTTAAACTTCCCAATTAGCAAAGCATTCATTGGTAAGTCATTACTCTTCAATCAGAAGGTAATTGGTAGCAGGGATTTTGATAGAGAGTAACAACTGATAAAACCCAGCGTAAGTATTAGCGTAGTATGAATGTATGGGCCCAAGTGAGTATCTGGTGTATGAATGCTGTTTGCTAATATCGCGCTGGATCAAAAGTGTGCAGATGAAAAACAAACCCAAGTCTGCAAAAACAAGTGTATGTGCCCGCCACCTGCAAATATTAAGCACTGCCATTGATGTAATATCCCCCTTTATATATACCCTTGCTATTCCAAACTTTAACTGTGGTGTAAGGAAAATTTAAGCTAATCCTATTTGCTGATTTAGTAGTGGTAATTGTGTTTACACAGTGCTGGAAGAGGATGCATTTCAAGGTGTGGTGTAGTGAAAAGACAAGAGAGGAGTTCACCAGTGCCATTCCTGTGTTATTTTGCATGTGTGGTCATGATAATACATTTACAAAGGACCTGCAAAAATATGAGATTCATGTAAGGCCTTCTTTACTCTGGCTTCTGTTGAAATATTGGGACACTCCGGGTCCGATTACGATGCGGTAAGAAATGGCTCCGACCGTCTGTCGGAGCCATTCTTACCACATCAAAATCTCCTGTTTGGAATAATTTCCGACCCACCCATTTTGATGGAGTCGATTGGAAATTATTCCAAACAAGAGTTCCGAATGGCTTACGGCGGGCTCGGAGAGCCCGTCCGCCATTCGGAAGGCCTTCAGCAATCCCACGGCCGGCTCTTTCCGGTCGAGGGATTACGATGGCAGTTTCCCACTGCCTTCCTGTTCCGGCCTTCCGACAAAGAAAGGCATTGGGAAACTGTCTTTGGGGGCCCCAGCAGGGCCCCCATGGGTGCAAGGCCACCGAATGGTGGCCTAGGGGGCACCTATGGTGCACAACAGAACACAGTTCAGATAGAGACCAATAACAAGTCTCACAAGCACACCAAAATAACACCAAGCCCTTCTTGTCTTAGTTCACAGCAGTCTTTTCCTTTTTATCGTTCTCTGTGTTCCAGCCAAACTAGCCAAAACATGTTTTGTGAGGTGCTGTTTCACTGCCACTTGACCGGGACTTGAAAATACCATCATACAATAAGACTCAGTCCATATAACCTATGGTGACGTACCCAACACCAAGGTGTGTCCAATGGAAGAGGGAAGAAGGTAGCATCTGACCATATGATCAGTGCAACCAAATGCCAGCAAATACCATGATCAAATCAATAATGACCTCTCGAAAGTCAGTACAAGACTGATTTAACATCAGAGTATGTGCAACATGCATCTCCTAAAACTAGGTATTCCTGATATACCCAATATTTAAAAATTACATAATCAATTTTATATCTTCCAGCACTCCTTTTGAGGTCTTCTTCAAACAATGTAACCGTCTCAAAAAATATACAACAAACATTAGTGCCATTCAACAAGCACTGCAGTGAAATTTTTTATTTTGATGTCACAACTCTCATACAATTAATACTATCATAAAAACCTCAATGGTGAAACCCAGGAGTATTGCTTTAAGTTAAAAGCACACTTTTGATTTGAAATGAAATGAAATTGAGATTTATAACGTGCACTAATGCCCGAGGGTGTCTAGGTGCGGCGTTACTGCTGAATTGGCTAACCAGAAAGGGATGTTCGATAAGTGCGTTCGGGCTAGATGTTGAACAGCCAAGTTTTAAAAAGTTTACGGAATGCCATAAGATTGCTTTCCTTCTTCAGTGTCAGAGGGAGGGAGTTCCACAAGCTAGCAGTGCCCACCACAAAACTTCTCCCTCCCCATGAGGCAGTTTTAGTCCTAGGGATTACCAGATTGGAGGAGGCCATTGACCGAAGCTGCCTCTCTGGGATTTACCACCTGAAACTCTGTGTAAAGTAATTGGGTCAAAGCCCATGTAACGCTTTACGGCAATACAGAGGGACTTGAATTTGATTCATCTTTTAACTGCTAGCCAGTGCAGATATTGAAGAGCATGGGTCACTGACTGATGTTTCGAGATAGCAAGCAGCAGGCGAGCTGCTGCATTTTGGAGGACCTGCAATTTATTAAGATATCGTGATTGTATGTTAAGAAAATGCCCATTGCAGTAATCAATTTTAGACAGGAAGAGTGCAGGGACCACAGCCTTCTGGAGCTCTAATGGAATGAAAAGTAATATTTTCCTCAGGGTTTTAATCATAAAGAATCAGGAAGAGGTGATCGCATTGATTTGTCCTCCGAAGAACAGGTTGGTGTCAAAGTAAACTCCTAAGTTTTTCACCTTTGTGACTGGCTCGTGGATTTCTCCAAATTCCTGTGGCCACCAACTTGGTGTCCAAAAGGAGTTTTCTCGTCCCAAGAGAAGCACCTCAGTTTTACCTGAATTAAGTTTCAGGCAATTTTGGGACATCCAATTACCTACTTCACGCATACAATCCTGGAATCTTGACGCGATGGTCATTTGATCCCCTGCAAAGGATGCTACAATTTCCGTGTCGTCGGCATATGATACTGTCTTAAAGCCGAAGGACTTTATAAGTGAGCAGAGTGGCGTGACATAGAGGTTGAAAAGGGTCGGACTCAACGAGGAACCCTGTGGCACCCCGCAAGGAAAAGAGAACAACGGGGACTTGAATCTCCCAAGCTCTACCCGTTGCTCTCTGTCACTGAGAAAGGGCTTCAGTAGATCCAGCGCTCTACTCCTAATGCCCAGGGAAGAGACACGGCTAATGAGAAGGTTGTGATTGACCGTGTCGAAGGCAGACGAGAGGTCAAGCAGGATCAAGGCCGACTTCTCGCCTTTATCCACGACCTCTCTTATTTTCTCCGACACATTGATCAGGGCCAGCTCCGTGCTATGTAGACTCATAAAGCCATATTGAGAGCTATCCAGAAGTTTATTCTCATTAATAAACTGGGTAAGCTCTATATTCATGGCCTTTTCCACGATCTTGGCTTGCAGAGGCAATCGGGAGATTGGCCTATAGCTGTTCGGGTCTTTATAGTCCAAATTTGCTTTTTTCAGCAACGGGAGAATGGATGCCCTCTTCCATTGTAGAGGAAAATATCCCTCTGAGAACATACAGTTGAAGACATCTTTGAGGTAGTTAGCTGTGACCTCAGAGACTGAGTGGAGGACTTTTTGGGGGCACGGGTCCCATGGGGATCCAGCTCTGGTCTGATTAAGAATCGTCATGACCTGTAGATCCGAGATGAAATTAAAGGTATTAAAGCTAGGGATGGCAACTGCTGGAAAACCTGAACCCCTTATTCCCTCCAAGTTAGTGGAGGAAGGTCCCTTAGTGTGCATATCCGTCCTCCGATGGGTGCAAGAAAAGGAGTCTGCAACTGCTTTCACTTGTGCCTGAAAGAAGTCTGCTAACAGATTGCAGAATTCTTGATCTACCCCCGTGTTTGTTTGTACGGGGAGTTTACTCAGCTTCTGAACTAGTGTCGAAAAGAGTTCTTTGGAGGAATTAAAGGAAGTCCTAATTTTAAAAGAAAAGTAATTTTTTTTTGTGGTTAATATTCTTGATTTATATTCCATGATGGCTTTTTTATAAGTGATCTTATCGTCAGGCTCATAATGCGTGCGCCATTTCCTCTCCTGCCTACGACACATTTGCTTCCGAAGTCTCAAAGTATTATCAAACCATGGCTCGGAGGGGGTGGTCCTTTTATTGTTTATGGTTTTTAAAGGTGCTATAATATTTAGATTATTGGAGATCCAATTGTGGTAGATATTGGTGGCCTCATCCAGGTCTGCCGGGAGGCCGGGTTTAGAGTAGTGCAAATGGGTCTCAAAGATTTCTGGGGTAATTTTGTGCCATGGGTGTTTCAGCAGTTTGGCTTGGGAGGGAGGTACCTGCTCAGCTACTGCTTCTGGGCAGATGTTGAACATTACTGCTGAGTGATCGGACCATGCTAAAGATAAAATAGCGGAGAATGTGAGGTGTGGGTTATCTGCAAAAATGGCATCTAAAACGTAACCAGCCTTATGAGTAGGGCTATTCACTAGTTGTATGAGGCATGCACTTCCCAGAAGGTTGGTGAAGGTGGCAGTGTCTTTAGCTGCAGCGTTTTCTTTGTGAAGGTTAAAATCTCCTAGGATAGTAAAGTCCGGAGACAAAGCTTTGATGTCCAGCAGTTGAATACTATTAGGTACAAAAGCTGGACTAGGACCTGGAGGTCTATAATAAGGGTGGGCGTAGTCACTACACTGAATTCTGCGGAGTTGAACAAAAACTCCGTGAACTCCGCTCCGTTCTGTCTCATGCCAATTAATAAAACAGAAACCTCACATACCTTTGATAATATTATAGTCATTTCACAAAAGTGACAATAAAAATACAGCAAGCAGTGAGAGAGGTGATGATTTTGGGGTCCTCCCTAACCTAGGGAGAGAACCAAGCAGATGCCTTGAACACCAAGAGCACATCATGCTGAACGATTCGGTGGTGGTCCCATCTTCCTAGGACCACCACAATCTTGAGCATGATATGCTCTTTGTGTTCAAGGCATCTGCTTGGTCCTCCCCCTAGATTAGGAGAGACCCCAAAATCATCACGTCTGTCATTACCTAATATTTTTCAAAGCTCACTTTTGTGAATTGGTTATATGCTTTTTAGCACGTAAAGGTAAACTTGTTTTATAATAGGGTTGTGGGTGCAATAGCTTACTCCCGAGTTTTCGTGTTCGTGAAACTCTACATACAGTCTTCTCACAAAAGTGAAAATGAAAACGAAGCAAGCAGTGAGAGAGGTGATGATTTTGGGGTCCTCCCTAACCTAGGGAGAGAACCAAGCAGATCCCTTGAACACCAATAGCACATCATGCTGAACGATTCGGTGGTGGTCCCATCCTCCTAGGACCACCCCAAGCACAGTCAGTTATGGGCAAAATTACAATCCCAACCAAAGGCCCTGCAAAGCATTATGGGACGAGATTCTAGAGTGCAGTGAATATTATAGTATCCAATAGCAAAACATTCCTCAAGGGGCAGGCTCTCCCGGCTCAGCTGAGAGCTAATACTATAATATTCACTGCACTCTATAATCTCGCCCCATAATGCTTTGCTGGGCCTTTGGTTGGCATTGTATTTTTGCCCATAACTTTGCTTGGGGTGGTCCTAGGAGGATGGGACCACCACTGAATCGTTCAGCATGATATGATCTTTGTGTTCAAGGCATCTGCTTGGTTCTCCCCTAGGGTAGGGGTGACCCCAAAATCATCACCTCTCTCATTGCCTAATATTTTTCAAAGTTCACTTTTGTGAATTAGTTATGTGCTTTTTAGCATGTAAAGGTTAAGTTGTCTTATCAAAGAGTTGAGGGTGCAGTAGCTAACTCTGTCTCCGCTAGCGGATTCACAGTTTGATACAAAGCCCGCGGGTATGGCCATAATGAGATCTGGGTCTGAACTGGCATCTGCCCAGGTTTCTGTAACAAATGCCAGGTCGATTTTATGCGACTCTAAAAATTCTGAGAAAACCAGAGCATTTTTTATCAGTGACCTGGCATTGACAAGAGTCGCTTTAAAGCACCTGAAACCTGACTTCGCAGGGGTTAAAATGGTGGTTGTGGGTTTTGGGTTGGCCTGGGAAGAGGCAGTTGTGGAGTGGGGAGGGTCTTTGATTTTAGGGTTTGTAAGAGTAAGTTGACAGTGCGGGCAAAGTTGGGCAGGGCCTCAAAGTCAGGGAGTCCTGAGGTTTCAGCGTAGGGCCGGAGCAGCATTTGCAAGAATCTTGTATCTGGAGCAGCTCTTCTCGTGTATACTGCTGGTGTTTTAATACAAAAATGGCAGAGTGGCTGGTGCTGAGCACAGTCCGAGTGCGAACGGGCGCTTAGTGGCTTGCCTTGGCATGCCTTCGGTGCGCCAGCGGCGCACCCGTAGCGTGCGTCCGCTGCACACATCAGCAGTCACATCAGGTTTAAATAGCAGAGGGGCCTGATAGACTAGCCCGTCACCCTAAGTATGCGTTGGTGACCGGAAGTAGCTGGGCTCCATTCCCTTTCCCTGAAAACGCTCTCTCCACTCAATCGGGTAAATCCCGTGGTGGACCAAAGAGCGAGGGAAGAGGAGCCTCCTGGGATTTGGCGATCTCAGATGGTGAGCCCGATTTAAAAAAACAATGATAAAGTTCAAAGAATTGAAAGCTTAATCACAGTGATAGCGACCGTAAACAAATAAAGACTTTCACTCACTTCCACCAGATCAGGTTAGCCTGATAGTCCGATTTGATTAGATTCGAACGAACTGTTTGTAGATGAGGAATTCCAGATGAGTTATGAATATTTTAAAATATGCCTTTCTTGTCCTACGCCTAGAGAGTACATATAAACATATTTCAGTATAACGAAAGAGAGTTTGTTCATGTAAATATAGTACCTAATGGAGTATTTGTATAGTCCTTTAGGTGGGGTGTACATTGGGCTCAAATCAAGGGAGACGTAAGTACGGAGACTATATAAATATGAAAAGCAGTTGTCAACCTTCCTGTATGCTCATCGAATTCTCTATTTTAAGTATATTCTACGCTTAGAATACGAGGAAATGAGGAGGGAGATAATGAAATCCTGAGTGTGTCAATCTGTACAACAACAAAAGGCCTATATAACTTATCTGTACGAGACTTTGTACAATATCAAAAGTCAAACTTCATGTAAGGGCAAGCCTAAGCTAGTGTTTAACACTACATCAGAAGGAGGAAATTAGTTTTCAATTCTATCACATATTCGGCAACTATAAGTACTCACTCTTATTTTACACATAAAGACCAGTAGAGGGGAGAGAAGGAAAAATCTAGAACATAATCCCAAACACATCAGTCTATATGAGGAAACATAGATTCTCTCTATTGCAAATCAGTATGATTTCAAAGGCATTAGCAAGTTAGCTTTAATATGGTGCAGTATTTACAAAAATATGCATACTAGTTCTCCTTAAAGTTGTACGCCCTAAAAACAAATAAAATTGACAGGCGTGTCAATCAATTTAAGGTAAATTGGACACGTATATTGTGTCACTAACTGGAAGAGGTGTGTTCATCCATAAACTTTAAATGGGACAATTAGATCCCACATCTGACAGCTCGTCTAATGCAACCAATAGTCCACAGACGGATCTTAAGAATAAACATTCACGCTGAAATAAAAGTATCTCACTGTTCAATCATAGGCGAGCATCAAAAAACTGTTGACAAACAATATGTTTCCCACAATCTGTGATGCATGGGCACTTCGTAGAACCCTAATCAGTTCATTTGAAGTAAAGAGTATATAGATGAAGAAAATCCTTCACTAATCAAATAAAATAAAAGTGCTAATAGTCACTTGCACTACAGAGTAAAGATATAACAAACTTACGTATCCCATTCATTGTGCACTCTCCTGTGAGAAATCAGTACTGAAGACTTGAACGGTCAATTGTAGAGGGCCTTGTTATGACCCTAAGAATTAGTGGGTCACTAGAAAACAAAACCACAATTACATTGTGTTACAAATGGGGTTTCTGGTTGGCTAGTGTACGCACCTAAGCCAGATAGAGCCCACCACTTTAGTCAAAGCAAGTCAGTTACACACCAAAGATGACCTGTGCTCACCCTCTGGTAGCTTGGCGCAGAGCAAGCAGGCTTATCATCCATCCAGTTGCGGCTGCTACCTGGAAGCAGCAGTGGAGCAGGGGAGGGCGGACATCGGATTTAAAAAAAAAAAATCACTTACCTCCCGGCCAGCCTGCTGGCTGTCACCGCTTCCTCTCCTGCATCCTCATCCTGGCTTCTTGGGAGAAACAGGAAGCAGCAAGCACCAGGGCTCCCATGCTCCCCGCAGCCAATCACAACGCTGCAATGCAGCGTTGTGATTGGTCTGGGGCTGGAGGGGTGTGTATGTACATGGAGAACAGGGAAAGTGCGTATGACTATATTGGGCGGCCCAAGAGGGCCGACCAAACAGTCATTGCGCACTTAGAAGTGTTGTATCACTTCTCCCCTGCTCTTCAGCCCCGCCCCGCCCCCTCATGCAAGCTGCCGCAGCAGGAGGACAAAATGAACTGATAATAACATTAGTTATTATCATTTTATTTTTCCCTATCTTTTGCTGCTTCAAGGCAGTGGGGTGACGCTCCTCCGCCTTAGTGGAGGAGTTGCCACTGTTATCATCAGAGGCAATGAGTAAACCGTCTGCGAAACACACTCACACAGAAACACAATGACTACACCACAAAAGCGACTCTACACAGGATTTTGTAAAAAATATATATCATATTGCACATAAAATCAGCCCAAAACGACATGAATCAGAAGTACTGTGCATCCAATGTAATTACTCAGATAATACTCGTTGTCCTGGACAATGCAAGGCCAAAACGACATACATCCAGAAATACTTAGGACATGAAATGCAGCAGAAAAGCACATCAGTAACAGTGAAGAGACATAGGCACAGGAACCCCTGCATCCCTATTAGCAGGGCTACGGGCCTAACTGAAACGAGTGCACTTAGAAACCAGAGTAGGGGGTGGAGCATTTGTGCGGCTACTACACATGTTACTGTAATGCTAGTTCAGGAATAGGCATTCAAAAACTTGTTTGCAGCCAATGCACGTGGGAGCGCCGGTGCACTTCTATTAGAGTACTTGTGGTAAGTTCAGTTGGGAAGGTAATGATCCCTGTCGGAGCGCTGTGGAGCGGGATGAACACAGTGCTTCATGAGTGTGGGACGGGTGAGAAGGGACACAACTCCACTGGCCTGTGGGAGGTCTTACTTGGACCCTTGTGATCATGAGGTATTCAGTCCCCGCTGGCCGCAAGAGCGCAGGGCGATCGCAGAGGGTATTGCTGTACCTTGCTTTGTTGGTGTTCGGCAGCGTTAGCCCCATATCACCAGGGGGGCTCCTCAAGCGGTTGTGACCACGACGCCGGCCTTACGGGATCCCAGGGTTCTTGATGGGGAGACCTCCCGGGACATTATAGACTGTAGTCCCTGTCAGCGCACAGCTCACACTCTGCTGATGCGCCAGCCTCAGGCTTCACTCTGGTTGCTCCAGTAACCCAAGGGCGATGGAGCCGGTCTGACGAGAGCTTCCTCCAATGCTGCGTTCATCCTCAACGGTTGCCAGCAGCTATGAGCGATGTACTGGAAAGCCATGCGCCTCGATAATGGGTAGTCCAGAAACACGGTGCGTGCCCTGGAGAATAACCAAACACGGGGTGCTGGGCTCACCTACAGCTTGAGGCATGGGCAGGTCAGGAAAGTAAAATCACTGATCCTTAGGGGTATCCACTGGTGTGTCGATACCAGCGAAGTCTTTGATAGCCCTGAGACTTTGATAACAGGGGGAAAGCCAGCAAGAACACTGGGGCACAAAGAGGTAGGCATGCAGCAGGCCTGCACATGAGGCAAATTGCAGAGTAGCAGTTCCTCCAGCAGTACAGCAGGGAGCAGGCCAGCACAAAAAAGCAGGTAGTCCAACTGTAGGTTCGTCCTGGCAGCACAGCAGTCCTCTGGCAATGTGCAGTTTATAGACTCAGCAGCGTCTGGTTACAAGTCTAAGCAGTGTCTAAAAACATGGGGTCAGAGCCCCAGTACTTATACTCAAAAAATGTCTTTGATGAAGAGGTGACTTTAAAGGAACCCTTAGAAGTGTGAAACAATCCCTTTTAGTCCAAACCTGGCTCCAGACTATCAGTAGGGGATAAATCAGCCCTTTGTGTGAGGGCAGGACAACACCCTGAACAAATGTAAAGCGTGAACCGTCTTTCCCTCTCCCAGACAGGAAATCTATCAGTATGCGGATGAATGTAGATGTATTCCCTGTTACACCAAATGTAGCTGTCACCTAGCTCAGTTGAGTATTGAAGTCATGCTGCAAAGCACAAAGAGCCAAAAGCACAGAGAAATGCCCACTTTCTAATAGTGGCATTTCTAAAATAGTAATGTAAAATCCAACTACACTAGTAAGCAGGATTTACCACCACTATACTAAACATACCAAACATAGCAACACCACTCTTTTCTGATCATGAACTACCACTTAAAAATATATAAGGGAATTCCCAATGCTAGCCTATGAGAAGTAGGCCTAACAGCAGTGAAAAACAAAATAGCCTGTTTGTCACTACCAGGACATGCCGCACATAAAGGCACATGTCCTATCTTTTACTTACAGAGCATCCTGCCCATAGGGCTACCTAGGGCCTACCTTAGTGGTGACATATGTGTAGTAAAAGGGGAGTTTAAGGCTTGGTAAGTAGTGTTAAGTGCCAAGTCAAAGTGGCAGTAAACTGCACACGCCTGCACTGCAGTGGCAGGCCTGAGACAGGTTTGAAAGGCTACTTCTGTGGGTGACACAAGCAGTGTAGCTTTTAATTTACAGGCACTGGGTATATGGTATACCACTGTACAAGGGACTTATAGTAAATCAAATGTGCCAAACAGGTGTAAACCAATCATACCATGTTTTAGGGAGAGAGTTTCAATTTGCATTACAAAAATCAGCAAAATTAATACATCTAGTTTCTATTACAAAGCATAAGTTTGAAATTATGTAGAATTCCATTGTATTGTGACAACAGTAGCAAATACCAAAATCATATAACAGCATCACCACATAAGACCTTCTTCTACAGCTTTAAATTTCAAAATCCAAAGTATTTCCGTCCTCCAGATTAAAAGTTCCCTATTTCCATTTCTTGGATCCATGGGCATTTGTTGTATACCATGGAACCTAAATTGTCCATCATTAGTACTAGCTTGACAAGAAGAGTAATGTACAGCTACTGGGTATCTTAAAGCATTTAGTCTTATAGCCCTGATGTGCTCCATAGTTCTGTCCTTCAATGCTCTAATCGTACTGCCTATATATATATTTTGCCACATTAACACTTAATTGTATAAACAACTGATTTTGTGGACAAGAAATGTATGTGTGTATGTGGTATCTAATACGGGTGTTGTACTGAAAATATTGCTTTTTATCATCTACATATATGCACATACTGCACCATCCACAATGTAGAAAGCTTTTTTGGCTCATGTGAAGCAGATCTATGGCTGTTAAATATACGGAAAACTAGGACTCGACATATTTCTTAAGGTTTATCCACAGCGAAAGGTGATACTTCCTCGTTATCCATTTAGCTGTGCATGCATCATTTTTCTAGATATCCTAATGCCTATTGAGTATTCTGCTAAAAATCCCTACTCCTTTTTTGTAGGATTTTATAAGCCTGATAATATTCTTAAATGGCTTAAAGCCTGATTTAGATATCAGCGGATGGGTTACCCCGTCACAGCGGTGACTGAAATCCCGTCCGCCGAAATCTAAATCCCATAGGATATTATGGGCTTATATTTCGGTGGACGGGATATCCATCCCCATTGTGGCGGAGTTACTCGTCTGCCGATATCTAAATCAGGGCCTTAGTCTTTTTCTTCTTCTTTGTGATTTCTTTCAGGGCGTCTTTCCTTTTAAGTTGCATAACTCTCTGTGTTGTAGTTAAAACAACTGCTTATCATAATTCCTCCTAGTGTTGCAGGGATTCTGCACATACACAGAACTATGCGCAGGAATACGGGACCTCGGTGTATAGGGGCTAAGCCTTCCTACCGCCTCAGTACCCACAATCCCATGACTGACTAGCTATAGTGTCTCACTCGCTCTCCTAAACAATCACGAAGAAGCAAATGATTAGAAACCCCAGAACACAACACTCCCGACTCTCTCAGGAATCGCGGTAACAAGACGTGCCCTTTCGCTCACTCACTCGTACTTGTCCACAATAAGAATTGACAGAGTCACTATTATAGTTTAAAATGTTTATTTTAACTATCGTGCTCTATAACGCAGCATACGAGCCACTACCAGCAGCAAAATGCATAAATCTAAGACTATTAGGATTGTTGCAAGTCCATAGATTATGAAGGGAGATGTCGTTTTATAAAGACAGTGGATAAGGGACTATAAGGCCTAACCACCCTCCCCTTGGCAAGAAGAAGTATTATTATATAATAGGAGATCTCAGGGCTTTGTCAGCAGACCCCATACCTTAGTGCCTAGATGGTATATCTACATTATAGGAACCGCTTGGCTCTTCTCCCTGGAAAGGTCCCTCTCCAAGTGTGCGTTAACCAAACATGCATTCCCATAATATCAAAGCACGAGTCTTCAGCAGCTGTGTTAGCGTGTTTTGTCTAGGTGCTAGGGACCGACCAGAACAGAATAACAAGGGGCATTGTTTATCGACCTTGCTCACCGTGTTCAGACTAAACTCCAGGAACAGACAGAGAACGCACAAAGCAGACGGTTCTCATGTGAAAGGCATAAACAGAGTCTTGCAAAAATAAAGTCATGTAGTAACGTGCGCAAAAGCGGCATCATGGCAGCAGAGCTCATGCTAACTTAGCAATGTCGACAATGTCCCTATCGGCCATATGACACCCTCCCCTTGGCCAGGTCGTAGCATATAGATAAAAGACCAATAATAGAGTCCAATAATAAGCAGAGTCTAACGCTTGAGATGAAAGGAAGAAAAAGACAATTTGGAAACATTTCAGGAAAAAGAAAAAATTATCTTGGTTGAAAACTTGATTAATGCGGATTTGGAAAATCCATCAAATTTCGTGAGCCTACGAATGCAATTTGTTCCAAAAGGTCATCCCTATCATTCATAGCAAAAAGTGATGCCATCCAGTCAAGTAGTTCGAAGGAACACACGTGTTCCTCGTAATCTGATGCTTCTGAGAGCATATCCGGGCAACTTGCGTGATATTCAATGAAACTTCGTTGCAAGAGGCACTGTGTAGCCTCACAGGTATTCCACATAGCCAACACTCCAAGTGCAGCTGCAGGCGTCAAATGTTCATCCCCAGAACAGGCCTGGTCATGGGCCAGTAATGGACCCACCAACAGATCAAAATCCGGGTCTGCGCATGACGTATTGGAGAGGCATAAATCCAAGGCCCAATAGAAAGGGCACAGCCGGCAGTAGAACACAGGTTGCACGCAAGTGAAGTAGGCAAAGCGAAAAGTTAGTCCATAACTTACGCTAAGCGTCGCTAATGGTAAGCATCCAAAAAGTTGTTGCATTCGGTCACGGTACAGTTGCAATTGGCCAGGTCTGCGCAGTACCACAAGATGGAAAGCCATTGCGTAACAGGAGCAGAAGTATCAGCACACCAGCCGCCAGGGCTAGTATTAAGGGAAACCCTCCGAAGGCGCTGGAAAAAATAGAATGTATAAAGGCTGGTATTACTCCAAAATTCATCTGAAAAGAGGTCACAAGGCCGGATCCCACAAGTTTAAAAAAATGAGCAAGGTCTTCTGTGTCAGACGCATTAAATATTTGATGTATCAGTTCCCCAAATTGGAGTGGGAGATTCGTATTCAGGAGTGACTGAATCTCACTAGATGTTCTTGCCACCTGCAATTCGAAGGTCTCTCGAGCCGAAGTGAGAGCCACTTCCTGTTGAAACAATAGTGCTTTGAATCTGCTTAATTTATTGAAATCTGTTTTCAAAGTCGGAATGGAAGGCCAAAGAGAACTATCTACAATCCCATGTGGGGGTGGAAAAAGCACATTGCTACAACAAGTAACACGCTGTGAAACTGTTACTATATACGGAATGCCTACCCGTAAGCCACAGCAGTTGTGGTTATTCAAAATAAGATAACTGCCATTCGAAAGCAATGTGAGTGTGGGAATTATAGCCGGTGCAACCGTACCTTTAAAAAAACAAGCAAGATTAGCCGCGGACACGTTACAAGCGCCGTGCAATTTAACATGTTTGCACACTAACGAATATCCTACTGTGGAATCGCACTCCTCCTCTGTCAGGAAAACTTCCTTATCTTCCCGTTGACATCTGTAGGTGAAAGGCAAGGACCATAATTCATGAAGAAACGTACTACCCAGGGGTTCAAAGCGGCCTATCGGGAAGTGTTTCATGCAAGACTTAAACTGAAACAGTGAGAATGGCAGAGAAATAACGCCATGAATTAACCATACCGCTGAATCAGTTTCCGCTACGGAAAATGGTAAATGTTCCAACTGTTCAATGTGTATGGATCTTTTATGGACATGAACCTTTGTTTATCAGTCAAGTTAAATGGCATAAACAATGCAGAAGCGTTCAAATAATCCCATGGCACTTTACCCATTTTGAGAGTTTGCAATGTCCATGCAAACTGCATTACAGACCGTAATTGATTTTGACCATGGTATAACACAGATACATCACTTTGTACAATATCAGTGACAGAAGAAACAATATTATCCAATGTGTAAATACAGAAAGACAATGTAGTAATACTATTGTCGACAACTGCAAGAACCTTCTCCAAATTTGCTTTATCAATTTGACGCAGACGAAACGCTGCTTCCATCTGCGATAGTTTCCATAATTCATTATAAGTCTCATAGATAAATCTTTTCGACCTTGGTGATTTAGGACCCAAGATAAAATCCGCCAAATTAATGTCGCTCAACAAGAGAGACAGGTGGTGTTTTACCGATGACAGTGTAGAGTGTTGCAACCATTGCTGATACAGTTACCCCACCGAGTATGTGGTGACTGAATGTGAATGCGGGAAACATGGATCAGGTCTAGTTTGAGTGAAACCGGTCACTGCATTATGAAAACGCAGTTGACTGGCATTGGTTTGCCACAACAACCATCCCGTGGGGTCAACATCAGAGATATTTAAATCGCCATTTCGAAACAGTGCGTGTAGTTCGACAATAGTATGATTTATGTTTTTACACCAATTATCATACTCAGCCAATGAGGGAATGGATGGAATATTCAAATTTTTGGCTGTAGCCAAGCCAAAACAAGTAGTTTGGTGCACCGTGTCATTTAAAAATAATATTTGAGTCGGAATGAAACACGCATGATGTAAAGATTCTGTACCCTGGACCTGCCAAGCCTTGGTACCCCAGTTGATTTTAAAATCAATGGTAGCCTTCCAGTGTTCGTAACCCTGTAAGGCTAATTCAGATCCAAATGAATTTGAATATATTAACTTTGTGTGCGTCAACATAAATTTAGATTGAGGAGGCAATTGCAATTTAAAGAAATAGGGCTCTGGGTTGGACGTGTTGTAATCAGTAAAATATGTGAACCTATTTCGAAGTGTGATCGAACTCCCCTTGCGGGGAGTAGGACAATGTTCCCACTGCGTAAAATTTAAAACAGGTCTTAACATGTTCATTTTATGCAGGAAATGATAACCATAATGTTGGTAACAGAATAACTCAGCATAATTGGCCGAATTTAAATACAAATCTTCAGCATCAAATGCAGCATAGTACTTTAAATCAGAAAACAACGAATGTACTGCCTGTACATCCCAATCATCAGAATGTATGTCCTGTGTTACCACATCTCCTAGGGAAACGCGAAACACGTATGAAATGTTGAGGACTTCCGTCGGACCATGGATTTTGAAAGCGACTTTATCCCAAACGATGCCATCAGCAACAGGGAAAGCCGAAATGTTCACAAGGGCTTGATCACGTTTCATGATATGGGACGATGTATGGGGAGCCAGAATTCCATCAACCAAGTTCACAGCAGAGCGTTCTGGCATGTAATGACCACTGATGAGCAAAAAGAACACTGTCACAAACCCAATCGACATGACGAGGAAAATCAGTATAAGCACCAGCCAGATGTAGGTCCAGGGTGGGACCAGGTAAGTCTTTTTGAACCAGGAAATGAAAATACTTGTTTGCGTCGGTGGAATTGGTACAGTTGATGCCGAAGAGGAAGAGTCATAAGAGAAGCTCGTACGGTCCCCAAAATAACCGCTTGCTCCCACATTCATTAACGGAGGCAGTGCAGCATCAGCTTGATGGTGTAAACGGCTGTCCGGTACTTCAATATGGCACTCATCCGCAGGATAAGCATACTCGACGTCAGCATTGGAAGAGGAGGAGGGCACAACAGGCAGAAAGTCAATAGAAGTCTCCATCTCACCCTCAACGATACAGGCATTTGTTGAAGAGGCAGAAACCACCGGATTCAGGGAGATAGCGTTGCTCGAAACACTGGGAGTCACACTATTCAGAATCAGCCAGATGGTGTAGTTTGACATTGTCAATTGTCTTTGCGTCCAGGCAAAGGTGGTAATATCACTGTACGAGTATCCTTCAATCCAAGAAGTGGGACAGGTGCACGATAAGAGGGACCAAATTATTTTTTGTTCTCCAACTTTTCTTGTACCAGATCTCCAATCTTAGAGAGCCAGCCGTATCATTGGAAGAGGGTAACTGTTCTGTAGCATAGCTGTCACGGGTGTTTTGTAGGTCCTGTAACATAGGAGAATGGTTATCAACGTCAAAGGTTGTGGCCACAACGTCTAGACCATCAAGGTCTGGCACAAACATTTAAATGCCAAAGAGCATTTCGTATGGGGTCCGCCCACCCAGAGATCTTCTCGGGAGATTATCAAATGCAAGTTGAACTCCATACAAATGGGCCAGCCAGTTCCTGCCAGTACCTAAGACTCTAGCTGTCAAAGATTGCTTTAAGTCACGGTTCATTCGCTCCACTATAGAATTGCCCTCAGGCCTGTATGGAGAGAAAAACTGCACCAGCAACCCCAAAGACCTAATCGCGTCCTTGTACGCCTTAGAGGCGAACGCTGGACCTTGGTCAGAATGGAAGGTGCCACAGGCAAACGTCCCGACAAAGACACGCAAATCCCTAATGACATTTCGAGCATCAGACCTGCGTTGTGGCCAAACCCATAGGAATCTAGTGCAGGAATCAACTGCAACAAAAATATATTTATATGCAGTATCTGAAGTCAATGGACCACAGTGATCAAGATATACACAGCCAAATGGCTGATTTGATATATATAGCTGTGTTTGTGGTGGACGTGAAACCGTAGATGGTTAATTTGTTGACAAATGTCACAGGAAAGCACATAATTATGGGTTTGTCTATATAAACCACACCACCAATAAGGTTGCTGTAAAATAGAAACAGTCGCAGACACTCCAGCATGTGCAGAAGCCATGCCCTCGTGTGCGGCTATGGTCAAAGGAAGCCTGCGGTCCGTTTTGGGAGTCAGCCGATCCCCAACTGATGGTATAGTAGCATAAGGAACTTGCTCGGGGGACAAATGATAAGAATACTTAGAAGGGAAGCCCTGCGGGAAATTAGTTCCTTCCTTCGTAGCAGCTATAGCTGCCACAATTTCATTATCTATTTTAGTCATGGACCTTGCAACTGCTGCAACGGAACATGTGGCTACTGCAGATTTGGCTGCTTCGTCAGCCAAAGAATTTCCAACAGCATGTGCTCCCACATGCTGATGGCCAAGAGTATGAATAACCTGTGTGAGTGGCAGATGTTTTCTAAGTTCCGCCACTCAAACCCAAAGCGTTTTATGCTTGATTGCGCTGCCCTTAGTGTCTCGATAATCATTTTGAGACCAGAAGTATAAGTTGTCATTAAAAGACTGGACACAGCAGTAAGAATCGCACACAATAAGAGTGTTCACATTAGGATCAGCGAACTTTAGAGCTAAAACAAGAGCACGCAGCTCTGCCAATTGTGCCGTACAGTCCCCAAGTGCCTGTGTATGCACAATGCAGGACTTAAATTCACCATTTACAATTGAACCAGCCACAATAGCGCAAGCCGCTGAATAAGCATGTTTGGACCCGATGGCCGGTTGAGCCGAGCCGTCGGTATAAATGATACGTTTGTACTGATCCAAAGGAAGTAACGGCAACGAGGAGGATGAACATGTTCATACTGTAAAAACTCCTGTGTCTGCAGAGCGGGATCAAAGATAAACGTGACATCAGCAGATGTCAAAGAAGTAGCCCATTGTATCCAACGGGGATGTAAAGCTTTAGAATTGGGTACACTCGCCTTGGTCACTGCTTCTAAAGCAGGTATTGGCGAAACCATAAGAATGCGTTTTCCCTGCGCCAGTGATTGTTCTTTCAGAATCGCCATTTGGACCGCAGTTAAAAAAAAATCAACATTGGAAAGCCGCATTTCCGCTGATGTGCACAAATGTGATTTGTATGAAATTGGTACTGTGTCTCCTTCATTAAACGTTAAGTAAGTGAAACCCACCGTCCCGGGCACAATGCATATGACTAGGTTCGTGGTATTATCACGTGTGTACAAGAAGTTAGTCACAAGCAGATCAGACTGCAAAGACTGAAGAATTAGAGGTATGTTCCGGAAGACAGCTGGCAGAAGAATACGAGGGTTGTATCAACGCATAAAGCGGTTTGATACGCTGGGAATAATCAGGAATGTATGTTCTCCCGAAATTCAAAAATCCCAGCAAAGATTGAAGTTTTTTCAAAGTAGATGGAGGCTGCAACTGTGCACATTTCTCCAGAAAGTGCGGGGCCAACCCCCTACCTTCATTATTGAGCTTGTAGCCCAAGAAATGCACCGCCAAACAAGCGATGTGTGATTTTGCAAAGTTACATTTATAACCAGAATCTGTAAACGAAAGAATGATCTGATCCACGCGGACCAGATGCGGAATCAGGTCGTCATCAGTCAGATAAATATCATCGACGTAGGAGATTGCATCTGGGTCTATGCTGTGTAACAAAGACTCTACACGCGCAGCAAATGCCCCAGGGCTGTTCTTAAAGCCCAGAGGCAAGCGCGTAAACCTTTTTTGTTTACCGACCGCACTAAATGCGGTAAAATCACGGTTCTCAGGAGCCAAATTGTGACAGTAAAAACCATTGGATATATCCAGTGTCGTTTTGTATTTTTTGTGAACAATGTTATTTACTAACGCAGAGCTGTGTGTGTTCTGGACTGCAAATGTACGAACATGACTATTTAAATTTCGATAATCCAACACAATGCGCTATGAACCATCCGGTTTCGATATCAGAAAAAGAGGATTATTCATAGGTGATACACAGGGTTCAATTACACCTTGATATTCCAATTGGGTCAAAATGTCACAGACGGAAGCTTTAGCCTCTCATCTGATTGGATATTGTGGTTCAGTAGAATCAGGTGCCGGTGAACCAGCACGCGAACCTTGCTTCTGATTTTGCTACCTCTGTTTTTTACTCCAGTTCTTTTTAGGAAAGAATGGGCGCCCATCCTTCTCAGTTTGGGCTTTTTGTTGAGGTTGAGTTTGAGTAAAAAGCTTAATTCCAAGACTATTGCGCCCTAAGGTTTTATAGGCTTTAGCAATAATCTTCGGTAATTCGCGCTGTTTGTCTGCGTCAGCAACAGCCTCCAAGCGTTGAGCCACCTGTAAGCTTACAGCTTCACCCTTCACATTAGCAAGGATCATATCGCAAACAATGTCGAACACTCCCACCAGTCTCATTCCCAGCTCCAGGGCCGCTTCGGCCCCATGTTCATCCTGAACACTCTTAATCACGGAAGGGAGAACGGTCATCGAGGGGGTGCCAAAACACATCTAATATACTGCTGCAAACATTCTACCCCAAGTGTTACAATCAGCTAACTCGGGAACAAGACCTTTAGGTAAGCTCATGGTTAAGATCCTGTGTTTCTCAACAGGAGTGGTATTTGGAAAAACAGCTTCGAGTTGCCCAAATTTCTCAGCAAGCCAATAAGGAAGTTTATCCTTATTTTGCGGACATTTGCCCATCACCGAATTAATCATGAGGGGACTTATAACCAAACAACCATGTCCCAGCGGTTTTGCAGCATCTCCAGGTGGTGCCACCTGTATGTTTCGTGACATGAACTGTATAACAGCCCTGTGTACACGTATTAACGCAGTATGTAATACGCGTAGCTCCGCGACAGTAACATTAAGGTAATTTAGATGTGGGGTATACCCAGCCAAAACAGGCCACGTGGCCCTGTCAATCGATAAGGGGCCTAAACGTACCGCAGTCAAAGGGTGAGGAAGGGCACCATTAAACCATATGGTGTGTTGCCAATCTGTCAATGGAACTTCAAGAGATCTATAAGGTTGATAATTCTGCGGAAGCGCAGTGGCAGTATATTCGTGAAAGAAATTATCATGTCCATCCACTGCCGGAAAGGTGACCCAAGAATAGAATACCTCGAAGCGGTGAGCTGCATCCGCCTCAACAACAAAAATAAAAGCAGCACCAGCATTAGGGATTCCATGTTGAGTCAAATAAGCTGTGACTGGAGCGCGGTTTGGAGTCGTTATGGCAAACGCCATAATGAAAAGAATAATAAAACAACCTACTTGTGGCAGGGCAATACAGGGCTAAAGAAAGAGAAAGACCTTTTAGAATTCAAGCTTGAAAAACCTATAAAAGTACAATCATAGGAGGTTACACCATCACATCCATCTCCAGAAACAGAAGTGAGGGGATTGTGGACAAGCACAAGCACTACTCAGGAGTCTCGCAGATAAGTACTAGACCAAACGTTGGTGGCGCCATGTTGCAGGGATTCTGCACATACACAGAACAATGAGCTGGAATACGTGACCTCAGCGTACAGGGGCTAAACCTTTCCTACTGCCTCAGTACCCACAATCCCATGCCCGACTAGCTATAGTGTCTCCCTCGCTCTCCTAAACAATCACGAAGAAGCAAATGATTAGACACCCCAGAACACAACACTCCCGACTCTCTCAGGAATCGCGGTAACAAGACGTGCCCTTTCGCTCACTCACTCGTACTTGTCCACAATAAGAATTGACAGAGTCACTATTATAGTTTAAAATGTTTATTTTAACTAACTATCGTGCTCTATAACACAGTATACGAGCCACTACCAGCAGCAAAATGCATAAATCTAAGACTATTAGCATTTTTGCAAGACCATAGATTATGAAGGGAGATGTCATTTTATAAAGACAGTGGATAAGGGACTATAAGGCCTAACCACCCTCCCCTTGGCAAGAAGAAGTATTATTATATAATAGAAGATCTCAGGGCTTTGTCAGCAAACCCCATACCTTAGTGCCTAGATGGTATATCTGCATCATAGGAACCGCTTGGCTCTTCTCCCTGGAAAGGTCCCTCTCCAAGTGTGTGTTAACCAAACATGCATTCCCATATTTCAAAGCACGAGTCTTCAGCAGACGCAGCTGTGTTAGCATGTTTTTTCTAGGTGCTAGGGACTGACCAGAACAGAATAACAAGGGGCATTCTTTATCGACCTTGCTCACCGTGTTCAGACTAAACTCCAGGAACAGACAGAGAACTCAAAAAGCAGACGGTTCTCATGTGAAAGGCATAAACAGAGTCTTGCAAAAATAAAGTCATGTAGTAACATGCGCAAAAGTGGCATCATGGCAGCAGAGCTCATGCTAACTTAGCGATGTCGACAATGTCCCTATCGGCCATATGACACTAGTGAACCTGTCATATATAACAGCAAGATTGTGCAGAACATTGTGTTGCTTACTGCAGTTATGTCTCGCTCTGACCATTACACCACATGACATGGCTTTCAGCTGTGATCTAGGGTATGAACTGCTGGCATAGAGTACTGCATTGCATGATTTTTCTTTCCGGTACATTTTACTCTCAGTCTTGTTATTTTTAATGTATATTTTCACATCCATAAAAAACACCTCCTTTGCACTATAATATAGTGTAAACGTCATATTATATGTATTTGAATTCAGGTATTCGAAAAATCTATTCAGTTGTCCAAAGTGCCTGTCCAGTTCATAAATATATCATAGATATGTCGACCCCAATAGGGTATGTGTTCGGCCCCAGCTGAACAACCAGGGTCCTAGACCTGCTTACTCTCAAACCAACCCTTAAAATGGTTCAAGTATGAGGGAGCACATTTGGAACCTATAGCAGTTCCGCTGAGTTGACAGAAACCGTCCTTGTTGAATAGAAAGACATTATTCTCTAATATCATCTTGGTCATATCTATTAACATGGATGTGTGCTCCAAATAGTTTGCTGGTCATTTTTTGGGGGAAACGTTGCCTTATACATATATAATGTTATCATAAAAAGATACCACAACAAGCTTTGACATTCCTGACGCCTAACTCAAATCACTCAATATATTGAGTAAGTGCTGTGTATCTCTGATGTAAGAGGGAGGTTATAAAGAAATGGTTTCAGATAAAGATCTAGGTACATAAAAATTCTTTCAGTTGGTGAATTCATTTCCAAAATAATTGGATGGCTGGGTGGAAATGCTGCTTTTTGTGTATTTTAGATAAGGTGTATATGCATGGGTATCTAGGTTTATAATTTTCAGATAAAGATAATAATTATCATTGATCGATCCCTGCTCCAGCTATAGTTTCAAATTGGTGAGGATGTCTATAGAGCTGTGTGGTATTGGATTTTAGGTCAATTTCTTGTAGCTCCCTAAATCATTCAGTTGTGACAGGATGACTGTCATTATCTATGCTGTCCATCACAACAATATTGCCCCTTTTGTCTGCTTCCCTAATGATGGTTTATTAATCTTCGTTCAACTGTTGGAGGACCTTTCTTTCTTATTAAGTAAGAGTATCTTTAACCAGGCATTTTTCTTTGTTACTTCTTGTATCAAACTGTAATAAAGAAGGTACACTGGTAGAGATTGATGAAGGATGGTTTATTCAGCAAGTAGGAGTGAGCAGCTACAAAAGTACGTCCTACCCACACGGAGCTGACATCAACTGACACCAAGGAATCAAGTGTACACTCAAGAGAACCAACGCTCTAGAATCAAGAACACGATGACACACAGATCATTCTTGGTGACACTCAGGTAAGATCATTACACATCTTCCCCCTTTCAGAAGAAAAGAGAGAAAGGAGTTGGGAGAGGAGAGAGAGAGAGAGAGCAAGTTAGAAAAGAGAAAAGAGAAAAGAGAAGAACAGAAAGAGAAAAGAAACCCATAACGCGAAGCGTTAATGCAAAACAAAGTCATTTAGTTTCGTTGGGAGCTTTCCAACTCGCACACTCTTTCTTAACTTCGGCAAAACAACAGGAGGATCATTACAAGAGACAAACAGGTTAGGTGCAGGAGCAATCCTATTAAGATTCCAGATGCGACCATCACTTAACCCCTTCGATGCGCGTGACGAGCTCAGCTGGTCATGCTGCGCGGTAGCGCTGTGCGCATGACGAGCTGAGCTCGTCACGACCACACCCGCGATCGGAATGTCCAGCACACGAGCGGAATTCCGATCGCGGTCAAGGGGTTAACTTGACAGCATTTAGGAAAATGTTTTTAACAACATAAGGTGAGGAAAACTTTGAAGCACTAGAATACCTTTGTGGAAGGCGAACTCGCACTCTGTCACCCACACGCACACGAGTGTGTGTGACGGCGTGTCTAGAGTCAAAGTATGTCTTCCTCTTAGCAACTTTCAATTCCTGACTGGCTTGCCAAGAAGCTGAACCAGGGGCTGTACCAATGTCCTGAGACCTTGTACTCTCACCTCTCATCCATGATTGAAACATACGGGTATTAGGTTTCCTACCACGACAGAGTTCAAAGGGAACCATAGATGTGGTCGAATGGGGAGTAAGGCGATAGATCATTACTCTTTCTTGGATTTCTGCTTTCCAATCTTTGTTTTGGGATCTAGCCAGCTGAATGGAGTCCTTCAACACACGGTTGAACCTCTCTACCATACCGTTAGTTTCGGGATGGTAGAGGGTGCAGCGTTTGTGTCTGATCCCTTTCTCTGTAAGGTAGATCTCCATCTCTTTTGAAACTAGCTGAACCCCATTGTCAGTAAGGAGACAATCAGGAAGTCCCTCACGAGAAAAGATCTCATCTAGAAATTTGATGACATCCTTAGTCTTCATACTGTGGCAGATTTTAATCTCCGGCCACCTTGAGAAAAGATCAATTAAGACTAAGACAAATGACTGACCAGAGTTTCTAGAAACGGGGCCTAGAAGATCCAGAGCTACTTCTTGCCAGCAACGAGTGGGGCCCTCTCGTACAGCCATAGGTTGTACTCTAGTTTTATAAATGTTGTCAGAAGCGTTGCATTCTTGACAGTCTCTCACCATGCGTTCAACTAACATATCAATTCCGGGCCACCAGAAGTGCAAACAAATTCTCTCTTACGTTTTAGAGATCCCCTGGTGTCCCTGATGGGCTTGTTGGGCAATTTTCTCCCTGAGGGAAAGAGGTGGAACTAGCCTAATGCCTCTCCGAAGTAAACCTGAAGAGACAGACAACTCATGCCGTACATTCCAGAATTTCCTCGTCTCCTCATCAAGGCCTTTTATGCCCTTCCAACCTTCAGTCACCAACTCACAAACTTTAAGAATGATGGGATCATTTGTCATGGAGGATTTCCACTCCTCTTCACTCAAGACACCACTCGTGACTTCACAGACTTTATAATCATCCTCATCCTCACATGTCTCTCCTGACCTATCACTCGTGTTAACTGAGTCGTTTGTTACAAGGCAGGACAAACAGTCAGATACTTTGTTTTGTGCACCAGGTATGTGATGAACAACGAAATCGTAGTCCTGCAAGGCTACAATCCATTTGGTGATTCTCGAGGAGACAGCATCGAGACTCTTTTTCATAAATTGGTCTTTCAAGGGTTTGTGGTCGGACTGTACTGTAAAGGAGCTTCCCCAGAGAAACTTTTTAAGTTTTTTAATCGCCCAGAATATGCAGTGTTTCCTTCTCTATTACGGAATATTGTAACTCAGGCCCTACGAGAACTCTTGACAGGAACATTATAGTCGTTTCATGTCCACCTTTAACTTGTTTGAGAACAGCCCCAAGTCCCTTTGAGCTGACGTCAGTGATGAGTATGGAGGATGCAGAGGTATCAAAGCTATGAAGTGAAGGAGCCTCACCCAAGGCCTTCTTCACATCGTCGAATTCTTCTTGGCACTCCGGTGACCAAGTAAATCTCACTCCTTTTTTGAGAAGAGTTCTGAGGGTGTAGGTACAATAAGCAAATTGAGGTACAAATTTGTTGTAATATTCTGCCATCCCTAGGAAGGTGACTAGCTCGTCTCCTGTTTGGGGTACAGGAGGATCATCAATAGTTTTCACTAACTTGTCCTTGGGCTTGACTCCTTTCTTAGACAGCTTGTGACCTAAGTAGTCAATCTCATCAAGATTGAATTTGCACTTATTCTCACGTAGTGTCAAACCACGTGATTTGAAGCGACCCAGTACTGCCCTGAGCCTCTCATCATGAGTACTTTGAGATGGGCCATGAACTAGGACATCATCCTGATAAATTTTAACGCCAGGCAGTCCCTGCAAGACATCTTCCATGGCCCTCTGGAATACTGATGCTGCTGAATTGAGTCCAAATGGAAGCCTAGTAAATTTATATGTGCCGAACGGCGTTATGAAGGCTGTGAGATTCTGTGACTCAGGGTCGATCTTAATTTGATGGTACGCGGCCCTGAGGTCAAGTGTAGAGAAGACTTCAGCCCCAGCCAATTGCGTCAGCATCTCTGCGATGTTGGGGAGAGGGTATCTGTCAGCTATGACAGCGCGATTGAGAAAGCGTAAGTCTACACAAAGCCTAACCTCACCTGAGGCCTTTCGGGCAAGAACCACTGGGGCTAACCAATCACTTGCCTCAGTTTTGACAATGATGCCTTCCTTGAGTAATTTTTTTTAATTCATTCTCCATGGAATCTCTCAGAGCCAAAGGTACATTACGCACCTTGCAAGTTACAGGGATGGCGTCGGGTTTCAAGATGATCTTGTGGGTGTAGTTGGATAAACAGCCCAAGCGTTCACTAAAGACTTCCTTAAATTCTGAGCGTAGACTATCTACTTGATCGACTTCAGTGAGCTCGTGTGTACAGGAAGGAGCGTGTGAGGACGAAGGTCCCTCTTTGAGAGGGTCAATAGGTTCTTCTCTCAAGACTATACAAGGATTGCCACCAGGAATTAACATGACTCCGAGATCAGCCTGATGAATCCAACTCACTATACTATCTCCTTTGGAGGAGATGTATATCTTCCCTGCTGTAAGTCTGTTCTTGAACTCAATCTCACCTTCGAAGTAACCAAACAACTTGATGGGTTGTCCTCCAAATGCAAGGGGTCTGATGTCAGGTTTGAATACTTTCACTTTCCTCATAAGGAAGACGTCGTAAAAAGGCTTGGGGATTAGAGTGATTTTAGCCCCTGAGTCGAAGAGCATTTTAACAGGGTGACCATTTATTAGGACACTGTCGACAGGACTTGAGCACTTAACTTGGGTAACTTGTGTCAAAATCTCACCACAGTGTAGATCATCAGAACTAGATTCGGATTCATCTTGTATCCAAACCTCTTTAACTCGTTTGTTTTTCTTATTCTTTTGTAGTCTGCAAGCTTTGGCTAAGTGTCCAACCTTCCCGCAATTGAGACATTTTGCGTTTACGGCAGGACAAGACTTGTCATCAGCTAGATGGCCAATATTGTCACAACGGTAGCACCTTCCAGGAAAAGGTTTTCTGTGCCATGACGATTGCGGCTCGAAACGTTTGGAAATGGGTTTCATAGTATGAGGTTCAACTCCTTTTGAGGATTTGGCTTGCGAGACAGCTTGTACTTTTTCATTTGAAGTAGTTGTGGAGCCATTTTCTTTTTTTATGACTTCAACACAGGCTAAGGAGTGTTCAATTCGTTTTGCGATTGTGATGACCTCATCAAGCTTAGGGTCATCCTTCTGCCACAATTCTTCATTTACTTTTTCTGTGGCACAACCAAGCATGAATTGATCGCGTACACGTTCTTCTAGTGCACCTTCAAACTTGCAAGTGGAGGCGAGTTTACGTAGTTGAGACACGTACATCTCTACAGTCTCCTTAGGTTCTTGTGTCCTTTTCCCAAAGTGGTAGCGTTCTAGGACTGTGCACACTTTGGGCAAGAAATGTTTGTCCAATTTCTTCAAGCAAATTTCGAACTCATTGAGACTGTCGGATTCAGAGTCATCAAGATCCGGTAGATGTTTGAAGACTTCTTGTCCTTCAGTGCCTAAGCAGTGTAACAACAAAGCTGATTTTCTCTCGGCACTGAGAGACACACCGCACACCCTGGCGTAGTTAACGAAGACTTTTTTCCATTTTGACCACCGTATTGTAGGTTCACCAGGATTAGAAAGGAAAAAAGGTGGTGGTGTGACGTTTTGCATAATTGAAACAGGGATAGTTGAAGTCCAGCTGGGCTAGTTGGGCTCTCAGTGGAAGTAGCAGAAGTGAAGCTGAGGTAGCAGTAGGATGCTGTGGCCATTAAAGTGGAGCTGTGCCCATCAGCGCGTAGTTAACGTGGAAAGGCTTAAATAAAACAGCTGTGCCTATCAGCGTGTAGTTAACGTTGAAAAGTTGAATTAAAATTATTGTGCTTGTCAAATAGTTAAAGTGGCAGCACTGTAATTTACTGTGCCTATCAGCGTTAAAGAAATAATGATAGGCAGGGATTGAAGTCAAAGCTGTGCTTGTCAGCGAAGGATTTTTAAAGCTGTGCCTGTCAGCGAAGCAAAGCTTGGCAGGCGAAATGTAGGAGTAGTTTTAAAGCCGTGCTTGTCATCGAAGTAAAGCTTGGCACAGTTAAATAAATTGTTGTTTCCATGGACGTGAGGCGGAGGGATATAAATGTCGAGTTGTATTGTAGCGTTTGTGATTCACAGGAGGAGAAAGTTGTCGCCAGGTAACAGGACGTGCGTGGTCCCGTGAACGTAGGAGAAGAGGTTGCTTGGTAACAGAGCTGTAAGCAACAGAGCTCGCTCCGCCACAAGAGCGTCTTAGTTGCTATGTGACGAGGTTGTCTCTGTTGCCGTCGAGGACAACGCACACTCAGTTGCTAGGCGGTGACGCGCAGGCAGAGAAGAGGCGTCATTGGCAACTTGGCTTTAGAATGTCGAGCGCGAGGGAGAAGAGGCGCAAGCGTGCGCTTTAATTTATTGAATGTTATTAGGCCGTAAAGTCTATTTTAAGGAGCTGAAGCGCAGGGATGTATCAAGAAGTGGCAGGAAAGCGCCGCACAGTACCTGTGTGTAGAAATTAAGATTGGAAACTCTCTCAATGTAGATCGTCCGCCAGAGAGTTGCTCGATGTGTTAGGACGTCTGTAGGCTGTCAGGGGTCCATTTCAAGATCGTCGCCAGTGTAATAAAGAAGGTACACTGGTAGAGATTGATGAAGGATGGTTTATTCAGCAAGTAGGAGTGAGCAGCTACAAAAGTACGTCCTACCCACACGGAGCTGACAGCAACTGACACCAAGGAATCAAGTGTACACTCAAGAGAACCAACGCTCTAGAATCAAGAACACGATGACACACAGATCATTCTTGGTGACACTCAGGTAAGATCATTACACAAACCTTTTGTCTATGTCATATGAGACCACTTTATACAACAGATGGAAATTATTGCCAGTAGACATTTGCGGTGTGAACCTAGTTTTAGTTTTTAGCTTGTAAACCACTACCTGAGCTATAGTCACACTGCATACTGGATAAATGGGCTAAACCTATGGAAAGTTCAATTAAGACAAATTTGAAAATCTTGCTGAAGAGGGAAATAAATTTGTGCACAGATCACCTGGTCTAAATAACACTGGCAAGAAACTGTTGAGAAAGTAAATGCTGTGGTATTTGTGACCTGAACAATGAGGACTGGAAGAAATATTTACACGACTCTGTATGCAGGAGAAAATTCAAGAGGTCCAGCCACACAGCTGTGGAAACGGAGAAGGATCATCTTGGTCTGCAACTTTCATTCTACTTGAACAAAATGTGCTGTCTCTCATTCATGAAGGCAGTCTCATGGGCTTTGGAGGAAAAGGAAAATTGTTGACAATCAAGGGCCAAAAAAGAAAACCAGCAAAGAGGGCAAAGTTTCAACAATTAAGGTATTTCTAGAATGGGAGATGCTGGAACAAGAAGCTTCTAAGCAATTGTCACCTGTGAGTAATGTCAAGTTGCTGTCATAGCCCAGTCATTGTTATCTGAATGTCTGTCTGTCTCAATATTAGATAGTAGAGTCATTCTGTTGCATGTGTCTTATATCATCAATGAACTAATTCTATCTGGATATGCCAATGGTAGCAAAGCTGGAGGCTTGCTTTCAAAGAATTTATTTTTATTTCAGTTGGATTATTTGAATATAAACCTAAAAGGAGTTTTTGAGAATTTATTACTGATTATGTCATTTCTAAATATTGGGACTATCAAGAATACCTATTTTTAAGAGATGCATGGCGCACATACAATGATGTTAAATCATTCTTGCACTGACTTGAGGAGGCCATTATTGCTTTGAGCATGTTCTTTGTTGGTATTTGGTTGTATTGACCATATGGTCAGGTGTTACCTTTTTCCCTCTTCCTTTGGTGTTGGGTAGTTACTCATAGGTTATATGGACAGAGTCGTATAGTATGATTGTATTTTCTAACCCTTGTGAAGTTGCAGTGAAAAGGCGCCTGACAAAATGTGTTGGCTAGTTTGGTTAGAACACAGATGATAATAAAAAGGAAAAGACTACTGTGAACTTGGACAAGAAGGTCTTATTTAGGTGTGCTTATGAAACTTGTTATTTGTACTATTGGGATTTGTCCTGATTTTTCGGAGCAGGTCTTGCTCTTTGTGGTCATTGTCATGGAGCTGCTCCTCTGTTTAGAAGTATGTATGTATGTATGTCTCCTCACAGGCAGTATGGCTTCAGCTTTTTCCAAGGCATTCTTAGCAGCATGGCTTCTCCACTGTCCGTGGCCTATTCCTGGCCTTCAGAGAAACAGAAACCAACAGGGACTGGAGTTCTGAAACCTCCCTGTCTCAAAATCTGGCTAATTGTGATCAAGATCTTTGTCTAGAAGGGAAGCTCACTGGACCAGCAAAATCCCCAGTTGCCAGTGAAGATTGGATCACTGCCAACTGGGCTGAAAGGCCCTTGTGGTTCCAGGGAAATAACTCCTCTGAGATAACCAAAATACACATTTCAGTCAGATCGGAGCCAGCATCCATCAGGTCCTAGAGTTCTGAAACCTAGAGGTTCCCTGTTTCCAAAACTGTTTAGCCGTGATCATGCTCTTTGGCTAACCAGGAAACAGCAACCATCAGAGTCCTGTCCCTGTCAAACATCTCTCTGTGCTGTTGTAGAATCTCTTTTAGAATTTCAGATGAAGTATAACTACTGGCCAGATGATGGGTCAGTATTTTTCCTGCTTGTAGGACTCTGGTGTAACGCCATGGTCCACCAAACCACCAAAGCACACATTTTGTTCAAACTTCAAACAGTTTTCTAATAAGGACTGAATCAGCCCTCCTATTCATAGGCCTTCTGACAAGACAGAGATGGTGCTAGCAGTAACTGGTTAAACTGTGTGGATTAGCTTGTGACTGAAATTGGCACAACACAATTGTATAGGAAGGGAGGGCAGCAACTGGTAGACAGGGAAGCAGATAGATGTGTATTCCCTCAGTCCACTAAACTTCTACAGGGTATCTAGGGCTGATTCTTAGAGACATCAGCACACAGGTTGTTGAGTTCACAGGAAAAGGCAAAGACAACCTGTAAGTGAATCATCAACTTGTGCAGCCACTCACTGTGCCCTTCAGATGACACCATTTCAATGTCACATAGTCTCCCAGAAACACAATACTCATGACATACCCCCCCCCCCCGCTCCCACCCTCCACATACCCATAGGAGAAGGGCTGGATTCTTGACTCTAATAATGGGAGAATGTACAGATTTTCCAGGAGGAGACCAACAGATTAGTTCCTCACCAAGAGTAAAGGTAGGTACAAATGCCCAAAGGATGAGAACCATCTCTCATTCAACACTTAGCCTGGTAGGGGCAGGAACCCTTTTACCTATGGTTTGGCATAATGTCCATGCACCCCCAGTCAGCTAATGCCTGTGTTCTGACTGTTAATTTCGAAGTAAGATAGAGCACCTCTACTGGACCAATAGTTGTATGTACTAGTGGGAAAACACAGGCTAAAGAGAAAAGAAAGAACATGAACAAAGTGACACTTTTATTGTCATGTGGGGAGTTTCGTCATTATAGTTCCCATTCAAAGTTTGCCAGCTAACTTATTTTACAAATGAATAATACGCACACTCAGTGCATTTCCCTACTTCTGCTGTCATGCTAACTGCATGTTGAAATTCAACATCCACCAGGCACCCTACCTTCAGCAGTATGTCCCTCATGCTGTTTCTGAAGGACGCATACATACTCCTGCACATGTGTAGGCAGAAAGAGAAAACTATCTTTGAGGCCCCGTTAAAGCAACAATGTAGGTGAATACCTACAGCTGAGCTGTCACATTACAAATGTAATACTTTGTGGCACACTGTAGAAATGGGCTACAGCTCTGGAAAGTTCAATGAAGGCAAGGGCTTTGGAGTTAAAATTAAACTGATGACAAGTAAGGGTCCAAAAAAGAAAATCAGCAAAGGAGGCAAAGTGTGAAGAATAAAGGGAATTCTGGAGAGGGAGATGTTGGAACAAGAAGGTTCTAGGTATTTGTATTTTGTTCTGAATAATGTCTTAAGAAAGCACATATAAGAATCTAGTTAGGAATTAAGTAGATGAGCCTGGGTTACCCGATAGTGAGCTGCTTAGAGCCCCCCTTGTTAGCTGTCGCGAACGAGGAAAAATCTCGCCGGGAGGTTGAATTTCCTCGCTCGCGGTCGCCAACTTGACGTTGATATACGCGAGCGAGGAAAAAAACTCTGCTACGCGAAGCAGAGTTTTTCGGAACTCCGCGATCTCCTCTTAACGCGGAGTGCAGAAAACTCCGCAAACTCTGCGAGCGGAGCGGAGTTCACCGCCCAGGGTTAAAGAGAAGTAAAAGTGGCATTTACTAGGATACAGCAAAAGTACACAATTGCATTCCCATGTCTCAAGTCTCAAAACAACCCAGGGCAATTTGTTGTAATGTACACCAAAACATCATCTAATAACAAGTACCTCAGGCCCTTCCGTGGTCCAGGGGTGTAGAGAGACACGCTGCAGGCGCAGAGTCAAAGGTGCTACAGAATGGGAGCACACTTCCCCAAGAGATCAGGGTGGGTGTTTTATTTCTCTTTGCGGTAGAAGGGAAACCCAGATGGGTGGTGAGGCATGACATCCTGCACAAGCCTATTCAACCCTCACATTTCCCTCTGCACACAGGACAAGCCATTAGCCAGATTACAGGATGGAGGGAAACTTTACCGGTCATGTGTGTCATTGAATGCTCAGCCACCTTTGGGATGTGAAGCCTTTAAAAAGTTGCAGAATGCACCAAATTATTCTGACTTGTTGGAGTTGGTGACCCAGAGAGAGTACTATCAAACTGGCAAATTAGAATGTACATGTGTGTGCATATATTGACCACAGTGACATGACCAAAGCTATCTCCAAGCTGCCCCTGCATTTAACCACAGATTAGTGGACAATGGCACAATAAACATTGAGTGGCTAATAATGAACAGTCTTACAAACATGGAGATTTTATACATCTCAAGTTGAGTCACTTAAATACTTGATAGACTTGTGAAACAACTCATTCTGTGTGTACAGCCAAACAATGACATTTTAATGTAAGGAATATCTTTTCATGGCAGTCTATCCAACATGAAAGGTCTGTCGGAAAGGGGTATCGTAATCCTGACAGCAGTGCCTGCCTCGGCACAGATGCCATTCAAGGGATACGATTCCGACTGCCGCCACAACGGGATCTCAGATCCTGTTGGAGGTGGTGGTCTTCCCCCAGACCGCTGAGGGTCTGACCGCCTGCATCATAATGCAGCGGTTGCACCGTAGGGCTGTCAGTCAGTTGGACCACCACCCACAGCCTGTCGATGGCGGTCCGACCAACATCATAAGCAGGCCCCAAGTGTTTTACTGGTTCTTGCTATGGTATGCGCCCATTTTAAAACACCAACTTTGTGCATGAGGCAAGCACCATCAACTACAATATAAGTATGGCATACTTTAGCATACCACCGCAAGATACCTTTACTGCTGAAAACTCATTCAATGGGCCACAAAGTTGCAATGTTATTGCTTTGCTAGTGACTATTCACCCATTGCACAGCAGTACAGAATGTAGAGTACATTTATCTTCAGCATCACAATTGCAAGATAATTCACAAAAATTATAATGTGAAAATCAGAAACAAAGTGAAAATAAAAAACTCAAAACTAACTAGAAAACGCAACTCTGGTATATATTAACGTTTCACTTTAAAAACAGAGCTTGCTTCTGCAGTTTCCTGGAAATTCCTAATAAAAGCGGTCAGAACAGAGGGGCTGATTACAATGGCAGGGAGACCGCCACCGACAGGCTGTCGGTGGCTGTCTCCCCACCATCGTAACCAACTTTACCGCCCCCCATATTATGATGGCGGGCAGATGTGTGGCGGTCATAAAGACCGACCGCCACGCATCCGACAGGCTCCATGAGCCCGCCGGTTCGGGGGAGGGACCTGTAGTCCCTACAATGCTGGCGGTGCCTACCAGGCACCGCTGTAGGGATTACGATGTCCCTTTCAGCCAGCTGTTTCATGGCGGGTTACACGCCATAAAAAGGCGCGGAAAGGGACATTGGGGGCCCGTAGTGGGCTCCCCTTCCTCCCTGGCCCTTGGTTGTGGGTGTTGGGGGGCACCTGTGGTGCCCCCATACATATCTCTGTACCAAATGGCAGGCACCGCATGGTGCCTGCCACGTCGTGCAGGGATATGTAACATGTCCCATTTTTACATTGCGGTGGGTGCTGCAGCCAGCAGCACCTGCCACAATGTAAAATATAGGCATTGCGACCGCCGTGGTGGCAGTCGTATTGTAATGCCTACAATGGGACCGTCGACAGCATGTCGGGTGGTCCCAATCCCCAATACGATGGCGGATGGACTAAAGTCCGTCCGCCATCGTAATCAGCCCCATAGTTGCAGATGGGTTGAAAATTGTTTCCTCCCTAGTGTTCTAGAGCCCTGTGGGTTTGAAAGTGAGGTGGGGAGGTAGCATGAGATACATTGGAGTCCAGGGAGCACTTTGGCCTTCAGCACTTAGAATTTGCACTATACTGTATTCATAAGATTCAAAATGCCTTGCAACTCCTGATGAGCACCATGTGAAAGATTACTGCATTACAATGATGCAACACCATTAAATAGCTAAAGGGACATACAAAGGAATAGAAATAAGTGGCCTGGTTTAGAGGTTGTGTTAATTGAAACTCCTACAATTTCCAGAGAAAGTGCTAAATACAGAATAGATTCTAAATGGCTGAATTCCAATTTGATCCATAATCCTGGCTGGGCAGATGCCTAACACAGGCTGTGTCCCCTTCCTCCAGTTTCTAAGAGCTTTCACTCTCTAAAATGCTTTATTATCATTCCGTGGTTCTATCCAACCAGCCAGTGCTTAATTTGAGCTGGTGGCTGCAGGCGGGACCCACCGGCACTTATTTTTTGGGACTATCATTTATAGTTCCTCATCAGACTTCACCCAGAGCAAGAGAGAGAAAAGCATACAAGGGGAGGAAAAAGGAGGAAGAGACAGACAGGAAACCAGAAAAACAGGGAGGAAACATGGATGAACAGGAACCTGAAAGAGTGAAATAAAGAGGCAAGGAGTGCCTGGTGGGGGATGTAGAAACAAGACTACGCAGCCTTAGTAGTTGGCACACCCAATATTCGTAGTGCCGACCGCAGGATTCTGAGCAAAACTTTGGGCACCAGCACTTAATATTTTACAAATGACGCACAGGCGACTACCATCATCTTCTGACACTTTCTTGCCTCATTTGGATGTTCATCTGACCCCCCCCCCCCCCCGACACCCAGTCACTAGGTTCTTGCTAATGTACTTTCATGCTACTGCCAATCCTATTTACCCCTAGCCAAAGGTGCTCTGAAATTGTTCTGAATCCACCCGAAGGTCTATAGTAGCAATTTACAAAACACCCTAAATGAAATAGAAAATAAAAAAATATACTTTACCATATTTTTATGATGAAGGAAATTCAGCCAATAGGTTATCCTCTGCATTCAGCATTTCCTCCCAAAATCTGCGAATTTTCAGTTATCTTTCTCTTAAAACTCCCTCATTCCAGCTGGATACATCTGTGAGCCATTAGGAAGCCCAGCAGTCTCCGGGTCCTCTTGTTAGCAGTGCATGCACGTCCAGTCCAAGCAGCGTCATCCTCACAGCCCAACTGGACTTACTTCCAATTCTTTTTCTGGGATGAACACATAAAGTATGAGTTCTCTTTTTACTGCAGAGATAACATCTTTACATTATTTTGTTTTATGAATTGCCCAGAAGAAGGCCGCAGCACAGGCTTTCAGGACACGTCCCTAGCAACATGGCCTTAAAAATTGCAATGCCATAAAGCGACGAAGCGTTTGTCAAATGGTTTTCTGACGCTTTAGGAAGAAGTACTCCCATACATAGCGACTTGTGGTAATAAACGGGGTCTTACATGTCTGACGTAAGGTCGGGTTTCAGTGTATGAAAATCTCAGGCCCTAATGTGACCGTGTAGGGTTAAGTGCCAAAGGAAATGTTAACAACCTCCATAAATGTAATACCCTCACTAAGTAGCACAGGTATTGGGTCTGGTTTCAGGGTTTTGTTTCAGGGACGTCTGTGGACCAGGTGGGTGCTGGGGAAAGGTTGGCAGGAGGGAGGGGAGGCGAGAAAGATGTGTGCCAACATTAGCACAGGCTATCGAGACATCTACTGTGAAAAACTCGGTTTCAATTTAAAGCATGTCAGGAAAGGGAAAGTTGATGCGTTTAGGTTTAGTAGCATTCGTTCAAATGGACACTTTGCTCTGTGTAGCCTTTATTTTTGGAATAATTGCTTCTGCCAGACTAAAGTCTCTGAACTTTTTTTACCCTGAAACAGTAGCAGGCAAAGGTTCTATTCACAGAGCAATAACTCAGACCATACCGTCTGCCAGCGCCCACAAAACACAGCCATGAACAGTAGGCGCGGTGGACAAGGACACTATGTCAGTATATATATTGGGCAGTGAGACAGAGCATGACCTCATGCCATGCCCTGTGCTCTGCGTCAGCTAGGCGCAGCCATGCCCAGCGGGTACCACTGTCAGGGCACTGGGTGCAGGGATGCCTGCAGTGCATGGAGGATGTTTTGGCTTGGTAGCTAACAACCGGTTGTGTGTGTTCGTTGCAGGGAATGTATAAAACATTTTTGGCTATTACCATTTTACAAACATTAACAGTTTATGAAACGTATTTCACTAGAATGATGCCACATCCTGAATTAAGTATTGTCCATAATTCATTGGAATTGTATTGTCCTCCAAAATTATGGATTTTAAGTAATGGTTAATTTTGAATTTTGTAAAGTACACTACTATATACAACTGCATTTCCGAATGCTGTTTTCAGTAGGCATTTCCTCTTTACCAGACATCTGGCCTCATGGCTCATAGAATTAACATGTAACCACAACAGCCCAATAGATTTCCTAGACTATACTATACAGTTACACTGTCGATGCGGAATTTTTAAACAAAACACACATTTTAGCTGTAACTTCTGAAATGGTGTCAATTTTCGAACAAATTTCGAACAGCGTCCTGAAATGCACGTAGAATACACATCTGCTTTCAAATGTGAGGATTGGTGAAAACTTACTATTAATTTTAGTAGTTTAAAATATAATTTAAAGTCAGTTTCTAAGGTTTTTTTCAGGGGTGTAGCTTCCATTGGTGCAGAAGATGCAGTGGCACCAGAACCCCGAGGCTTGAGGGGCCCACTGAACCCTAGTTATTGCTGTATTTTATAATTCAAACAGCAACAGGGGGCCCGTATGCTTCTTTGCACTTGGGACCATGACAAAGTGGCTACACAACTGGCTTTATTATAGTATTACCTTCTCAGTGAACACAATAATGTACAAATGTCTTACAACTGTTTGCAGCAAATGTTACCAAACTTGGCCTTCATTTATAATCTGCTGGGATAATGTGTGCATCAAAAAGTCCAAAACAAAGTTTCACCTTTTGAGTATAAACCCTTTAACCCTGGCCAAGACTAGGCCTGGGCAGAACTCGCGGAGTTAAAAAAAAACTGCACAAGATTCATTTCTGCGAATGGGCGGAAATAGGCATGTTGCGCTGCTCGTGCTGTGATTTAGTGCAGGGAGCTCATTCCGTGCTGGAAAAATCAGCGCAAACGGCACCACGCAGCGCACCAGAGTGCGCAGGTTCTTGAGTGGATTTTGCTGCCGCTCGAATAGATTGTCTACTCGAGCAATAGCTTTATAATTGCGAATGGTCGCGACCGCCCGCGTTGGAGAAATCTCACCGGGTGCCCTCCTAGCGACCGAAAATCGTGCCAAATTTAACTCACACTCGCCAGCTTACTGTTTTCGAGCCATACGTGAGAAAAAACTCCGCCACGTAGCAGTTGGCGGAATTTGGCTGGAGTGGCCAAAATTCCGCCAATTCTTCCAGCGGAGCAGAATATATCGTCCATCCCTAGTCATGACATATCCACCATTTGGGCATTGCAGAAAGAGCAAAGCCATAATCTCTGTGCACAGTACTGTCAAAGCCATTACCAAAGCAAGTCTGGCTGGTTTGGTTTCTACCAAGCCAAAATGAAAGGAGGCTCACATAATGGAGCTGCTATGACGACCCCTTCGTTAACTATTTGTAACACAAGTAGTCAAGTGTAAACACAGGGACATTTGCTCTAATGAATGCACGGAGAAAAATCGGGTGAACATGTGCTCTGTAAACAAATGAACATTTGCTCCAATGAGTGCACTCAGTGTAAACAAATAAGCTTTTGCTCTAGTTAATGCACTGAGTATAAACAAATAAACAAATGCACAGTTAACAAACAAACCTTTGCTCCAATGAGGGTAAAGAAATGAGCGTATGCTCTAAAGAATGCACATTCGGACTAACAAATGTAGATCTCTCTTAACCAATGATCATTTGTCTAAACACATTGCACTCTAACCTACAAATGCATAATAGCACCGCAAAAGTTACATTTAATTTAGACCAATAAATGTGCACTTGCATAAAACTAATGACCATCTATAATTATAGGCTAACATCTCGTGCACAGGAGCTAAGTATTCATGTATGAAGTGAATCGCGAACAGATCATAGAATAAGATGTATTTATTCTTTAAAGTAAAAAAATATTTCATGCAGCAGCAATTCACTATATATATATATATACACTATATATATATATACATACATGTATATACATGTAAATACACATATATATATATATATATATATATATTCACTGAAAAAACCATAGGTTTCAGGGCTGTTATAGTTAGTTGGAGATTTCACTCGTACAAAACCAGAGAAATTCGGCCGTTACAGTTAGTTCAGCTAACTATAACTCGCGCCCCCGCAATGCACTGCTGATGACATCACATATTACATCATTCATGACATGGTCAGTGACATCACTGATGACATCACTGATGACATCTCAAATGACAGCACTGATGACATCATCCATGTGACAATCTGATGCACCTCCTCACACACTAATATAACCTTTGATACACTTACTGTAAAATACAGACTACCATTTTCGATACCATTGACACACTAATACCAGTTACTACATACCCACTCAGTGATTCCTAGGTCTGCAGTGCATTGCGGGGGCGCGAGTTATAGTTAGGTGAACTAACTATAACGGAGGAATTTCATTGGTTTTGTACGAGTGAAATGTCAGCTAACTATAACAGCCCTGAAACCTGTGGTTTTTTCAGTGAATTTCTAAGGTTTTTTAAATGCTAATTCCTAACTATAACATGTCTGAAACCTATGGTTTTTCAGTGAATTTCGAAGGTTTTTTAAATGATAATTTTTAAATGTAATAATAGTTATATGTATTTTTTTATACTGATTTTCTACAGATCTTTAACTGTTTATTTTTACATATTTTATTTTTTAAATTACATTATATATTTTTAATATAAATGGAAAAAAAATGTTTTTAAAAATATTGTAACTGAAATATTCTTTTTTTTGTTTTATATATTTTTTTAATAAATTTATATTATTTTCTTTATTTATTTATTTATTTCTATTTTTTTTGGAGTCGCGCACCAACGCGTTCACACCAGGAGGCCGCGCTGAGCGCCGCGCTGGAGTCGCGACTCAAATTTTTCCGTAAAAGAAATGTAGCTCCTACCACTAATTTATATTCTCCCCGGGGACCCCATCCCCCGGGGCCTAAACATAATGATGGAGACCGTGAGGGGAGCCCCATTGCCCCCACGGTCCCGCCGGCTCCCGCGTCCTTCGGGAGCCGGCATTGCTTTCCACATGGGGAGCTGCTAACATGCAGCTCCCCATGTGGAAAGCAATCTGGTTTGCATTTTGAAAGAGAGAGCAGGTTTCCTGCTCTCTCTTTCAAAATCCAAACCAAGTTTGCTATGGCAGGGCGGGAGCCACGAGGCTCCCGCCCTGCCATAGCAAACAGCAGTGTCCCGGGGTGGGCACCCGAGACACTGCAGGAGCCGGCCCTGGGGGTGGCGGTCCCCAGGGCCATCATTGGCTCCAGGAGGGGGCCGCGCGTCCCCCCTCCCACTTAATGTAAAGCCCCGGGGGGTGGTGGTCCCCGGGGCTTGAGGGTCCATAACGGACCCCTATTTTGAATATTTAGTGCCCCGGGGAGGTGGCAGTCCCTGGGGCATGTAGGGGGGCTCAAGCCCCCCCCCCCCACACAGGTTAAATTTTTTTTTTTTTAAAGCCCCGGGGTGGCGGTCCCCGGGGCTGCGGGGGGGCCCGTGTGCCCCCGCAAATATTCATACTTTGCCCTGGGGGGCGGTCGCTGGGGCAGTGTGGGGGGATTAGGGCCCCCCCACACTTTTTTTCACATGCCCCCGGGACCTGGCCCACCCGGGGGCTTAAATTAACCAAAGCGCGGGAGCCCGCGCTTCCTTTTTTTCATTTTCCCGGCTGGATCCGCGCAACCTACGCGTATCGCTGCGTTTTAAAAAAAAAAATGCTTTTTTTAGCCCTAGAAGTCCTTCTAGGACCCCCTAAGCAGACCTACGGGGTCAGGGTGTTTCTACCCTGCCCCCTCTTCTTCTTTACACCTTCATTTTACTGCCATCTTGTGCCTCGCTTCTACCGAGGCACAAGATGGCTACCAACAGTTCCTGGTTTAGAGTGTTCACAACCAATTACAATGCAGCTCGTGATCGGCAGGGTGCGCGGATCCTAATCTGTAGGGTGCGCGGATCCTCCGCGGCCATAGATATATATGTGTTTTTACTTTTGATTTTCTCAGCAACTACTGAACGGATTTACACCATTTAACAAAAAGGGTTCTTTCTGAACCAAGAACTACCTCTTTGCCAAATTTGGTGTAATTCCGTTCAGCAGTTCGGGCTGTAGCCGTGTCTAAAGTTTCCTATGGAAAATTGCATGGGGAAAACACGTTTTGGGACCCCCCTTTTTTCTCGGCCCCTGCTTGCCGAATCACCCCGAAACTTTCAGGATAGGAGCAGACCAGAGCGCCCCACGAGTTTTGAGAATTTCGCGAAGATTCATCAACCGGCGCCAAAGTTATTGGAAATAGAATGTTGTGAATTTCCTATGGAAAATAGGTCCTAACTATAACTATCTACTGGCGACCGCCAGTAGATAATATACACACACATATATATGTGTATATATATATGTGTATATATATATATGTGTGTATATATATATATATATATATATATATTTTCCTTTCAACCTTCAATCAATCAATCAATCAACACATTTATAGAGCGCGCTACTCACCCGTGAGGGTCTCAAGGCGCTAGGGGGGAGGGATGAAGCAGCTACTGATCGAACAGCCAGGTCTTAAGAAGTCTCCTGAAGGTCAGCAGGTCCTGGGTCTGTCGCAGGTGGATGGGGAGGGTGTTCCAAGTCTTGGCGGCGAGGTGGGAGTATGATCTGCCGCCGGTGGTCGTTCGGCGGATGCGTGGGATGGTGGCGAGGGCGAGGTCAGCGGAGCGTAGAAGGTGAGTCGTTCGTTGAGGTATGCTGGTATGGCGTTGTGGAGTGCTTTGTGGGCGTGGGTGAGGAGCTTGAAGGTGATCCTCTTGTTGACCGGGAGCCAGTGCAGGTCTCTCAGGTGGGCGGTGATGTGGCTGTGGCGAGGGGTTCCGAGGATGAGGCGTGCGGAGGCGTTTTGTATGCGTTGGAGTCGTTTCTGGAGTTTGGTCGTGGTTCCCGCGTAGAGGGCGTTGCCGTAGTCCAGCCTGCTGCTGACGAGGGCTTGGGTGACCGTCCTTCTGGTTTCGGTGGGGATCCATCTGTAGATCTTGCGGAGCATGCGGAGGGTGTTGAAGCAGGAGGAGGAGACAGCGTTGACTTGCTGGGTCATGGAGAGCGTTGAGTCCAGGATGAAACCCAGGTTGCGTGCGTGGTTGGTGGGTGTCGGAAGAGCTCCCAACGTGGCCGGCCACCAGGAGTCGTCCCATGCGGAGGGGGTGGAGCCGAGGATGAGGACCTCTGTCTTGTCAGAGTTCAGTTTCGGACGGCTGGTCTTCATCCACTCTGCGACGGCCTTCATTCCCTCATGGAGGTTGGATTTGGCGGTGGCCGGGTCCTTGGTGAGGGAGAGGATCAGCTGGGTGTCGTCGGCGTTCGAGATGATGTTGAGGTGGTGCGCTCGGATGATGTTGGCGAGCGGTGCCATGTAGATGTTGAAAAGGGTCGGGCTGAGGGATGATCCTTGGGGTACGCCGCAGGTGATCGTGGTGGCTTCGGATCTGAATGGGGGGAGACGGACTCTCTGGGTTCTGCCGGTGAGGAAGGAGGTGATCCAGTTCAGGGTTTTGTCGCGGATCCCTGCGTCGTGGAGGCGTGTGCGTTGGGTGTGGTGGCAGACGGTGTCGAAGGCGGCCGAGAGGTCCAGGATGATGAGGGCCGCGGTTTCGCCGTTGTCCAGCAGGGTCCTGATGTCGTCGGTGGCAGCGATGAGGGCAACCTTCATGCATAAACACCCTGTGATTCACCACACGTTTCCATGGGTGAACAGAAGAATGGCACAACAAATCCTTTGCGACGCGGTATTTTTATTTTTCAATTGAGTAATCCGGCGGTGGCGATCGTTCCGCCATCACATTGAGATTTACCCACCGCCATATTAGGATGGTGGTGGGTATCGCGGCGGACGTAAAGTCCATCTGCCGCTTTTCCGCTGGTGGCAATCGCACCAATTGCCTGGCGGGCGGAGCAGGGCCACTAATATGGTGGTGGTGCCTAGCAGGCACCGTCCGCCATATTAGGTAGTGTGTGGCCAGGCGCCTTTCCATGGCGGCGATGCCGCCATGGAAAGGCTGGAGGGGATTGGGTTTGGGGGCCCGTTGTGGGCCCCCCTTGTTTGGGGGGGTGTCGCTGTGCTGGGGGGTACCCATGGTACCCCCCTGCATTTCCATGCACCAAGTGGCAGGCACCGCGTGGTGCCTGCCACGCGGTGCAGGGAAATGCGGTGCAAGCACTTTCAACATTGCGGACGGTGCTGCAGCCAGCAGCACCGCCCGCAATGTTGAAGCCCAGGATGCGCCCGCCAGTATGGCGGGCACATCCTAATTGCAGTGGTGGGACCACCGCATGTCTGGCGGGCGGTCCCAATCACTGCTGCGGTGGCGGGTGGACCAAGTCCGCCCGCCATCGTAATCAGCCCCTTAGTTTCCTTGGGCGTGCTAGGCAGCTTGTCACAGCAAAGAGAAAGGTGCCAGAAGTGCCAGAACCACCGTCATTGAAGATAGCTGGAATGGTGAACATGTGAGCGTGTCTAAGCCATACTAATTTCACATTCTTCTCGTTTCAGATCCTCTTTTTTTTGGTAATTATTATTATTTTATTTTTTTATAGTCCTCATTCGCCTTGGAAGAAACAATAAACGAAAAACATGCTCTGGGGTCTCCCTTAACACAGCACCAGCCAGAGATCTTTGTTTTGTTTTGAGCCAAGGATGGGTCACTTTACACGCAACTTCACCTTCCGTGGTTGGCTCAGTGTAACACAGCCATCTGTGGAGCGACCACCAGAGTAGTGAGGTAATAAAGTGTAAAGGCCTAATCGTAGGACTGTATCAGCAGAGGTTTTTAGCCAGTATTCATAAGGAACCCAAAACTCATTCTTCTTACTTTCTGTCTCCCTGTCTCGACAGAACGTATGTTTTACCAAGATCATCCAGTCCACCTTGGTCGGGGGAACGATTTTTATCCAATTTTTACAAATCTACCTACGGGGATGCAAAATCAAATAGGAAATTAGCTTTCTTGCATTTGATGGAAAAGCTTCATAATCATCTAAGACCCCAACAAAGACAAGGGTTTTGCGTACCTGAAGTCTCTCGCAGAGTATCCCATATATACAATTACTCACGTCAGTCCAGAAGCATTGAATCTCGGGACACTCCAGAAACATGTGGATATCTGAGTGGTGTCCAATAGGCCCTATGGAGATAAAAAATGTGGTTCCTCCTTAACTTTGCAGCGCGCATCGTGGAGGATAGAATGTTACAAGATACTTGCCATAGATTTTCTAACTGCATCCTGGCAAGCTCTTTCCCCAAAGGTCTGTTGGAAGTTTAAAATCGCCATCCGACAGGTCTACCAGCAGCCAGTACCATTTCAACACTTCCTTTCTTCTTGTGGCACTGCCAGCCATCGAAGACTCTAATGCATTTGAGACACCCAAGTCCTCCCCAGCAGAGAGATACCAACTCTTTATTTGCAAGTATTTGAACCTCGATAGCCTGTTACTGGTAATCTCTTGTCCCGTATTCCAGGAAATCAGACTTCCGTTTTCCATTAGCTGACCCCAACTCAATACCCCTGCTTCCTTTAGTGGAACGGCCAGGCTGTCTTTAGTCCACTCTGGAGAGCCAGGGGCATCCCAAATTGGTGCTGATCCACTGAAGTAGCTGAGTAGTGTCTCTTTTCTTATTTTGTGCCACGTAACTGCAAAACACTGTAAGGTCTTAAGACGCTCTTTTTTAAAGAATCTGGGGTCTCTAAACTTGAAGATAAAACCTTGTTCACCCCCCTTCACATCTGATAAAATTGCACTAAACATTCTCCCGATATCCGATCCATCAGGTTCAATGAAATGCATCGTCCCACTTTTTAACAAAAAGATCCAGGCATAGTAGAACAGATCTGGGAGCCGCAAACCCCTGTGTCGTTCTTCCGTCTAAGCTTTTTCCATGCAATTCGGCCCCCTTTCGAGGCCCAAATAAAGCTACTAATCTTGGCCTGCAACTTTTTGAACCACTCCTCCTTAAAAGGCAAGGGGATATTTTGAAATAAGAAAGTGAGTTTAGGGAGAATCGCCCTCCCTCAATGCTTTCATCAAGGGGGAACACGGCGGCCGGCTAGCAGCGGGTCGTGGAGGCTCCCAGAGCCGTAAGCTTTGTTTTACTCTACGCTGGGTCCTAAACAAATGCAAACCATCTTTTTTTAAAGGTAGAGATGGGAGAATAGCTTACCAACTGCCGGGGTTGTTTTCTTGAGTCTGCCCCGTTTTTCTTTTGCCTTGTGTTTGGTGGCTTTTTCCTGTGCTGACGGTGGCGTCGGAGGCAGCCGTGGGATTGCCGGGCCGTGGCTCCTGCTGCTCTCGAGCGGCTCGCGAGCTCAGCAGAGGGCGTAGGGCGGTTGCTCAGTGTGCTTTCCGGGGCAGTTCTGGTAGGGCAGCAGAAGAGCAGGAAGCTCTGTGCTCAAACTGGAATTGGAAAGCCACGAATCCGTTGAGACTTCGAAGAACACAGGTCAGAACTTTGGCAAGGAGGGGAGCACCGCATGGGATTTGGACAAACCGAGCAGGAACAGAGGAGGTAACGCTCTCACTGAGAAACAACTGATTTGCATTAAGAAACAAGTGGGGGGAATTAATGTTGGTAAAGGGAGGTCAGCTCAACAGAAAATAGAAGATACCCAGGGGGTAGACAGCAGGGCGGAGGCACGGAGGAGCATTCCTCAGGGCAGGTATGCTCTCAGAAGCTTGGTAGCAGGGGGACCCACTCTGGCTCAAAAAAACACGCAGTCTAAGGCAACGCAAGGCAGTATAGCAGGGATAGAGTTAGATAAAAACTAAAGGACTGGGTTAGCCCCAGTAGGGGGAGGCACAGCAGGAGAAAAGTAGACACTCAAGTCCAGAGCTTAAAAATTACGCCTTCACTACGTACTTTTTTCAAGGGAGTCCCAAAGACTCTAACATTAAAAAAGCCTGCTTCTGCCCCATTTATTACTGCGTCGCATTATTCAGAAGCTGTCATAAGTCGGAATAGGTTTCAGGCGCTAGTAGGTTTCTCACAGTCCCCAGAATCGGCAACTTCTAGCATTTTAATGGTGGTGGAGGAGGAGAGCTTATTTTTTGCCAAAGGCATGGATCCCCCATCGCCTCGGGCAGGTAGCCAAGTAAGCCCACAGTTGGGATCAACATCAGCGCCACATAGCAATTTAGATCAACAGCCTGAGCAGCTGGTGGAAAACAAGTCTGTGGCCATACCTCCAGCTCAATCACAGGCACAATCAGTCTCCGATTTAATCCAGCTATTAACGTCTGAATTCAGGAGTAGATTTGAGACTTCTGAGACAAATCAAATGGAGATCAGGTCAGCCTGCGATAAGTTAGAAAGGAAGTTAGATGACCTCACAGCCAGGACCGCACTGTTAGAAATCTCGATGAGGGACTTGACTCTTCAATCTGAGGCCAATAAGAAAGAGATTTCTCTTCTGAGGGGGAATGAAATGGTCATACAAGAGAAACTGAAGTCTTTGGAGAATAGTCAAAGAAGAAATAACCATTGTCTGCTAAGAGTACCTGAGGGGGCGGAGGGGGATGATGTGAAATTGTTTGTGGCAAAATTGATAAAAGAAGGAACTCATACTGACTATACGGAACAAGATCTAATAAATGATATGCAGAGGGTCCACAGGGATCCTTTTAGGTTATCCCCAAACAAAACAAATCCCAGAAAGTTTGGTCCATTTCTACACTTATAAAATCACGGAAGAAATCCTCACTAAGGCCTTAAAAATGAGGACGCTAACTATGGACGGTTTCAGTTTTGAGATAAGGTCGGATGTGTCCCAAATTACTGCAAATAAACAATGGGAGCTAGGCAAAATGATTGATCCTTTGAAAAAACTAGGAGCTACAGCGCAACTAAGATTTCCCGTTTGCTTGCGCGTGATGCTTAACAATAAAATGCCTAATTTTCGACGTGTACGAGAAGCAGAGGAATTCATTAAGTCCATCTCTGAAGAAGGGATAATCTAGAGAGGGCTTTATTTCATATTTTCCCTTTTTATATATTTTCACTCTCTCTTAGGGGTCTTTGTATACCTCATTCTCCTTTTTCCTTCTCTTTCTTACGAGTAGACAAAATGAAGTAACAGGTTTACAGGAAACAGGTCTAGCGGCATAATTTCAGCTGTTATATTTTCTTACGACTCTGCGGGCCCCCACAGGCTTAGGGTTATGCCATGAAGGGTTCTCCAGGGTGGGGTGGGGGGGTAGGGTTTACGGGAAGGGTTGGGTTCACTGGGTCGGGAGCAGTGGGAGAAAATAAAAAAAAATGTCCTCTTCGACCAATTAGGGGCTCGGGTTCCCCCATGGTATTCAGTACATACATGGTATAAGAGATGAGCGCTGGCCAGAATGCGCGGATTGAGATCCTATCCTGGAACGTGAACGGGCTAAGGGTCAAGTATGGGAGAGAAAAGATTTTACAATATCTGAGAGATGCCCCTGCCCAGATTATAATTCTTCAAGAAACTCCCTTGACTAATGTGGAAATGGGAGAAACCTTTAAGTCTAGAGGCTGGGTGCAGGAGATAATTTTCACCGATCAACAGCTAACTATAAAAGGGGTGGCGATCCTGGTTAAAAAAAACCCGTACATAATAATTGAGGATAGTAGAGTGGACAATTCAGGCAGATGTTATCATCAGACATATACTGTAGTAGGATATTATGGTCCGAATTTAGATGACCTTGCGCTCCTTTTAGTAATTTGCTTACAGAGCTCTTGAATTTCCCAGATCCAATTATTTTAGCGGGGATTTTAATGTGGTGCTTGATGGAAATCTGGACCGTTCATCTTAAAGTAGAGCAGCGACAAATAATAGGATGCGATCTCTGATAAAAACCTCTATGAAGCAGCTAGGATGGTGTGACATATGGAGAGAGAAGATGGGTAGTTTGAAGAGTTTTACATTTAACAATTAAAAATATGGTCATCAATCAAGAATTGATTTCTTTCTGATTAACCAAGAGTTAAAGGACCAGGTGCAAGAAGTAAGGCATTTAGGAGCGCACCTTTTAGATCACTCTGCTGTAACCCTTGTTTTAGTCCTTTCGAAGACTACAGTACAGAGGAAATGGACAATGGATCGTACGCTATTGTTGGATGAAGCTGTAGTGGAGAAGTTAGGTTTAGAGTCCCATGAGTTCTTTGCGGATAATTTAGATAGTGCTCTGTTGGGGGTTGTCTGGGACACCTATAAGGCTTTTCTGAGGGGGAATATAACCTCCATCCAAGTGTATAAAAGCAAGAAATATAGAGCTGAGCTTGCTAAAATCAAGGGTAAGATACAGCGGTTGGAACAACAGCTATTGGCGAGTAGGGTAGAGCTGCAGGGGCCGCTACAAACCTCTCTCCAAGCCCTTAAGGTGGATCTTGCAGGGGTAGTGGAGGTAAGAGTACTGAAATGGTGGCAGGCAAGCAAACTTGCCCACTTTGAATATGGAGAAGGGTGTGGTACGTTACTGGCCTGGAAAGTGAAGAGTGATCAGGCAAGAGGTTTTATAAAGGAAGTCAAAAGTGAGGTATCAGGAAGCTCTTTTAGGACCAGGGAGGGTATAGAAGAGGCCTTTTTAAACCATTTTGAGAAGGTGTATCATGAGGAACTGGTAACAACAGAGGAAGAGGTGCAAGATTGGCTGGGTCAGGATGCTCCCCGTCTAATTGGCAAAGCTATCAGAGATGCTATAAACAGTACTATAACAGAAAGTGAGATTGGGAAGGCAATTATGACAGGGAAATCAGGCAAAGCAGCAGGTCCGAATGGCCTTCCTTCCGCGATTTATAAAAAACTGGGGACATTTCTCATACCAGTAATGGTGAAACTGTTTGCGGTTATCTTTGAGAAAGGAATTGAGAAACCTACTTCTTGGAATGAGGCCATAGGGACCCTGATCCCTAAACCAGACAAACCTCCCAATCTCTGTGACTCCTACAGGCCTATTACGTTACTAAACAGCAATTATAAAATCTTCACAAAAATACTTGCAGACAGGTTGAATGGAGTTGTGGGGGATCTCCTGCATGATGATCAGAAGGGTTTTGTGAGGGGACGGGGGATCCAGGATCTCACGTATAGTCTAATTGGAGCAATTGACATAGCATCTACTCATAAAGTTCCCCTGGCAGTCATTACTCTAGATGGGACAAAGGTCTTTGATAGGGTAAATTGGCCCTATCTCCAGAAAATTTTAAGGCTGACCAATTTGGGTGAAAACTTTTGCAGAACCACAGAACTGATATATAAAAAAACCAACTGTCAGGTTCCTGGTAAATGGAAACCTGTCAAGGTCCTTTAAAATATCAAGGAGAACCAGTCAGGGATGTCCACTATCCCCTCTTCTTTTTAATTTGTATAACGAACCCTTAGCGATAAAAATTAGAAACCATGAAGGAAAACTTCCTTTCAGGTATAGGGGTTGGGAGAAAAAGGTTAGTTTATATGCCAATGACCTTATGGTGTATACCTCCGATTTGCACAGCTCACTTCCACTAGTATATGAGCTATCTTCACAATTTGGGCGTATCTCAGGTCACGAAGTGAACGAGCACAAAACGGTGATAATGGCCTGGAACACTAATCCTCAGCAGCAAAGTGTTAAAACGGAAATTAGATATTTTGGTATTAGAGTTGTACAAAATATTGAAAGAATACCGGAAGCTAACTTCCAAAAAGCCAGCAAGGAAATTAGTAAGCAACTTCTAAGTTGGTCTCATCTGCCTCTGACAATCTTTGGAAGAGTGAATCTCGTAAAGATGGCGATTCTCCCTAAACTCACTTTCTTGTTTCAGATCCTCTTGAGTCTTACCAACCCTGTTTTTCCCACAGGAGGAGGTGTACCTCTGTCACAGTAGTAGATGATCCCTACTGTGGAGTGTGAATGCCTCGCTGCCCTCCGTTGCTCAAAAATTCCATGCCAGGTCAGTTACATTTCTTTCCTTATAAATTATTATTTTTACCTATATGGCACTAATTCCTATATGTCTGTTGTTAACCCTGCATGAAGTGCTGCTCTTTTCCATACTTTCTACTAAACTTACTTCAGGTCCATTTGAATGCAAGTCCCGTGCTCCGATGAGGGCCGAAGCTGCATGTCCATCTGTGTGAATACTCAGAATATTATTATTTCATTACTGTGCACTATAATTGCTTTGCTTGTGATCAGCAACTCCTTTAGCACTCCCCTGAGTACTCATACTTTTGACAATAAACAAAGGATACACTGTTCCAGAGTAACGACTCCTCGCTCCTGAATTTGGGGAGGAAAAGAAGAGGTCACCGAAAGAGATTGCTTCTTAGGAGCAAGTGCCCTTACTCACTCTTATGTGGCATGCTTCATCATCAGGCGTGCACCTCGTTGAGCCGGCACTACATGTAAATGTAAATGTAAATGTAATTCGTACTTGTAAAGCGCACTGCCACCCCAACTGGGGCATCCTGGCGCTATACGCATACCGCTGTGGAACCCTTCCTGGCTATTCCCTGTGAAATGTCCACTCCTGGGCACCCCCAAGGTGAAGCCAGGCATCCCAGCGCTGGTGGGGCCGTTGTGGAGATTAAGCAAGCTATTGCCCAGAGTTGCAGAGTGGGACCCATGATTAGAATAGGCACCGAGGCGAGAATTATCAGGTCCGAGGAAATTGAGTCCAAGACCCGCCGAGGCGGGAATTGAACCCCTACAATGCCTGACGGGGCCCGCGAGAGGGCTCTTTGCCGGAGATCTTTTGTAGAAAAATGCTGTAAGAGTGTCAAAAGTGTCAAGTGTTCCCTAGTTTGTGATTGGTGAAGAACTGGAAAGAATGTGAGCTAAAATTGGTTATGGGTACCAATGCTGTAATTTTACTCTGAGCGGTGGGACCTATGTCAAGGTTGAAAACAGGAGGTGGGAGTCTGTCAGGATTAATGGCCTGATGTTCCCTAAGTGTACGACTATGGGGCTTATTACAATGTTGGTAGGAGACACAGTGGCGGAAATGGGACCTACCGACCTTCGGTCGGCGTTCCCGACTGCCTAATTACGATGCGACCATACATGGTGCGGTCAAATTCCCGCATTTCCCTATGGGACCATGTGTTATGGCCGTAATCTGGCCGTAGCACAAGCTCCCATAAGGAAATGGGAGGTTGTGTTAATCCCTGCAAGGTGCCTACAATAGGTTCCCCCTCGGCCCACAACCGGAGGCTGAAAACAGAAGGTGGCCCTGCTAGGGGCTTCAAACACGCAAACCATGCATCGTAATCCGGACAGCGTAAAATGCCATCCATATGGATTATGGGCCAGTTCCGACTGTCCGAAGGGCTCGGAAGCCCGCCGGAATGAACGGCCGGCTTTAATTCTGACCTGCTGTATTGTAATAAGCCGGTCAGAATAGAAACGGATGATCTCGGTCGTGAAGCCTACGACCCAAGGTCGGAGGCGTTACGATCGAGATCATAATAGGCCCCTCTCTGTCGAATCCCTGAACTTCAGGTAAATAATTAGGAAGATCTGTGTGTGGGGTTGGCTACACTACAAAAAATCTTGATCGACATGCTTCACACCCATAGAAGTCCAAAAGGATCAAATGGCGCTTTGTCAGGACCTAAACTGAAAAAAACCTAGGGCCTCATTTAAGAAAACTGTCGTATCGCTGCGTGAAAACAGCGATGCGACAATTTTCACTGCGCCCTCCTTGCAACATGATGGATGCGCTGTATTTAATGTACGGCGCTCCATGTCGCAAGGAGTTAGAGATACGTCAGTATTTCTGACGTATCTGTAGGCACAGTAATGACGCATTGCTGGAGTGTGTCGCAAAAGTGACACAACTCCAGCAATGGGTCATTACACATGGGCAAGTCCCATGCTAAATGTGCCTGCGTCAGTCTTGTGCCTGCTGTTAGGCAGTGGCATCCTAGAAGTCGCGCAGTGAAATCTGATAGATTTCACTGCACCACTTCTATGAGGCTTTTTTGCGGGGGAACGCCCACCCTGCATACATTTTACCTGACGCAGGTATAATGTAGCACAGGGCTTTACAAGTGACGCATCTGCCTAGATGCGTCACTTTGTAAATCGGGCGCAACATGGCGCAATTTTTACGCCGCCGGTGCGTCACAAAAATTGACGCAACGGTGGCGTAAAAGTTTTGCAAGGCCTCATAAATAAAGCCCCAAGTCCTCACTTAGGGCATCATTATGATGGCGGGCGGGCCACCGCAACGGCAAACGGGACCGCCCGCAAGAGGTGCGGCGGTCCCGCCATGTCAATTAGGATGCCACCGCCACGGTGGCGGTGGCATCCCGCATCATTTACATTGCGGCGGGCGGTGCTGTGAGCAGCACCCGCCGCAATGTAAATAAAGCATGTTGCGCATTGGCATGCACAACGTGACAGGCACCGCGCGGTGCCTGCCACCCTGTGCATGCCAATGTAGGGGTACCCCCCAAGTGCACCCCCCACCCACCCGGGGGCCCGCAACGGGCCCCCATTACCAAAGACCGTATGCCTTTCCATGGCGGTAACACCATGGAAAGGCACATCTCCGCCTGCATCACAATATGGATGGCCACCATATTGTGCACGTTTTCCGCCTGGTCGACGAGTCGACCGGCGGAAAAGCGGCGGACGGTCTTCCCGTCCGCCCCGGACCCCCCAGCCATCCTAATATGGCGGGGGTCACTGCGGCATGGATGGCGGACGGATCGCCCCCTCCGGGCCGGCGGTGGCTACTGCCGGCCCGGCGGGGGTGATCTGCCCGCCATCCTAATAGGCCCTTAAGAAAATAAGACTACTCTCATTGAAGTGCATGTTTTTAACCTATCACTCTTACATCGGTGTGTATGTATTTCGCCAGGATAGGTGACCTTCTGAGATTCAGGCATTGGCCCCTTGGGAATTTTATGGGTGCAACAGCTCCTATAATAAGTTATTATGGGGGCTGTGGTCCAATGACCTAGCAGTTACCCGCCATTTATAAATTGTGTGTGCCACGTACGCATACAATACATTCATTATATACATGCAGGACATAGCATAGATTGCATACCTATTTGGTTTTGTAAATCATACTCAATTTGCAGAAGCTTGTATTGGAATAAGCTTTGTTTATTGGTTTAATAGTTGGTTTTACTATTGTTACTGTATTAAGTGGACAACATTTGTTTATAAAGGCACCAGCCCCTGCCTTGGTACCTCAAAGATTGTATGAAGATGTTTAGGGGTCCACGGAAGTGTGACTAGTAGGACACTTAAGCTGCAAATGGAATGGTTGGACTGATGACTTAAGTTTGTTTCTGTTGTCCAGTTGATTGCTTTGTTTCTTTAACAAAGAATGCCAGGTCACTTGGTTCAGGATATAAAAAAAGACCCACACAACATGAATTATGGAGAAGGTCGAAAGAAAGTCAATGGAAAATAGAAACAACAAAAGGTTCAATGACGAAATATCGCCTATGAAAATATCCCCATACCAAAATATCGTGACCAAAATATCGATGTCAAAAATATTGTCATCCTATACTTATAATGGTAAGTACAAAAATATATTTTAAAAATACTGTTGTCATTAATATAATTGTATTAAATATTGTTTTTTAAAATATATATAAATTGAAGTATTAAATATTAAATAAAATACATTTAATATATATTACAACAACTATAACAAATAAACTTTAAAAAAATGTTAGACACATATATTAATATATATCTTTACATATATATAGTTAAAAACAATTATTAAATGAATAATTCTAATTTGTATTATAATTTCAGAAATTGTTAAATAATCTAATAATATAACAAATAACTATTAACAAATATATATATTTTTTCTATATTTATTCTAGCACGTAATGCACTGTGTCACTTTAAAAATGGGAGTAAAGCATCAGCATGTCATGTGATCAAGGGCTCTGGGTAGCCCGAAACGCGTCATGGCGGCGATAAGCACGAAAAATGAAATATATTGAAGCGCAAAACAAGTGGAGTCCGTTCTTTTCAATACAGAGGAAGGAGTATCAAGTATATATATATATATGTACATATACATATATATATACATATATATATATTTAAAAAATATATATATAAAAAAATAGCATAAAATATTTAAAAAACAAACCATTTTAAATAAAATTAAAAAGTAAACAACATGAATGTCTTACAATTTTATAAACATATATATATATATTTTTTTATATTTCTTTTTATTAAACAGACATCGGAACACATAGCCATTACAGAGGAATAAAAACATCCGTATCTTGTAGTACAATATTATCAATACATGGTACATTCATTTTCACAAGGGGAATGTTACGGTGAGGTGGGTTCATCTAAGTCCATTCTGCGGGGTGGCGAACATATATCTCCACGGTATGTATTCCAAGGGCTTCAAATACGACCCCATTTTTGGGGGCATCCCCTAGCTGAGTACACCGTCTTCTCTCTAAACATGCACCAGTCTAGATCCCTCCTCCACGCCTCCACTGTAGGTGGCTGGACTGCTCCCCAGAGCTGTGCAATGTTACGTTTCGCCAACATGAACCCCAATGTAGCCCATTGTATTTGGTGGACACTAAGATCTGTCGGCTCCCAAATATTCAGGAGGCACCTCCGCACCTCCAGGCGAAGAGAAACTGAGAGTACTGTGGTAATGATGTCGTGTATCTTGTTCCAATAGGCATTTATATAGGGACACTCCCAAATAATATGTAAAAAAGTTCCCATGTGTCCACATTTTCTTCTACATTCCCCTCCCTCCGCCCCCCCCATTATGATCAGCCGGGTTCCTGTGACGTATACCCTATGCAGGATTTTAAGCTGAACTAATCGTATTCTCGCAGGTATGGCAACTACCTTGGGGGAGGAGACCGCCTCCTGCCAGTCTTCATCGTCCAGCTCTATGCCGTCCTGCACCCATTTCTCCCGCAGTGATGTGAGGGGGTCTTCCATATTGTTTATTAATTTTTTATATATCAGGGAAATAGTTTTGTCAGGTAGGTGTCCGTCGAGTATTCTATCCTCTAGCGGCGACGAGTCGGGGGGGACTGTGTCGCGTGGTATGTGAGTACGAAGGGAATGTACTACCTGCGTGTATCGGAAGTGTTCCGAGTCTGCCAGTCCATATTCCTTCTGTAACTCAGCAAAGGGCACTATTCTGTTTTTCCCCCACATATCTTTAATATGGGAGATTCCAATAAGATCCCATTTGTCGAACCCTTTAGTCTTCCACAAATTGCCGAGTTTCTCAGAGTCCCACAGTGGTGTCGCTAACGTCAGTCTGTGTCCCCATCCAAGCGAGTTGGCTGCATTGTGCCAAATCTGGACAGAGTGTCCGGTTGGGCCTGTTAATTTATACCGTTTAGGTCTTGAATATAGTGCCCTGCCATAATCTCCTCCCGGAAGGATCCATCTGTCCATGGCGAAGCCTGGGTCATCAGGACCACCGTAAGTGGCATGGTTTATAGCCGCTAAGTGCGCAGCCCAATAGTATTTTTTGATGTCCGGCAGACTGATCCTTCCATCATACCACAGTAGTGTCAGTTTATTCAGGGCAATGCGTGGTCTTCCTTCCCATAGGAGGTCCCTCTGGGGGCTCTCAATTTCGTTAAAATATTTAGCGGGAACCGGATCTAGGGTGTTTTGTAAAACATAGAAGAACCTGGGCAGGGACATCATTTTAAATAGAGCTGCTTTGCCCAGTAACGAGAGGGGGAGTGCCTTCCAACTAGCGATATCTCGCCGGAGCCTAAGTAGGGGAGGGAGGAGATTCTGGGCATAGCGGGTCGGGGGGTCGAGGGAAACAAAGATCCCCAAGTACTTGAACCCTGCGGTATTAATTTGTATTGGGCAGTTTCTCGGCGGGACAGGCGGGTCCCCATGCAGAACATACAAAAGGGATTTAGTCCAGTTGACAGCGAAGCCAGAGAATCTTCCAAAGATTGCCAATATGTCTAATACGACTATCAGGGATTTCCTGGGGGCAGCTAAATACAGTAAAATATCGTCCGCATATAGCGATATACGGTCCTCCCAGTTCGGGGACCATCTCAACCCTCGTATTCTGGGGTCTGCACGGATCCAGGCCGCCAAAGGTTCGAGAGCGAGGGCAAATAGGAGTGGTGATAGCGGGCAACCCTGATGGGTTCCCCTGCTGAGTTGGAATGCCGCTGATACTTTGTTGTTGACTACTACTTGGGCCATAGGTGCACTGTAGAAGAGACGCACCCATTGTATATATTTGGGTCCGAAGCCCATCTTATCTAGAACTGCCCACAAGTAAGGCCATTCTATAGTATCAAATGCCATGGTTGCGTCCAATGACACGATTGCTGCAGGCTCCTGAATACTTGGGGCTCTGCTAATTACTCCGTGGACTCTACGCAAATTTAAGACCGTGTTCCTATGTGGCATACACCCGGATTGGTCCGGGTGGACCAGGGCTCCAATCAATTTGACCAGCCGCGTTGCCAAGAGCTTGGCCAGTATTTTAGGTTCGGCGTTGAGGAGGGAGATGGGCCTGTATGAGGCGCAATTGGTCTTAGTCTTGCCTTCCTTATGTATTGTAACTATTGTGGCGAGCCTCTGATCCCTAGGTAGTGTTCCGTTTTCTCTGAACTCCTCAAACATAGCTTTCAGGTATGGCGCCAACTTGTCGGGTCGGAGTTTGTATAACTCGATTGGGAGTCCATTGGGCCCGAGGGCCTTCCCAGAGTTCAAGGATCTGATCGCCTGTGCTATCTCATCTGTCGTCAAGTCACTATCCATGTATTCCCTATGGTCCGGAGAGAGTCTGGGCAGTTTAATATCCCTCAGTAGATCCCGGGAGTCCTGCTCCGTATGTGGGGATATTGTCGTATATATTGAGGCAAAGTGGCCGGCAAATCTGTCGACTATAGCTTGAGGATCTGTCAGGGAAACGTCCCCGTCTATTTTAAGCTCCGGGACTAGTCTGCTCGCTTGTTCCTTTTTATCAAGCCATACTATGAGTTTCCCTGCTTTATCTCCTAGGTCGTACACCCTTCCCTGTCTCTCCCTGCCCAACGCCTTCGCCCTATCTGTCACTAACGCTTTGTAGTCGTGCTGCTTCAATTTTAGTAAATGGAGCTTTTCTGGCGTGATGTCGGATGCGAGATCCTCCTCCAGCCCTTGTATTTCATTTTCCATGTCTATCACTTCTTTTTGTTTTTCTTTTTTCATACCTGAGATCAGGGATAGAGCCTGGCCACGGATTACTGTCTTAAAAGCTTCCCACAATGATTGGGACAAGGACACTGACCCCTCATTATCTAAAAAGTAGCTGTCAGTGGCTTTAATTAGGTCTTTGCGGATTTTAGGATCTCTGAGGTGCCACGGGTTAATCGGGGCTATTTTTCCCGCTGCAGCATGGCTTAGGGTTAAATGTAAGTCCGTTTTTATATAGTGCAGCTACTCACCCTTACGGGTCTCAAGGCGCTGGGGGCCGTAGTTGAAATTAAGTGAGCTATTGCCCAGAGTCGCACGGTGCTGAGCTGAGCTGCCGCCGGAGCCGGGGATTGAACCGTGAACCCTGTGCTCCGAAGTCAGCTGCCCTGGCCGCTGCACCACACCTCTCCACGCTGCACCACACCTCTCCAGGGTTATGTGTATCCATAACGGTGAGTGGTCCGAGATTCCCCTGGGTAGGTGTTTGATTTCTTGTATGTATGTGGCTTGTGCCGCTGGGACTAAGCAGTAGTCCAGGCGGGATAGACTATGGTGAACTCCGGAGTGAAATGTGTGTTGTATTTGATCTGGATGGTGAGTCCTCCATCCGTCCACCAACCCCATGAATTCGAGAAAATCCGGCAACCATTGAGACGAATGTCCCACCTCCAGCGGGGGATACCGATCTAATGTACCTGATACCACTGCGTTAAAATCACTCCCAAGGATTAAGAGGCTATCCGGTATAGTAAGTAGGACAGAGCTCAAATCAGCAAATGTAGTGCTTTGCAACCCTGGTGGTACGTAAATGGACATAAATGTGGTCTGGCGCCCCTCCCACATACCAGACACCCCAGTGTACCTACCCCTATCATCGATCCACGTGGCAGTCACTGTTAGGGGAAAGGAGTTCTTCATCATAATGCCCACTCCCCGCGAACCAGAAGTAAACCCAGCATTCGCCACCATCCTATATCCTCACCTTTGCATTGCTTTACATGTGTTTCCTATCAAATGCGTTTCTTGCAGCAAAACCACATCTGGGGCCTGTCTTTTAACATACTGGAGGACTACGCTACGTTTAATCTTGTCCCCAAGACCGTTAACATTCCAACTTAATATCTTAACATTTTTGTCTCCCTGTGTACCCATTTGTCAATACAAAGATCACGGTATCCTCTGTTTTTGATACGAATGCAAGTTCCGATGCGAAAACATAAACAACATATACATACAAATCCCCCACCCAACAACCCCCCTCCCTGCTGCCCTGCACTGTGAGCTTAAAACTGGCCATACAAAACTCTGCAGAGTGCCTGTCGCCCAGTGTCTGCACTAAACGTAGAAAACTTAGGGTCGTGGCATGCCACTTGCCTGATCCCCCCCCTGTTGATAGAAAATGACTATACAGTTCCCTCAGAAAGTCCCGCACCACAGTTCTGGACGGGGCACGCTAATGACAGTTACCCCATCGGTTCTTGATTACCACACTGCCCGTTACCTGGCTCGGGCCCAAGTGAGGATATAACTTCTCGACGGAGTCTCTGTTCGTGGCACGGCCCAATCAGCCATGCGATTGGGAGGCAGCCTCCACTTCAGAATCGCGATGCCGTGCGGTTCGATTCTGGAGTCGTTCAAACCATTCTGCTGCTTCCTCTGGTTGTTCAAAGAACCAAGTTTTCCCTTCCGCCTCCACTCGCAGGCGCGAAGGAAACAACATAGAATACTTAAATCCTCCCTCCCTCAGTGACCGTTTGATTGGAAGAAAAGATCGTCTCTGCCTTTGCACTCTTTGTGTAAAATCCGGGAAGAAAGAGATGTCTGCATTTTCGTATCGAAGAGCAGTACTTGTCCTAGCATTCTGTAGAATTGTGTCTCTGTCCCGGTAATTCAGAACTCTCGCTAACATTGGACGCGGGGGTGCTCCTGGCCTGGGGCGACCCCCAGGTACCCTGTGAGCTCTCTCAATCACAAAGAACTTACTTAGGCCCTTAGGGCGTAGATGTTGCGTAGATGTTGCAGGATAAGGTTTTCCACAAAGAGGTCCGGGGCCCTCCCCCTCCGCTTTTTCCGGTACCCCTATGATTCGCAGGTTGTTACGGCGTAAGCGCCCTTCATAGTTGTCCATCTTTAGTTCCGCAAACTTACGGAATGTTCTCATGTCTTGCATTTCTCCCTGGAGCTGAGCCACATCCCCAACCAGGCTAGCAGTGGTGATTTCCACCTGTTTGACTTTTTCATTGAGCTTGGATAGGTCGGTCCGGATGAAGTTGACATCAATGGCTATGGTGTCCATTTTGTGCTCCAGGGAGGTCTTGATGCTGGTTACGGCTTCCACCACGTCTTTCAACGACAGCTCCTGCTCTTCGCCTTCTTGTTCCCTCACTGGGCTACCTTTAGACGCCCGGTTCTGAATCATGTCTTTGGGGAGGGCGTATCGGTCCAACTTATTTGATTGTATCGCTTTGGACCCCTTTGAACTCGCTGACCTGCTCTTCTCCATTACTGCTGGAGGTCTTCTCCTGGGCTCCTGGGGTAGTTTACTATCAATTTCGATTTTGTCCCCTTTAACAGTCTCTTATTCTGCCCAATCCTGTTTCACGGCTGGTTACTGGTCCGGCGCGGGGGTAGATGGCACAATGTTATTGTCACCCCTCCGACCAATTATACTTATCTCTCTTTCTGATACGCCGCGCCAAGGATGGCTGTCTGTGGAGCTTCATGCAAAGGGGACCAGACTCTTCATTATCCGGGCGACAGTGCTGCCGTCGTTGCCCGCGCCTGCTCCCACTCTGCTGTTGGGTTGCAAATTTCGCCCCGAGTAGTTCTGGTGTCTGGTCCTACGTGTTACTCTTACTGCTTATTGAGGTCCCACCGTGGCGCCTGCCCAGTGTAGAGGGGGGCCATCCCCAAGGTGGGCGATATTCCGGATGGCTGGCTCCCGTTACGTCGCTCACCTTCTTGGGGGGCCTCCCTTGCCGCCTTGTCACCCCCGGGATATCCCAAGTCTACTGTGTTGTTTCCAGGCTATGCGCACCACTCCTACCAGGTCCCTGGTGCGGTTTCTCAATGCAGTTACCACTGTCCGTGGCGGGCCCCCACCAACCGGGCGTGCAGTCTGGTCACTTCCGGGCTTGTGCGCAACCCAATGAGGCCCAGTCTCAGTATCCCAAGGCATGACCCACGTCCATGGTCAACAGTCCAAATCAAGCCCCCGGCTCCACAAGTCTACCAGGCCCCAGATTTACGGACTCAGCCAGCGCCAATGTCGGGGGGAGCCCCACTCCGTCTCCGGACCCCCAGTCACACACCAGAGATCCACTTGGCTGTGGTTCTGTACCAGGCTTCCCTTATCCCTTGCAGCCCACAAAGTTACTGATCTGGCATTCAGAAGAGACGGGGGCCCCACGGGGGGAGGGAAGAGACGGGGACCCTCGAGGGCAGGTTCCGTCGCAATTACTGGGCCTCCATTCCGCCACTTACATTCTTGGGGGGGTGGGAAATCTCCTTTCTCCTCACCTCTCCCCCGCGTCTCGACGTCCGTTTCCCGACCGCGGGCCGTGCGGCCGATTCTGCCCGGGTCCCCAATGCAGTTCTCCCCAGCCCCGGTCGCCGCAGTTCGTTCTTGTCCAGCTCCGATGTGATTGCTGTGCAATGGGGTCCGGGCTTGTGCGCCGTCCGGCCGACGCCGGGACCGAGGCCCGGATCGCTACGCCTTCCTGCGGTCAGCCACCAAAATCGAGGTCCCGGCTTCACCGCACCACCAGGCCCCAACTTCAACGGATCGGCCGGAGCCGGCACAAGCAAGGCTCCGCTCCCGCAAACGGCTCCACCGACTCCGCCCGCCTTCCGGTGCGCCGTCCACCCTCGGGAACTCGGATCAGTGCAACGGATTGATATAGGGGGGATCAGGTATCACGGAGCTCGCGTCTTAGGCGGCCATCTCACTCCGGCTCTTGGCCACGCCCTATATATAAACATAATTTAAACAATAAAAACATGAATAATTATAAATATTATAATTTTAAACAAGCAAAAACATAATAATATCAATTATAACAATTTAAAATAAATTATATAATATAGATTTAATACATATACTATTCCCACTACAATTTATACAAAAGTAAGCAAATTGTTCTACTAAAGATGTACAAAATGATCTACTCCCACTTCACACAACGCCACAGTAGGAAAACTGTCCCATCACGCATGCGTAAAATTTACTATTTCCACTCCAGTCAATACAGCAGTAGCGAAAGTATTGGATTGCGGAGGGGTAAAATGTACAAGTCCCAATCCACTCTGTGCAACAGTAGGTAAAGTGGTGAATTGCAGAGGGGTAATATTTACTTTTCCAACTCCAGTAAGTGCAACTGTAGGGAAAGTATTGGATTGCGGAGGGGTAAAATGTACTATTCCCACTCCAATGAGTGCAACAGTAGGGAAAGTGTTGGATTGTAGAGGCGTAAAATTTACTATTCCCACTCCAGTCAGTGCAACATTAAAAACAAACAAATTCTCTTCAACACAAATGGCAAAAACATAGTAAACAAATAAAAATATAAATATGTAAAAAAGCACATATATTTTAGAATAAAAATAAATAAAATAAATACATATGACAATGTTAAATATATATAATAAATAATGACAACTATTATTATAAGTAAAATAAAAAAAAATATTTAAATAAATAATGTTATTTAAAAATTAATTAACAAAAAATATTTATAAAATCATTTTATTCTAGTTACTTCCCACCCTATACCCCTACAAAACTCACAATCTGCACCTAAAACGTAACTTGCAAAAAACAAATTATTTACACTATTAACATGAATATTTATAAATAAACTAATTATCATTAATTAAAAATTAATTATGACTTATCAGTAATTTACTTCACACAATATATCCCCACAAACACACAAGACACTCCTAACATTTAACTAAATAATTACACAATTGACACAACTAATTCTCAATTTAATAATTAATATCAATTAAAAAAATAATTATAACTTCAATAAAATTAATTTACTTCCCACCCTAAACCCACAACCCATTCCTAAAATGTAAGTAAAAAAAAGTAATTGCACAATTAACTTAAGTAATTATCAATGAAATCATTATTAATTTAAAACTAAATATTAATAACCCGACAACCCACGCCTAATATAAAAAAATAAAAATTACATGATTAACATAATTATCAATTAAATAATTAATATTAATTAGCAACAAATTATTAATTATATGAATTAATTTATTTCCCACCCTGTACCCTATAAACCCCACAACCAGCACCTAAAATAAAAATTTACTTACACAATTAACATAATTAATTATTAATTAAATAAAAAATATTAATTAACAGCTAATTATTAATTAATTACATTTAAATTACTTCCCACCCTGCACTCCTACAATCCCCACAACCCGCACCTAAAATGTATATAAAAAAAATTGCACAATTAACATAATTAATTACCAATTAAATAAATAATATTAATTAAAAAATAATTAATAATTTATTATAAATAAGTTACTTCCCACTCTGCACCCCTATAAACCCTCAAACCACTACGGTACTAAAAATCACAAAACATATTTACATTAAATTTCATAATTAAGGGGGTCATTACGATGGCGGTTGGAAAAGCAACCCGACCGCCATGGTAGAGGAAACTCACCGCCCGCCGCTACCGCGGGAAAACCGACGGCTAGATTAGGATCCACGGTGGTAAGAATCCAACCGCGGTGGAAAGGAGACCCGAGAAACCGCCCGTCGCATGTGGAGAAGGCCGAAACCCATCCGCAGCATTCGGATTCGCGGCGGAAACAGCCCAAACCACCGCAACCACAGCGGAGACACCGCCATGGAAATTATGATATCCCCGACATGGCCGCGGTGCAGAGCGCTGTTTCCGACCGCCGCGGTAGGCAATAGTGAGGAATGAGAGAGCCCGCGGAAGCGCCGTAGCATAGCCACCGCTGCGTACGCTCCGTGAAAAAAATGGCGGTCGAAAGAAATACACACAACATGCCCACAAAGTGCACCAAGCAAACAAGTCATGCACCCAAAAACACCTAACACAGCCCAAAGACACACCCCCATGGTAAACTCAAAAACTACAAATCCCAGGACGACACACACACCACACCTGCAACCAATACCCCATCCTGACACACCCACATAGCCCAGTATAAATCCAGCCCCCTACCAGACCACAATCCTTTGCAAAACTCCAGAACTGAAGGGACATAAACCACAGCTGACAGGAGAGGCAAATCTGCACAACACGCACACACATCACCACCACCACCACCACTTCTACACCTGCACCTCTAACCCCTTTGCACATCACACACCATACACATCACCACCACCACCACCACTTCAACACTTGCACATCACACTCCATGGCACATCACACACCATGTCACCACAGAAAATGCCTAAATTCACTGAGAGTGAGTTGAGGGTCCTGGTAGATGAGATAATCAGGGTAGAACCCCAATTGTTTGGTAACCTGGTACAACAGACACCAGTAGCCACAAGAACGCTAATGTGGAGAAGGATAGTAGATAAGGTAAATGCAGTAGGGACCGTGCCACGCCATAGAAATGAAATTGTGAAGCGCTGGCACGATCTGAAGGCAGTGGTCAAGAAAAAGAGAGCCAAGAACCATGAGCTGGCTCACAGGACAGGCAGTGGCCCTCCCGTTCCACTCAAAACATTCACCGAATGGGAGGAGAAGGTGCTTGGCATACTGCATCCAGAGAGTCTCACAGGAATACCCGGGGGAGTGGAGGCTGGTAAGTACAAACAAATGCCTAACATCACACTGATATGTACTGTCTTGCACCACTACTAAGCTATACCTCCTAGGTACAAATGCAGTCATGTGCACCACACTCTCACCAACACATCTCTCACACTTTAATCCAACAGTCCCTCAGGTTCACCTCAAAGGTAGCTACAAACATCACCATGGGTACATGTTTACATGCTGCCAGCACTACAACTCACACCAGGCCCCCTTGTCCTACAACTGCGCAAGATGGAGCCCTGACCCCCCCCCCCCATGTGGCAGCCATTGCATTGCTCACCTTAACCTAACAGGTAGGTAGCCATCCTCACAGGGAGGTGTGTGTGTGGTTTGGAAGTCTGCACTACAACTCCCACCAGGCCCCCTTGTCCTACAGCTGCGCAAGATGGAGCCCTGACACCCCCCACCCATGTGGCAGCCATTGCATTGCTCACCTTAACCTAACAGGTAGGTAGCCATCCTCACAGGGAGGTGTGTGGGTGGTTTGGAAGTCTGCACTACAACTCCCACCAGGCCCCCTTGTCCAACAGCTGCGCAAGATGGAGCCCTGACCCCCATGTGGCAGCCATTGCATTGCTCACCTTAACCTAACAGGTAGGTAGCCATCCTCACAGGGAGGTGTGTGGGTGGCTTGGAAGTCTGCACTACAACTCCCACCAGGCCCCCTTGTCCAACAGCTGCGCAAGATGGAGCCCTGACCCCCCCATGTGGCAGCCATTGCATTGCTCACCTTAACCTAACAGGTAGGTAGCCATCCTCACAGGGAGGTGTGTGGGTGGTTTGGAAGTCTGTACTACAACTCCCACCAGGCCCCCTTGTCCTACAGCTGCGCAAGATGGAGCTCTGACCCCCCCCCCATGTTCCAGCCATTGCATTGCTCACCTTAACCTAACAGGTAGGTAGCCATCCTCACAGGGAGGTGTGTGGGTGGTTTGGAAGTCTGCACAATAACTCCCACCAGGCCCCCTTGTCCTACAGCTGCGCAAGATGGAGCCCTGACCCCCCCCATGTGGCAGCCATTGCATTGCTCACCTTAACCTAACAGGTAGGTAGCCATCCTCACAGGGAGGTGTGTGGGTGGTTTGGAAGTCTGCACTACAACTCCCACCAGGCCCCCTTGTCCTACAGCTGCGCAAGTTGGAGCCCTGACCCCCATGTGGCAGCCATTGCATTGCTCACCTTAACCTAACAGGTAGGTAGCCATCCTCACAGGGAGGTGTGTGGGTGGTTTGGAAGTCTGCACTATAACTCCCACCAGGCCCCCTTGTCCTACAGCTGCGCAAGATGGAGCACTCCCCACAACCACAACCATGTGGCAGATATTGAATGTGACTCATCAAACTTACTGGTAGGTAACCATTTCAACTGGGAGTGGTGTGTGTAATTGGTGACACTGCAGTACAACCCACAACAGGCCCACTTCTTCAACAGATCAGCATGATGGAGCACTTGTCCCACTCATAGGCATGTGACATTTGTTCCCCTGCACATCACACCATACCACTTTGTCCACAGTCACCTACACAAATCATGCTAAACAGTTGTATTGTACTCAGCATGCACAAGTCTCAGTGCAAAAATTACCCACATTGTGTCTACTGTGCCAGGCATCACACACTGCAACACTAACACCGATCATGCTTCCCTGAAGCAGTGTCTGGCAGGTTGGTTGTCAATGTGCTAATCACCCATGTCATACCACAGTGTTGCAATGTAAACAGTGGAAGTGCAGATTACCAAAAAACTCCACTGGACCTGGGACTCACACTGCTAAACTATGCACATCCCAACTGTCTTGCAACAGACCCAGCTGCCACAGTGCTGCACTGAATTGCATAACAAGAGTACTTTGTCTGACTAAAATGCACAAATGTGTCTGCTTGGGACCAGCAATGTGTGTATGCATTGACAATGGTCACATCTCACACTGTCTGTCTGAAAAGTGCTGGTATAGTCTGGCCCCAAAAGCACACATTGTCTGCACATGGCTGACTGTATCTTACACACACACCACTGTTGATGACAACATGTAAGTGTATGGATGCCCCAGAACAACTGCATCACCAGTACTTTACTCATGTTCTCAGGTCCACAAATACCATGAAACCATGATAGTGTGGAAATGTTTGCTGGGTGAGATGTTCAACCTGCTGTATGTCACCACAGTGATAGGAGCCTAAACCCCATGCCCTATTGTGCCTTCAAATGTTGGGGGAGTGGACCCCACACCCAGATAGTTGGGACAACAGTGATGGGGGGGCTATACCCCATGCCCTAATGTGGCTGCAAATGTTGGGGGAGTGAACCCCACACCCAGATACTTGGGACAACAGTGATGGGGGGGATATACCCCATGCCCTTATTTGCCTATAAATGTTGGGGGAGTGAACCCCACACCCAGATAGTTGGGACAACAGTGATGGGGGGGCTATATCCCATGCCCTAATGTGGCTGCAAATGTTGGGGGAGTGAACCCCACACCCAGATACTTGGGACAACAGTGATGGGGGGGGATAAACCCCATGCCCTATTTTGCCTGCAAATGTTGGGGGAGTGAACCCCACACCCAGATAGTTGGGACAACAGTGATGGGGGGGCTATACCACATGCCCTAATGTGGCTGCAAATGTTGGGGGAGTGAACCCCACACCCAGATACTTGGGACAACAGTGATGGGGGGATATACCCCATGGCCTATTTTGCCTGCAAATGTTGGGGGAGTGAACCCCACACCCAGATAGTTGGGACAACAGTGATGATGGGGCCACACCCCATGCCCTAATGTGATGTAAAAAGTGTGGGTACTGAAACCCACACACACCTTCTGCTCACCACAGGCACGTTCCTCCCAAGAATGACTCTTAAGTCACATAGCCATGTCATTGCTCACCTTCATCTCAACCGGTAGGTAGCCATCTTCACACGGAGACGGTGTTGTGGGGTTGGCAAATTGTCCCACAAATCCCACCATGCATGCTGTCCCACCCCTGAGTAGGATGGGCCACTCCACCCCCAATCAGAATCATGTGGCAGGCATTGTATGCTACCCACTCAACTAACAGGTAGCTAACCGCATCTCACAGGTCGGGGTGTGTGGGGGTGGGAAGCTTGCACAACAACTCACACAAGCCCAAATGAGCTCCAGCCCCCAAGACTGATTACACCCTCGCACTAAGATGCATGTGTCAGTCATTGCACTGTCCACTTCCAAATCACTGGTAGGTAGACATATCATGCTGACTTGTCCCACACTGGACCAAGATGGAAGCCTTCCTCACACACACACAGAGAGGTCTCACAAATACAAGCAAAAAACAGCAAACAGAACATATCACCAGCCACTACATGCAGCCAGATATGCTTCACGACAAGCATGGTGGCATAGGACACCAGGCCTCACATTGCACAACTGCACACCCAGATAGCATTGGCCACTATAGTGTGCACACACCTAAGCAAATGAAACCATGACAGCAACCAAAGTGTGACATTCAGATCCACATGTAGATGTAACTCAGTGCACAACCCTGCACACCACTGCATGCCATCTGAAAATGGCAGGGGTCCAGACCAGCAAGGACCAAATGAAAGCAAAGAAAGCATGGCTGGAAGTGCAAATACAGATATGTACACCACATGCCAAAGGTATGGATGCAACTACAATGTTCATCCAATGTGCAGAGTAAACGGCTGCAAGGGCACAACAAGTGACATACATGCGTAACTGGATCACATATGATTTAACACTCACTAGATGCCAACATGAACCTGTCAATGTAAAATATGTAAATTGTGCATGTCATATCTTGCCAACTCCCAATATGGACAAGTAATGCATGTACCTCAACAGCTTGTAATGCATCACTGGATGTCGGTAACAGCAAATTAGATCAGTGAACAACTGCTGGATGTACAAACAGTTGATGTAACAGTGCGAACAGAAACTTTGCTGGTTGCAACACAATGACCATTTCTCATCTGACCCACAGGTGACCAAGAACTCACTGCAGAGGACGACACCACCAACCTGCAGAGCCAGTCCCCCACCCCGGAACAGAGACTACTGGATGAAGACTCCCTGGATTCCTTGGATGAGGAGCCCCAAACAAGCACATCTGGAGTGGCAGGCCGCAACCAGTCCCAGGCACCCATTGTCCCCACAACCACATCTGCTGTAACCCATGACCTTCCCCAGACAGCTGTTGTCACGGCCTGTGTGTCAACCACTACCACCACCACCACCCCCACCCCCACCACAGCTGCCCGCAACACCCTCCCTGCCCCAGGTGATGAGCACCCCACGACATCTACTGAGGAGGCCAGGGAGAGGATGCAGGGGAGCAATGTGGGGAGCCAACAGGCCCGTGGCAGCAGTGTAGGTGGGAGAGACAGGGTCATGCAGAGCGGAACTGAGCCTGGGACGGAAGCCCTGTCCCACATCAACAGAGTCCTTGGGACATACGAACAGGCCCAGGGACGAATGGGACGATCTGAGGAAGATTCTTGGGAGCTCCTCCTGCTGATGAGGTCCATGGTCACCCGCATGGGACAAATTGTGAACCTCTTGGGGCAGCTAGTGGTGGTTCTGAGGGACAGGCCAGCGCAACATTCAACACCTCCGCCTCCCCCTGATGGGCAGCAGGATGACAGTTCATCATCCTCCCCTGCGTCCACAGAGGGGGGTGAGTCCTCAGACACCACTGCCCCTGCAGCACAGGCCCCTCCAGTCAAGCGCAAAAGGGGCCGTCCAAGGAAAGGCCATGAGGCATTACGTGCCAAAGCACCTGCCAAAGGCAAGTCCCGGAGCCAGCCATGATGGCAGACCACTGCACCACTGCATTTACCTTTTGGACTATCCTTCCCCACACTGCCATGTGAATGGCATCTGTCTGTTGGACTGGGTCTCCACATCACTGTGGTGACTACTCAATTATCTCATCTACCATGACCGTCAACTCATTTCTTCAAATTTCCCCCATGTACATTTTCTCGACCCTCACATGTCACAATTGTAAATAAATACACCTTACACATATGTTGTTATGTCTGCTCCGTCTTTAATACAGGATGTGCAACCTTCACCGTGATGTAAATGTCCCAGGGAAATGGAATGTAGGTAGGCAAGGAGAGGCTGAAGGGACCTAGGAAAAACATTAGAACAAGAGTCACTTGTTTTGGTGTGGCATCACACACATCACACAACACTTGTCAACAAGGTACTCCAATCTTCACACATTACACAGAGCAACAGTCGCCATAGAGACATCCTGTATCTGTGTCAAACTACCCTATCCCACAAACATTGCCAAAAAGCAATGAGTGAACACAAGGCTGCAGTCACCAAGCTCACATACACCCTCACAGCAACTGCAACACCATCAGACCATGTGTCCCTCCTACATCGTCACTCACCTTCAAGTGAAGTAGCGGTTGATGAGCTGTTGACGCATGTCGACACCTTCCTCCTCTCCACTGTCCTCGTCACTGGACCCGGGTTGGTTTCCAGGCGGGGGCCTTGGCTGCTCATCATCATCCAGGATCAGGGGTATTGCCTTGCGAATGGCCAGGTTGTGGAGCATGCAGCATGCCACGACTATCTGACACACCTTCCTTGGTGAGTACATCAGGGCACCTCCGGTACGGTCCAGGCAGCAAAATCGTGACTTTAGGAGACCAAATGTACGCTCTATTACATGCCGTGTCCTCCCATGGGCATCATTATATCGCACATCAGCTGCTGTCACAGGATTCCGCAGTGGGCTCAGCAACCACGGATGGTTAGGATATGCAGAGTCACCTGGGTGTGAGAAACACAGATTAACCTTGATGTTCCACAATGCCACAGGACAGCATGTCACACACACACCACGCTACTCCACTATGCATACTCACCCACAAGCCATGCACGCTCAGGAAGCAGATTGGCCATCAGCTGCGGGACGATGCTGCTGCGCATGTTGTGCGAATCATGGGCTGACCCGGGATACTTGGCACACACGTGGGAGATGATCATGTTCGCCTGGCACACCACTTGAACATTTACCGAGTGGTAATGCTTCCGATTTCTGTAAACTTGCTCACGTGCCTGTGGTGGCACAAGCCCAACATGTGTGCAATCAATGGCACCAACAACATGGGGGATGTGTCCAAGGGCATAAAAATCTCCCTTCACAGCCACCAACTCTGGCCCCCTGGGGAATTTAATGTATCTGTCCTTGTAGTTCATCATAGCTGACAGTACATCCCTCAGCACCATGCTGAACATCGGTTGTGACATCCCACCTGCGCTTGCTACCGTGTGCTGGAATGAGCCTGTCGCAAAGAAATGCAGGCACGCCATCACCTTTGAAGTTGCAGTGAAAGCTGTTGGATATGTGCGACGTGGCTGCAGGTGGGGCTCCAACATGGCACATAGGTTTTGTAGGGAAACTCTATCCAGCCTGAATTTGCGGATGATCTCTTCATTCTCCATGTCAGCCAGCACTGTGAATGGACGATGGATATTGGGCCTCCTCCTAGGTCAGATGAAAGTGCACATATGTCAATGAAACACACCATGAGATGTACAGGACATTTCACATTTCTACAGACACATTGCCAAATGTTACAGACTGCACCATCAACCAACAGAGCACTGCACAAGTCGGTACACATCAGGCACACTACTCGTACACTTGTCCCCTTACCCGCAGCAATGATCTGTGCATACCTCCTGCTCATTGGCATGCACAGTGGGATATGGAACCACATGTGTGCGCACACCTGTGAGTATTACCCCCAGCATATGTGTCAAACTACAATACTACCCTAGCACATTGTGCTGCTATCCATGATACACCTCCCAACACAGGTTGCACATGGCACACATCAAGTACACACTGACCACAGGCTGAGCGTGGTGAACACGTGTGTGCATGTGCAGTAGACAATGTGACAGTCAATGATGCCCCTAGTTCACACAATGAGACAGCATTGTGCGTTACATTGCACCTACACACATTGACCATTATCTACATATGCTATGCAACACAAAAACTGTACAGTCTACATGCCCTTACACATCACATGTGACATGTGCGTGTGTATGTGTCAATGCAATTCATCACATACACATATATGGCATGTGTAGGTGACATGGAGTTAAATGTCCCATTCGTAATGTTGGCCTCATGAGGGTCCTTCAATGTTGGAGACACTGGGCACTGTTCATGTTGGGCTATGGATAGAGCTGAATGACTCCATATGTGCAGCAAACCTGCTCCGCGAGTCCACTGACGGTCACTACAGGCACTGTATGGCACCCATCTGGTGGTGCCTACCGCCTGGCCCCTGCGAACTGTCACCGCCAATACCCCAGACACGATCGCGGTAGTCTCAGCCATATCTACATGTGTAAATGGTGGTTGGCATGCACCGCTACCCATCTCACGGTCAATACAGGCACTGTATGGCACCCATCAGGCGGTGCCTACCACCTGGCCCCTGCGGACTGTCACCGCCAATACCCCAGACATGATCGCGGTAGTTTCAGCCATATCTACATGTGTAAATGGCGGTTGGCATGCACCGCTACCCAGCTCACGGTCACTACAGGCACTGTATGGCACCCATATGGTGGTGCCTACCGCCTGGCCCCTGCGGACTGTCACCGCCATGGACCATGCCCTGGCAGCCAATGGGAAGCACCCTCGCGGTAGCCTGATGCAATTTTGAAAATAGCGGTAGGCGTGTTCCGCAACCGCGGAGCCAGTCATTGGAAGCATTCAAAAGATGCACCACTGCGGTAGCGCGCGCCTGGCCCCTGCGGTGTGTCACCACCATGGTCCATGCCCTTGCAGCCAATGGGACACACAGTAGCGGTTGCTTCATATGGCTTTGAAAATCGCGGTAGGCGTGCACCGCCACCGCGGAGGCTGACATTGGATGATTTTAAAAATAGCAGACCTGGTACACCAATTGCAGTGGCGTGGGACCACTGACACATCCCCAGGGGCCTATATATGTGTGGGAGGGTGCCCCACATTTCCACTGCTACCAGGGACTGCTGCCTGACACCCCTCACCTGCTGCTGCTGCCTCCAGGGACTGCTGCCTGCCACCCTCCACCTGTTGCTGCTGCCTCCAGGGACTGCTGCCTGCCACCCTCCACCTGCTGCTGCTGCCTCCAGGGACTGTTGCCTGCCACCTTCCACCTGCTGCTGCTGCCTCCAGGGACTGCTGCCTGCCACCCTCCACCTGCTGCTGCTGCCTCCAGGGACTGCTGCCTGCCACCCTCCACCTGCTGCTGCTGTCTCCAGGGACTGCTGCCTGACACCCCTGAACTCCACCTGCTGCGGCTGCCACCTTTCTACAGTGATGTTGAGGACACAGAAGATCCGGGCCAGTCCCTTCACCAGCGAGGAGCTGGAGGTCCTGGTGGACGGGGTGCTTGCACAGTACCCAAGGCTCTATGGTGCCCCTAATGTCGTGGTAAGTCTCCAACAGTGTGAGTGAGAGTGCAGGGGGGCACACGTGAGGTGGAGGTGCTGCAGTATGTGTCAGTGAGTGTGGGGCTCTGACATGCACTGCCTAGCATGTTTTCTCCAGGGGAAGGGCTGTGTAGCCTCTTTCACACGTTTCCCTGCATGCCCATCCAGATTTGAGGGACATGTATTGTCCTGTCAGCCATACAGTGAAGCAGCAAATTGGTAATGCAGGAGTCAGGCCAGTGATTGCTTGTGTGAATGGCTGTGTGGGTCCCAAATGTCCCTCTCAGTGTCAGCCCACCTGGCCTGCACAGTCGCCGCCCAATCCCACAAGTACACATCACTGCATGTACAGTGTGTTCCATGTGTCTTTTGTTCACACATCTTCATCAAAGAGCCATCTCAGCCCTGTAGATTGCACACGACAAGCCTTGTGACAAGGGTGTGTGTATGAGAGTTGATGTCACTGTATGTGAGCTCCATGACACAGTGAGCCATTCACAGGGCTAGGACATTGGGGGCTGTGCAGTGTTGGACACAGTGACTCCACCAACAACCATGTGTTACTATCTGATCTATGTGTTGCTCTAGCTAACAGCGGACAGTAGATGTGGGCAGACTACACATTGCTTGATGTGCTGGCATCCTGCATGTGAATGGGATGTAGAGGTACTGTGTCCACCCTCCCACCTTCATGGATTCACGTGTGGTTCTCCAATGCCGTTGTATCATGTGCCATGCATTCTTGGCTCTGTTACACATATCTGTTGATTTGGGATGAGTGAGTATCGTGCCACTGTATTGAGATATTTTGGTAGTATACACTGTGTAACTGATGTATTACCCCTCTTGTCTCCCATGCCTGCAGCTGAAAGTCCACCAGCGTAAAGCCGTGTGGAGGGCCATTGCCTCCAAGGTGCGTGATCTGGGTGTGTCAAACCGACGGCACAGCCACTGTCATAAAAGGTGGGACGACATCTGCCGGCTGAGCAAGAACGTGGCCAAATTGACGCTGGGGCTGCTCCCACGGAGCGGCAGGTTGGCCCGACGCAGCATGACACCACTAATGGCCCGCATCTTGGCCATAACACAGCCTGAGTTGGATGCACAATTGAAGGAGCATCAGCAGCAAGCTAGGGGTGAGTATTTGTTGACGGGTGGCTTTGGCAGGGAGTGGCTGCATGTGTCCACAGATTGGACAAACTCTGAGCTATGTGAAGTTGGTAGTGTGATGCAGTGGATTGTAAGTGGCGTCTGTGCTGGGTGCATCTGACATGCATTTGTCCCACTTGTAATCACTGATGTGATCTGCGCAATGTGCATTGCCATTGCATTCAAAGTTGTGGCATTCAGGTACCTTGTGCAGTGGGGTACTGTGTGAATTCATATTGATGTTGACGGCAGTGTGCCTAATCTGAGTGTGTTTCAATAAATGCGTGCAATGCCTGACAGCAGATTTCAGCTGCTACAACTTCTGAGGACAATGTGCTACAGTACTTGTGCCCGTGCAAGCAACATGGTAGCTGGCATGCGCTAATGGCCATTGTGGGCTACTATGTTGTGGTCTGTGTGTTTGTGCTCCCCTACTGCTCCGTCCATGTACGTAATTGACACCATGTTGTGGTGTTCATCCTTGCCATCCTCGGCACCCTGTGTGGTTAGAGAGATTTTTGTGCCTGTGTCTGAAGTGGGCCACAGGCAGGATGGTGTGCTGTGTGAGTCACCGGGATCACTTATGGCTGGATTTGTTCTTTACATGCACTGTTGGGTTGATAATTGAGGTGGCAATGTATATTTAGTCAGGGTGATGTGCAACGTGGATAACACATCTTCTTGAATGGTTATTTACTTGCACATGTTACTTCAGTTGGTGCCACTCCACTAACACTACCTCTCTCTCCCATGTAGCATCTCCCGTGTGCGTTGAGGGACAGGGGACGGACACCAGCGGTGAGGCATCCAGTGCAACAGCCGCACCGGAGCAGAGTGACACAGATGTGACCAGCGCCGAGGAGGGGGACAGGAGTCTGCTGGAGGAATCACAACCCGAGACGCAAAGCTCTACGTCATCTGACACCAGCGGTGACGCATCCATGTTGGGGGCCACAGGGAACGGGGACTCTGCCTCCTCTTCCGCCACACAGCATCCAGTGCCCAGCCTCCCATCTACTTCCACTGGTGCTGCCCGTGTTCGCACAAGTCAAAAGGGAAGAGTGTCCTTCACCCCAGGCACTGCTGCCCCGGCCCATGTCATCTCTGCAGACCTCAGTGCTGAGTCAGTAGAGCTATTGCGCCAGCTGTGTGTGGGGCAGACAGCTCTCCTCAATGCCTTCCTAGACCACGATAAAAAGTTGGGCCAGGTGATAGCTTTCATGGAGGGCATACATTCGGATGTGGGTGGGCTACCCCGGACTGTGCAGTCATTGTCCTCAACAGTGACGGCAGCCCTGCAACAGGCACATTCTCAGGGAGCAGCTCCTGTCCCTTTGTCCACCCCCCTGTCAGTGTGCACCTCTGACGACAGTGACAATGCTCAACAGACCCCAAAGTCCAGATACAGCACACGCAGCAGCATCAACAGCACAAACGGTCCAGGCCGCAGACACCATCCCCACAGAAAACTAAGACCACCCCAGAGCACAGAGATAAAAGCCTGTCAGGCGACACCAAGGGCCAGATGGGCAAGAAACAGGCCTCAGGGTCACAGGCCTCAGAGTCATCCCCCGCCAAGGACTCTCCTGTCCCAAGGACCGCTCGCAAAGCAAAGAAGACAGTTTCCCTGCCCACTGAGGAGGTGTTACCTGCAAGGCTTACACTGGATGAGGGCCCTATGGCTGATCCACCCACAACCTCCACTCCCATCCCGAGCCCTGTGAAGCAGGCACAAGGGGGCACTGTAGGGGCTAAACATAGTAGAAAGGGTTTGGAAGGGTGGAGGCAAGCCCCAGGGAAGCGCACAGCTGGATCCAGCATGTCCCCAGAGGGGGCCCAGAGTCAGCACCAGGAGCAGGTTTGGTGGTGGGGTTACCTGTTGTGTCCACACCAGTTCCCATTAGTCCCCAGACAGGGAAGCCTTTCAGGATCCCCAAAAAGTGGAAAGGCACCCCTCCACAATTTCCTGCACACACTGTGTCTCACCACATCATCAGTCCACCTCCCCGTGCCACCACCCCACCTGGTCCAAGCAGCCCTCCAGCTTCCCAAGCCAGAGATGTCTCTTCCGCAGATGTTCCTCACACTCCCCGGGGCAGTCCTCCTACTGACCGCGACACACAGTCATCTCCAAGTCCGACAGACAGCCACATCTGAGTGGTAGTCACCCTCACACACCTGTCTGTCCACAGCGGTGTCTGTGATGCCCATTGTTATCCCCATGACTCTGTTGCTGAGCATGGCATGGTATAGTCACACACATTCGCTGTGCAGCTTCTGATGTAACTACTCTGCACATTGTACTTGCCTTGTGGTTCACTACTGTTTGCCCCCTGCCTGTGCAGCTTCTCATGGACTTCATCTGCACATTGGACTGGCCACTGGCCTTGTTGCTCACTGCTGTTTGCCCCCTGCCTGTGCAGCTTCTCATGGACTTCATCTGCACATTGTACTTGCCTTGTGGATCACTGCTGTGTGCCCCCTGCCTGTGCAGCTTCTGATGTAACTACTCTGTACATTGTAGTGGCCACTGGCCCTGCAGTTGCCCACATTTGTTGTCTATCTATGCACAAGTGTGAATAAAGACAGTTGTTCCTGTTGTCAGTTCTGTCAGTGTGATTTCTCAATAAAACTGTTTCTGTGTGTGCATGGTTTACTGTGTCACATGCTCAGTATGGCACTTCAACATTGGCAATGGGTTGTCTCACGTTTCCATGTTTTTGCAGGGGTGACAGGGACTTCAATTGTTCCTGACTCTTATACTTGTGGGTGCAGTGAAGGTGGTTTTTGAAAATTTCTTGTTGTCATCATCCTTCTTTGTCCATGTTGTCTATGGTGTAGACATGTCATGTTTGGAGGCAATGTCAGCACAGGGTGGGAGTTTATGCACAGGCTTTCATGCAGGTTGGCACGGGTCATGGTGTCTGTGTGAGCTTACTTACTGTGTGCCCAGCAGTGTATGTGTACGGTCCTCTTGTGGTGGTCAGTAATCCTGGTCCCATGCCTTACTTCCAAAGTGTACACTTTGGTGGTGGAGAAGTGTGTGGTGTGAAGGGGGTGACTTTGTGGTGACTGTTAATGTGTGTGCACCTGCATTGTGAACTACACCCATGTGTCACCCTGGAGTGGTGTGCGTGAATGTGTACTTGTTGTGCCCTGCAATTGTGATTTGGTGCACATGGGAGTGTTGTGTGCTGCTGATGTGAGAGGGGGGATGTGTGACGAATCCTACTTGTGCTTCTCAATCATGGAGTGTGTGAATGGGGCCTGTGTGTTGTGGTGCAGAGATGCTCTTGTCAGGTAATTGCATACCTATGTGTGTCTGTTCAGTATTTGACTTCATGGCCTTCCTCTCATCCCTGTGCCTTAACATGGGTGGCCTTGCTGTCTCCCTGAGTTGTTGAATTGAGGTGCTTGTGTTTTGGGTTGACTCACTGTGGCAGCCATGTGTGATTTGATGGGCTGTGGGTGTTCTCAGATGTAGTTGTCTTGCATGTGATGTACACATGATTGATAGTTGTGTCCTCCTTCCATTTGTGGGCACATCACTTTAGCTTTCATGCATGTTGTCCTCCATTGCTGCTAGCATGTGGTCTGTGTATGTGGCTGTGAGGCAGGGTAGGGTGTGTCTGTGTAAGTTGGTAGGCTGTGTGTGCAGTGAATTGTTTGATCATCAATATGTGTGTGTGTGTACATTTTGTGCTGGGGCTCAGTGTTCTTGGCATGTGTGTGGTGTTGTTGTGGTGTGTGTGTTGGCTGGGGCCTGGCCTTCTGTGGTATGTGTTCCTGTGCAACAACTCCTGCTGTGGCTATCTCTGCAGTTGTTAGGGATGTGGGGCAGGGTGTGTATTCACCTGTGTTGTTGTTGTGCAGGAGTGGCACATGGAAGGCACATGATATGTCCCTTCAGGGAGAGGGCTAGTGTGTTGTGTTTTGAGTAGTGGTTTTGTGTTGTTTGTACAGTGGCCACGGCTGGCGCTGGCACTGGCCTCTGCGTTGTGTGCATGTTTTCCTGCACACTGACCGCGGCGGTGACGACACCGGGACATTTGTTCATGATCGCGGAACATGGGTGACCAGGATGTGGCGAGGTGTTTTTGTGACAGGTGGGACATGTGTGGATGCAGTGATGGCTGTGTGCCTGTCCCCACAGGGGTGTCTGGTGTGGACATGCATCGTTTTCAAACCCTTGACTTGTGTATTGTGTTGCATGCACAGTTGTGTGTGTACGTACCTGCGGCGGCGTCCGCTCCGGTCAATGACTTGCAGGTGGTGTATCATATACAGCACCGGAAAGGCGTGTAGGGCTGGATCCATCGCGGTGTGGGCCGGGTGTCTATTTTCTTGCTCCGCTGTGGTGTCTCCGCCGTCTCTGGCTATGCGGTTGCTCCGCCGCGGTGTGCTGCCCTGTTTCCGGCATTGTGATTTGTTCGGCGGACGGGACGTCATTCCGCACGGCGGTGAGTGCTCATTGGTTCACACCGCCGCGGTGGCGGGCACACTTTGATGGCGGTCAGCGTCACACCGCAGCGGACGGGAAATGGGCTCTGTCTAGACATGCTAATATGGCGGGCGTGAGGACCGCTGCCGACGCGCGGTAAATGGCATTTACCGCCACCGCCGGCACCGCGGTCGTGTCTCCGCCCGCCATCGTAATAGGTCCCTAATAAACATGTAACAAGTATATTAATAAACATAAACAATAATTATACAGAAAATTCACATTATATACATTTAAAATATATATTAAAATACATAACAATAAATAAAAAACAATATTATAAACAACTATTTTTTGTTAACTATTTTAATGACTTCAATATTTTAAAAATCAATATTACTTACCTTACAATCGATATTCTTGACAACGATATTCTTGCAGATGATATTTCCATATCACAATATTTTGGAACTGATATTTTGTTATGCCAATATTTTGACTGCAATATTTTGTCTGAATACCAGAACAAATTCTTCCAGGGCCAGTCAGATCTGCTACTTTACACCAGACAAGCTAGAACTGCCCACTGCAGGACGATCGAGGCAGAGTGGTGTAAAGGCCTAGCACATGTATAAGCTGGCATCTGGCAACAGTGATTGTTAAGAGTCTTTTGCATACGCTACAGTTCGTACACAGCTTTTTCAGTCTGTCCCCTTTACTGTTCTGGCACCTTGACCATTTTCTCCTTCTTCAGTACCCTATGTTCCACAGACCATAGCTCTTTAGTGTTCTGCATTTCCCTTGTATTTATAGTTCTTGTCTTGCCCCTCCAGACTTCAGACAGACCGGTGCCACAGTGTTCTCCCCTCTCCTCAACTGTCCAGGCATTCCAATCCACAACATACAGGAGTGAGTCTCTCTTTCTCCCTCATCCTCTTTTGCTTTTACATTTGGATTCCTGTCACTATTCTCCAAGATAGTGAAAGGGAAGAAGGAGGATTGGTGGAGGAAGAGGGGTTGCCCATAACATACTCAACTTTGAATGCATTAGGTTTGGGACACAGAAACGCAAACATGGTGCCCCTTTAATATGAAACCATGGGGTCACCCAATCAGTTATCTATATGTTTCTTTGTAAATGATATCTCAGTGGTCCGATGCAGTGACTGAACTCTAAATGTAAACTCAACTTCAGTTACGACTGAAGTGCTGATCTTCGGGGACAAAAACTCCCCCTGGGATTCCACCTGGGGGCCATCCTACTCCATCACCCACCAACCACGCACGTAACCTATAGATCATATTAGATGAAAAGCTCACCATGACCGCTCAGGTGAATGCAGTCAGTTCCTCCTGTTTCCACATGCTAGGCATCCTCAAAACAATCTTGAGATGGATTCCCAGGAGCACCAGACGTACTATGACTGTAGCCCTAATCACCAGCAGTCTTGACTAAAGGCAATGCACTATGTGCCGAAATCTCCAACCCCCTCCTCATCCATCTTCAAAGCATTGCAAATGCCACCCAGACTTGTCCTGGACCTCCTCCTACATACCCATATCATGCCTCACCTCAGAGGTCAACACTGGCTGCCAATACACAAACACTGCCAATTCAAACTCCTCACAGATGCACACAAGGCACTGCACAATATCAGAGCAGCACAACTCAACTTCTGCATCCACTTCCACCAGCCCACCAGACACCTATGCTCTGCCTTTCTCTTTCTTGCACACAGACCCCATATCCGCAGAAGCAGAACGGGAGGGATAGCCTACTCATACCTTGCACCAAAGACATGGAACGACCTACCGCTACATCTAAGGGCCTACTCCACACTTCTGGAATTCCACAGGAAGCTGCAGACTTGGCTCTTCAACTAGGCCATGGATATGACCTTCACTCCTGCTCCAGCGCCTGTATACCCCTCGGCTGATTAGTCACGTTTTACAAGTCCATATAACATAACAACAAGATCATGGATTTGTATTTCCATATGGACAACCGTCCTCTTATTCTTCCAAAGTTGCTGAAATTAATACTTGGGTAATAACAACTTCATTTGCCACTGCCTAGAGATGTTTCAGTTTGGACAGTGTGCTAAGTAAATTTATTAATCATTAACATACTCCCTTTGCCACAATCATGAGCTTGCCTACTCTTCAAGTTTTCTTGTCATCCTCTTAGTTGATGCAGAAAGCAACATCCTGGCTTATTTTATCTACGGATCCTGTCTCTTTATATTCACGCAAACTTTGCCTGGTCTTCAATTTAGTTCAATTTAATTCAACTCAATTCAATTCAGGTCAATTCAGTAAAGTTCAATTCAATGCATTTCTTTATAGCATATGTTCATAAAAATAATTACAATTTCAACATAAAATCAAACATGCCAATTTTGCAAGGTCTAGTATAAAATAATCTAACATCCCTCTTTGCACAGAGTATGTGTCAATAAATTATAGAGATTATCGGAATGTACTTAAAACAGCCTGTGCAACAGGCAATTATTCACATAATATTGAACCGATTCTGTTGTTTAATAAGTTTGAAAAGTTTTTGCATGATAATGTATTCTTCTCTACTGATTGTTTAGAGTTTATACAATTTGGTTCCACTAATAAAGTGATTAAGACAAAAAAGAAAAGAAGAGAAAATACATTTCCCAAGTCTTGAACACAATTATATGATTTTTCAACACATGCAATAATTACTCCAATTAAAATCATTATTAAAACCACATCTCTTATTATTCTATTTTACTTATACAATTCAACAGTTTAACCACTCTTAAACACACACACGAGAATGATAGTAATGATGCTTTCCATTGCACAATATTATATATTTTTACATTTTCCTACGTGTATTTGATTCAAAGTTCATAATGTCTTGGCCAGTGGGGAAATATACGAGCTCCCACCCTAACATTTCCATTTTTCCATGTGGCATGCAGTGGTTTACGGAGTCCCAATTTTGATGTTTTGTCTGTCCCAGCTGCTTTGATATGACGCATCTCTTGTTCTCAATGCCAAATCTATTTTTCAGGTAACGTTTTATATTGTTCTTGATTGTGTTGTACATGTACAAGCAAGGTTTTAGTGCATTATTAATCACTTGGTCTAATTAATTAATCTTTGTCTTTGTCTCTCTTTTCCAGTAGCCCAGTTATTAACAAACACATTTTAGTAAGTGCATGACCATTTCTCTTCCCCTCTGTACACAGATTTTTCTATTGCTCTAATCTATAGTTTGGAAATGCTTGTCTCAGTACTATTCTTTTATTCTCAAGCCCAAATTGAAAATACATTGCTGTGCCATATTACTAATGGCATGTACGCGAAGATCAGACCAGCGGCCCTATTACATATAGGGTGCAGTTTCTCTGTTTGCACCCTGGCGCACCTTAAAACATGTGCGTCATGAGCAAAGGGAAAGGGCGCACTATTAGGTTGAATGCGCTGCCCTCAGGGCAGCTAGGAGCTTGTACTGCCTCGAGGGTAGTGCATTCAAGTGAAATACGGAGCAGCTGCTTCATAACTGCTCCCTGTTTCAATGTGCAGGTGGCACCCGCCCTCAGTTTAAAGAGGGGAGAGAGATCTCCTTGCTGGCAGGTGCAGTGAGTGACTGTACCCGCCTGCAAGGGGATGTCTGGGGGGGGGGGGTCCATAGTACCCCCGTAATCCTCTCCAGAGGACTGCCATCAGGGGGAGCACTAACAGTGTGCACCTTTTATTAGAACACTGTCAGTGTGCCTCCTGACAGCGTCTTTACCTCTGCGCCCCAGTTCCTAATATGGCACTGTGGTAAAGAGATTCCCTCATTTGCAGAGAGGCATGGCTCGATGAGGCTGCGCTGTCACAACATGTGTGCCAGAGCTATCTGTATTACAGATGGGGCCACACAAGTACTCCATCTGTAATACCAAAGTGCAACCGGGGGCTCACAAAGCAGGTGCAAACGCCTGTTGCGCCCCTGAGGCACTTTGTAATACGGGCCATGATTGTTGACATTGGTCTCCCAGAACACAGTCCAAGCACCATACACTACAGCGTACTCACTGTAATTTCAAATTCTTTTAGATATTACTCAGACAATGTTCAGATTTCAACACCAACCAATCCATGTGCCAAGTGTTTGGTCTTCTATGCCTCACTGGTTCAACAGTGCTTCCTCCACACATTGCTATATCAGTGGCTATTGTCGCATGTTTTACTCAGCTATTTTTATTCGTAATCTTCATGTCAGGATAACTGCATATGTATACTTCCCACCTTCCCATACATATCCAGTATTTTTAACCAGGTGACTTCACATTTAGGCATGTGAAATTGCAAGGCTTTGTGAATTTTACAGAAATTATGGAAAATTCCGCAAAATTACTTTTGTGGTATGTCATTTGAAAATTGAACACAAATTCATGCCGCCCATTCCAATCACACAAGATACCAGCAAGCTGACTGGTTTAAGCAACAAGGCATTTTCTACTTGAGTCAGCTCCCCCGGAAACAAATAGTGGAAATTTGCAAATTTCACATAATGCAACAGTCATAAATTTTACAAAATATAATATAAATTTGCATAACCCTAATTTTGATTTCCTCACAATTTATTAAAGTTCGCTCCTCTTTCCCTTCTACTTCAGCCACCATGCCTCGATTTCAAGCCTTTATGTTTTTCTCTAGCACCATCACTTCATGTGCATGCATCTGAACAGCCTTCGGCTCTCTTATGGGAAGATAACACATCTTTGCTGCAATCATATGCAGTCAATTATCTGCATACTAAAGGCTCTTATCATTTATTGCACTTATTGCTCAGTAAATTCACAGGGCATCCTCTAAGGCCTGGTGATGTTTGTGACTACCCTAATGATATAACAAAATTAATTTTTCAGGTCAGTGGTACGGTGGGGGTCAGAGGCTCGTAATTCCGCTATATTTCTGTGGAGTATGTATTAGTAAATACACGAGGAAGAATTTGTAACCTTTTGAATTGTTGACAGGTCTTACCAAGAGACATTTGTGGAATCCTTTTTGTAATTTATCTTCTGAGGTTTTCTTGTGTTAACGAGGTCCCCTTAGGTGTTAGAGTGTTGTGTATGTAGGGGCAAAGTATAAATACTTTACATTGATATAAAAAATACATTACATTGATAAACTGATTTGTCAATCATCATTGGCCCATCTGTAATTATAATAAGGTCACAAAGGTAGTAAATGTTCAATGGGTAGGTATTAAAGCAAGGTACATTAGAAATGAGTCAAGACCTGCAAAAGATTTTGGGCAGATTTTCTAAACTTTTGCGCTGGTTTAGCATCACAAAAGTGACGCTAACCAGCGCAAATGTTTTTTTTGCTATTTTCTTTCCAGCGCAAAACTTGTTTTGCGCTGGAAAGCACTCTCCAAGTAGCGCAAAGCAGCATGAAGCACTGCTTTGCGTTACTTTGCGCCGAGGGGGTGTTACATGGGTGGTACATGGGCGTTCCCATGCAACCACCCATGCCTTTTGACGCAAAACCATATTTACAAATATTTGTAAACATGGTTTTGCGCCAAAAGTTAACGCCCCTTCAAAGGAGGCGCTAGCAGGAGAAATGCTTTCATTTCTTCGTGCTTTTCCGACTTTCCATGCGTGCTGCACTGTGCAGCACGTATGCAAAGTGGGAAAAGCTTTGCATCGTGCCTTGCATAGTATTTTGTACAGGAAGGGTACCTTTCCTGTACAAAACCTATGCTACACTGCGGTGCTAAGGTGTGTGCATGGCTCACGGCAGCTGAAATCAGCGCCGGCGCAAGGGAAAGGGGAGGAGAGAGCCATATCTCTGAAGATATGGCGCTCTCCTGCTCCCTCCCTGTCGCACAACGCGGCGCAGCCTCGCGGGGGGCTGCGCTGCGTTGCGCAACTTTTTTGAAAATCTCCCCCTTAGTTTTGGCGCATAGGTGGTGAGGATTTTCTTGGTATGTGGCAGCGTGGGTTGATGGGGCAGATGCCACATTTGCATTGAGAAACGCTTCTTAGTAACTTGTAAAGGGGCACACATTTTTTCATTACAAATCTTACTATGTAAGAACAATATGAAATAAATACAAGAAATTTTGTTGAGGAATCTGGGCCGAGAGCATAATCGGTCAGTTATGTGGAAGTTGGAGATGGAGTGAAGTACTGATTGAAAAGAAGGCGTTTTAGGCCATTTTGAATGGGTCAAAGTTTGGGGTCAGAATGAGTTCTGAGAGGAGATGGGTGTATTCTAGCTTTTAGTAGCAATTTAGCCTGGACATAGCAATAGCTTTATATTGAAATTTAGCCAAGATACTGGAGTTAAGAGTAGAGCGAGAGTGGAGCTAGAGTACGATACACATTCAGTGAATGACAATTATATATAGTATTTCATGTGTGGCTCATTTAATAAGATGAGTAATATTACAAGGGATCTATGTCCGTAATAAACTGTTACATAATTCAAGGTGTTGCATAATAAGTTTGTGTCATGGTGTAATAAATTAGTTATTTTTCAAGCTTGACCAGAAAAAATATTTTTAGGGGTGAGTTAAATTTAAATTATGCCTGTAAGGCGATGGGTTCTGCCCATTAAATCTACCTGGATTTGTTGCTTTTTTGATCACCTGGTTTTTTACCCTTTTACTGTGAGTGAGCCGCATAACTTGTGACTCACCCACAGTAAACTCACGGTAAATGGACTGCCCATGTTTACCCCCACTGTCTGCCTTTTAAGATAAGGCCACTGCGATGCAGCAAGAGTAAGGGGCACTTGGCTGGTTACATATGAACACGTGAGCATAAGTGTGCGCAGCCCGGTAATTGCGCACAGGCAGCCTGGCGCAGAGGGAACTCTGCAGAATTGGATACTGACCTGAGGTAGGCCTCATAATGTTAGAGTACACCCCTGGGGAAGACTGCCTTAGAGTGCAGGTTTGCTTCCCTTTGGCCCCACAGAGACCAGTGATGTATCAAACTGGGGTGGGATCTGTATGCCAAACCCAAATATGAGAGTTCCAAGAAGATATCTGTACAGTTTATGGGTCATCCAGGATTGTCATATTTCTCTGGATCAGAGCCCAGGCCTTTTGTCACCCTGCTGAGCCAATTTAATTACATTTCTTTCCAGCAGCAGGAAAAAAGGCCTCCCCACATAAAGGGAGCTATTAACAGTGCTCCTGAGGAGGAAAGGGATGGGGATGAAGGATCAGCATCAATCAATCAGCTGTCACACTGTACCAGGGATGGGACAGCTCAAGCCCACTGAACAAAGGAGGGAGCCCAGATCTCTGGATCCAACAAAGGAAAAGGAAAAGGAAAAGGCTCCCTTTGAAGATTTGGTGGGGAAGGCCCTTGTAGTGATATCAGCGAGGGGTAGTGCTGTGGCCCCCAGAAGAGATGTGACTAGTGATTCCTGGGTGATGCCATCTTGAATTGTCCCAGCATGCTGTGCAGGAGGGTTGGGACAGATTCATAGAGGTGGTGTGGCACCCCAAGATAGGCTATAGGTGCCTCACTTCTGGAACCTTCTGCACCCACTTAAAAGTTCTTGCATAAGAGGGAGAACTCTTACTTAGTTGTGTTTTCCTGCTGGACACTGAGACTTAAGGCGGCAGCCATGGGCAACTGGAAGCAGGAACTGCCTGATGCTCATCTGGACTAAGGACTCTGACTACAGTTGGCCCCAGGCCAGTGGGGCTCTCCCCAGGACCAGGGAAGCTGGTCCACTTACACCCCCAAAGGACTAGTTGGAGGAAGAACTGGACTTCTGCGCCAAGGAGTAGAGAAGCACCAGAGGAGAACAAGGAGAAAAGCTGCCACAGAAGGCCAGTGGAATCTGCTCCCTGCAAAGTTCACCACCTTAGAGGCCAGGATGCCTAAGGAAAGTGCCAAGGTGGCTAGGGCTCACCTCAGTGGTGGCTGATAGGGAATGGTGGTGGGGAGGGTTAAAATAAAAGAGAAGAAAAGAAGACTTACCTTCCAAACCCTGACCACCGCCTATCCTCCGTCCTTCTGTCCACTACGCACGGAAGCACACAGACTCCCCTAGCCAATCATGACGCTGCTGTCACCCGCATGACAGCAGTGTTGTGATTGGTCTGAACGCCCTGGTTCAGCGATCAGACAGGGACTGGGAGCCTGCGCATGTTCTCCACCCAGGCTGTACAATAGAATGTATGACGTTTTGCCGCATACATTTACCACGCATGACTTTACAACGACCGCGTTGTTACAACGCAAGCCATTACATCGCAAGTTGTATGAACGACTTGCTGTAGGGGGCGCGCTGGACTTAGGAATAGTATTAATTACTATTCCTACTCCAGTTTGTGCAACCGCAGGGAAGGTGTTGGATTTAAAATCCAACACATTCCCTGGTGTTGCACGCCCCCTACAGCAAGTCGTTGATACGACTTGCGATGTAATGGCATGCGTAGTAACAATGCGGTCGTTGTAACGACCGCGTTGTAAAGCCATGCGTTGTGGAAACATCGTTGTAAATGATGTTTCCCGTACAATACAGCTAGGTGGAGAACATGCTAAGTTCGTATGACTGTTTGGCCGGCCCAAGACAACCGGTCAAACCGTCATGCGCGCTTAAGTGCCCACCACTCCTCCCCCTACTGGCCCTGCCCTGTAAAACGGCCTCAGTACTAGTGGTGGGCAAAGCTCGTGGAGTTGTACTCTGCGGAATTCCGTGGAGTTATCTAAAAACTCCATGAAATTCCACGGAGTTCCACGTGCAGCAGAGTAGCGCCCGGTCCTATGAAAACCATTCAAAAACAAGGGCATCTGTACTCTTGGAAACACAGTCTGTACAGCTGCTTTAGATGCTAATCACACCCACTAGCTTTGTGCTCTAAGCCTCAATGTAGAGGTCACCCTCACTAGCAATCGCCAAATAAGAATGCTTGTTGGTCACCTCACATGCACTCTACCAGGATGGCCGTCAGATATGATTAGCATCTATTCCTTGCACAGTTCTTTGCTGCCATCAGTCTACGGGTAAGTATCTGCCCTCTAGTGACAGCCCTTTTATCTTCACACACGAATGGGCTTTACCTGAGGTGGCCGCTGTCCATGTGCATGCTTTAAACAATGCAGGACAACGCTGACTGCCACCTCTTCCCACAGCAGAAGCTCTAACATCTCCACCACCATGCTTTCCCTGCCTCCTGGCAGAACATGCTTCTATTGGCGTGGGAAGAGTGGGGGGTTGGCCTACTGATCGCCCGTTCATGCCTGTTGCTATTGTAGGGGCGCCCGATCCAACATATAACCTCTAGGATAACATGCCTTAGCGGGGAGGAGGTTCTTCTATGCGAGCCGGTGAACTCCGCTCTGCTGGCAGCTAGCAGAGTTTTTTTCAAACTCCACGCTCCGCTTGTTGTGCGGAGTGCCAAAACTCTGCAATTTCCACCAGCGGAGCGGAGTTCACCACCCACCCTTACTCACTATCATTGCGTTATTATAATTTTCTTTTTTCTTTTTGCACTGCTCAAAGAGCAGTGGCGTGGCGCTCCTCCGCGATAGCGGAGGAGCCACCGCTGTCTCACTACCACGAGCGCAATGAGCCCAAAAGCATGCAGAATAGACCAACGTGGCCTGAGATATGTGAATGTAAAGGATTTGGACTTTGATCCCCCCAGCGCGATCATGGAGCTCCACTGCAGCATTGGTAAATATCTCAGGGGTTGGCCAGGGCCCGGGGGTCAAAGCAAGGAACTGTCTCTGCTTTTGAACCCTGAGAGGGGGCGTGCGAGGGTCCACCTACACAAAGCCTAGAAGGCCCGGGATCCCAACCCCTGGGCCTGATTTCATCAATAGGGTCTGAAACCCCTGACTCTGGGCCCCCCACCATCGAAAGGATGCGGGGGGCTCCGTCTCCCTGAGAGGCTAGCCAGGGGCCCGGGATCCCCAACTCCTGGCCCGACGTACCGCTGCATTGGGGAGCGCCTTCACGTTCCCTCAAATAGAGGAGGAGGAGGGCCCCGGATCCCCAACTACGAACACCCCGGCCGTCCACAGATTGGACAATTATTTATTGAGTGTTATTATTTTGTGCCATTGAATGGTGATTACTAGCCCACACCACGTCCCTTGAGTAGACCGCGGCCTGCTCTACTCCGCTATCCTCAGAGAGTCAAGTGCCACAATGGGATGTTTAGTTCCCAGTGGAGGGCAAATGCAGAGCCATTACTTGTGCATCTCGCACAACTAATGGCCCGTTTCCTCACAATGCCCACAAAGCATGACCAAGTTTCATACTTCACAAAAGTTATGGATTTTCATCATCACAAAATGTTGCTTTTGTGTGAACATTCTTATACAAAATGTATATGAAACTATATTTCATCTAAACCTTTTTAAGAGAGAATCCTCCCACTGGATGCTGAGATTATTTTAAAGCAAACCTTTCCTTTGCAGGATATTTTATTTCTTTTTAAACGTTCCACTTTTTGCTTAAAGCTTTTAAAAAAACTTTTACGCTTTCAGGAGGGAAATATTTGCAACGTACCACTCATTCCTTGAACATGCCATATTGAAGTATAACAAAAGTAATTCTGCACTGTAATATGAGCAAAATTGATTATCAAATAATAAAATGTAGGGGCCACGAGGTAGGCCGGTCCCCCCGTCCAGTAATGAAATACGTTTTATTAAAAAGTTTCTGCGAGTTATAAGATTTTCTGGTGAAACTCTTATGAAAGCAAAAGGAAGGAAGAAACGTGTAAATTAAACATACCAATGAGTATTACTAAGGTAGTAACATCATTTTATGACGTTTAATTTTTGTGAATGAAACAGGAACACACTAGTAAGTTAATGCTTCGGTTTATACCGTTTTTAACGAACATAACCTGGTGAAAGGAGAGACACTTCATAGTGGAGTTGTGTAGGTTCAAGTATATTGAACCACAGGCTGGAGAGACAGCCCCTTTGCATTCAAAATCAAGATGATCTTCATAAGCGTGTGGTGTGAGTGCAAAATATAAGGAACCTGGGGGGAGATTTACAAAAAAGTGGCGCAACACAGCCCCCCGTGAGGCTGCGCTGCATTGCGCGACAGGGAGGGAGCAGGAGAGCGCCATATTTTTTAAGATATGTCTCTCTCCTCCCCTTTCCCTTGCGCCGGCGCTGATTTCAGCAGCCGTGCGCCATGCACACACCTTAGCGCTGTAGCGCTAGGGTGTGTGCATGAGTGTAGCATAGGTTTTGTACAGGAAGGGTACCCTTCCTGTACAAAATACTATGCTAGACACAAGGGAAAGCTTTTTCCACTTTGTACTATGCAGCACGCATGCAAAGTCGGAAAGGAAGGAGAAATGAAAGCATTTCTCCTTCCTTGCGTCCTAGTTGAAAGGGCGCAGTTTTCTCACGCTAAACTCAATCTACTGTTTTTAGTAAATTGGGTGTAGCATGAGAAAGCTAGGTGGTTGCATGGGAACGCCCATGCACCACCCTGGCACGCTCCATGGCGCAAAGTAATGCGAAGCAGCGCAATGCGCTGCTTCGCATTACTTTACGTTATTTCAGCGCTAAACAAGTTTAGCGCTGGAAAGTTAATTAGGAAAATAAGATGTTTGCGTCTTTTTTTTCCTAATTAACTTTCCAGCGCTAAACTGGTTTAGCGCTGAAATAACGTAAGTAATGCGAAGCAGCACATTGCGCTGCTTCGCATTACTTTGCGCCGTGAGGCGTGCCAAGGTGGTGCATGGGCGTTCCATGCAACCACCCAAGCTTTCACGCTAAACCCAATTTACTAAAAACAGTAGATTGAGTTTAGCGTGAGAAAACTGCGCCCTTTCAACAAGGCGCAAGGAAGGAGAAATGCTTTCATTTCTCCTTCCTTTTCCGACTTTGCATGCGTGTTGCACTGTGCAGCACGCAAACAAAGTGGGAAAAACTTTCCCTTGTTTCGAGCATAGTATTTTGTACAGGAAGGGTACCCTTCCTGTACAAAACCTATGCTGGACTCATGCACACACCCTAGCACTGTGGCGCTAAGGTGTGTGCATGGCGCACGGCAGCTTTAATCAGCACCGGCGCAAGGGAAAGGGGAGGAGATAGCCATATCTTTGAAGATATGGCGCTCTCCTGCTCCCTCCCTGTCGCGCAATGCAGCGCAGCCTCGCAAGGGGCTGCGCTGCGTTGCGTGACTTTTTCGTAAATCTTCCCCCTGGTATCCATAGGCCGCGTGCCCATTGACACTGCACCATTCATGATGAGGATGAACCACAGCCCTAGTTGGACTAGAGCAAAGAAACTCCAGATATGGAGTTTATTGCCGCATTTTGATGAAAAATGTAGGTTTTTCTTACACTTTTCAGTTGGTGCTGTTTGGGTAGGAAGGTTTGTTCATTTCTTTTAGCAAGAGAGACAGAATGAAGGGGGGCAGGATTCGTTATGTGTTTCCGTTGGCAAGCATGAATTTACTATGTTCTAGCTCACACTCTTGTTCAACTTGGCACACTTGAACAACACAAATTGTGCATCAAGCGCTCAGGGTGAGGTGGGCAATCACCACAGTACAGAAGACTACTGGATTTAATAGGGGGGGGGCAGTAGACCCTACACAGTAGACCCCACACATTGACCCCCAAAAGTTGCCTCCAATCAGTAGCCTCCTATTAAGGGGGATGTGATAAATGTACCCACTAATCCTGTTAACAGTGGGACCCTTTGAAGACCCCACTCCGAGTCTCAGCCTAGGGTTCTGCTGACATACAGTGGAGCTGGTCTTGGGTGGTACCTGGGGTTAGAGACCACCCAGACACTCCAAAAAAATAAGGGTACTTTCAGGAAACAGAGGGGCATATTTGTTAAAAAATCGTGCAGTGCAGCAAGCCAACTTGCTGCGCTTCGCGATTGGGAAAAGGGCAGGACTGCGCCGCACTAAAGATTATATGCTGCATTCCTGTAATTTGCCACAATGTGCAGCCTAGCACCAATGCAGGCAGCCTTGCACCTTGGTGCAAGGGTGCCTGCGTTGTAAACAGGATTGTTTCTGTGCACGAAGGGACACCTTCCTGCACAAAAACAATCCCCTGAGTCATTTTCCTCTATGTGTGCTGCATTCTGCAGCACACATAGAAAGCGTAAAAAAACGACTCCATTGATTGTTTTTGTGCAGGAGGGTGTCCCTGCCTGCATAAAAACAATCCTGCCAACATCGCAGACATCCTTGCTCCATGGTGCAAGGGTGCCTGAGTTGTACTACGCACCATATTGTGCAGGGATGCTGGCTGAAAGGACAGGAATGCACCGTATCTCGTAAATACAGTGCATTCCTGCACTTTCGATTTGGCATAGGGCAGCGCAGCAAAAAGACTTTCGGCTATGCCCTACGCCAAATCATTGTAAATGAGGCCCTGAGTCTTTTGTAGCTAAATTATGCTGCAAACACAATCTTGCTATCCGACTCAATTTGTTTTATGCTCCTTGTTTTGCTTTTTGCTCCACTGTTTGCTTACTTAGCACCTCATTTAGGACCAGATTTACTAAGATTTTGCATCAGGGTTGCATCACTTTTTTAGTGCAACCACTGCAAAAAATCAACTCTCGATTTGTGGAGCTTTGTGTGGCTTTGTAAAAGCAAATAAAAGGCATCACAGGAGTGATGCATGTGAATTCCCATGCAATCCTCCATGTATTTTGATGCCAACTCATTTTTAGAAAGGCTTGTAAACATGGGTTTGAGCCAAAATGGTGTGCCTACCTGAGGCTGGCGTAATGACGTCCATATCTTTATTTCTCTCTGTTTTTTCTCTTTGCGTATGTGCAGCATTCTGCAGCAAACATACAAGAGGAGATAGCTCCAATGTCTAGTTTTTGTGCAGGATCACAATGCAGGTACCTTTGAGCCAGCATTAAGAGAGAGAAAAACTGTGCCATACATTTTAAAATATAGCGCAGTTCTGCTTTTTCCTTTCACACAACACAGCAACTACAATAGCTGTTCTGCATTGCGTGAAATGTTAGTAATATATGCTCGTTAGAGGGGGGACGGAGCTTGTCTGGCCTGAAGATGGCCGTTTTCTAGGCAAGCTCCTTCGGCCGTATTCATTATCCTGCATAATCTTTCGCCATTGCAACTTTTGGAGCTTCCTACGCTCTCAATCTGAGTACCCCTCCTACCAGTGCCCCTGCCGCTGTTGTGCTTTTCCTGAAAAACAGAGCCTGGGGCCTCGCAGCGGCCACTGCCATCTGCCGCACGGCTGAGATCAGGGGCATAGCTAGGCCTTAGGCTGCCCGTGGCGGCCCCTGCATTTGCCGCCCTCGGCAAAATGATAGAAGAGCGGGGGGGGTGGATGGTAGCGGCCGCGGCCGATTCTTGCGGCCGCAACAGTTGCATGTAAGAGCGGGGAAAGGGGGGCCGGCTGCCGCCCCAAAACTCGTGCCGCCTGGGGCGGTCCGCCCCCATCGCCCCCCCCTAGCTACGCCACTGGCTGAGATTAAGTGCTGGCCGCGTAGACCACTGCGAAGGTCTACGCAACTGGGGGTCATCTCTCCTGTGCCTGCTCGGAGCCCGCGGTGCCTGGAGGGGTGCTCCGCTCTACTGCTGTGACACCCCAGTGAGCGGATGGCACTGTTGTTGGCAGGGGCCGCCGGAACTGGCTGAGGCGGGCTGCGGCTCGGCCGGGTCCCTTGTGACCCAGGGCACCTGGATGAGCGGGGCGTGCTCCTCAACCCACACTGGACGCGGGGACCGGCCTACCTCGTGGCCCCTACATTTTGTGGCATGGCAGAGGTAAGTGATCGTCTGGGAGCCTCGGGGATATCCAACATAAAAGTGGCGCCGCTGACCAGTGTGGGGCCTGCCTGGGACCAGAAGCATGGACCACGATAGTGCAGCGGCAAAGCTGGTTGCTTTAAATTGCTGGCGTGGTTTGTCGCAGCAACTTACCCATCGCAGAGGTGAAGAGCAGGGTGCAGAGACAATTGTGAATGGCGCTCCGGGCACAGCGCTATAGTAGGGGGCCTTGCTGCTGCACGACCTAGTCAGACTACCCACCGGATTTGTGCAGGGACTTAGGCTCTCATCCCCATTTGGATTGGTCTGCACGCTGGAAGCTGAGGGCCTGCTTCTGCTGGGCTGACTCCCAAACACAGTGATTACTGAATATTGCCATTGTAATCATAGATTAAGTCAGGCTGCTGAACCCATGTGTGCCCCCCTCTGATGGCATCCTGACATGGGGCGCCTCGCAGTTCATCGGCTGCTTCTCTCAATTGCCCAGCGCAAGTTTAATAGAATTGTCTTAGACGTCTGCTGTGGTTCGGCCATTACTGGCTGCAATGGGCAAAGCTGACAAAATGCAGCCAAAGCTGCAATTTGACCTGCGGAGAACTCCCCGGCCGCGTGGGGAAGGTGCGGCGGCACCTGAAGTGGGGCCTGACAACTCCGGGCCAGAGATAGGAGGTGAACTGCGCCAAATCTTGACAGCCATGCAGCTCAGTCTCAGCAAGATCGATGGGAAGATAGATGCCCTCTCATATTGGATGGACAGGATGTTAGAGCGAATTGACAAACATGCAGAGCATCTGGATATGGTGGAGAGGCAAGTGTCGGAGGCTGAGGATGAGCAGGTCTCAGCCACATGGGCACAGAAGCAGCTGGAGAAGGCGCTTACAACATTACAGGCCAAGGCTGAAGACTTGGTAGCTCACCCCTGGTGAAATAATCTCTGCATTGGAGGTCTGACAGAATCCACCGACGTTGGGAATATGGAGACGTTCGCAGGGGCGGCTGGTGGATTTTAAACGTGATGGGATGGAAAGTGTAGACCTAGTAAAAATATGCGAGTGAGCACTGCAAGAGAGCCACACTGAAATAGAGGTGTGTGGTGTTATTCCGTCCCACAAGAAAATTTTGAAACAAAACAGATTCAAATGGTGGATTTTACAGCACACTCTCAGTCATGGAAAAGTTTGCATTTCAGGGTCACGCACAGAACAGTAGCACAGTGTGCAGTATTTTCACCTAGACATAACCACATACAGATACAAGTATGCACTGCCCTAAGAACAATTAAGATCTCAGTAGAAAACTTGTATTTGTGTAGGATGCTTTCTGCCTGTAGTTTTTTTTCTACAGTTCTATTGTCCGTTTCGGCCTTTTGGAACCTTAAAAAAGACAGAGGCCAGACGAAGACAAGCAAGCTTCCCTCATACTAATATCCCCCCGTAATAGAGGTCTCTTATACCCATGTAGTGCACCCTTGATGCTTTGTACCATTTATTCAAACCCTTTTCCACGGAGATCCTCAATGCATGCTAAGATTTGCAATAGAAGTGCCATGCTTCTCTGTGTCTGCAGATGCTGCCTGGGCATTGACTGCTGTTGTGACCATTGTTGATTAATTCATGGAGGCGATGAGGCCTGATGGCCACAGCGGACACCTGTGCAACTCTACTCTATCCTTGCTCCACTGTCCAGCCTCACTCCTATGTAACCCTTCGCTCTTTCCTATGTGCTTCTCTGGTCTATCACCTCTCTCCCACTATTGGTTTGTCCCTCATCTTCATTCTATCCATTCTTCGACCCTTTTATCCATGACCTGCTCCCTCTTTCTTCTACCACAGCTCTTTTCTGTCTATACTGTAGTCCTTATCAGCTCTGTCTGCATTTTAACTCTTTCCCGCTTGCTTTTCTCTCAACCCCTTCTCAGATGTTTTGTTTCTCTCTCCTCCATTCCTGCTTTCATTCCCCTAAAGTCCCATCTCTTTCTCTCTCCTTCACACCTGGTCTGCCTTCTCTCTCCCGCTGTATTTGGATGGCTCTCCTCTCTCCCTTCTCCCCTGCTCTCTTTCACTTCTTTCCCCTCCGGCCCTGCTTTCTCTCCTTCCTCAGGCCTCCATAAGTCGTCAGTTCAAGAGACTAACACTCTGAGGTTGGTGCACCCCTGTAATTTTGTCTGATTGCATAAATTAGGAAAGAAAGAAGGCCACAGGCACATTGACCTTTTCATTCAACCCGTAACTTATTTGCTGGTTGTTTCCTTTAGCCTGTCATTGTAGTGTTTGACTCAGTGATCCCAGGCTCAGTGATGGGCCTGACGTCGGACAGTATTTCTTTTTCATTATGGAGGGTTTGTTCAGTGGCGGCTGGTGACATTTCAAAGTGGTGGGGCGTAAAAGTTTGTGATGAATAGGGAAGCGTGCAAGCCCGATAAATAAGGAGGGCTTGGGGGAGGGGGGTCCTACAGGATACTATCAGACTGAAAACTAAGAAGTGTAAAAAGTAAAAACAAGACAGCACAGCAGGCATTTTCCATCTCTGCACCCAGTATCTGGAACAATATCCTCATATCCATTAACACCACCCCAACAATGCTGCAATGTAGAAAAGATTTGAACACACACTTCTTTACAGAATAGTATATCACAATGCAGTAAAAAAATTACTAACCAGCTACAACTCCTATCACTCATTGACCGTAATAGTGAAACATATACTTTTATTGCTTGGATGTTTACTAGCCCTTAGTAAGTGGTTGTGCTTATTTTGGAAATCTGGCAAGGTTGACACAACCCTTTCCCTCCCATTATCGAAACACTACATGCAGCATGCCCTGCACATCTTGACGTCTTTTCACTAACTGCAGCCCTTGGTTTCCAGTAACCCTGGGCATAGTTCGCGTAGTAGCGCTACGCGTAGCTACGCGAAGTGCACTTCGCACTACGCGAGCTACGCGTAGCACTGCACGAACTGCGTAGTGCGGTAGGAAATGCTGTTTGCAATGATTGCACAGTGCCGGATGCTTGTCCGCACTGTGCAATCATTGCAAACGGCATCTTGCACAGTGCAAGCAGTCGTTTTCTGCCGCTCGAGTAGATTTGTACTCGAGTGGCAGTTTTCTCAACGCGGACTGTTAGTTTCTCATCGCGAGCGGTCGCGAGCATACGCGACCACTCGCAATGAGAAACCTGACCTCCCCGCGTTGAGAATATCGCCGGGAGGTTTATTTTCCACGCTCGCGATCGGCAACTTGATGTTGCTGATCGCGAACGAGGAAAAAGTCTCGCCGGGATGTCATTTTGCTCGCTCGCGGTCGCCAACTTGACGTTGAGGACCGCGAGCAAGCAAAAAATGCCCACAACGCTATGCTATGCGTTTTTGCACTGTGCTACGTGCAATTCGCGTACCGCATAGTTGCGCAAACTACGCAAACTACGCGAGCGTAGCGTAGTTTTCCGCCCAGGCCTAGTTTCCAGCAGTCACAGAAAATCCATGACAGATGACATTTTAATCCTAAACAGTTTCAGAGGCTGGCCATTAAAATTATCATAACTAAAATCAAGGTCATTAAGAGACTTTGCATTTCACAAGAAAGCAGAGCAGAATATACTTTTCTCAAGTTGAAATCTGCCACCTCGGTAACAACAAATTTCACAGCACTGCCACTGACGGAAAAGTACACAGATCGCAAAACGTTTGAAAGTGTTTAAAACAAAACTGCAAACAAAGTCCCATTTTTTTTTTAGATTTGTAGCGGAGGTCACGGAGTGTAATACGAGATGGTAGATTAAAGCGTGTATTCAGAGGCAGTACCGTGGTCCCTTCCTAAAACAATACCCGGGCATCACAAAAGCACAAATCCTCCACATTCAAGAGCCCAGGCCCCACACACGTTAGTGAAACACAGCCTGGGCCTGTAGGAACGGTGGGGTTGCTGAAAGGACGGTCTGCCTTTCACACTCTCACACCGCAGCCCACCTTTTCTCCCACCCTACCACTACACAGTGTCCATGCGCCCACCTCTTACCTGTGGCCTACAACAGCTCGTGAAGAAGGTATGCGGCGGCCGACAGCAGTGCACCCAGTTCTGAGAGCCCCCCCCCCCGGTCAGGTAGAGGGTTTTCTATCACTTTCGCCAGGAGTCGGAGCCCAGCCCTGACATGGTGCTGCCCAGTACTGGTGCTGCCGCCTGCAGGGATCCTGTGCTGGGAAGGAGAGAAGGCGACGATCACGATGTCCCCATGGAAGAAAGAGGCGGCGTACTGCTCCTCTGCCGCACATCCGCACCAGCTCAGCAAGTAGGCTCTGGTTCTGGGCTCCTACTCAGATCCAGCAGGCACGAGAAGGGCGAGGAATAAGAAGCCCAGCCCCCAGTGCATGCTGCCGCTGCCACCGCCCAGCGTCAAATGCAAAAACAACAATTGATGGACAGAATGCAGAACAATGTCATACATTCACCCCAGTACAGAGATCTGGGCCTAAATCCATCGTTTTTTTGCTCACCATGCCATTCCAGTTTGAACCCAGTCATATGCAAATCAGTCTTGACCCTGTGCCCAATGGGAACAGATATATAAAAAAAGAGAGAGACCCCTTGTGCAACCAAGGGAATAAGGTACTCTTACAAGTAAGACAGAAAAGTTTCCCCTTGGATCCAAATCCTAACACACTTTAGTAGTTGCTTAAAAGGAAAAACCACTATTGTTGTTCACTTAAAACTCGTACTACTTATCCACTCCAATTCATATCACATAACATCAAATACTGACTCATATAATTCAAATATTAAAAACATGTTTTAATTAAAATCCTGTTATCACAAAAAATATTAAAAGATTTTTCAATCACAATAAAAACATCAATATATTTCATACACTTAATAGAATTGATATAAACAGCTATTACAACGTTACATAAAACACAGATGACACTATACTCCCACACACAAGAGAAAAGAATTTATATTAGACACTCAAGTTGGTCATTATTCAATACATATCCTTCACAACCAAATATAGGGACACGGTCTGAATGCCCTTTGCTTTAAGCAATTACAGAATGCCGTTCCTCCAAGGATTATGTGATCAGTTTGCGTCGACGCGTTTCGATGGTTCAAAAATATTTAGTCCATCTTTTTCAAGACACTTATACACTTTTTCTCTTATAATACTCCTTGGTTAGAAAATCCTTATTTATGAATCAGCTATATTCGAATGTAAAACTCTAAAATCTCGAATGTCACAAGTTTCTGAATAATTTCCTCAATACGATTTCCTGCCAGAGCTTCAACCTCGCTATCCAGAGATTGTTACTGACACCCAGTCGACAAGGTCTCATTGATTTGGAGTCAATTCAATTTTGAAATTCTGACTCTCGTGGTACCAATCCTCTCACCTTATGGATCATAACTTGCTCCGCATCGAGGGCAATCACGTCCTCCTCTTATCCCGGTGTGCTAAAGAATTACAGCCGAGGTATCGCACATCCGTCTTGCTCGTTGAATAGAAAACAACGAGCAAGACGGATGTGTGATACCTCGGCTGTAATTCTTTAGCACACCGGGATAAGAGGAGGACGTGATTGCCCCTCGATGCGGAGCAAGTTATGACCCATAAGGTGAGAGGATTGGTACCACGAGAGTCAGAATTTCAAAATTGAATTGACTCCAAATCAATGAGACCTTGTCGACCGGGTGTCAGTAACAATCTCTGGATAGCGAGGTTGAAGCTCTGGCAGGAAATCGTATTGAGGAAATTATTCAGAAACTTATGACATTCGAGATTTTAGAGTTTTTACATTCGAATATAGCTGATTCATAAATAAGGATTTTCTAACCAAGGAGTATTATAAGAGAAAAAGTGTATAAGTGTCTTGAAAAAGATGGACTAAATATTTTTGAACCATCGAAACGCGTCGACGCAAACTGATCACATAATCCTTGGAGGAACGGCATTCTGTAATTGCTTAAAGCAAAAGGGCATTCAGACCGTGTCCCTATATTTGGTTGTGAAGGATATGTATTGAATAATGACCAACTTGAGTGTCTAATATAAATTCTTTTCTCTTGTGTGTTGGGGTATAGTGTCATCTGTGTTTTATGTAACGTTGTAATAGCTGTTTATATCAATTCTATTAAGTGTATGAAATATATTGATGTTTTTATTGTGATTGAAAAATCTTTTAATATTTTTTGTGATAACAGGATTTTAATTAAAACATGTTTTTAATATTTGAATTATATGAGTCAGTATTTGATGTTATGTGATATGAATTGGAGTGGATAAGTAGTACGAGTTTTAAGTGAACAACAATAGTGGTTTTTCCTTTTAAGCAACTACTAAAGTGTGTTAGGATTTGGATCCAAGGGGAAACTTTTCTGTCTTACCCAATGGGAACAGTCCAGCCCGAACTGCCAGGCCAGGTTCTCCCTGGACTGGAAACAAGCATCCTAGGACCGGTTTCGGGGTTTCACCCCTCTTCAGCCAGGATAGCTTGATTCCAGTGGCATGGAGAGCACGGGACCCACGTCTGGGCATACCCGTCCCACTCGGGGTGACAAATGCAAAAACAACAATTGATGGACAGAATGCAGAACAATGTCATACATTCACCCCAGTACAGAGATCTGGGCCTAAATCCATCGTTTTTTGCTCACCATGCCATTCCAGTTTGAACCCAGCCATATGCAAATCAGTCTTGACCCTGTGCCCAATGGGAACAGTCCAGCCCGAACTGCCAGGCCAGGTTCTCCCTGGACTGGAAACAAGCATCCTAGGACCGGTTTCGGGGTTTCACCCCTCTTCAGCCAGGATAGCTTGATTCCAGTGGCATGGAGAGCACGGGACCCACGTCTGTGCATACCGGTCCCACTCGGGGTGACAAATGCAAAAACAACAATTGATGGACAGAATGCAGAACAATGTCATACATTCACCCCAGTACAGAGATCTGGGCCTAAATCCATCGTCCAGCGTCAGGCATACCAGGCTGCAGCCAATCCCGACGCTGGCTCTGCTGTCACAACAGCGCCTTGATTGGCTGGGGCAGGGGACTGCAACGCTCATTACTGAGCCCGGGGACTGCAGCTATGAGTCACCCCGGGCTCCAGTATACTGCAGGGGGAAGACTCTAGTGAGCATGTCGGGCTGGCCGGAGAGAGGCCGCCGTCCAACCCGACATGCGCATTTGGGCCCCTCTGACTCTGACAGTGTGTCCTGTCTGTCAGTAATATGCTCCACCCCCTCAGGCCCGCACTGGAGGATTCTTAAGGGACCTGCCTCCTCATGCCTGAAACCGAAACCGGCCCGCAGCAGAAATGCCTAACACGTTCTAAAATGTTTAGGACTTTTACTTGAATTTAACTGGGGGCCACGGGGGCTAAAATATCAGGGGGGCAACGCCCCAACGCCCTAAGGGACAAACCACCACTGGGTTTGTTTTGGCGATAGAAGAGCACGAATGAAGTTATGAGTGAGCAAGGTCAGTCTTTCCATACAGAGAGGATTTCCTCAGCGTATCCTGTGGCGGCTCGCGGTGCGGATCCCTCCAGAGTCCCTTCCGTGCAGTCTGCTGTGCTGCCTGTGCTCACTCAGGGACAGCCTGAGCCTCTGGAGACGGCCATTGTAACTGATTATTGCTGCTGGGCAGCTCGATGCGCGGTCTCGGCTCAAGTTGGACAGAATCCACCGGCAGGGTCAACTCTGCAGTGAGTCCACCGTGCCACTGCACCAACTCTAGGCTCTGGCCAGCACTTAGCTCGGGGTCCACCACGGTACTCAGATGCAACCAGCCACTTAGACAGGTGGCATCGGAAGGGAGACTACCAGGGCAGGAGGCGCAATACTTTCCTTTTTACTGCAAAGTCCTGTCTGTGCCCGTGCAGCATAGCACCCAACCTGTCCAAGCTCTGCAGCAGGCTAATGCCCATTGGCGCGCCATCTTCAACACAGCGACTCAGGAGTTGGGGATCCTGGCTTGAGTCTCGGTGTCCCTGTAACATCCTGTGATTCTGGCCAAATCAGTTACTCTCCCTGTGCACATGGACGGCGCCTGGATATCCTCATAGGTAATAAGCCACGCTATTTAAATCTACAAACAACAACAACACAGGGCAAGGACCAGGTGCAGGAATGTTACTCAGTGTGTTTGGAGAGCATGCTGACAAGGACATTTGAAAGGAGAACCAACTTAAACTGGTTCTGCAGCATATATCCTTTAAAAACATTTATCCCTGGTAATAAAGAAAATAAATGTCTTTATTTTCAAATTGTGACAAGTCATTCATGTAATAGCTATATTTTGAGTGATTCTGAAGTGATAACTAATCTACATTTTGCAGCGAAGGTACAAACCCCATTCTCATTTGTCCAAACAAGTGATCAGTTTTCGTGGGTCCTGGTGGGCATTGCAAGAGGTTATTTGCAGGGGCACTTTTTCAATTACAAGTGGATTCTACAAATAGAATATGGGATTTCCTTTCCAGTTCTGAGAACTTGATGCAAGAGGAATTTTAATCTCTGACACTCCTGGACAGATCAGCGATGGAAATATTACCATAATTACAACAAATTAGCTTTGCTGAAAAGGCACTTCAATGCTCATTACTCAGCGAGAAAGCCACCTTCCTTGCATCTCTGTAGCACAATTAGTCTGCGCCCTGCATCCATTTGTGTAAAGGGCAAGAAACTCCCATTTTGGCCTACAGTGCACTACAAAACCACCAGGGTGGATATATGCCTCACACTGCAATGTAGAATTGATAAAGTGCTTCATACCCTTGAAGAGGCCACAAAGCACTCTAGTTTGCATCAGATTCTTTGTTTATTACAGCGCTCAGTGCCACTGTCATGGGACTTCTCAGTACTGTAAAAAGTAATGTTTACAATTGCTTCAGTGGGGGCGGAGGGGTAAATCGAACCTCTGGTCTGCTGGTTGCACACAGATCACTGCAGCAGGGGCAGTAGCCAATTTAGATTCCCCTCTAGGGTGCTGTGTGTGGTTTCCTATAGGGCAGGACAGGGCGGCCGTGAACACACTTCATGGGCTTGGAATACAGTATACGGGTGACTTCTTCGAAGAGGGAGTTCTTCGTGACTGGGCCCAGGTTAGTGCACAGCACTGAGCGTGCTTGCACAGTTCCATTTCTATTGAACGCATCACATGATGCCATTCTTGCTGGGTGAGAAAAAAAAACGATGGATTTAGGCCCAGATCTCTGTACTGAGGTGGATGTTTGACATTGTTCTACATTTTATCCATCAATTGTTATTTTTGCATTTGTCACCCCGAGTGAGATGGGGATGCCCAGACGTGGTCCTGTGCTGTCCATGCCACTGGAGTCAAGCTAGCCTGGCTGATGAGGGGTGATACCCTGAAACCGATCTTAGGATGCTTGTTTCTGGTCCAGGAAAAACCTGGCCTGGCAGTTCGGGCTGGACTGTTCCCATGGGGAGCAGGGTCAAGACTGACTTGTATATGGATGGGTTTAAACTGGAATGGCATGGGGAGCCAAAAAGCTATGGATTTAGGCCCAGATCTCTGTAATGTGGTGAATGTTTGACATTGTTCAACATTCTGTCCATCAATTGTTCTTTTTGGCCTTGCTGAGAGAATTACTGGCGGAACCCTTGGAGCTACCAGCTCTAACTTATTTGTTGCAGGCGCCATTGCCGGAGTGTGCAATTGCTAAACTATATGTCTTCTTACAAGAGGCCTGGTGGCCTGGTATCACCAAGGTTCGCTGGGATTGGTAGGAGGACTTAGACAGTCATCATTGACAAACAATGGGTTTACTGTTGCTCTGTGGTTTGAACCATGTCTTTAAATGGCCTCCATCGACTTCTGTACGTCAAGTATATTGCACCCCGGCTTGGCTATTTTGTTGTGGCCTGCGTGATGATTCCTGCTGTGCACGAAGTGGTGTGGACGATGCTGGCTTTGCTCATGTGGAATGGTACTGCCCTATGGGCTGCCCTTCTGGCTTGTGATATTCCAGGAGCTACGGGAGATCATGGGTGAAACCATGGACTATACTCCTCTGGTAGCACTCCTGGGTTATGACAGGGCCGTTCCGAAGGACTGCAGGCGGTGTGTTGCGTTAGGACTTCTGCTTGCATGGCATATAATAGCAATGCACTGGATGAACGGTACCCTCCCCACATTGCAAGAGTGGCATACTGGCGTGATGTATTATAATACCCAACCAGATGCCTACCATGATCTCATGCCTCTTCGCAATCGCTGAAAGATATTTGGGGTCCATACCAGGAGTACTTGGCACGCACGCAAAATGAGGACGATATGGATGGGGAGGTGAGCGGAGTTGTGTCATAGATGCCTTGTGGTGTGACTGGTGTCATCGTTTATATGCCTGCTGGACAGCTGTTGCTATGCCTGTTGTGGTGTGTGGTGTTGTTGTGAGACAGGGTGAAGGCTCCTGTTCAAACGTCTAGGAGCAAATGCAAGAAAGTAAGTCACTTACTGGACCCCCTGGGGTGATTTCAGTGAAAGAATATACAGAAGTGAGGGGAAATGCCAGTTTTTGCTATTGCATGAATACCAGTGTCCTGTCTATGCCATCAGGATTAAAATCGCACTGACTGTGAGCCTGTAACGTCTTCTTTCATGTTTTCTGTAACTCGCCTGTACTTGGCATGTCATTATATGCTGACTGGTTGTTAAGTAAAATGAAAATAAAGTTTAAAAAAAATAATGCTCTTTAGAGTGCAATGGTTAACCCGAAAAACTGAATGGGTTTACTGACCAGCCCACTATTGATGTCATTGTCTCATTTATAAGTGGGCAAACCAATTTGTTTCCAGTGGAGAAGCCACTGCAGGCTTTATCGTCTGAAATATCCTGCATGAGGGCCACCAGCCAGTAAATACCTCTCATCAGTACATCTGAAGACCTGTCCTATTGAGGATGGGGCTTCCAATATTGATTTTTCTTGTCTTTCACTGCTATGCAATGCAGACTGGTCCTGCATGGGAAGAAGGGAACAATGCCCCCGATGCACAGCTACAAAACACCTAGTGTGTCAGGGACATCTCTTCTTTTGTTTTTCAGAAACAGCTCCAACTTAGGGATCTTGTTTCTGAAAAACAAAAGCAATGCCCATGGGCCACCAAGACAGGGTGAGCTATCTGACGTTGCATTTTTGCTAATAGTTCTCCTGTCCTCTCTCTGTAACGTAATGTAAACTGCTAGGGCTCCCCTGCAAAGGCAGGGAGGCGCCAGAGACATTCATAGGCCTTATGATGATAGGGGCCCCCAAAGAGTGGGGAACTCCTCAGTGGCGGCCGGTAAAGTATGAGGGTGGCGGGGGGGGGGCAGAATTGGAAAAAAAAAACACTTACCTGATCTCGCAGCGTCTCTCCTCCATCCCTCCCACATCGAGTGAGTCTCTTCTGGGAAACACCCAGGCTCCCCACAGCCAATCACAACGCTGCAATGCATCATTGTGATTGGTCTGAGCACCGTGGTTTGGCGCTCGCCCAGGAAATGGGGGTCTGGGCATGTTCTCAATGCAGGCTGTAATGCAGCCTTCATGGAGAACATGCGAAGTGCGCATGACTATTTCGAGCCGGCCAGACATTCTTGTGCACTTTACAGAGTGCACAACCACTCCTCCTCCCAACGTCAGGGGAGCCAAGCCACGCCCTAGCCTGCCAATACGAAAAAATAAAATGATAATAAATTCAGTTATTATTATTTTTCTTTTTCATTTACACTGCTCCGTGAGCAGTGGGGCGACGCTCTTCTGCCTTAGCGGAGGAGCCGCCACTGGAACTCCTGCACCGCATGGTGTGTAGAGGCTTGCGTTACGGCCCTGTCCTATTTGTGATACCACTTTATTTGTGTTATACATATTTAGCAATTACTTCACAATCTAATTCCTTCATTCTCATTCAGGTGTAAAAGCGTTTCTGTTCTGTAGACTTGGGTAAAATATTTATATTTAATTCTTTATACACAAGCAAAAAAAATTGTGAATTTGCTCGCTGTTTTGCACCAGTGCAAAGTTTTTGTACTATGGCCCCCGTGTCTGATGGCGGTGCTCTGGTGTGTGTTTTGCTGGAGAGTTAACTTTCAGTATTTCATCTGCTGCACCCAGCGTTATTGGGATTCCACTTTTAGCAGTCTCAGTGGTGGGAATAAAGAAAGACAGCTTTGATTGCTTCAGTCAATGTTTGCAAGAGATTCCAATTGCTGGGGAAGGTCTAGTCATCAATACTTCATTACTTGTTTACATGAAGGAAACCACAAATATAGATCTAACTTTCCCAAAGGATGAAAATTAGGTGACGCAGAGCCGTGGAATCTAATGGCTGAAAGTGAAGGCATGGTCCATTTAGTCTGATGTGCTTAATTTGTGGTGGTGTTAGGCACTTGTAGTCACTTGTGGCACCCAAGACTGAGGCCTTCAATTAGAGTTTGATGGACAGAGGATGTACCGTCACCATGACAGAGTACTTTACTTCCTCTATGTCGAGGGTACTCTGCCCACCATATTTAGAGATGTCCGCCAGCCCAGTAGACATCTCTTGCATTTCCAGGAATTGCTGTCATGGTGGTATGCATTGAAAGTTTGACAAATGGCTCTGTCAACATGATGGGGCCACACGTCAAACTGTCAACCTTTTGCTATTTTTTCAAATTGGAAATAAAAAAAAGCAATGAACCCGCCATGGGAGAAGCTCCCATGGCGAGGAGGCCATTTTACAGTTTTCACTGCCACTTACCACCAGGTTTTGCCTGGTGGTGATGGACAGTGAAAACTTGAAATTTGTCCACCCACTCAAAATAGGCCATTAATCTGTTGGGGTGTCCACCAAACTCTAAAGTGGGTCCTTATTTTTCATCCTTAGGCTTTGTTCCAGAGCACAAGCGAGAAAGGAAGTAAAGATAGAAAGAAGGAGGAAGGGAAGGATGTGAAATAAGTGGCTAATGGAGAGAGCAGGGCCAAAAAAGAGCACACAAGAGTGAGCTAAACGGACAGGAGATGTAAGTTGGTGAAGGAAAGAGGCTTGAGGTGAACGCATTAGGCAAGCTTGGTATTTGGCAACCCCCAGCATTTTACAGCATAGTTTGTGGGCTCTAATACTTTGGGACTCTGCACTTATCTTTTAAAAATGAAACATTACTGTTCACTAGCTACACTTATCAGGTACACTTTAGTGCTGGTTGCGCCCTGTGCGACAATGTCTGTTGGCGCCCCCCCCAATGACCACCTCTGCCACGGATTCCCTCACTAGCACCCTTTAACAGTGCCTCTCAAGTCTCCATAACCACTGTCTCTCAGATTAATTTAGTTTTATAGCACCACTCATACCAGTGTAAGGTGTCAGAGCACTTTATACCACACACACATTGCACAGAGACAATCATATGTGTGTAAATCAGTATATAGGAAATGTTACATCAGACAGTACTACAAGGTGTAGTGCAGGAGTGGCATGTCATCAATACTGGTAGGCAATATAGTTAAAGTTCTTATTCAGGAAAGGCACAAATTCAGAATTTAAAACGCAACATCATTGTTAAGGGTTCTCTTGCATAATAAGAATTATTTTCTACCCAAATGAACCCTTTTCACAAGATTAGGATAATGAAAGACTGGGCAAAAAAACATATAGCTCTAACATATACCTTGCAGTTTGCAGCATCTCTAGGGTGACAGTTAATAGCTCAATGTTCTATATTAGGATTTTGACTTACAAACAACAAGTAACAAAAGGAGCTCTCTTACAGAAGCAGTAACCCACTGACCTATTTACAATATATGCACTTCGTTATCTGCATGGTACACTTTCTTAGCAGCAGGCATTTTAACCCTCTGCGCTACCTTAGGAGGAGTCAAAATTTCCACTAGACAAACCTCCGGTCTCTTTCCAGGAAGACGATTAATCACGGGAATTCTCTTGACATTTTAATTGATGTCTGAAAGTTGCTGGAGGCCAGGAACGAGGCAGCGGGTGCTTTTAAAATGATAATACACATTTTCAAAAATGACGCCCCCACCCCAAGTCAACGCCCGGTGCGGTCACACCGATCGCACCGCCCTAGAGCCGGCCCTGACACTTATCCAGAACTAGAAATTCTAAGCTTCCACGTTCTCTTGCGAATTTAGAGAAGAACAAGTCACTACACAGATGGGGTGATAATGAACTTGTGAACTTGATGTTGTATCCATCCTCTTCTCATGTGCTACCCTCTCTAGTTTGCTTTCAGCAGAAAATTGAAGTGTCACAATATCTATACAGCAACTATACATATGAATCTGATCCTCAGAAAAACTGTAAAATCTACAGGGAAATCCTAAAAACTCTATGGAAATGGGTGATTTCATTTGATGCCAAAAATAATCAGACTACGTGGGCGTGACCTGCCAAGATGGCCATCAAGACATGAAGCGCCGGAGCTTAGTCTTCTCCAACATGAATCCTGCTTAATAAGTGCCTGGTCAGTTCCCAGCAGCACATATTCAGATCCTGGCAATGCCCTGATAAGGAAAGTGTTGCAAACTGAACCCCAGCATTCTGTGTTGCCCTCTCTTTTCCCCTGTGAATGGCCAGGCACCTTTAGTGCGCTGGGCCGAGGACTGCATGGGGCTGGGGGCAGGGAGCAGCACAGCAACCGCAGCCAGGCGGGGCAGGGCTTGTTCTGAGAAAGGTGGCCCAGAGGCAGCGGCAAAGAGGAGAAGGGCTGCTGGCTGCACTGGTCGTGAACTTCACTGGGGCCAGCAGTTGCTTGACCCCCCTACTGGGGCCCTTGCTGATCACTTGGGGATGAATATTGAACCCCTGGCAGCTCAAGTTGGCCACTTTTGCGAGCAGCACAGCGGGGCCGAGGGCTAGCGCAGTCGAAAATAAGTGGCTGCACTGCGGCTGGACCTTAGTGGCACTGCACTTGCACTGCGAATGACCGCCAGGAGGTGAAGGGAGGCTTCAACGGCCTGCAGAGGCCTTTGGCGCCTACTGGGCCCCAACCGGTTACAGCTCATGTGAGTGGTGTTTGAGCACAGAGATTAAAAGAAGATAGCCAAGTGCCCGCACTTGCGGATTACCCCAGAGTGGGCCACCTAATTGTTGTGGAAACCGGCCATGGGGCCCCCATGCTAGGGGGAGCTATGAATCAACTAAAGTCATCGCAAGATCATGCCACTGATGGTGCATAGCAGACCAGCACAGACCCTCCCCTAGTGGATGCAAGGCCCCTGTTTGTGCCTTAGCTGCCCTGCGTGCACAATGTGGTGAGGAGACTTCTTGACTGCGCCTCATTGGGAGGAACAACACAGGGTATGGTGGTGGTGAGGCCCCCTGAGTGACACTAGCCCTCAGCTCTGCTGGACGTCTCCAAGAATTGATCTGGTAGGAGTGACCTCAGAGTCGCTGTCCCAATATGGAAGGAGGGCCTCATTGGGGAACCAGCCCCACTGTAGCCGTGGATGCATCGCAACAGAACAGTACGGTACCAAACTGTGAACTGCTGGGTGCTCTAGAGGTAGTGTCCTCTCTTGCATCAGGACACGATGGGGTGGACAGGGTCTCCTAAAAGTGTGGTTGCAAATGTATGTCTGGAACAGAGGGTACCCCTCCACGCACTTACCAGACCGATGAGCAGGTGGGACATGTACAGTCAGAGGATACGTAAGCACCTACCATGGTCTTCCTGGACCAACTACTAGTAGCGGTAAACAAAACTAGAGATGTGCTGGAATTCAAGATAGACAAGGTAGACATCGTAAATAGGACTCCAGAGTGATGAGAACTGAGGGACAGCTAGAGGAGGAGCAGCTGGCAGTTGCGGCCCTACACGAACAGATTAAAGACTTAGCACGCAGGGTGGACCTTTTCGAAATGCAAGCAGAGGACACTGAATGGCACAGCAGCAGAAATAATATCAGGATTGTGGGACTCCCTGAGAAGGTCGAAGGTAATGACATGGTGACATTGCTGGAGTGATGGCTGGTAAGTGAAGTGGTGCCTGATAGACTGTCACCCTTCTATGCCCTGGAGTGGGCACACAGGGTACCTGCCAGGTCTACCGTGCCGAGAGCACCCCAATGTCCAGTGGTGGCATGGCTGCTTCATTACAGGGACAGAGACGTACTCCTACAATGGTCCCGAGTGATAGGGCCTCTGTGCATTCAGGGTGCTGAGGTGGCGATCTTCCTAGACTACACATTGAAGGTGCAACTCTGACGAGCCTCCTTCCTGGCAGTTAAGAGAGCGTTAAGGGGGGGCCAATGTCCAATATGCACTCCTACATTCTGTCCAACTAAAAAAAATGGTAGACAATACCACAGTGTTCTTCACAACCCCCAGAGGTGGCATGTGACTTACTGGAGCAACACGAACCTGCCTGGGTCACGGCCATCTGGAATAGATCAAAGGTATTGAATAAATAAAGGGGATGACTGGGTGGGGAGACTGAACGCTGGTCATACCCCAGAACCAATTCTGGGGAACGATCAGCAAATGCTTTTGGAGCACTATCATGCAGTTGCCCATGTGAACTAAACTCCATACCAAATTCTTAGTGCTTGGACTCAGAAAGAACAATGGGAGGCACGTCACCCCCACCTACCCATGCACAGCGGATGACTTGTGATTGATCAAGCTGGAGAACACTGCATGCTGCTCCAAAATGGACTAATAGCAGGTGGGTGAAGATACAGGATACAACCTTTCTACTGGGACAACCGCCTCCTGTGATAGTAGGCACTTTAGCCTGCTGGGAAGCTTAGATTGGCTATGAACATGGGGAGGATAGAGGATAGGTGGGGTAGATGACTTGCAGATCCCCACACAGCTTCCTAAGCATTTTGCTATGGAAGCCACTGTGAATAATATTTTGTTCTGCTGGAGCTTTGCATTCTTTGTTACTGTTTACACCAATATGGGATGGATAGCCGTTGCGATTCTGACCTGGGGGGAGTAAGAATTGTCACTGTTAATAACTGCTTGCTATGCACATCGCTTACATATACTGATGCACACACCACAGATGCCCAGGTCAGGGCAAACCACTTACCTCAGGAGGGACCTTACGCCTGCTTTCTGTATACAGTTGAGTGACACCCTAACATACACATTTCTCACATGGAATGTGAGGAGCATGAATATAATGAGCAAACGACACATGGGAACCCACTTACCTGAAACACGGGGGGTGGACATTGCACTACTGCAGGAAACACACCTAGGGGCAGGATTTCTTAATGGGTCACAAAGAAGGTGGAGGGGACATGTCTATGCCATTGGCTATTCTACTTGTGCAAGAGGAGCTCTCATCTAGGTGCGGCATGGGGTCCCAATAGAACCCACCTCCATCTATATAGATTGAGATGGGAGATACATAGTTTTACAATTGTGACTGAATGGGATGGAGGTACTGGGCAGCAAATATGGGCCAGATGCAATTTCTGCACACACTGGCACCAGTACTCACCCTAGCAATGGAATTCCCTATGCTACTGGGGGTGGGACTATAACTGCATGGAAAACATAGCGCTTGGTAGATCGCACCCACCACTGGCAGATGCCGTAGTTTCGAAAACTGGCCAGTGAGATGAGACCTAGCAAATGTGTGCTGAATACGTAGCTTTACTAGCCAAGATTATTCCTTCTATTCCCCAGTGCACGACCTGCACATAAGACTAGATAGGTTCATATGCACTGATGTTATCCTCAAAAGATTTGCACACACTGAATACCTAGGCCTCACACTGTCGGGTCATAACTGACACCTCATGAAGGTGAGGTGGTGCCTGTGAAAAGCAGCAATCCCTACCTGGCAGCTTCAGCTCTTCCATCTCGAGAAGAGCACCTTCTGCATTCCTTTGGGTGCGGCTCTAGCCAAATATTTTGGGCTTAACAGTGGAACAGCCCAATGCCCCTCTGCAAAGTCGGAGGTGCTTAAGGTAGTCATAAGGGGACACTGTATGGGTCAAACAGTAGGAGTCAGGAAAGCACTTGAGACTGACCTACGAGTCCTGATCCTGGAGGGCAACCTCCGTACATTAGAAATCAACTTCCTGACCGATCCCTTCTTACGCCCCGAAGTGTATCAGAGAAAGAACAATATGCAGAGGTGCAGGAAAGACTGAGGGACCTAACATATCACAATTATCTGACCACTAACAACGCTGAAGTGGGTATGGTGGGCAGACTCCTAGTAAGGTTGACATGTCCAGAGGAGCGGGCCGCCCTATCACCTGCATCCGTAGTGAGACGGGTAAGAAAGTGCTACAGCAAACTGACATCCATGAGGCTTTTACCCAAAAATGCAGAGAATTATACACGAAGCAGCCACATGTTACTCACAATGACAGTGAGATGTATCTGAACTGGGCATAGCTTCTTTGCCTAAATCCCCAGGTGGCAGAAGAGTTGGGTGGACAAATCACAGAAGAAGAGATTAGAGGGGCCATTAAGGAATTAGTGCACAGTAAGACTCTGGGAATGGATGGCTTGCCAGTGGAGTTCTATTAGAGTTCTATTAGATATACGCGGACAACTTAGCCACGATACTAGCAGACTTGTTTGCAAAAGGACTAGACTGTGGTATGCTGCCAGACACTACCAGGGAGGCACTTATAGTATCCTTAGGCCCAGGGGTGACTTGCTTAATGAGACCGCCTACAGAGCACTGTCCATGCTTAAACTAGACAATAAGATTCTGAGTAAAATACTGGCCAATCGCATACAACTTCATCTGACGACACTAATACATTAGGCCCAGTGTGGCTTCATACCTCACCCCAACACCACTTACAACATTAGATAACTGCTCAGAGTGCTGGAGGAAACCTCACTGCGGTACTATGGCATACGTAAAGTGTTCAACACTGTTAGTTGTGATTACCTTAGGGCAGTTTTACGGCATATGAATTTGGGAAGAGGAGGGGACAAATAGGTCACAATGCTGTACACAGAGGCCGGGGCTAGGGTTTTTGGACCAGGAAATGTATATCAGATTCCTTTGAGGCACATAGGGGCACACAACAGGGCTCCCTAACACCAATGCTTTTTGCTCTGGTGGTGGAGCTCTTTGCTTGCATAGCCAGGGTAGAAAGAACGGGAGAGGTTATTCCCATGAGAGATAGGGAACATGTTATCTCACTACATATGGCATTCTTTTATACCTGAGGAATACGGACTCAGGAATACCCTGGAGCGTAGACTTATTGCAAGACCTGGGGCGAATATCCGGGCTCCAAACAAACTGGCCTAAAAAGTGAGCATTCCCGACTCTTCATGATGGGTGCCAATTGACCTTACTGTCGACCATGAGTGCTTAGGTTCTTGGGAGTCAACGTGTATCACAATATTGCAGACATTCAATTCTGGCGATTACTGAAACTCTTGTCATGCGGTTACATTTTAGGTCCCAGTAGGAACATCGCCAATTGACATGCTCATGCTTTTAAATTGCCTTCTTCTCTTAAACACAATGACATTTGACACTTATTTGCTTGCATGCCTCTGCAGGATAATATTCTCTGAACTTGCTTTGCTTACATTTCCACTTTGTAGGTATGTTATCAAATTTGTTGAACATTCTGTACAAAAGCTAAGTTCACTGTGCAAAATATTGTTGTTTGTTACTGTCCACTTGGCAACAGAACTATTTATTTGTATTTGTATTTATTGGTATTTATAGAGCGCATCAATCATCCTGAGGGACATCACGGTGCTTAGGACGGGTTTTAGTGCAGTGCAAATTGGTCAGTTGAATAGGATCAGCATCTAGGAAACAGGGTGGTTTTTAATTTTTTCCTGAACAAAAAGTAATCATCTGTCAGGCGAAGATCAGTGGGTAGGTTATTCCAAAGGACCGCAGCTGATTTGGGAAAGGACCGATCGCCCATCCTGACTTTGGAAGTGCGTTTGACTGAGGCGAGAGCCAGATGACGCGGTCTCAAATTGCGCGGAGGGACATGGAATTGAAGCTTATCTTGCAAGATGTGTGGCCCTTTTTTATGCAATGTTTTATGTGCAAAACAAAGGAGCTTAAAACTGGCTCTCTGGCGGACTGGTAGCCAATGTAGTTCCTTCAAGCAGTGTGAAGCCGAGCTGTATTTTTGTTTATTACATATTAATTTAGCGGTGGCGTTCTGGACCACCTGGAGTCTAGAGAAAAGATAGTCGGCCATGCCAACATAAAGGGCGTTACCGTAGTCCAGTCTGCTTAAGAGCAGAGCTTGTGTACTGTTTGTCTGCAGTTTAATGGGATCCAAGGAAAGAGTCGTCTGAACAGTTTCAGTGTGGAAAAGGCTTTTCCGCACAATGTGCGTACTTGGTCCTGCATAGATAGGGTGTCATCAAAAATGATTCCCAGACTTTTTGCCGCACGTTTTGATTCTGGAGCGGTGCCTAGTGCCTGGGGCCACCAGCTATTGTCCCAAATCGCCTGGGCACCCCCGAAGAGCAGAATTTCAGACTTCCCGGTATTTAGTTTTAGACAGTGCTGGGACATCCAGCCTGCGAGTTCAGTGAGACAGTTTATTAGGTTGTTCTTAGCCTCGGTATTGGTCAATCTATTTATCAAGGGAATCACTAATTGGGTATCATCGGCGTATGAACAGATGTCAAAACCCCATTTTCTGCTGATATCCGCCAAAGATGATACATATGCATAGAAAAGGGTAGGGCTCAAGGTGGCTCCCTGTGGGACTCCATATTCGATGCTTTTTGAAGTTGATGTACAAGATCCCATTTGGATTGTTTGGGTTCGATCTTTCAGAAAAGAAGCGAACCATGACAGGGCTTTTGAGAAAATCCCTTTTTTATGTAAAATTTGAAGAAGTTTAGTGTGTGATACGGTATCAAAAGCCGCAGTGAGGTCTAGTAGAATCAATGCTACGGCTCTGCCTTGATCAACTAGTGACCTAATATTGTCAGACACAGCTAGTAGGGTGGCCTCGGTACTGTTATTGGCCCTAAAACCGGTCTGTGAAGGGTTAAATAAGTTGTTGGATTCTAGGAAGGTGGTGCGTTGTTTGTTAACTAAGCGCTCCAAAACCTTGGACAAGTAAGGCAACTGAGAAATTGGGCGATAGTTAGCTGGGTCATATATGCCAAGTCCCGCTTTCTTTAAAAGTGGAAAAACCACTGTTTTCTTCCATATGTCTGAGAAAGAGGCTTGCTCCAGAGATTGGTTGAGTAGTTTGATGACGTGGGGGCTTAAGACTGACACTAATCTAGTAAAAACGAAATGCGGGCAGGGATCAAGTGGAGATCCTGCCTTGACCTCAGCCATGGCTTTGGCCACCTCTTCCTCTGAAAAAGGGGTCAGGGTGTCAAGGTGAAATTTTGCAGAGGGGTGAGCTGCCAGGTTTTCCTAGTCAGTTTGAGCGTCTTCCTGTGGATTATCGAAAGACGCGTAGATTTTTGACACTTTGTCGGTGAAGAAATTGTTAATTAGCTCACAGTTCTCTGTTGTGGGAGCCATGGTTTGTGATAAGCTGGTGGGATTACAAAGTTCGCGAATAACTTTGTACAGTTCCTTGGATGAGCTACCATTAGCCTCGATCCTTCTAGTATAGTATTTTGTTTTAGCATTTTTTATGGCATGGTGGTAGTTTTTCAATTCGACTAAGTAATTTTGTCTATCTATGCTGTCCTTTGACAGTCTCCATTTGTGCTCCAAGGTTCGACATTTCCTTTTTTTTAGTTTTAGTTCAGGAGTGTACCATCTTTCGGATCGGGATTTAGGAGCCGGTTTGCTATTAAGTTCAGGGGCACATTTTTCAAGCGACTTCTCAATCTCTTGCTGTAAGTGGGCAGCTGATGTGCTAACTGAGGAAGAATGGGGTGTGTATAGGTCGGGATGAGTGCAATGCATAGTGAATGTTTCCTGAGTGATTAAATTCCAAGCTCTTTTCCTTGGTTGAAATGTAGTTTCAACTTTAGATGGTTTGTTTGGTAAGGCTAGGGAGAAGGAGATTAGGAAATGGTCTGTCCAGGAAAGTGGTTTAATCTCATGAATGTTAATAGTCGTTATATTGGAGAACATTAGATCCAAGGTGTGTCCAGCCACGTGGGTTGGTTCAGAGATCATTTGAGTTAATTGCATTATGTCCATATCATTTTCCAGGTGTTTCACACCTGGGTTAGTGGCATTTTCATAATGGAGGTTAAAATCTCCTATAACTAGGAACTGATTCTGTTTTAGGCAGAGGGGGAACAGTTGAGTGAGTAGGTTAGTGCTTAATCCTGAATAATGACCGGTAGGATTGTAAATGACTGCCCCTCCTAGTAGTATATGGTCCCCCTTCGAGACTGAAAAGGCTAGGATCTCATGGGAGCCTACTTGGGTAACTATGTTAGGAGTGCAGGAGAGATGTTCTTTAAAAAGACACAATAGGATCAACAATAGCAGCATGACTGGGACTTCGGCATGGCAACTAGGATGATGTTTATTATATAAACCACATTGCTTCCTTGTTTATTAGAGGAGCATTTTGCTGGCACTGAGAGGTCGCCCCATGTCAGAATACCAGCCCAGCTGATTCCTGTTTACCTATGCAAGGGATGATGCCCAGCGCTCTGCCAAGACTGGCACCCTGATGACACCTATCCACAGGTTAAAGGAGAGTTAGATCACCCTACTGGGATTCTGGCAGATTCACCCACCCTAGGCACACTAGGACAGGTAGTGGTAGGTAGGAGTACAATATATTACAGTACTTATGTGCAAGCATATATTCTCTGTAACAACAAAATGATTGAATTGTTTATCTTCTTCACCATTCTCGTACTGCTGATCATGTTATTCTGTTTCCTTCTATTGATTATTGCAGCAAACGTCTTTTATACAAGAATCACAATGCTTCAATGAATATTGAAATGCCTCACTGTGTATTTCGTGTGTGTGTATTTCGTGTGCATCTCTTTGGGTATACATGAGTAACCAAACAAAACGTTTCTAGATCTGTTACCATGATTTCCTTGGGGAGTCAGGGTTGTAATTTTATGAGGTTGCATATTCCTCCTGTTACCTTTCCTGGTAAGGGGTGCAGATGGTGCCGTGTGAGGCCAACATATCCTGATGATGGGCGTAGGATCAGTACAGTTTTGATGCTTATGTTGTCCAACAAACGCAAAGTTTTTACCGAGAAAGTATAAGCCGTATGACACTCCCAATTATGGCATGGTTGGCCTTGTGAAAAATGGTGATGTTGTCGAGGGTCCTTTATTGCTTTTCGACTTTGTGGATTTGGCCCCCTAGGATGTAGTTCAAGGAATTAGAGGCTTTACTACATGAGCTGGTATGGGATGGCAGGCAGCATAGAGCCTAAGAACCCTGGCCTTTGACATATACTGTACTGCAGTGGCTGGCACGTTGTCTTTGGGCCTAAATGTTGGGGGATATAGGGGGCTCAAGCAGAAGAGACCCATTGTTGCGATGCTATTAGGAGAAGAGCTGAAACTTGACCACCGGCTCATTTTGCTTACTATAGTTTATCGTTGATGGAAAGCGGCTGTTCGACCTGAAAGCCTTAGGGTGCTCTTCCCCCAAAACTTTTCCCCTTGCTTCTCCATTTTTGTTGATCTCGTTTTTGTTGGCCTTAGAACGGTGTGCACTTTACAACTGCTAACCAGTGCTAAAGTGCATGATCTCACTCCTGAAAACATAGTTACATTGCCTCATACCTAATTGGCATATTTAATTTACTTATACGTTCCTAGTAAAGTGGTACTACATGTACCCAAGGCCTGTAAATTAAATGCTACTAGTAGGCCTGAAGCACTGGTTGTGCCAGCTCTTAAGAAGCCCTTTCAAAAATGTCTCAGGCCTGCAATTGGAGCCTGTGTGTGCATGTTTCAGGCCTGCTAGTGGAGACTGTGTGTGCAGTTTTTAAACTGCCATTTCGACCTGACAAAATGAACCTTTTGCCAGGGCCAAATCATTCTTGTTAATAAATATAAGTCACCCCTAGGGTAGGCCCTAAACAGCCTACAGGGCAGGGTGCAATATATTTAAAAATTAAGTCATGTAATTTTAAATTTCACATGTCCTGGTAGTGAAAAACTCTTAAATTAGTTTTTCACTACTGCAAGGCCTGCCTTTCCCATTGGCTTACATTGGAGTTAGGGCGAGAAAACAAAAGACACACAATTGATGGACGGAATGCAGAACAAATCAAAACATTCACCCCCAGTCAAAAGATCTGGGTTAAATCCATCATTCTTTTGCTCACCATGCCACCCCAGTTTAGACCTGGCCATATGCAAATCAGTCTTGACCCTGTGCCTCATGGCAACAGTCCAGCCCGCACTGCCAAGCCAGGTTACTACATTTAACAAGTTGTAATTTTCAAATGGGAGTAGGTAACTAGTTCATATTTGGCGTCTTTGGAATTATTATGAAACATCCTCTTTGATGGTAAAGTTGAATTTTAAATAAAGATTTTGAAAATGCCACTTTTAGAAAAATGGCATTTTCCTGTAGCCTTTCCCTGGGTCACATGTCTGGGTGTAGCTGCCAACTGGGCTTTGTGTAGTCCTCCAAGAGAGCCACACAACAGAAATCTTAGGTGAGCCTGGATGGGACATCACTGGCAGGATGGGAGGGCGGAACTGGGCCTAGCCATACTTATACTTGAATTGACTGTATTCTGCCTCCACACAAAGGGCTACACCCTGTAGTTAGTTTGGAACCAGGACAGGGAAGGCAGCATGCCTGGGGAGTTCAAAGAGAAACCTTTAAAATCTTCTCCCACCTTCCAGAGGAAGGGTACCAGGTATAAATATTGGACCTCAGACACCAACTCTTCAGTACACTTCTGGACCAGTGGATACTCTGTGCCAGGAAGAAGACTGCTGTACTGCTGTAAGGGCTGCCACTCTGCTGGACTGCTGCTCTGAAGGAACTGTTGCCCTGCTGTGTTGACCTGCTGCCCTCTTGCTTGGGTGAGAGGAACTGGACCTGTATCTATTGAACCCAGGACTTCAAAGTGACTCCACGCGCTAGTTAGCTGGCCTCCTGACTAGAACTTCAGAGACAGAAGGCTCCAACAACCTTGAACTCAGCAACTGGACTCGGCCAACTGTGAGTCTACTCTTCCGAGTGGTGTCATCCCAATCCAGGACCACTGGAAGTCAGCCTAAGGTGCTCTGCTAGCCTCTGTGCGCCCAGCAGAACTAATGCATTTCCTTTGCTGCACGGCGCAACCACAAGCAGAACCGAGCCACTGTGCGACGCAATCTTGGCGCAGGCCCTTACATTCCTCATCGGCGGCAGCCTCGTTGACGATGCCGGACTTCATATCACAGCCTCGTAGCTCCTCGGAACCAACGCAGCACCCCTACTGTGCGACACATCCTTGACGTGCGACTTCACATCGCAAGCCCTCGTCAATGGGAATCTCGACGATGACGCAGGACCTCGCATCCTAGCCTCGCCGCATCTTAGAACCAATGCATTGCCTCGACTACTGTCATACTCACTCCATCCCAGCCGCAGTCAGCGGTAAGGGCGGAGCTCTTCAGCAATAAATTATTTCTGCCGGACGGGAGGAGCGCTTCGCCTTCCAGCCTTATCGAGTGTTTCCTACCCGTCCGGATTCACTTGTCTTCACTTCCGTGTCACGGCGGCTGCAGCCGCATCCACAGACGCCCGGTTACTCGAGGCATGCTCTTCGTCTCCTCACTCTCAGCAGCCGCATCTCGTTGAATCACAGTTCCTTGCAGCGCGCACTCTGTCTTTTCGTCCTCCGCAACCACTTCTCCATTGTTGGGGGCCTTGTCATTTCCTTACCAACACCAGAATACCGAGCACCATAATCATTGCGGTAACGCGCTTGCGCTTGTGTGTTTGGCAGACGTCTGTGTGTATGTATAGCTAGCATATTCTCCTCTGAAGTTCACTTGTGGTGGTATTGAGCATCTGCATTTCCTTGAAGGGGCATTTTATGATTGGTAATATACATGGTGTTCAGAACTGCATACTCCTGATGTAAGGAGGCACATTACTTCTGGTTCTTTCTATCGGAGAGAAGCAGCGTTTTCAGCAGCATTAACTCCTGAAGTAAGGAGTCCCCTTATTCCCAATTGTAAATGGGCAGTTTCCTCCCAGAGCAGGCTACCTCACGAACTCCTGTGTATTTAAGGAGATGAGGTAGATTTTAGACCGCACCTTTTTTGCATATTTTGAATACCTTACCCAGACTGACTCATTTGAGTCAGTCTTTATTATTTTTGGGCTATAGTTACTTTTCAACACTACCCCTGCTGGTAAGCTTTATTTATATTACACCATTACACTATAATGCCAAGCGCTTTCAGTAATTTTCTCTCTGTTCTGTTTATGCAGTGTTATGTGAGAATTCCTGATTTCAATTGTTGGACACAAGTGGAAGAGGGGAACATACCAGGTAGACATTCAAGATATATATTTAATGGTTATTCGTGGGGGTGTTTGAGTTACAAGTGAGCACAGAGTAGATCATTGACAATACTTTCACAGGATCACTGACGTCTCCAGTGACGTATCCTTGCTGCCCGGGTTGTGCCGAGGGACCCTCTTCAGTTTCTTCTCCCCTTGTTTCCCCTCTTCCCCCTGCTCACTGGCTCAGCTTTGACTTTGTTGGGCAGGCTAGTGGTAGTGGGAAGTTGGGACCTGTTCATCTGTCTTCTGCCTCTCGTTCCAGTGGAAACATCAGGTGAGCCTTGATAACTACGCGACACATACTTAACTCGGATCTTCACAATGCTGCGCAAACCAGGATTTAAGCTACTCTGTTCAGCAGACGTAACTGGGTTCCTGTAGTTGGCCCGTGCTCTATCAAGGTCAGCATGGACTTGTGGCTTTATCTCAGTCTGGCATGACCAGATATCCACAGTTGGCGCTTTGTGCTTTTTAGTGCTATTTTTACTGAAACATTTTAAATTGAATATCTCTGGTTCTACTGATTAGATTTTTGTCACTTTGGTCTTGTTTTATTTATTAACAATTACTCTATTTTTCTAAACTGGTGTGGGATCCTTTAGTGGTGTGTTATCACTTTGTTACTGCTTGAAGTGTTTCAAAAATACTTTACACACTGACTCTGAGTTAAACCTGACTGCCCTTTGCCAAGCCAAAGGGTTGAGCACGTGTTAATTTGGGGGTTGCTTGTGACTTCAGCCTAATAAGAATTGTGTTTGCTGCTTCAGAAGGGATTCACCCCCCTGAACCAGTAACCCAATTTCTTACTGCGACTATCAGATAAACTTAGCAGCACAGGCTCAATGGCTATGCTCTTCCACTGATAGGCCTCCCCGTGTCAGAAGGGGAGTTCTTTACCGAAAGACGAATGCAAGAATGGACAAGGGAGCGGATTGAGACTTAGGGGGACTACTACGCGGAAGGAAAATTTTACAGAATGGCCGCTATGATGGAGGAAGATGGTTTACACCACATGCAGTTCTTAATGTACTCTGACCTGCAGAGATTAATAACCCAGATATGGGGACTACCTTCCCCTGAACCACAGACACACGATCTACTATGCTCATGTTTGGAGGATGAAATAGATTAATATCCTAGATCTACAAATAGCATTGTCCTGATTTGACTAAGCTAAGTGACAGATGGGAGTCCCAGCTCAACAGGGAATTCTGAGGAAAACAATGGGAACAAATTCTAGAACACACACACTAGGTCTCTCGGAACACTAGATACATGCAGTTCAACTATACACATATGGCATACCTCACCCCCTCCCCAGATTATATGTCATGAAACAAAGGATTTTTTGTGATGCCCCCGTTGTTTAGGGGTGGAAGCATATTTTGTGCATATACTATGGACGTGCCCAGTATTAGCGAGATTCTGGGACGGAGTAGTGAAGGAGATTTGAACGCACACTAGACAGACACAATGCGCTATAAATGGAAATCTGCTACTGAGCATAGAGGCAGGCCAGAGAAGAAAGCAGGAAATACATTTCTGGCCTTTGCAGTGGCACGGAGGTGATTAAGCATGATTTTCTGTAATAAAATCTGCTCAATGAAATCCACCTGTTGGGGTGACAAAAATACTAATGTTTGGTAAAGAACTACTAACGTTAACCTAAATAGTGTACAACGTGAGAAATGTGCAAAAACACGATAATTGTCTTGCTTAGTAAAACGAAATGAAACACAATGAGGACTAAATGGAAATAGTATAGTTTATATGCATTTTCTAATACGTGTTATTCTGTCTCTTTTGCTGCAGAGAATTAAAACGACAAAAAGAAAGCATAATTCTTCGTGAAAGTATAGAGCAGGATTTTTAGAAATAATTCTTGTTTAGCTAAGTAAAATACAGGCCTTAGAAATATTTGGGGATGTGTTCACTTACTCCTGTCCTTGTGATTTTGTAAAATAAATGCTGTCCTTAGTTTAGGCCCTCACGTGTTACCAGTGGCTTCCTAGAGTGTAGATATTAGTCTAAATCTGTCTGAAATTATTGCGTTCTTTCCTGTCTGAGTGAGAGTAGACGGATGTTAAAAAGTTACTGTTTCGTTAGTAAAAATACAATTGTAGCTAGGTTACTTCCACTTCCTTCTTCGGAAGCTGGAGAATGGTTTAAACAAAGGGTGTTTAGAAAGTATGGTAAGGTCATAGTCAGAAGACCGCCACACCATCATGTTTAGCCAATGAAAATGTTCATGGAGAGAGAAGAGTGATACAATGTTAACCCAGAGAAGGAAGCTTCTGTGTATAAAGACCTTCGTGGGAAGGTGCTCTTTGGCTTGTTCTCAAGACTTCTGGGGACTCGCCCTGCGTTCGTGGTGTGAGCTGCATGCCGTGCTGTTGCCTGATATTCTGGCTGGCAAACCTGCTGATCCATTGAACTTACCTGAGACTTTGCACATCATCGGCTGATAGTGCTGCCTTCACTATTCCTAACGGCCGTGGGAATAGTTCCCTTCTTGTTTGCTGAGCAATAGAATTTCAGTTCATAGGTGAAGTATTTTCACTGCTGCTATTTCTCTCTCTTGTTCTCTCTCTCTCCCTATTCTTGAATCTGATTACTTGTAATTTGAATCCGTTTGCTATTGTTGCGATTATCTGTAACATTTGTGTATTGAGATGTCATTCTATTTGGACATTGTAATTGACCATTCATTATTCTAATAACAAGAAATAATCAAAGAAAGGGTGTTTGTCTTTATTCATGAGATAGATAAATACTTGTTTAATGATAAGGATTATGTTGTTTAGCGTATTTCCTTAATTCTAGGTCCTCATGGGGAAATAGCATAACCGTAATTTAAAATACACAATCCCTTTTAACTCTACCAAAGATCCGTTGGAGGACCTTTTGTTACAGTTACTTGTGGAATAATGTCTTATGGGCCCGACATTATGAATATGTTATTGTAGTTATTATAGAGCTTGGTGTGGTTAGTAAGTGATGAATATTATTACCCACCCGCTTCCTCTATAACAGAGGGATATAGCCATACATTGGAGGTAGCCCAATGGCCCACCTCACTGTAGGTGGAAGAAGGTGTTGGAAAATTGGGCTGCTGTGGAAGGGGCACCACTGCACAGGGAAGAGCAAAGAGGAACCGACAAAAAGCCTGTAGCAGACCTCTGATAGGGAGTGCTGATGGCCTTCCTGAGTGAAGACGTGGGAGAGGAGCAGTAAATGTGATAAATGCACAACTGCAAACATTGGTTGACTATTAGGGCCCCTGAGGAATGACCCACCAGACCCCTGGTGAGGGCCGGACTGGCCGTACCGTGCATCTGGAGTTTCCCCAGGAGTAATGTCTATTTCAGTGATGCTAGACTCCTTTATCGTTGCTCTCCAGAGATTAATTGCAGAATTTTCTGTTTCTGGTGGTCCAAAAGTTTTTCAAACTTTCAGGAAATGTTCCCGAGGCACCAGTCCAGACATTCAAGTTGCAGGAGAGCTCCTCAAAACTGAAGTTCAAGTACATAGTAAAATGTCCACTTACAACATGTTCCTGTGAGTACTCCTGGATTCCTCTGCAGCAGCGCAAACACCAACTCTATTTTCCTACAGTGCCTTCTTCACTTTCACAAGTTCAAGCAGTAGAAAATTTCAGTTGCAGCTAGTCCATCAGTTTTCTTCCATGTGGGCAAAGTTTCTTATTTTTCCAGCACCTTTGGAACTCTCCAACAATAGGAAATGAGATCCCCAGCTCAGTCAGAATTCTTCCTGCTCCAAGTAGGTATGCCCTCTGGTGAAATCAGCTGTGAAGTCCCCTCTGCAAATCAAACAACAATTCCCATCCATTCTCCATCCAACTTTTTCAGCAAAGTAATCCAGTTCCTGTTTCAGTGATCAGCTTTCTGGCAAAAGTTATCCCAGCGTCCCTTTCACTTCAGAAAATCATTGTGGCATTTGGTTGGTTCCCTTCTCCTCATCTCTGTCTTTGTTTCTATCTGTCTCCCTACACCACAGATATTTTGAACTGGGTTTAATAGAAAATCTCTGTAACCCCAGACCCATCTGTTCTTTGCCCTATGCTGTGTGCGCTTCAGCTCATCTTAGAAAGCTCTCCCTTCAAAAATAAAGTGGGCATTGTGGGTTTTTATTCAATGGGACATATGACCTGGGTGTGTCAGAGCAAGTTTCCTTCCTGAATGCTTTGTGGGCTTATCTTTGAACCTCAGAGGTATAATGGTTTGAAGAGTAAGAGTCCAGCCACAAACGTAAATAGCACTTTAGTAAACACTGCGGCTGAAGATCAGTCAGGCAATTTCAAACACTTTAAACATGCATAAATTGCATAGACGATAGAAATCTAATAGTCGTATTTTTGTGAATTGTGCTCTGGCAAGTTGAAGTTTGTGACAATTTCCTAAGGGATATTAATAATGTAGTTTTCTTTTTTTTCCAAGGGACACTTTTTAAAATCAGGCCTTTGCAGCATGCTTATGAGAACACTGGCTTTTTAGAACATTACCTTTTCAGATACAAGTTGGGAAATAGTTCCCTTTTCTCTTGCATTCCATATCTGAACTTTGTGCAACTGTGCAAATCGTTAACACAATTAAGGTTGACTCGCTAAAGTACGTTTTAAGCGATAAAACAAACTATCAAACAAAAACATACAGCAGGTCGGTGAGTGGAGAAGCATATCAGCATAGTTAAAGGTCAGTGGTCATGTGACACCTGTACTACCTGCATGGGTCTGACGAACAGACAGCTCTGCAATTACGGCCAAAGTTTCCCTCATACTGAAAAATGTGCATTCATTAACACAAAGTTATAACATTAGGGGGCAACTTCCAATTTTGAGAGAGTGTGAACTGCAATCGCACAAGTCTCCTCGGCAAGAGACCATTAAGTATTGTTTCTGAACCATAAATCAAAACCAGCAGTTACTTTGCAGCAAAAACAGTTTTCCATTTCTAGTCGGGGCGACTGTAGTCGGGGCCTGATCAGCAAGCCTCAGAAAATTCAGAAGTCAAAGATGTGATGTTCAGACTAAAAATGAATAAATTGGAAGGAACAAATCACAGAGATAGATGTTTTTATACTCAGTGACTTCAGCTTTCTTGACGACATATTCCCCTGAATGGTTTCTCTTAAGGTCTCACAGTATGGCTTGCTATCATTCAACCAATGGTACATCTCACCACAGCAGTTTGCACTTTTTTGGGGTGTAAATGCATTAACACTCTACATGAGATCTGGGTCTGAAATTTCCACCCTCAGCTTTCTAGTAGAGCCCCGTAGGTCCAATCCCCATATGCCCACCGGTAATGCACAACACACAGGGGCCGATTCCGATCTCGGTCGGAGGCGCACCCAATACCATTCGGTCGGGAAAAAAGCCATGCGAAAGCCTGTTTCCCGACCGAACCGTACGCGGGTCCGGCCGAGCGAGTACGATGCGAATTCGCCGACCGACTCGTCCGGGCGACCCGACCGCTCCGACCGACTCGTACCCGGATCGTACCGCTCCGACCGACTCGGTCGGACCCGATTCGCACCGCGCAATGGAGACGTTTTCCGGCCGGGTAAGTACGATGCGCACCTCGACCGCTCCGACCGACTCGCGCCCGTCCGACTCGAACTCGCTGTCGGAGCCGTACTTTGGGGTCCGTGTCGGACCCCCTGTACGCGTACCCGTGCGAGGCGCACACAGGGGACCCATGGGTCCCCCCTACCTGTGCGTGTACGCCGCGAGCGCCCAGCGGCGTACTCGCTGTAGGGGCGCCCTTGTCCGCCTCGCACCCATTGAGGCAATGGGAGCCCGCGTACGCATTGTACGACCGGCTCCCATTGAGTTCAATGGGAGTCCGACCGACTCGTGTCCGATAACATACGGACGCATCGTACTCGTTCGGTCGGACTGCACGGGTCCGATTCGGTCGGAAATCTCTCCGGGTCCGGCTCGGTCGGAGAGATTTGCGGCCCGAATCGGAATCGACCCCCCAGTGTGATTGATCATGTGGGTCATATAGCGTCATATTGTACGTTCACCACCATCAGTCAAGCCGAGCATATGAAGGACCCTACCATAGAAGAGAGAAGGATGCAGCTAGAGTGGCAATACGACGAGTGAGAGTCTGAGTTATGTTGAAGCAAATTATACAAGTAAATAAAAAGCAATGTTTACTGCTTTGGGTGGTTAGGATACGATGAGTGTGTGCATGCCTGTATGTGTATGTGTGCATACATGTCTATGAGTGCATGTCTGATTATGGTGCATGGCAGAGAGAGCTTGCGCTTTGTGTTGTGTCTCAAGCCACTTCTGGCATCTGGTGCCCCTGGTGTCCCGGGCCTCCTGTGGCATGATGGGGTCTAACCCTTAGCATAATGGTGCAGCTTTTGATCGACTGCAGTCATCCTTGCCATAATGGAGAACATGCCTGGGACAACGTTGGCCCTGGCATAATGAAAGAATGGCATGGCGTAAGGTATATTATGAGCATCCTAACAGCCCTGCCATGATGATGGAAATGCTTATTATAAAATAGTCATCCTTGCAATGTGATGGTGATGCAGCGCGTACAATAAAAACTATCCTCCTCCCAGGCTACTTATAGGTCATCCAGGGGCAAACTATATTTCTCATATCCACATGACGATGGGGCCCATAAACATCGCCTAAACACACACACATACACTCCTGGATTTCCTTTTACACCTTTATGAAATTCCGTACTCCTAGGAGAAGCATGAGAACTAAATGGAGAACACCATTTTGTGTACCGCTGGAAGAGCAAGGATATCTATTTACCTTAATTTGTCACTTTCTTTTAATTATTTCTTATGATATTCCTGCTCATTGTTTTGTCGATGAATCATTCATTTAAGAAATTAGTTCATAGTGATTAAGACCAGCTGAATCACAATCAACCAATTACTCAGGTCACAATCAATTAGGAAAATAACCACTGAGTCATTTTGGTTTTTAAAGAATCTCAAATTTTATATAATTTTAAAAACATGAAAAGATTTAATACTTTATTCAATTATTCATTTTAAATTCACAATTTTATTAAGCATAATCAATTTATTGCAGAAAGGAAATTTTGTCATGAAGCCAAAAACCTTAGTTACCTGCCTAGCTTCCTAATTTAGCCTAATGATTTCTAACCTAACTTTGGGATTAGAAATAGCCTGATTCTCATACTCAACTGTAAAGTTAAGACCGCAACAGCAACTTCAGCTCGTCAGCATCAGCTACCTGCAACCCGTCTCCTCTACTGCAACCAAGACTCTCGAACTGCAACTCTCTGGAACTTCCTTGGAACTGACTCCCTCCCACTAAGAGTAGGCCCTCTTATACCCTAATTCTAACTTTGCTAACTAACTGTTGCAACATTAATATCACGCTTTTCTCTCATTGGTCCATACATGTCAGCTTATTCATTCTTTAATCAAATTCTTTTGGATTCAAGGGTCCTTGGATCATTTCCTTTCCCATACGCTTAAACATTTCCATCCGATTCGATCAGTTCATTTGTATCTTCTTTTGACACATTCAAGAATTCCGCAGTCATTGTCCTTTCTCTTGGGCTCCTTTCCCACGGACTCTCTCCTGATCCTCACGGCACACTATCAGTTCAATTAGGTCACACCAGCCTTGACCATTTCTTGCATCCTAGCCTCTCAGATACATCACGCGGCTCCAGATTTCTTCAATCTCATCCCGTACCACGTGTCCCCTTGCGCCTGCGCACATCTTCCCACTGGCGGCCATTTTATCTCGCCACTCGGTTCTACTTTAGAAGCACTAATTTGAGGCAAATAAAACATAATTAAAATAGAGAAAAATATCCCTTTCGTTTCCCTCCCGTCTACGTACCCCAATTAGTTGTTACCTAGCAAAAGCGACATTTAAGCTGCTCCTTACTTACCATCACTATTGTTTTTGCAACGACACATTTTATTTCTATGAAGCACAAACATGCATTTATTTTATTTAGTACGCTTTTTATTCTTACGTTATGATTAGACACACGGACATTCATTAGTAGATTATTTAGCACGTACATTAGCATATTACCATTCCCACATATACAATGTTGATTAATACATTTAACGAACATTTTTAATTAATTAATTATATAATTTGTTAGGGGTTAAATTTTTTATTTTTACTGCTCCATCAATCCCCCTTTGGTGATTTTTAAATCACCACATAAAACCCAAGTCATACTTCTTTTCAGGCAGCATGTCTTTCATCCTTTATTTTCTGTTATTCATATCTCTGTCTCTTCTTCATCTTGCCTTTTAGTCTCTTTATACATGCTTTCTTTCATTTTCTCCAACTCAATTTCACCCATTTCTCTCTCTCTTCTCTCATTATTCTGTTATTTCTTCTTATCTTATTCTGTCTTACTTTTCTCTTTATACATGTTATTACTATTTTCAATGTCATTGCTAACAATATCACTATAGTTGCTACTATTATAACTTTCCCTATTACTAGTTTACTCATCCTAGTTAACCAATTTGCTACTGAGGAAAACCCTCTACCAAGTTTTCCCAAAACACTTTCAACCTCCAGTGGGACTAATTCTTTGTGCAGACTTGTAATATTTGTAATATACTTCTGTATATTTTCACTGTTATCCGGAATGTAAGTACAACAATGTTGGACTTTTAACATTCCACAGACTCCACCCTCTTTTGCCAAAAGAATATCAAGGGCAAGCCGATTTTGCATCACCATAGCTCTCATGGCAACCATTTCGGTATTTACCATTAAGAACCCTCCCGCAGTATCTGTAGACAAACGATCTACTACTGTGGATAACTTCCGAATTTTAAATGCATTCAAAGATATTCCCACTGCTGGTATCAATGCTCCAAAAATATCTCCTACAATTTCTGAAAAACTTTCCCTCTTTCTACGTTTAAATCTATTAATCATCTTGTATGTTCCCTTTTCTTCTCTGTCCATGTGAAAGATTTTTGGAAAGACCAGGCCTACATAGCAAGTTCCATACCAATGGTCCGGTAACCTGTAATAAGCTCTATTCCCACAAATATAATAGATACCTGGAAATATTGGATCTTTTCCACCTTTGAATCCCCAACCTCCCAGAATTTGATAATTGTCATGGCAGACACTGGAACCTACAAAGTAATTGTCATAGACTGTCTTATTTCTCCTAATGCACAACTTTCCTGTTTGCGGCCAATCTAATGTCATTGCTGCATTTATCTTTTTCCCTTCATGATTTCCTTCCTCAAACGTCCATAAGCGTTTTCCTTCCTCTTTTATTGCTTCTTTTTGAAATTTCATTCTTCTTTCCTCAACCATGTCTAGAAATACTTTTTCTTCTTTCCTTAACTCACAGGTAAGGTTGTTACTAACTATTTCTTCTAACGTTAATTTTCTATGTTCTAAAAGAATTCTCCTAAAACCTTTGCTGGTTTTACTTTGTTAAGTTCTGGCACTACAGGAATGTTTGCAAATATCTTATCTATATCAGTATAATAAGATTCTAATCTACCTGTTTTATAAAATAAACTTGCTATTACACTACATGTTATTCCATAAGTCAAAGGTAAGTGATGATAAGTCACACCTTCAGATACTGATGCAGGCAATTGCATACAAACATAACAATCTCTCACTTCCATTGTTTTTACGTACTCATACAACAACTTTGTAAAAACATTCTTTGAAAAATCTGTTACTGACCTATCCTTATGCAACTCTGCACTACTTCTTAAAACAACTTGTTCTTTAATATTAGTTTCTTTTTCTTGTTTAGTATCATTCTTTGCTTCTATCACAGCTACACTAATAGGAATTGTGATTGCTAATACTATCCATATGGTCATTAATAACCCTGTACAAAAGCAGCACATTTTGCACCATCTCTTTATAAAATCACATTTATTTCTTTTATTCTCATTATTTTCCATTTTTCTTTTTCTATTTGTTAATTTTTCAGAAAATTGTGTCACTACACCTCAGAAATGACTTAGATGCCACTCTGCCTCCAAAAGTCTTTGCTTAGTACTTTCTTTAATTCTCTCCAGAATTCTTTCGTTGTCACATCCGGTGATTTGTCACGTCCAGTAAATTGTCACGTCCGGCAGAAGCACTTTAAGTCTTCACTTCAGTTTCGTTGCATCTCACCTTTTCCCATCCGACTTCTCAGTCTCTGGTTTCCGTGAGTGTTTTCTTCTTCTCCTTTGTAATCTGTTAGTGCAATATACAGCCACTCAGGTGACTTAAATTTTGAATTTATTTTTCTTGTCCTTTTGGACTTTTGTAATCTTTTTCCACTGGGTTTTTCTTGTTCCTTTTGACTTGTTACTTCATTTACTTGTTCAGCATCTTCATCTTCTGCTCTTATTATTCTATATCTCAATTTTCTTACATAGCTGTTGGGCCAATTATCTCCTTTTCTTGGCCTTTTGACCTCACCCTCTCTTTCTTCTCTTTCCGATCTCCAATTTCTTTTTCTTGATTCAGTCTTTGCTTTTTCCTCTCCTCCACTTTCTTCTGTTTCTGTTTCAACTGTCTCACTATTGTTTCTTATTTTGAAACTTATAATCTCATCATCTCCTACTGGTGGATCTGTCTTTTCCTTTTTGTTTTCCCTTATCACTGTCCCTCCTCGGGGTTCTTCCGATTTGGTGTTTTCCTCCTTATCTGCTTCTGAATTTCCCTGTTCTCCTGTTTCTCTATCTATCCCTATTGCTCCTCGGGGTTCTTCTCGATTTTCTAACTTTTTGTGTACTTCTTTCCCTACTTCATCTATTAATATTGTTTCTGAAGGATTTCCACCATAACTTGTACTTGGTTGTTCATTTAACTCAATTTCTTGCTCAGTTTCTTCTCTAATTGGTTTATAACCCCAAGTTCCCTTTCGAAATTCTTCCCAATTTGCAGCTGAATCATCAGATCCTGAAGTTGTGTCAGATATTTCCAGATGTCGACTTACAGGTCGATCTTCAAGTTCTGGAACTTCTGAATTTCTTTCTTCTTCTTCTTCTTCTTCCTCTTCTTCTCTAGAGGTGTTTTCCGTTGGGGTCTCCAGATGTCGACTTTCAGGTCGATCTTCAAGTTCTGGCACCCTTTCTTTTATCTTGGTTGTTCCCGCCGTTAAACTTTTATCCCACACTTCCAGACGCCGACTCACATGTCGATCTGTAGGTTCTGGAATTCTGATTGTGTGGCTGGCATGAACCCAGTTCTTTACTCCTGCACACTTGACAGCAGTCGTTGTTACTAGGATTACCTGTCTTGGCTCATCCCAACGCGGAACTAGACAGTTTCTTCTCCTGTGGACTTTAATACGGACCCAGTCTCCTGGATTCAAGTCGTGGGCTGGTTTTCTTTCAAGAGTGGTCGCATCCGGTCCAACCTGATGAAACACAGAACGCACCACATCAGCCAGTCCTTTGCAATAATCCAGTATTAGATCATCAGTTATTGTCAATAACTTGTTGACTGGTACGTGGGCTTGTCTCATTGCTCGTCCCATGATCATTTCATGAGGACTGAGTCCCGTTTTCTTTTCAGGGATGCTTCTGATGGTCATCAGAACAAGAGGCAATGCATCTGGCCATTTGAGTCCTGTAGCTTGACACATTTTTCCTAATCTGTTTTTAATCGTTCCATTTATCTGCTCTACTACCCCAGAAGCTTCTGGTCTGTAAGCACAATGTAGTTTTTGTTTAATACTCAATGCTTCACAAATCAATTGGATCAACTCATTTTGAAAATGTGTTCCTCTATCTGTCTCAACTGTGACTGGAAAACCATACCTCGGAATGAACTCTCGTAGCATAAGTTTTGCCACTGTTGTTCCATCATTCCTTCTTGTGGGGTATGCCTCCACCCAACGAGAGAACAAACAGACGACCACCAGAACATATCTTAATCTGTTACTAGGGGGCATCTCAATAAAATCCATCTGTATCCTTGTGAATGGACCTCCTTCTCGTCCTATTGTTCCTAGACTCACTACTGTTTTTCTTCCTGGGTTAAATTGTTGACAAATAAGACATCTTTGACAAAGACTTTCAGCAATGGCTCTGAATTTTGGATTGTACCAAGTTTGTCTAAAAAGTCTGATCATTGCATCTCTCCCAATATGAGCTTGTCCATGGTACATCCGTGCCATGTCTGCAATCATGCTATCAGGCATAACTGGTCTTTCATCTCTGTATACCCACACTCCATTATCTTCCTGTCTTCTACATCCTGCTTTAATCCAGTAATCCTTTTCCTCATCTCTTGCTGTTTCTTGTAACTGCCTTACTTCATCCCATGTTTCGACTGCATTAGTGAAAAGCAAAGGACAAGAGACATGCTCCCTTTCTCTATTTCTGTTCAGGGACGCCATGTTTTCCGCACAATATCTAGCGATCTCGTCAGCATAATTATTGCCAACCGCTATGTAATCTTCGTTTTTCTTATGCGCTTTGCACTTCACTACAGCTATTTGTTTAGGCAGCTGTATCGCCTCAAGCAGTTTTTTAACATAATCTCCATTTCTGATAGGTGTTCCTGCAGATGTCAAAAATCCTCTTTGTGACCAAATCTGGCCAAAATCATGTACGATGCCGAAACCATATTGGCTATCGGTCACAATCGTGATTCGTACATTTTTCCCCAATTTACATGCTTGAATCAAAGCAATTAGTTCCGCAACTTGGGCAGACCTAACTCCTTTCAGACAAGACGCTTCCATTACAGTTGCCACTGTGCATACTGCATAAGCTGCGCTTAACACTCCTTCCTTTGTGCGTAAACATGAACCATCTACAAACATGACATAATCGGATTCCTTTAACGGTTCATCTTTTATGTCAGCTCTTGGTTTTGTGCAATATTCCAGCACATTCAGACAATCATGATCTACTTCATCTTGTTCAATTATACTCTCTTCATCTGGCAATGAAGTTGAAGGATTTACATTTATGCATCTATCTATGGTCACATTTTCTGCACTCAAGATGACTTTTTCGTACTTAGTCAGCCGACTATGTGTCATGTACTGTGTTTTTGTTCTTGTCAAAAGAATTTCTACTGAATGGGGAACATATACTCTCAGTGGATACCCCATCACTATACCTTCACTTTGTTCCAGACTTACACAAGTAGCAGCAACTGCTTTCAAACATCCAGGCAATGCCTTTGCTATAGGATCTAAAACAGCTGAAAAGTAAGCTATAGGCCTCTTCATGGTGCCATGTTTTTGTACTAGTACTGAAAATGCACATCCATCTCTTTCACTGCAGTATAACTCAAAATCTTTCTCATAATCAGGCATGCCTAATGCAGGGGCCTCACACAGTTTCCTTTTCAATTCTTTGAAAGATTTCATTTCTTCTTTGTTCAACTCAAAAGGGTCTTTTACATCTTTCTTTGTCAATTTTTGTAATGGTTTTGCAATCAAAGAAAATCCACTTATCCATTGTCGACAATATCCAACCATTCCCAAAAACATTCTTACCTCTCTTTGAGTCATTGGTGCTCTCATTCCTTGAATCATTCTTACTCTTTCTGTCGCTATTTTCCGCACTCCTTTCTCAATTTTATGTCCTAAATACTGGACTTCTTTCTGACAAAACTGTAATTTTGAAGGGGACACCTTATGTCCTCTTTTCTCCAAATGGTTCAGTAAAGCAATTGTGTCACTTACACATGCCTCTTTGGTTTTCGATGCCACCAATAGGTCATCGATATACTGCACCATCACTGATTTTTCTGGCATTTTTAAATCTTCCAGAGATTTCTTTAGAATCTGATTAAAAATTGAGGGGCTCTCTGTATACCCCTGAGGAATTCGGCACCATGCCAAAATACGCTCTCCAAAACGGAATGCAAATAATGGCTGGCTATCTGGATGCAAAGGAATAGAGAAAAATGCATGACACAAATCTATCACAGTGTACCACTCAGCTTCATGCGGAATTTGATATAGAATCACTGCAGGGTTTGGCACTATTGGACAGCATGGTACAACTATTTTGTTGATCTTTCTCAAATCCTGTACTATTCTGTATGTTCCATTTGGCTTTTTCAGTCCCATAATAGGTGAATTACATGGACTGCTCATGATTTCTTTCAGAATTCCCTGTTCAATCATCTTATTTATCACAGGAGTTATTCCTTCAATTATTTCTGGAGTTAATTTGTACTGTGGCGTGTTTGGATAACTTATCCCTTCTTTCACTGTCACTTTTACAGGATCAACTTCTCTCATTAATCCAATGTCTTCTCCTGTAAAATCCCACACACCTTCTTTCACTGCACTTCTTAATTCTTCTGGAAGTTTTTCTGCATCAAATGCAGGAAACAATCCATTCATTTCAGGTTCCTGATTCATCAAAGTTACTTTATACAAAGCATCTTCGTCTGAAGTCTGAAAACCAATTCCATCTGGTGTACAATAAATTGTGCAATTCATTTTACACAAGAGGTCACGACCTAGAAGATTTACAGGACTACAATCGCACACTACGAATTTATGCATTTTCCTAAAAGAACCAATTTTTACTTCTACCAATTCAGTAAGTGGGGTTTTAATCTGCTGATTGGCAACTCCTACCACTTGGATGCATTCACCTGAGAGAGGAAGGTTCGGAATTTCCACTGACCTAACAGTAGAACGGGTAGCTCCAGTATCGACAAGGAATGTTACGTTTGCTCCATTCACTTCTCCATCCACAAAGGGACCAGACTGATCTACCTCTAGAGTTGCGCCAAGCACGCACTCTTTCCCCTCTCTTGCGCACCGTCAGAAACTTTCATCCGGGTCATCCTCACTCTGATGCAACCAATACTGGGAAATGTTAGCTGCTCTCGGCAACTGTGTTACCTGTTCTCCTCCGTAGAATCCTGTTTCTGTACTGTATCTTTGCTGGTTAACAGTGTTGGGAAGTGGTGGTTGTGGCACCTGATTTTGTTGAACAACTACCTCATTCTGCACCTGTGGAGTTAATGATTGATGTTCCGGATTAGGTTTAGGTGGGAATTTACACTCATTTCTCCAATGCCCCAATTTTCCGCAATTATGGCATGGCCATTTCTTCTTTGCCTCTTCTAGACTCACTTGTCCTTTTCCTTTACCTATATTTGGTCGCATCTTATTTTGTCCTGATTCGTTTCCATTATTATTATCCAATTGAGCTTCTTGTTTTTCTGCCACTTTCACTTGTGCCCACATTGCTTTTTCTTTCAACTTACGCTGTTTACTCTCTATTTCATCACTACAATACTTAGCATACCTCAGCACCTCATCTACACTTGCATTCTGCCAGTTTATCATATGTTGCTTAATCATATCACTTATTTCTTGTTTCAAGCCAAATACAAATCGGTATACAAAATGACTCATATCCTTTTCACTTAATTCCTCATAACCACTATACTGTTTGAAAACCAATAACAATCGCTCATAATATGCATGTACACTCTCCTTGCTTTCCTGTGTAGTTCTATCAATCTTAACCCAATCTGTCTCTTTTGGAGGAATCTTATTTTTCAAAAAGGTAATCACCTTATCATATTTCTTCATCACATCTGGTCCTGGAGCTCCTGTCTTAGGATCTCTTGGATATTCTGTAGTTGGCCAGTCAACTGTAATCTTACATTCTGACCATAGATCCGTTGGTACCACTATGTCAAACAATCCATCCAAATCTATCCACAACACTTTCGAGACCTTTACAAACCTTTCTACCTGTCGGTACCACTCAACTGGCTTTTCTCTTAACTTTGGAAAGTCATTTGTAAATGACAGGATGTCCTGCCTAGTCCAGGGAACATGCACATAACTACCACCTGGAGTTTCTCTCATAGGGTACTCTTTAACAACATGTTCCTTTTCTGTTATCATAAAAGCCAATGAACCTTTGTCTACACTTTTCTCATTCTTCTTTGTCCATCTAACCTTCCATCTGTCCACATCACCCCATTTTCTCAACAAAACAATCAACTCTTTTATCTGTGTCAGCCTTCCTGCTGTATTCAAATTTTCAATATCTTTTTCACAAAAATCTACTCTGTATGGTTTCTGCAACGTTTTTACTTTTGCAAAATCTATTCCAATCTCACCGGCCACTTCTTCTAGTTTGTCATGTAAATTCTTTGCCCTCCATGTTATACTTTTGCACAGAAACATTATTTCATCATCCTGATAATTCTTAATCTTTTCTGTACCAATCGTTCCCAGAATTAATTCTTCCATGTCAATCTTCAATCTGATCACATCTAATGGTTTTTCTTCCGTTTCTTTTATTTTAAAAGCTTTCATCCACTCATTTAACTCATCAGGAGTCGGACCTATAGGAGTACTATTTATTTCTGTCCAATTTCCACTCTTTTCAGGTGTCACTGTTGCAGATTCAGTTACCATAGGCATTTTCCTACCGCTACACTCATTTACTGTCAAATTTTCAGGTGGACTTGGTCTGTAAACACTAGTCAAATTGCTCGTACCTGGACTTGTTTCTATCCTTTCCTTTTCTCTTTGGAATTGCGAACTCAAGGGAATCACCAAAGATCGTTCATCAATTTTCTGATTCTCGAAAACTGGTATTACTGGACCTATTGTTACGGGTACGGTAACTGCTTCCATATTCTTTGTTAATTCTCTAATTTTCTCAGTTAGTTCTTTTGTTGTCCTTGCCAATTCTCTTGCACTATCATTTTCTATTCCCTCAATTTGGGAAGTTCTTATTTGTTCTTGTGACCTATTTATTTCTTGTCTTTTTTCTGGACTTTCATTTCGCATAGCTTCTATTGGTGGCGCATTTGGTGTCACCACTGTAGAATTTTGCTGATACGGAGGTGGATTTTTACTTAATATATCTTCCAGCAACTCGTCATCCGTTTCGCTCTCATGCATATACTTTTCTCTCTCTAAATGTTTCTTTTTCTCAGTCCGTTTTTTCTTAGTCCCTTCCTCAACTGTGAAAGCTGGAAACAAACCTCCTGTCATGTTAGCACATCTCCATCGTTTTATTCTGTCCTCATGATTCATTCCCCACATTCTTCCGGGCACGAACTCATAACCTTTCATACCTCTGAATCTTTCTTTTTCGTACATCTCATCTTCCCATTCTGTTAAAGCCTCAAACTGTGTCGGTCTAGGTCTAGGTTCCAATTTAAGCATCTTTTCTTTTAAATTCCGTAAAATCGCTACATTAAAAGAACCATTTTCAGGAAAAGCCAATGCTCCATCATTCTTTGTATATTTTACCCAATTATCCAACCATATGCACGTATGATATCCATATTTCAGCATCATATGTGAAGCTGCTGATTTCGGCGGAGGAATTACTTGTCCCTCTCTAGTCACAACCTTTTTGTCTTTCTTAAAGAAATTCTTTAATTTCGTTGTCCATGACGTTCTCTCCCTTTCATACTCGTAATACGGCATGTTTTCTATTTGTTTCCTCTTTACTCTAACGCTGTTTCTGTGTACGGAACTTCGTCCAATTACAGCGCGATTCACACTAACGTACCAATCAGAACGATTTCCACCGTCCGCGAACCAACCAATCCTAGCGCGGCACTTTTCTACGTCACTCCTGCTCTATATTCACGTGACTAGTGCACTGACCAATCCTAGCGCGGCACTTTTCCACGTCACTTCTACTCTTTACCCCTCCTTTACAAAATTTATCGGCAATTTTTCCTTTTACTGTTTTTCTTCGTTAGTTACAACAAATAAACAATTCCATAGTCTGATTCGCTAAACAAAGTGACAGCTTTGTCCTTTTACACAAGAATCCTGTTTTTCCAGTAGGCAGCGCTTACCTCTACCCTACCACAGAATTATTTACTTTCGCCGATAAAGTAGCACTTCCCTCTACCTTACCCTTCTTTCAAACAAACAATTTACTCGTTTCTCTGGGGATAAGACACATGTGGAGACTAGGCTCCTGAGAATTAAGGCCAAAGTTTCACAAGTAAACGTGATTTGCTATTTCATTTACACACTTTTCACACCGAAATCCCTAACATAACACAACCTGTGTTATAACCAAAAAATGAATTCAGACCATGTACCAAATTCCATGTGACTTCTCTTGCCACACGTGTTCCACTTCCTACATCCCAGAAGCGTGAAAACTTACATATAACATAACGCGACTCAACATATAGTGTTAGTCATCAAATAATCAATGATCAATAAACAATAATCACTAAACTAATCTATAGAAAACCATAACTCTGCTACCAAGAAATCTGATGCAGCGCGTACAATAAAAACTATCCTCCTCCCAGGCTACTTATAGGTCATCCAGGGGCAAACTATATTTCTCATATCCACATGACGATGGGGCCCATAAACATCGCCTAAACACACACACATACACTCCTGGATTTCCTTTTACACCTTTATGAAATTCCGTACTCCTAGGAGAAGCATGAGAACTAAATGGAGAACACCATTTTGTATACCGCTGGAAGAGCAAGGATATCTATTTACCTTAATTTGTCACTTTCTTTTAATTATTTCTTATGATATTCCTGCTCATTGTTTTGTCGATGAATCATTCATTTAAGAAATTAGTTCATAGTGATTAAGACCAGCTGAATCACAATCAACCAATTACTCAGGTCACAATCAATTAGGAAAATAACCACTGAGTCATTTTGGTTTTTAAAGAATCTCAAATTTTATATAATTTTAAAAACATGAAAAGATTTAATACTTTATTCAATTATTCATTTTAAATTCACAATTTTATTAAGCATAATCAATTTATTGCAGAAAGGAAATTTTGTCATGAAGCCAAAAACCTTAGTTACCTGCCTAGCTTCCTAATTTAGCCTAATGATTTCTAACCTAACTTTGGGATTAGAAATAGCCTGATTCTCATACTCAACTGTAAAGTTAAGACCGCAACAGCAACTTCAGCTCGTCAGCATCAGCTACCTGCAACCCGTCTCCTCTACTGCAACCAAGACTCTCGAACTGCAACTCTCTGGAACTTCCTTGGAACTGACTCCCTCCCACTAAGAGTAGGCCCTCTTATACCCTAATTCTAACTTTGCTAACTAACTGTTGCAACATTAATATCACGCTTTTCTCTCATTGGTCCATACATGTCAGCTTATTCATTCTTTAATCAAATTCTTTTGGATTCAAGGGTCCTTGGATCATTTCCTTTCCCATACGCTTAAACATTTCCATCCGATTCGATCAGTTCATTTGTATCTTCTTTTGACACATTCAAGAATTCCGCAGTCATTGTCCTTTCTCTTGGGCTCCTTTCCCACGGACTCTCTCCTGATCCTCACGGCACACTATCAGTTCAATTAGGTCACACCAGCCTTGACCATTTCTTGCATCCTAGCCTCTCAGATACATCACGCGGCTCCAGATTTCTTCAATCTCATCCCGTACCACGTGTCCCCTTGCGCCTGCGCACATCTTCCCACTGGCGGCCATTTTATCTCGCCACTCGGTTCTACTTTAGAAGCACTAATTTGAGGCAAATAAAACATAATTAAAATAGAGAAAAATATCCCTTTCGTTTCCCTCCCGTCTACGTACCCCAATTAGTTGTTACCTAGCAAAAGCGACATTTAAGCTGCTCCTTACTTACCATCACTATTGTTTTTGCAACGACACATTTTATTTCTATGAAGCACAAACATGCATTTATTTTATTTAGTACGCTTTTTATTCTTACGTTATGATTAGACACACGGACATTCATTAGTAGATTATTTAGCACGTACATTAGCATATTACCATTCCCACATATACAATGTTGATTAATACATTTAACGAACATTTTTAATTAATTAATTATATAATTTGTTAGGGGTTAAATTTTTTTATTTTTACTGCTCCATCAATGGTAACACATGGCAAGAAAAGCAGGGAAGGCATAATTTATCCATGTGAGGCACTTGGTACAAAATGACAAGCTGGTGTTTAGAGATTAGATGTGTATGTTCTAAAAATGAAAAGATGCCATTTGGACACAAAATTTGCATTTTTTCATGATACATTTTTGTTTGTGGTGCTAAAAGTAATTTATTAAAAATGAACAGTTTTTATTTGATAGCAAAATGTTTGACAAAGCTGGTATGTGTGGACAAACTGATTTAATTTCAAATACATATAACAAGGTGACATTTGAATGATAATTCGTGCTGCATTTTGGAGACTCAGGGCTGATGTTGCTTATTTGGGCCAGAAGCACCACTGCTGTCTATGTTGTTGTGTGTAATATTGTGTACAGGTTAGGCTTTTATGACCAGAACAATATTAATTATATTTGAGCCTGTATTATCTGTCTAGTTTTGCTGTGTTTTCATTCTCAGATTGTGAAATCTGATAACTTTTTTTTTCCCACTCAGCACCTCCCAGGTAGTTTCAGTCATCGGGCCTGATTCACAAAGGTAAACTTACCCATTTGTGTACGTTTATTATATTTTTGGGTATCTGCAAACTCCGAGTTAATAGTAAATTTATGACTGCGGAGACCCAGTCGGGGTGAAGAACTCCGCACATGAAAAGATATGCCTGTCTTATCATTTTAAGTGCAGAATTCTCCACCCCGCCTGCGGAGTTTACGCAGTTACAAACTTAACTATTAACTCGGAGATTGTGAATACCAAACAAAATAGTAAACTTACACAAACGTGTAAGTTTTAGGCGCGGGCGGAGAACTCCGCTCCACCCGGGAGTGTGCAGAGATTTGCCTACTCCGCGTTCCGCGGAGAACGCGGAGTAGGCAAATCTCTGCACACTCCGCAGCGGAGCGGAGTTGCCCAGCCCCCGCCTCCACCCCCCCTATTAACAATTAATTAGACATTAATTAAAACTAAAACAAAAAACACTTACCTGTACTGCGGGGTCCCCGGGCTGCCCTCCTCCTCTTCCTCGCCGTCTCTGGGTGATCACTGCGAAAACGGCGCATGCGCGCACTCGCGCGCATGTGCTTTTCTCGCAAGAAATGCGCAGGCGCGCGGGCATGCGCAGTTTTCGTCCCACCTGCATCACCTGCATCATGTAGAATTTGGAATCATTTATAGTCAAATCCAAATCTTCCATGAATAATGAGAAAGAATTGAGCAGAGATTGCAACCCTCTGGCATCCGGGCCATAAGAACCGCGTCATCCGTGTATAGTAAGACCGGCAGGCCCCGCCGACCCACCTGGGGGTAGTCTATCCCGGTCTCCAGTAAAACCTTCTCCAATTTGTTGATATATAAATTGAACAAAAAAGGGGCTAAAATACACGCTTGACGTACTCCTCTTTTTATAGGGAACTGGTGGGAGACCTTAAGGTCCTGCGAGTATTGCACCTCGGCCTTAGTATCACTATGGAGGTTCTCCAAAAAATAGACTATATCGCCGTCTACCCCCAAGAACAACATGGTCTGCCAGAGCTTAGCTCTATTTACGCGATCAAACGCGGAGGACAGATCCATGAAAGCGAGGTAAATGGCACCAGGGCAGGCAACCGTGTATTTATTAGGAATCAAAAATAAGTTAAGACATTGGGCCACGGTTGACTGACCGTCACGAAAGCCGTACTGGATATCGGTTAAGGTATTGTTATCATCTGCCTAACCAGTCAGCCTGTCTAAAAGAACACGGCGCACCACCTTAACCACCGAATCCAACAGGGATATGGGACTATAACAGGGGGGTGCTGTCTCAATTACCCTTTTTAAAAACAGGAACAATAGTGGAGGTGGCCCAGGAGCCTGGAGGACCAGTACTAACCGCCGCGTTAATAACGGCTGTAAGAACAGGTGCCCAAAGGTTCACGTCAGATTTATATACATCCGGCGGGATACCATCGGGGCCTGGTGCTTTATTATTAGGCAGCCCTTCAATACCATTCATTATTTCTTCAACCGAAACAACCAAGGCAGATTTCCCCACCGCTACACCAAGTGATCTATTCCTGTCTGGCGAAATATGAAACATAACCTCAAAATGACGCACGCATTCCTCTTCTGTTATGTATGCCTCCACCATATTTCCTGCATTCTCGTTTAAAAGCGGGCTGTTGATTATGCCCCAAAACTTGGCGCTACTCTTCAGTGCTTGCCTCAATTAAGTCCCTCCATGTTTCCTCCTTCATTGCTGCTTTACGTCCAGCTAATTCAGATTTATACTCCCTTCTGCGAGTTTTAACACGGGCGATATCCCTTGGACTTTTGACTAACACTTCCTTCAAGCTAGACACTATATAAATGCTGCAATGCAATACAATACAATACGTAACTTCAGCAGTCGTCTCTTGCGAGATCTCTGAAGGAGGAGAGGGCTGAGGTCAATTTGTAATGCAAAGTGTTGTGTGCCCACTTGAAAAGCATGGCTGAATCAGGTCCCAAGCGGAGCAAGATGCCGTTCCCAGCCTCGTCGCCAGGGGATATTTGTCCACATCGCGAAGTGCGGCTGGCGTGTGTGCTGAAGCCGCTGGCGCGCGCGCATTCCCAGAACTGGTGTCGGAGGAGTGATCGGGGTCAGATCTGGGCTGCGTTGGAAGAACTCCAAGCTTTGCAGTAGCCAACACTACAATATTTGTCTTCACTGTTGATGAGGGCACAGCTTGCTCAACAAAGAGAAGAAATGTGACTGCAAAAGTAATGTGCACGTCGGGCAGCTCTCGAATGGTTATTCGCCATGGCACTGCGCATTGGTACATTTGTAATCCTGTATGTCTGCCGTCGTGGTCTGCTGGGCCGGCCATGCATGAAATGTCACGTTTGTGCAGCTCCTCAGCAATCCCAGACGTTTTAAGCAGCCGCGATACTGTACCAACAAAGATTTAAAAAAATACAAGATTATACTTTATATACAGAGCAGGAGGGGGGAGTGACAAACTGTTGTTTTTTTTAATTCCAAAGAATGCACCCGCTTCAAATATTTAAACAAGCTGAAGCAAGTCAAAGTTACTCCTTTTTTTGACAGGTGGGTATTTTTATAATGACAGCGCATTTAAATAAAAAATGAAGATTCTGTTTTATCCATTTTTTTCCATTTAGATCTCACATTTGTTGCGGTTAGTGATAAGCTCAGACAGTGTGTTTGTGTTATGTTATGCAGATTTATACAGTGCACTGTGGTATGGGAGGGTATCCTGGGACTGAGCAGTTGTTGGTTTACCTAGACCTAGGGCCCAGAGGGAACCCTCGAAAAGACAGGTCTTCATCTTCTTGTCGGATTCAAGAAATAAACCAGCACTACACACACCTCATCTTCTGAAGGCAACTTACACTGGAATGAGAAAACTGTGTACTCGTGGAAGATAATAAGACTTGTACCTTAAAGTCTGTAGAGAAATCATCTTGTTATGCATGCTTTTCAAATGGTTGGTAGCAATGTTTAGATTAACATAAATCGTGTAGACTTCTATTTTGAACTGACAAAGTAATAACCTTTTAATTAATAACTTTCTCTTAGGACTTCTTCAGTTTATGGTTTAAACCTGTTTATTGATTTACAACATATACCACCTACATCCAAAGGCCAGTGGAACCATTGAATAAAGCATAAAACCAATTCAGTACCACTAACCTGCTGTCCAAACCGGGGCGGCTTCCTACCCCCCTCCCCCCAAAACTCCCACCGCAAATCCCCTCCACCCACACAGCCACTCTCAATTTATTCATCGATATCTCATATTCGCAATACCCACCTGGGAGTAGCATCATTAGTCCCCCATGCTTGCTGAGTAAGGGCCTTAAGAAATTAGGCAGTGGAGACGGGGGGATGAGTCGCAATACTCTAAGATATTTGGGGCATGTGAGCTCCCTATATTCCTGTGCTAGGAAAGCGATGCATGGACCCCAGAATTTCTCAAATGCTGACTCCCTCACCTCTAGCGTGGCAGGAATATTTTCCATTCCCAGCAAATACCAGAGGCGGTGGAGCTAAGCTCCATAGTCCATGGTGGCTCCTTTGCCCCAGTAGGTGAAAATAGTCTGTTGAGCTGCGCAGAACTTCAGGGCCATCACCCTCCCTTTATATGAGCAGAGAGGAAAGGTGAGCACTTTATGTAAGCCCTGGATAGTGTATACAGGAAACGGAAGGATGTCTGTGTGGAATATTTCGTTAATGCTATTTATGACGGATGCCCAATAGGGTTTGAGTTTTGGGGAGTGCAATACCAGGCGCTCATTACCATGGTCTGCCTGCCTGCAGCGCTGGATGCTGTCATGCTGTCATGCGTGTGCGGTGGAAGATCTCCCCCCATTCCTTGCTCTTGAGTATGCGTTCCAATTTGGCTTACCATCTCTTTTGCGCTACTGTACGAAGGATGGGAACCACCTTCTGGAGTAGTTTATAAAGGTCAGAGACTAGGTGTGTATTGTCCATTTAAGTAAACAGCCATTTCTCGAAGGCAATCAATGGGTGTGATGAGAATTTCCGCTAAGCTGGGTGGATGACCCAGTGGCGGATCTGAGGGTAATGGATTCGCTCTGTCTCTGGCAGATCGTAGCCCTCTCGTATTTGCTCAAATGTCTAAACCCCATTGCAATCGAAAAAATCCCCAATACGTTTACAAATTTGTAACTTCCAGGCTAGGATTTCGGTGTTATCTTTGGCCAGTACAAACTCCAGGTTGCCTATAATCTGAAACATTGGAGAAGGCGTAGAGGTCAAGCCTAGGGTAGGGCTCCCTTGTTCACTTTGCCACTGGATTCAAGCTAGCCTGGCTGATGAGGGGTGTCACCCCGAAACTGGTCCCAGGATGCTTGTGTCTGGTCCACAGAAGACCTGGCTTGGCAGTTCGGGCTGGACTGTTCCCATGAGGCACAGGGTCAAGACTGATTTGCATATAGCTGGGTCTGAACTGGGGTGGCGAAGTGAGCTAAAGAACGATGATGGATTCAACCCAGATCTGTGACTGGGGGTGAGTGTCTGAAAAGTTTCAGTGCTCCGTCCATCATCTCCTTGTGTTTGCTTTGTTCGCCCTAAGTTGGCAGCGTAAGCCCAGACGTGAGTCCGTGCTCACTTTGCCATTGGATTCAAGCTAGCCTGGCTGATGAGGGGTGTTACACCAAAACTGGTCCCGGATGCTTGTGTCTGGTCCACAGAAGACCTGGCTTGGCAGTTCTGACTGGACTGTTCCCATGAGGCACAGGGTCAAGACTGATTTGCATATAGCTGGGTCTGAACTGGGGTGGCGAAGTGAGCTATAGAACGATGATGGATTCAACCAAGATCCTTGACTGAGGGTGAGTGTCTGAAATATTTCAGCGCTCCGTCAATCATCTCCTTGTGTTTGCTTTGTTTGCCCTAATTTGGCTGGGTATGCCCAGAGGTGTCCCTTGCTCACTTTGCCACTGGATTCAAGCAAGCCTGGTTGATGAGGGGTGTTACCCCGAAACCGGTCTCAGGATGCTTGTTTCTGGTCCAGGGAAGACCTGGCTTGGCAGTTAGGGCTGGATAGTTCCCATGAGGCACAGGGTCAAGACTGATTTGTATATAGCTGGGTCTGAACTGGGGTGGCGAAGTGAGCTAAAGAACAATGATGGATTCAGCTAAGATCTGTGACTGGGGGTGAGTGTCTGAAATGTTCCAGCGCTCCGTCCATCATCTCCTTGTGTTTGCCTTCTTTTCCCTAGGGTAGGGCTATGGCATCCCAGGCCACCATAGTGGCCCATGTTATCGGGGAGCTATAAACTCCCCACGGTCTATGCTTCTTAGATAGCCATGGGAGCTTCCAAACATACATGCTGGCTATGGACTGGTCCATGAAACAGCAAAACACACAAGATGATGGACGGAATGTTGCACATTGGCAAAACATTCACCCCCAGTCACAGATCTGGGTTTAATCCATCGTTATTTTGCTCACCACGCCACCCCAGTTCAGACATGGCCATATGCAAATCAGTCTTGACCCTGTGCCTCATGGGAACAGTCCAGCCCGAACTGCCAAGCCATGTCTTCCCTGGACCGGAATCAAGCATCTTAGGACCGGTTTCTGGCTATCAGCCGTCATCAGCCAGGATAGCTTGACTCCAGTGGCATAGTGAGCACGGGACCCACGTCTGGGCATACCCTTCCCACATAGGGCGAACAGCAAAACACACAAGATGATGGACGGAATGTTGCACATTGGCAAAACATTCACCCCCAGTCACAGATCTGGGTTTAATCCATCGTTATTTTGCTCACCACGCCACCCCAGTTCAGACATGGCCATATGCAAATCAGTCTTGACCCTGTGCCTCATGGGAACAGTCCAGCCCGAACTGCCAAGCCATGTCTTCCCTGGACCGGAATCAAGCATCCTAGGACCGGTTTCTGGCTATCAGCCGTCATCAGCCAGGATAGCTTGACTCCAGTGGCGTAGTGAGCATGGGACCCACGTCTGGGCATACCCTTCCCACATAGGGCGAACAGCAAAACACACAAGAGGATGGACGGAATGTTGCACATTGGCAAAACATTCACCCCCAGTCACAGATCTGGGTTTAATCCATCGTTATTTTGCTCACCACGCCACCCCAGTTCAGACATGGCCATATGCAAATCAGTCTTGACCCTGTGCCTCATGGGAACAGTCCAGCCCGAACTGCCAAGCCATGTCTTCCCTGGACCGGAATCAAGCATCCTAGGACCGGTTTCTGGCTATCAGCCGTCATCAGCCAGGATAGCTTGACTCCAGTGGCGTAGTGAGCACGGGACCCACGTCTGGGCATACCCTTCCCACATAGGGCGAACAGCAAAACACACAAGATGATGGACGGAATGTTGCACATTGGCAAAACATTCACCCCCAGTCACAGATCTGGGTTTAATCCATCGTTATTTTGCTCACCACGCCACCCCAGTTCAGACATGGCCATATGCAAATCAGTCTTGACCCTGTGCCTCATGGGAACAGTCCAGCCCGAACTGCCAAGCCATGTCTTCCCTGGACCGGAATCAAGCATCCTAGGACCGGTTTCTGGCTATCAGCCGTCATCAGCCAGGATAGCTTGACTCCAGTGGCGTAGTGAGCACGGGACCCACGTCTGGGCATACCCTTCCCACATAGGGCGAACAGCACAACACACAAGATGATGGACGGAATGTTGCACATTGGCAAAACATTCACCCCCAGTCACAGATCTGGGTTTAATCCATCGTTATTTTGCTCACCACGCCACCCCAGTTCAGACATGGCCATATGCAAATCAGTCTTGACCCTGTGCCTCATGGGAACAGTCCAGCCCGAACTGCCAAGCCATGTCTTCCCTGGACCGGAATCAAGCATCCTAGGACCGGTTTCTGGCTATCAGCCGTCATCAGCCAGTATAGCTTGACTCCAGTGGCGTAGTGAGCACGGGACCCACGTCTGGGCATACCCTTCCCACACAGGGCGAACAGCAAAACACACAAGATGATGGACGGAATGTTGCACATTGGCAAAACATTCACCCCCAGTCACAGATCTGGGTTTAATCCATCGTTATTTTGCTCACCACGCCACCCCAGTTCAGACATGGCCATATGCAAATCAGTCTTGACCCTGTGCCTCATGGGAACATTCCAGCCCGAACTGCCAATCCATGTCTTCCCTGGACCGGAATCAAGCATCCTAGGACCGGTTTCTGGCTATCAGCCGTCATCAGCCAGGATAGCTTGACTCCAGTGGCATAGTGAGCACGGGACCCACGTCTGGGCATACCCTTCCCACATAGGGCGAACAGCAAAACACACAAGATGATGGACGGAATGTTGCACATTGGCAAAACATTCACCCCCAGTCACAGATCTGGGTTTAATCCATCGTTATTTTGCTCACCACGCCACCCCAGTTCAGACATGGCCATATGCAAATCAGTCTTGACCCTGTGCCTCATGGGAACAGTCCAGCCCGAACTGCCAAGCCATGTCTTCCCTGGACCGGAATCAAGCATCCTAGGACCGGTTTTTGGCTATCAGCCGTCATCAGCCAGGATAGCTTGACTCCAGTGGCATAGTGAGCACGGGACCCACGTCTGGGCATACCCTTCCCACATAGGGCGAACAGCAAAACACACAAGATGATGGACGGAATGTTGCACATTGGCAAAACATTCACCCCCAGTCACAGATCTGGGTTTAATCCATCGTTATTTTGCTCACCACGCCACCCCAGTTCAGACATGGCCATATGCAAATCAGTCTTGACCCTGTGCCTCATGGGAACAGTCCAGCCCGAACTGCCAAGCCATGTCTTCCCTGGACCGGAATCAAGCATCCTAGGACCGGTTTCTGGCTATCAGCCGTCATCAGCCAGGATAGCTTGACTCCAGTAGCGTAGTGAGCACGGGACCCACGTCTGGGCATACCCTTCCCACATAGGGCGAACAGCAAAACACACAAGATGATGGACGGAATGTTGCACATTGGCAAAACATTCACCCCCAGTCACAGATCTGGGTTTAATCCATCGTTATTTTGCTCACCACGCCACCCCAGTTCAGACATGGCCATATGCAAATCAGTCTTGACCCTGTGCCTCATGGGAACAGTCCAGCCCGAACTGCCAAGCCATGTCTTCCCTGGACCGGAATCAAGCATCCTAGGACCGGTTTCTGGCTATCAGCCGTCATCAGCCAGGATAGCTTGACTCCAGTGGCGTAGTGAGCACGGGACCCACGTCTGGGCATACCCTTCCCACATAGGGCGAACAGCAAAACACACAAGATGATGGACGGAATGTTGCACATTGGCAAAACATTCACCCCCAGTCACAGATCTGGGTTTAATCCATCGTTATTTTGCTCACCACGCCACCCCAGTTCAGACATGGCCATATGCAAATCAGTCTTGACCCTGTGCCTCATGGGAACAGTCCAGCCCGAACTGCCAAGCCATGTCTTCCCTGGACCGGAATCAAGCATCCTAGGACCGGTTTCTGGCTATCAGCCATCATCAGCCAGGATAGCTTGACTCCAGTGGCGTAGTGAGCACGGGACCCACGTCTGGGCATACCCTTCCCACATAGGGCGAACAGCAAAACACACAAGATGATGGACGGAATGTTGCACATTGGCAAAACATTCACCCCCAGTCACAGATCTGGGTTTAATCCATCGATATTTTGCTCACCTCGCCACCCCAGTTCAGACATGGCCATATGCAAATCAGTCTTGACCCTGTGCCTCATGGGAACAGTCCAGCCCGAACTGCCAAGCCATCTTTTCCCTGGACCGGAATCAAGCATCCTAGGACCGGTTTCTGGCTATCAGCCGTCATCAGCCAGGATAGCTTGACTCCAGTGGCGTAGTGAGCACGGGACCCACGTCTGGGCATACCCTTCCCACATAGGGCGAACAGCAAAACACACAAGATGATGGACGGAATGTTGCACATTGGCAAAACATTCACCCCCAGTCACAGATCTGGGTTTAATCCATCGTTATTTTGCTCACCACGCCACCCCAGTTCAGACATGGCCATATGCAAATCAGTCTTGACCCTGTGCCTCATGGGAACAGTCCAGCCCGAACTGCCAAGCCATGTCTTCCCTGGACCGGAATCAAGCATCCTAGGACCGGTTTCTGGCTATCAGCCGTCATCAGCCAGGATAGCTTGACTCCAGTGGCGTAGTGAGCACGGGACCCACGTCTGGGCATACCCTTCCCACATAGGGCGAACAGCAAAACACACAAGATGATGGACGGAATGTTGCACATTGGCAAAACATTCACCCCCAGTCACAGATCTGGGTTTAATCCATCGTTATTTTGCTCACCACGCCACCCCAGTTCAGACATGGCCATATGCAAATCAGTCTTGACCCTGTGCCTCATGGGAACAGTCCAGCCCGAACTGCCAAGCCATGTCTTCCCTGGACCGGAATCAAGCATCCTAGGACCGGTTTCTGGCTATCAGCCGTCATCAGCCAGGATAGCTTGACTCCAGTGGCGTAGTGAGCACGGGACCCACGTCTGGGCATACCCTTCCCACATAGGGCGAACAGCAAAACACACAAGATGATGGACGGAATGTTGCACATTGGCAAAACATTCACCCCCAGTCACAGATCTGGGTTTAATCCATCGTTATTTTGCTCACCACGCCACCCCAGTTCAGACATGGCCATATGCAAATCAGTCTTGACCCTGTGCCTCATGGGAACAGTCCAGCCCGAACTGCCAAGCCATGTCTTCCCTGGACCGGAATCAAGCATCCTAGGACCGGTTTCTGGCTATCCATGAAACACCAATGTTTCTCGGAGTCCATGTGGTGCCATTCAACAATTTCCAAAATTTTGGCCCCATTCAGTTCTACAGAGCACCTCTTGCAAGAATGGCCAGTGAACCCTGTCGAAAACCTTCTCCGAGTCTATAGAAAGCAGGACCGTCAGATTCCTAGTGTGAGTTGCCTTATTAATGATGTGGATTATGCATTTGGTGTTATCAGGGCATCTCCTTTCAGGGATAAAGACCGTTTGATCCGGGTCCACCAGGTCCTGCATGTATGGACCCAGTCTCCTTGATAAAATGTCTGTGTAGATCTTCATGTCTATATTGAGCAAGGAGATTGGACAATAAGAAGCGCAATTAGTAGGGGTTTTCCCTGGCGTATGAATGACTGTGATGGCCGCCATGTGCATGGTCAAGGTGGGTGATCCAGTTTGTGCAAATGTTGTTTTTTCCCAAATCTTTATTTTCATTTTATTAATCAATAGAGCAGGATATACACGTCAGCCAGGAATTTGGGTACGATGTTTCCAACATATACAATGAAATTAAGTCTACCAACAAGCCTGCTCATCAATCTTGTAACAGCTTATATATACGTAACTAATACTAATCTCTAGTCCCCCCACTACCCTCCCCGACCCCCCCCCTCCCTTTATCTTCCATGGTAGGTACCTTATCTCTCGTTCCTCGTTGTTCCTGATAACTGAGTCTTTCAGGTCATGGTAGCCCCCCACAATAGTCCGACATTTGACAAGCAGCGACAATCTCCCATATCACCCTATGGCTTCATACACTCTCCCCATTCTGCACTGGTGTATCTTCCCCTTGTCTATGTGCATGTGCAAGCAGGGCCCGAGTCGTCTCTGCCCAGGCTGTCAGGACGTCCCGTGCTTTGTCATCTCTTCTCGTTCTTCTCATATGTACTTCTTCCGCCCCAGCCCATTCCACTACATCTGCCTCCCAGACTTCCCATGTTGGGGCGCGAGGACTTATCCAGTGAATTGCAATGCGCCTTTTCGCTATAATTAGGCTAAAATGTTGTAACGTCTACTAAGTTTCTTTTTTTGGGTTCTCTGGAAGAAGAGCCAATAGACATATTCTGATTGTTTGTGGGCTCTCCCAACCCGCAGCCCCCTTTAGCTGAACCAGGACTTCTAACCAAAAGTTCTGCACTAACGGACAGTGCCAGACCATATGCATAAAGTCTGCCACCTCCACATGGCATCCCGGTCATCTTTGGTCTCTAAATGGGTACATGATGTGCATGCGTCTGGGGGAGAGATAGGTCATATGTATGAAATTGTATTGTATCTGCTTAAAACAGGCACACACCGCCACTTTTCTCACACCCACATGTATCTTGAGCCATTCCCACAGAGAAATTGGGTCCTCGCAGTGGTGCTGCTGTGTGTTTTCTATAGGGAGTGGCTGCAATCACTTATCAGAGTGCAATGCGCAGTATAAATGCATTATAAGTTCACGTCCGCCCGCCATCGCCAGCATTGTGACAAGAGTGTGAGTGGGCTCCGGAGCCTCCGAAAAATGTGGGCCATAGTTGTCTAGCTGTTGCTGCCATCTTAGCATATTGCAGGAATTGGCCTGTTCCCAGGTCAAACTCTTCCTAGGCCTCCCGTATAGAAATGAATCTATTCTCCAGATAGAGGTCGGACAGGATTATGCAGCCTCCCTCTTGCCACCTATCTAGTACCATAGTGTGAGTAATTTGTACGAAGGGCACCAGCAGCCAGATATCCAAGTCCGGGGCATGGGATGCTCTTCTAAGTACCTGTCTGACAACCTTCTCCCATATTCTGCCCATAAGTCGGACTAAATGCGGGAACGTGGGGGGTATCCGAGCGCCCCACATCAAAAGTTCCCCCAGCTCGTGTCCTATGTGGGATCCCTCTTACAGCGCTCATTCCCAGTTTGGCTCACCATCCAACCACTGCACTGCATGCTGTAACTGTGCGGTAAAGTATTACAGCTCTAAATCCGGAACCGTCATGCCTCCCCTGTCCCATTCCCGGCTTAGAGTGGAGAGGCTCACTCTGCATCTCTTGCCCTGCCATAAGAGGCCTGTGATCAGTTAGTCCAGCTCCCTGAACACTTCTCAGGGTAGCTCATAGAATATGTCCTGCATAACATATAAACAGCGTGGCAGCACCACCATTTTCAGTATCGCTCTTTTCCCCATTAGTGACAAATGTAGGGTGTTCCAGAACTGTATAGAAGGTTTCAGACCTGCCATTATCCTACCTGTGTTGAGGTCAAAGAATTGCTTCTCATGATGCGTAATATTGATGCCTAAATATTTGACACTGTCTACCTTCCATGGTAGGCCTGCCTCCGGTAAGTCTTCCACCGGCTGATTAGCCAGGCGGCCCAGCGGGAACAGAACCGATTTTGATACAGTCATCCGGAGCCCCAAGGGCTCACAATATTCCTGCATTACATTTAGGAGGATCTGGCTGATATATCGGGTTGTCGGAGGTACACAATGGAGTCGTCTGCATATAATGAGACTATGTGTTCAGTAGTGCCCACCGGTATTCCCCATCCCCTGAGGCCCTGTCAGAGTCTACACGCCAGAGGCTCCATTACCATGGAGAAAATCAGGGGGGACAGCGGAAAACCCTGTGTGGTGCTGAGACGTAAAACTATTTCTTCTGAGACATAACGTCCCATCCAGACTCTCGCTCGTGTGTATGTGTTCAGTAATTTGACACAGTTTATGTAGAAAGTGCCAAGTCCCTCCCTTTCAAGCACTTTCCATATATACTCCCAATTAAGGGAGTCAAACGCTTGTTCAATGTTCAAAAAGGCGAGGGCAAAGTTTCCCTCTCGGACCACCGGTGCGTTCATGACGTGGACCAAATGCCGCAAGTTACATTGAGTGTTTCTATGGGAAATGAATCCGGACTGATCTTCATGGATCGGACACGGACAATGTAGGAGGAGGTGTGATGCCATCACATGACTGAGGAGCTAAAGATCTACGTTCAGCATTGATATGCAATCCTCTCCTGCAAGTCAGGTTCTCCTTTTGATCCATGCCCTCCAGAGGTACTGCATGCCATTATTGACATGATTAATCCAACCGTCAATAACATAATAAACTCCCCTCTTGCTCAAGCAGTAGTACTATCAACTTGGAAACTCGCAGCAGTTAAATCCCTTAAAAAAAACAACTGTCTGATTCTACGACTCTCTCTAATCTCCGTCCTATCTCCCTTCTACCCTGCCTCAACAAAATTACAGAAAAACTAGTAAACATCCAACTGACTTCCTTTTTAGAAGAGGCCAATATCTTGCACTCAAGTCAATCAGGTTTTAGGCCTATGCACTCAACGGAGTCAACGCTACTATACACCACTGAAACCCTTACATTTGCCTTAGATCAAGGGAAAACGCGGTGTTGATTCTACTCAATCTATTGGCTGCATTTGATACAGTCTCCCAGGACATCTTGGGTGACCGACTCCAAACATATGGTATCTCCCATATGGCCCTAGCTTGGCTGAAATCATTCTTATCCAATCGAAGACAAACAGTCACTCTCGGCCATTATCACTCTGCATAGAAACCCTTGCTCTCAGGGGTCCCGCAGGGCTATGCCCTAAGCCCAACATTGTTCAACATCTACATGGCTCCCCTACTAAATCTGATATCATCGTTCAATATTGAAACCATCTCCTACACTGATGATACTCAGTTAATTTTAATACTAGATAAAAATTCCACCAATGCAGAAGAGAATTTCAAACTCTGCCTTACTGCTGTTTTTCACTAGATGCAATCCAACCATCTGAAGTGTAACACCCAAAAACCGAAATCATGTTGCTTGGAAAAGCTAACACCTTCTTGCCCAGCCTGTGGTGGCCTAATGACATCCCTCCTCCACCCAATACAGTGGATGTAGTGAGGAATCTGGAGGTAAAATTTGACACTTCTCTATCCTTCCGTCAACAAGCACTCTCCGTGGTCGGCACATGCTTCCACCTGATAAAGTCCCTCCAATTTACTTTTCACCTACTACAGTGCGTGGCGAGAAAGGCAGTTGCAGTGTCCCTGATCACATCTAGACTAGACTACTGTAACAGCCTACATGCAGGGACCAACATGGCTGTTCTGAAGAAACTACAGATAGTTCAACATGCGGCTGCCTGCTTAGTCCTAAAACGACCTCGAGGCTCCTCGACTTCAGCTGCCCTAAAATCCCTACACTGGCTGTACATACATAAAAGAATCCTCTTCAAGATCTTGGTAATCACTTATAGAGTCTTTAGATTATCAGGACCCAAGTATCTTAGGACCAGAGTGAAACCGTATGTGACTCAGCGCCGTCTCAGATCCTCATCAGCCAACCTCCAAACACCTCCCAGATTCAATTACATCTCTAAAGGCGCAAATCAGTGGCAGTCCTAGGGACGAAAGCCTGGAATTCATTACCTATCCATCTCCGGTTCTCTCATACAAAACCAATTTTTAGGAAATCCTAGAAAACCTGGATTTTCGGAGCCCCAGACGCCCTAGTGCTCTCACTCATCTGACCTGGAAGATCTTCTACTGCAGCGCTTTGTTTTGGCCCGCCACAGCGGCAGGATGCTCCCTGGAGTGACAGCTGCGCTTTACAAATGCTATTATACATACATACATATGGGGCAGTAAGACCTCGGCTCAAGAAGGTCCTTGCTGGGTTTCGGTATCACGGAGATCAGAGCTTAGCACTTTGACTGGGAAAGTTCCAGACATTCGTATGCTTCAGCATACACCTGGGCTAATTTATCTGTCAAAATAGTAGAAAAATTCTTATAGAATTCAGATTGTAGGCCAACCCTTCCCGGTGCCTTTGCCGTTGCCATAGACTGTAAGGCCTCCTCAAGTTTCTGCTTACTGATTGGGGCACCCAGTGGCTGCCGGTCCTCCTGGGATAGGGACGGCACCGAGAGTCGACCTAAATGTTCCAATATCTCCCTTTCCCCCACTTGGCAGCCGTGGCATCGCACAGACCTCACGGAGATGGTGTGCAAATACTTTGTTAATTGCTTGTTGAGTATGTTCCGCACGGCCCCTACAGTCCCTAATAGCGAGGATAGGCTGCAGAACCGACTCTGATCTAATCAGCCTCACCAACAACCTGCACGCATTGTCTTCCTCCATATACCATCGCTGTCTGACTCATTTCCTGGTATATTTCTCTAATCGGTCCCATAATTCGCACAGTTTGTGTTTCTGTCTATCCCAAGCCTGTCTAACAGATGCATCCGTGGGCAACTCCTTTTCAAGTTTATCCAGTGTCATCTCCTGTTTCACCAGATCTAGTTCTAGGATGTGTCGTACCCCCACGGATGTCGCCATACAGATTCCCCAATTGACCACCTTCATAGTATCCCATTCTATGGCTATGTTCCCAGCTGTTTACCAATTCTCTACAAAATACTGAGTTAATGATGTAGCTAGGGTATCCTGAAATAATGCATCGGACAGGGTTTCAAAGTTCAGCTGCCACAGTGGCACTTTGGGAAGCTGCCTAATGAGGGTGTATGTTAGCAAAAGCAGAGAGAGGTCCGAAATGTACCCAGACAGGTATTGTACATCGCAGACTCGGTGAGCTGCTTTCATTTCTATAAAAAAATAATCTAAACGACTGTGAGTGGCTGTGGCCTGGGTGTAACAGGAATATGTACGTGTGTGAGGGTGATGCTGGCACTCTGTTGTGCCTGTTGTAATGCGGCTGTGGCACAGGGTTTAATACCCAACCGAGGGGGGGTCCTGTCCATTTCCCCATGTAATGCACAATTAAAGTCACCCACCAGGATAATTTCAGTGGTTGAGGAAGTCAGCATGGCCTGGAGCACTGATCCTAGAAAGTCTCCATCGTCCGTGTTAGGTGCATATATATTGCTTCAATATATACGCACAGAGGGCGTGAACATCTAAAGTCCCTTTCAGGATAATGTATCTGCCCTCTACATCTCTAACTACTTAAAGGCCTGGAAGGGGATCCCCAGAGCTATCCATATCAAGGTCCCTCTTGCACACCTGGAGTACGATGTAGTGAATATCTTGCCCTGCCATTGTTTCTGTAGGGATTTAAGACAGTCACCCCATAGATGCGTCTCCTGGAGGAATGCTATTGCTACCCTTTAGCGTCTGATGTAAGTAATAACTCAGTTACATTTTGTTGGGTTGTTCAGGCCGCTCACATTCCACGTTATAAACCTATAAGAAGTTCCCTGGTTTACCTCGGGCACATGGCGTACATATGTCTCCCTCCCCGTGAACCATGGCACCAGTGCGTGCCATCTACTGCTGTGTACCTCTGTATGGAAGCTCCCCCTGTAAACATATAATAGGAATAGTGTGCAGATTGGCATACTTACCAGATAACAAAGCAATCACTAAGTCTGATAGTAGTGAAACCTGAAACCACAAACATTGGATAATAATCCCCCAACACCCCCCCCCACCCACCAGCAGTGGCCACAAAACCCCTCCTGCTCAACCATCCATCAAGAGGGTGGGCCTAAACCGCTCTTCAAATTCCCTTCTTATAGTCTAGTCTAAACTCAAACAATGCTTTCTGCTCGGTGTATAGTCTGATCGAGACTCCCGGACCCTGGTCGTCGTGAGCCCCTAGCTAGAGCTCACCAATCTACAGAGGCCTGGGCCCCAGACTCTTCTGACCTGGACTATATGCAGTTCCCTGGCATGTTAATATTGCTTTTCTTCCCTGTAGTTGTCTTAAATGTTCTCCATAAATGTCTTGGTCTGGGCCCTTCTATAGTACATCACTCCGTCATGAACCCACTGTGATCCTGGGTGTTACCTCTGAACCCGGACCCTCTGGCTAGCAGACGGTCCAGTTGGGTCCTCAGCCCATCGATATCTCTTGCAGATTTGGACAGCTGGCTCAACGGGGTGAAGGGGTTTTGTGTCTCAAGTGAAAGTCTTACTGACCTCATTGTTCCATCATCTGCAACTAGGATCTGTTCCAGATTGTGTTTCTGAGGAGTCTCCCATTGTCAGGAGGGCATCCCCCATTGACTGTCAGGGTGCCGAGTGCGCCTGTGTTTCTGCTCACACCACTCTCTGAATTGCTTCCCTCTGCCCAGAACCAGGCAGTCCATTCAGTCTGCAGCCTCCTGTGGAGTCTCGAAGAAATTAGTCTTTCCCTCATATTGGACACGTAGACGGGCTGGAAAAAAAACTGGCTATATTTGATGTTTTGTTCCAGCATCCTCCGTTTGACAGAGAGAAAACTTTTGCAGAGGTCATGCACCCTTTTGTTGTAGTCTGGAAATGTCTGGATTGCTGTACCCTCGTATTGTGGGGGGTCATGTGACTGGACATACTGAAGGATTATGTCCCTGTCCCGATGATTAAACAACCAAGCTATTATTACCCTCCGTGGTGTCCCCTATTGTGGTTCCAGACCTAAGGTTCTGTGTGCCCTTTCTATTGTGAAAATTTTGGAAAGACGCTCTGCAGACATCGCAGAGGGTATCCAGTCCTCTAGGAACAGTTCTGTTGAGGGGTTCTGAACTTGTTCAGGGAAACCTAGGAATCTCAGATTGTTCCGTCTCGAACGACCCTTCGAATTCTCCTGGTTGTCTTACATCTGGGTAGTGCTACATTTCAGGTCCGCCACCGTTGCCTGTAGTTCCTGAACTGTGGTCGGAGAGTAGCCACTTCTTCCTCCATGGTTGAGATCGTGTCTACCACTTTAATCAGATCTAGACGCAGTTGGTTAATATCCATGGCCATTGTGTCCATTTTCAGTTTGAGTGCTATTCAGGATCCTTTTATCGCTATATAGTATTTCAGCTGTACTCTGCAGGGGGTCTCCCCACTCCAGGTGTGGAGCAGGGTCCCGGACCGCGTCTTGAACACTGTTATCGGCACGGTATATTGTACTATTTTGTTGGTCTGGGCTCACCCAATTGGCTTATCCTTTCCCATGGCAACGGGACCATCAATAGGGACCTCGGTGAAAAAGTCCTATTTCTGAGGTAGGTAGGTACTGCTGAGAGCGAGTCCTCCAGGACGTTTCTGTCTAGGAGCTTCTCTGGTATTTCAGCGTGTCAGAAGCGAGGCTCCCCCCACTGGGGACTTTTACAGCAATCTGCCAGGCCCCGCACCTATACTTCTATGCACTAATGGCCCCGCATTGCCAATGCTAATCCAGTGAGCCCATGTATGGGGTTCCCTCACTCCCTTGAAAATGCAGCCAGGAGTCGGGCTATGCCCCCAGTTCAGAGTCCTCGAAAGCTAAATGTTGGTGCACTATCCATTGGCCTCAAGTACCTTCACTATTGTCTCCAGGGAACAATGAGTTGCCTGGGGATCTCTCACTCCTGTATGGGGGTCCAATCTCCATGAGCCCCAACACACAATGCTGAGCCCCAAGTCGTGTACTCTCCGCAAGCACCCCGGGGAAGATGTACCGCTATCATGCTGCTCGCTGGATCTCGTGGTGTGCTGGGAGTTGATGGCAGGCTGCTGGTAGGTGTATGACTGGAAGTCAGTCACGCCCTGCTTATTAGCATCCCACAAAGCGGTCTCTGATGCGAGGATCGTTTACTTCCAGGTGCTTCCTTTCCCCGGCCCTCGGGCCTCGCCCAGGTTATGCAGGCCTGCCCCGCCTCGGTTGTTCCCCCAGCCAGGGTCAAAGCATTCACTGCAGGCTTTCGCGGAGAGTCCCGACTCCACTCATCAACCCGGCAGTCTATTGTCGGTCATTCATGGCCAGAAAGCTTAGATGGAGGGGACCTCCCCTCTCCGGGTGATTCCTTTTCCCTGCTGGCTGCAGGCATCGGCCTTTCCTGCAGCCCCGTCCTGGCCTGGCCACACCTCTGCCCCTCGCAGTCACCAGTGGTGGCCCTGCCGGTCTCTATATCATCTGCTTTCGGGATCCTGGACACAGATCCCTTACACAAGTTTCACTTCTCGGTAACTTCGGTACCGCCTTCAGGTTTTTCCCCAGTCCTGACAAGGTACCACCAAGGCCGCCCCGGCCGCCTACTCACGCTGGGTCCTCTGGAGCGCAGGCCTCATATGCTGTTCCGGTCTCACTCGGTATTGGGCTCCGTTTCACGTTCTTGAGTTCCGTGGACAGCCACCAGTTAAGATGCCACTGCAGTTCTGGTTGTTTTTGCTTGGGGTAATAACAGGATTTTGGAAGGATAACGCCATTTGGGTTGGGAGCTCTGGTAAGGCACATCTAGGCGGCCATCTTGTTCGGCCACGCACCCTTTGTGCAAATGTGTTATAGTGCCTGAACAGGAGCTGGGCTAGCTGTGGCAAAAACACTTATAATATGCTGCTGTGAAGCCGTCTGGGCCAGGAGCCCTACCTACTCGGAGGTGTGAAGTGCTGGCTATCACCTCCGCCACTGTTATGTCGTTTTCCAGTGTTTCTGACTGTTGTGCAGAAAGTGAAGGCAGGATGACTGTGTCAAGGTGGGACTGGATGTCCCAAGCGGGGTGTGAGTTGGAGATGTATAGTTCCACGTAGAAGTATCAGAATGCTTTTGCAATCCCCTCTGAAGTATGTACTTCCCCGGTGTGTGTAGTAATCTGGGTCATGCCATCCCTCTGTTGTTTAGCTCTGAGTTTGCAAAGCAACAGCTTACCTGCCCTGTCAACCCCCACACAATATCTGTGTTTGGTGCAGAGCTGTGCATATTCTGTGGCATCCCAATCTAGCGCCTTCAGTTGATGCCGTAAGTTGCAGCCACGATTTCTGTGAGCTTTGGGCCTTATGCTGATTCTTCAGGTCTCCCACCTTTGCCTCCAGTTCCTGTCCTTTAGTTCTGCTGTCAGCATTTAATTTGGCAGCTATAGCTATAAATTCTCCCCCTCAGGACAGATTTGAGGGCGTGGTGTTCTATGTGCATTGCCAGCATCATGCCTGGGATCTCTGAAATAGTAGATAAGAGTTTGCCATTGAGCTTGGTGGCCAGCAAAATAGCTATCCCCCCTCTTGTTGGGCCCAGATCGTAAGAGCTGGCATGTAAACTAGTGGCTGCGCAGCCGACTCCAGTCTTTTTTCAAATGGTGAGCTTCTTTTTGGAGGCAAATGTCAGTCAGAGTTTTTGAGCATACGCAGGACAGCGCTGCTCTTTGGTGGGAAATTGAGGCTTAGGACTGTCAGTATGTCATGAAGTGGAGTTTGCTAAGACACCCTGGAAGGATCTCGGTCATAGCCCTTTCCCCCTCAGTGGGTGTGGTATTTGGAAACGAACATCTTGAAAGTGTTCATGTAGAGTGGTGATGTGGATGGGAACTTTCCTCCCTAACCCAACAACAAAACTGAACATAGAATCACTCCCCCTTTCTGGAGTATACAGTACCAATCGTGGGCCGTATGTGTGCCTGTTGGGTCCGTGAGCCATCATACCACATAGGTGTGTCTATTCTGCAAGCCTCCTGCATGGCCCCCCTCAGTTGTAAGGCAGTATGGAGTCCCGCCCCCTCCACCAGCTTGTTTTGTGAGGCATAAGCTAGTTCGGGCCCTGATGCTAAGGCTCTGGATCCTCCATTTGCAGTTTGTTGAGTACCACCTGACATTCATGTGGTAGTTCTTCCTCTGCAGGCTTCACTGCCAGCTTCTTTTGCATCACTTTGGGCCATCTTCCCACTCACCTCAGTGGGCAGTCCACGTCCAGCCGCAGGCCCTACCTGGACGCCTCCTCCACCAGCCCTTGGATATCAAGGATGGATGCCGCCTCTGCAAGAGATCTCACTGCCTGGGGTTCTCCATTCCATATGAAGAGTAGGTGGAAGGGATGCACCCAGCGGTATGTCAATGCTTTGCTCTGTAGGAAGGTTGTGACAGGTTTAAGTTGTCCAAAAGAGAGTGAAAGAGTGCACACCGATTTTTTCAAAAGTTTATCAATGTTGCGTTTGTTCGCGTGCTGGGCGAGAATCGTGGTCTGCCCAAAGCCACGTACTTGTGAAAACACTAGAAACAATGGGGCAACCTCTCACCCCATTTCCGGACGCACAGCGTGTACCAATAATGCAGTACGTTAAACGCTGTGCGTCCGGAAATGGGGTGAGAGGTTGCCCCATTGTTTCTAGAGGTTTAAGTTGTCACCGGTGCTGTAGAGTTCCAAATGCCAGGTCCTGATAGAGATGGATTGTGCCCCCTCAAATTCTATGGGGCCCAACTGTTGAGCTGCCTCAATTATACCCTCCTTTTGTCGGAAATAGTGTAAACATGTCAAGATATCGGGGATATGTTCCCAGGGCCTGTAGATTTAGCTGCTCTATGGGGTCTGTCTAATTGTATGTCCACTACAGCTAAATCGGGGAGGACGTGATGGAGTAGGTGTTTTACATATGTCTCAATGTCTCCTTTCTTTGCCCCCCCATGGGACTCCCCAGATTCGGATGTTGGACCTCCGAGATCTATTTTCCAAGTCCTCTAGGTGTGTTTGTAGGGTGAGGTGTTGGTCCCGTAGGTCCATCAGTTCACGCATGTAATTCTCCAACTCCTCCTCCCTCACATCACCACTTGTCTCCAAGGAAGAGACTCGCTGGTCCAGTTCTGTTACATAGTTGCGGTTGTCCTTTAAGTCCTTCGAGAACTCCTCCATCAATATTCGAAAAAGGCAGCCGGGTTATAGAAGATTGCACTGCCAGGACTAGTCACAAAGGTTATAAGATATTGCCCACCTCAGATGGTCAGCTGCCACTTGACCACAAAATTCAACATTCATTCAAAAGGGTATGAGAGGCAATATATATACAAGGTAAATCATAAAGTATGTACAGAAAGCGAAAAAAGGAATTCCACGTTGTTGTTTATGGTCTTAAGGTGTCTTTATTATAGATGTACTTGGTTTTCGTAAGTAGACAGCCAACGCGTTTCGCCCAGACATGGGCTTCTTCAGGGCAATAGCAAATAGTAGTAAATTCGCCAGGAGAGTAAAATCATGTCCGCATTCTATTTAAGTCCACGTCGGGACATTGGATGTGAGAGGAATTAACCTCTTAGGTTAGAAGCAATAGTAGTCCCATAGATGGGAGGCCTCAAGTCTCCGCCTTTGTTGAGCTGATCCGTAGTGGAGGAAATGAGTATTTGAGTGAAGAGCTCCGTGTACGTGCCGTATCCAGTGCCGTCTCGTCCTGGCCGGAAAAGGACGAGACGGCACTGGATACGGCACGTACACGGAGCTCTTCACTCAAATACTCATTGCCTCCACTACGGATCAGCTCAACAAAGGCGGAGACTTGAGGCCTCTCATCTATTGGACTACTATTGCTTCTAACCTAAGAGGTTAATTCCTCTCACATCCAATGTCCCGATGCAGACTTGAATAGAATGCGGACATGATTTTACTCTTCTGGTGAATTTACTACTATTTGCTATCGCCCTGAAGAAGCCCATGTCTGGGCGAAACGCGTTGACTGTCTACTTACGAAAACCGAGTACATCTATAATAAAGACACCTTAAGACCATAAACAACAACGTGGAATTCCTTTTTTTGCTTTCTGTACATACTTTATGATTTACCTTGTATATATATTGCCTCTCATACCCTTTTGAATGAACTCCTCCGTCAACAATGAGATGTCCTGGCGGTGTGCCAAAAAGATCCTCCATGAAGGCTCGGGTCAGGGAGGTTCCTCCCTCGTCAATGAGCCCCCCGCCTGGGTGATTCCCCGTTTTTCCCCATCTGGGCTGCGGTCATGCAGTGCCTCCTTGTGCTTGGTATGGGCGTTGGCCAGCATGTCCTTGAGATTTGAATTGTTTCTGGTCATATAGGTCACTATGTTTGAGAACCTTGCAGAGTCTGGCGCCTCCAGGTGGCTGTGCATCCGGTCCCTCCTCCAGGGCGGCCTCCAGTAAGAGGGCAGGGCATCCGCCCAGCCCCCAGGTGGTCACCCACTGATGTGGTAGAGGCGTCCACTTGCTGTCCACTCTCCCAGGTCTAGCTATCGAAGGTCTCAGCAAGGCTGTCTCCTTCTCGTCTACCGCCTGTCTCCGATCCATTTGAGAGAAGAGGGGCCGGGGGCTCTATTCACCACAGGACAGCAGCAGTATGACTCGAGCGAGCCCGCAGCCTGGGCACACTCACTGCTAAACCCAGAGCAGGCTGGGGGTATCAAGCCAGTTCTAGAGAGGGGGGCCTTCAGGCTGGGTCGTTATGCCCCACCCCTTCTGTCCATAACTTCACCCGACGATCCACCCCAGATCTCCTAACCGCTGGGGACCCAGGGTTCAGAGGGCGGCGGAGCACCTCCAGGGCCTATATTGCTCCAGTCCCGGTGCTGAGTGTTCTGCGGATCACCACTCCTTCACTGGCTCCCACTCCACACGTTCAGCACATTCTGTGAAGGCCTCTGCAGCGATCCGCTGTCATCCGACTCACCATCGGGATCCAATCAGGGCATCACCAGCTGAAGGGAGGCACCATATCGATGTCCGGCTGTTAGTCCTCTGTCAGCGCCCGTTATTTTTCCAAGTAGGCCTCGAGGTCCCAGCCTCAAGCCAGACCACACGTAGGCCATCAGTCTTCAGCTAGTCTCAGAGGTCTTGTCTCGCATGCAGGTGGTCCCTGGACAATGCACATCCCACACAGCTGTGGCGTTAGCTGCCCCCAATCCCAATGCCTTAAATCCGCAGAGTGGCACTGCTGCTGTCAGGGGGCTCTTCAGGCCTCTCTCTGCAACCGTCTCTTCGAGCTCTCTCCCAGGTCAGCACAGGCCAGCAGCTGCTCTGCTATAGGCACCACCCACGGTCCAGGGCCTCTGCTTTCTGGGAGTGTATCCACAGTCCCTGCAGCCCCTCAGAGATCAACCTATGATGATAGAAGGGGCAGGGAGGTTTATTATGGGTGGCAGGGAGCAGAGCTCCAGAGAAGCGCTCCTACTCTGACACTATCTTGGCCACGCCCCTCGACTCCTTCAATTTAGAGTTCACACATATACACACATGCAAACACACACACCCACACATTCTCTCTCTCTATCTCTTTCACTCATTACATTCAGCACATAAGTTAAATCTTAGGAGCCCATATTGTGGTATATTGTGTATTTACACACCTTTCTAAATTTAACTAGCTGCTGGAACACATCCTTAAAACATAATGCGTTTTTATGCACATTTTTCTTGTGCTGAAAGCAGGGGGAAAATGTGTGTGGAAAAGGGACAGAATCAGGACTGCATGCTAAAATGAATGAACCCACTAATTCAGGGTTTGCATGTTATTCCACATTTCAGGCTGGTTACTCATAAGTACCAATAAATCGGTGGAAATTCTGGCTGGTATCAGTTACTTCAGCCCTGCTATCTCCACCTTAAGTTATCAGCCAATGTGTTCTGAGCCACTTACTTGTTTATAATTCCACCCTGATGTACTTTCTCCTCGTTGATCCACACAGAGCTTTTACACATTATACAGCCCAGTGGGTAGTACTTTGAATATGTAGGGCTATGATAATGCTGATAATTCAGGTGGTGGAACAGTTCTGAACTGAAGTCAGCTGTTGGATGAAAAACATTTCATGCCAAAGTCATTCATAGCTGTACCTCGTCACCACTGTACTGGCTGTTTGATTCGTGATTTCCTTTTAACTAATCAGTCACCTACAATGGAGAAGTATTATTTTGAGATGGAACCTTTTGCCGCCAAAGTCATCTACAGTAACTTTTATCTGGGAATGTAGGCTATGAGTAAAAATAGCAGCAAATGGGATCCAGTTAATGCCCTTTCAGACTTGTGCTGTCCTTCTGAAAATAAGACCCTAGTCCATTACTTATTTTTTAGACTTGTATATTGATATCACAGAAAGAAATGGTTAGTTTCCACTCAGCTGTAAGTCGGGATATTGATAAAAAAATATCATCTGACATAAATATCATGCCCTAAGTATTGCTTACCAAAATGCTTCTCCGTTAGGTGTAGACTTCTTTATTCACTTCAATGGGCGTTATTTTTGTAAACAATATCTAGGAAAAAAAGACCACAATATTCTGGTACCATGCCTCTTCACGCACAAGAACCTGGGTATCTGTAACTTTATTTTGACCCTTCGCAGGGTTAATTTCTCAACACTGCCTGCTACTGTATTGCCCTCTCTAGATTTTGCTTTCATTCTGAAATATCAATAAAACAGAGAAAATTATAATTTCTAAATTCAGATTGCTATTCGTGTCGCCGACTGAATGTTGTATGTATGCATGCATGCATGCATGTATGTATGTATGTATGTATATGGTATTTCTTTATGTTTAAAAGCTTTATTAAAGAATTATAAGAAATACATAGATCAGCAATACAGAATAAACATACTGAAAGAAGAATATCAAAAAAGTGGCTAAATTAAGAACCAAAGAAGAAAGCTATTTTTGGTTTTACAGGGAATAAAGGAAAGGGAGGGGAAGGGAGAAGGGGAGAGGGGGGGAGAGGATATTTTGCAACTTTACAAAATTAAATAATAAAATAATGCATATTTACATAGGAATGCAAGTAGTATTATTAGTATACTTAATAAATACAATAAACCAAGAAAGGTAAGGAACAATAACCAGAGACAATGTACATTCAAGGAGGTTTAAAATTTTCAGAATGGGAACGAGAATTATCTGCTAAAACAAGATTATCCAAGTATTGAGTCAGGGGTAACCAAAAAAGGTCTCTATTAGCTTTTGGTCTGCAGGAGGAGGCGAAAGCAATATCAAGACGATGGAAGTGGCAGAGACTATTCCACCAGTGCTGAAGAGAAAGCTTTGTAAGGGTTTTCCAGTTAAGAGTGATGTGTTGAAAGGCTAGTGGAAGCATAAGGTCGAAAAGACCATGTGTGTATGGGGGAAGATTTAAGGAGTCACATAGACTACCGGAGAAAAGAAGAGGGAGAGAATAAGGGGTGGTAATGGTGAAAATACGGGAAATATAGGACCAGACTTTTCCCCAAAAAAGAGAGACCGAAGGGCAAAGAAAGAGAAGATGTAAAAGATCAGCAGTAGAAGCACCACAGGTCCAGCAGTTAGTATCAGTGGAGTGGGAAAATTTAGCAATAGATAGAGGGGTAAAATAAAGTCTGTGATAGAGGAAAAACATAGATTGAGTGAGAGAGGCAGAGCGAGAGATTTTGAGAGAGCGGGACCAAAGTTTGTCCCAGAAGATGATAGACCATTCACAACCCAGGTCAGCTTACCAAGAAAGTTCCAATTTAGTTTTAGTACGATCTGGATTAGGAGCTGAATAATATTTATAAATGAGAGACGCTTTAGGTAGGGATAGAAGGATCGTATGAAGAGAGTTTAAAGTAGAAGGAGGAGGAGAAGAGGGAGAGAATAGAAAGTGTCAAGAATGACCGACATCAGAGTGGTGAATTTCTGTAGGAAGGAGCGAGGACAATGAAATAAAGCTTGAAATTGGGGGAAAGAGCACGGAGATGAGCCATCAAAAAGATGTTTAACCCAAATTATGCCTTTTGATCTCCAAGATTTCCAGAAGATGGATCTGTTATTAATAGTAATAATGGAGTTATGCCAAATTGGAGATTCTAAAAAGGATTCTCTTGAAATGCAATCCGGCTGTGTCAAGGGTCTTAGTAAGGTACAAGTATGTTTGAATAAAGGCATAGAAATATGAGGAGATTTAGCAGAGAAGGCCAAAACTTCCCTTATGGTGAATGGTAATAATAGGGTACGCTCAATAGTAAGCCAAAGGGGAGTGAAAGAAGAGAGGTGGGAAAGAAGCCATCTTGAGGCCTGACGGAGACAAAATGATTTATGGAAAAGGCGGAAGTCAGGAAAGTTCACACCTCCATTAGATTTTGTCTTACGAAGAAAGGATAAGGAGATCCTGGCTTTTTTATTGTTCCAGAGGAATTTAGAAAGGCGAGAATCTATACGTTTAAAATAGGAGACTGGAATATGGACGGGAAGCATGGAAAGAGAGTAAATTAGAATAGGGGAGATCATCATCTTAATGGAATCCAATCGACCCCACCAAGAGAGAAACAAAGGATTCCAAGAGGAAAGTAAATTGTCAATCCGAGAGAAAACCGCCTTCATATTCAATTTAACAGTAGCGGTGATGGAGTTCGAGAACCATACACCTAAATATTTTATTTTAGAGCTGTTCCATGCAAATCCAGTGGCAGAAAAAGACTGAGGAAGACAAAATTTGGTAAGGGGGAAAATTTCTGTTTTATCTGAATTGATTTTATAACCAGAGACAAGAGAGAAGGAAGCAAATTCATGTAATAGAGAAGGAATAGAGATTTCGGGAACGGAGACAAAAAGCAGGATGTTATCTGCGTAAGCTGAGAGCTTTAGGTGTTGGTCACCGTAAGGGAAGCCAGATATAGAGTCATTATTGCGTATTGAGGATAAGAAGGGCTCAAGAGCTAAGATAAAGAGAAGAGGAGAAAGAGGACAGCCTTGACGGACTCCGCGCTGGAGAGGAAAATAGGAAGAGATACAGCCATTAACCAATACAGAGGCTCTGGGAGCTGAGTATAATAAAGAAATAAGTGAAATAAAGTGAGGACCAAAACCATGCCATTTTAGGGATGCGAAAAGGAAGGACCAGTCAACTCTATCAAATGCTTTTTCCGCATCGACAGAAATGGCCGCCAGAGATGTAGCGAGAGAAGGGATTTTGTTTAAGACATTAAGAAAAAGTCGGGAGTTATCTGATGTCAATCTACCCTTGACAAAGCCACATTGTTCTTTTCCCACTAGATGAGGCATAAGCGGATCTAAACGTAAGGCAAGAGTTTTGGCAAAGAGCTTATAATCTACATTGACCAAAGAAATTGGGCGGTAGTTTTTACAGAACATAGGGTCTCGGCCTTCTTTGTGGATCAGACAAATAGTGGCTTCTTGAAAAGTACCTTCCGTCTTGCCGGTAAGGTAGAATGAGTGAAACAGGGTTAATAGTTTAGGAAGTAATAGGTTAGAAAAGTGTAAGTAAAATTCGACTGAGAAGCCATCCGGACCAGGAGTTTTCCCTTTTTTAAAGTGCATAATGCAGCGGATAATTCATTAAGGGATAGGTGGGCTTCAAGGTCAGAAAGGTTAAGGTGAAGATTAGACGGCGTTGGAAGTTTGTCAAGATAAGACTGAATAAGAGAACTAGAAGGAGGAGATTCTGGGGTATAAAGGTCTTTATAGAAGTTTTTAAATTCGATAAGAATGTCTTGATCTTTATGGACGAGAGAGCCATCTGAGGAATAAATGGAATCAATCGAAGTACGTTCTTTACGGGCTTTGAGGTAGTTTGCCAAAAGTTTTCCTGCTTTATTTCTACCCCGTAATAACGAGCACTAGTGCGCAGAAGAATTGAAGATGCATTGTCAGTCATAGATTTATTAAAGGCCAGTTTAGCGCGCACCAGAGCCGGTAAGACCGAGTCTGCCGGTGAAGTATAGAACTTATGCTCTAGAGCTTTAATATGCGCCAATGTGGTCTTACGTTGATGAAGAAAGCGCTTCTTCTTTTTTGAAACAAAATCTATAATAAAACCTCTTGCGGTTGCCTTAAAGGAGTCCCATAAAATATGAGGTGAGGAAGCGAAGTCTTTATTTAGGGCAAAGAATTTGTTGGTAAAGATAGTGAAAGCGGAGGAGAAGAGAGGGTCAAGAAGGAGGGAGTTATTAAAACGCCAGCGGGAAGACCTGGGATGTGGAGGGAGTAAATCCAGATCGGTTACAATTGGGGCATGATCAGAGATGACGATAGGTTCGATAGAAGAGGAAAGCAAGTTCTGAGGTAAAGATTGAGAGAGAAAAATATAGTCCAGACGAGAAAGAGAATTATGAGGAGGAGAAAAAAAGAAAAATCAAGAGCATCGGGATGGGAAAGCCTCCAAGAGTCCACAAGGTGTGTTTGGGAGATAGTGTCGAGAAAATGTTTATGAGTTTTATGAGGAGTGAAGCGCACCTGGGACTGACGGTCAAGAAAAGGATCCATGACTTGATTGCAATCGCCTCCTAAGATAAAAAGATCATCTCTGAATTGAATACATTTCTGTGTAATTAAAGGCCAAAAGGAACAATCAGGATGGGTAGGGCCATAGATATTAAAAACAGTAAACGAAATATTATTAATTAACAATTGAGCCAACAACCATCTGCCTTCTGAATCCGTTTCCTGTGACATAACTTTACAGTTCAATTTCTTGTGGCATAAAATCACAACCCCATTTTTCTTGTTAGAGGTAGGGGAGACTAAAACTGAGCCCACCCATCCCTTCTTCAATTTTAACGCCTCAGCTTCGGTAAGGTGGGTTTCTTGCAAAAGAACTAAGTCAGGGTTATAAGAGGCAAGATGGGATAAAATTCTCTGTCTTTTGATTGGATTAACAAAACCTTTCACATTCCAGGAAATAACTCTGAATGTAACAATATTTGAAGTATATAAAGAATACAAATATGCAACGATAAACAAATGGAGTAAAGGACAAAAGAGAAGATGAACAGGAAAATAGAAAACCCAATGGGTAAATAGAAAAGAGCAGTGCAAAGAGTAGAAGTAAAAAGGAGAAGTAAGAAGGCGGGAAAGAGGGAGGTAAACAAGAAAAGACAGTACATGTCAAAATAAAATGACGACTGTAATACGTACCTTAAGGGGTAAAAAGAAAATGAAAGGCGGCAAGGGACATTGGAGACAGCACACCCAACGGGGAGCAACACAACACACCAGGACATCAATGTGAGAAAATACAAACGGGAGCGGGCATGTAGAGGAAGAATAAAATCTAACAAAATAAATTATATCTGCAAATGGAGACAAAGAAATATATGAGAAATAAGAGAACAAACAATTCCATACAATGATGTGATAGAGTTACATAATCAGGTATAGAATAAGAAGGGAAGAAGAGTAATGATATACAACAAGGAAGAAAGGCGAGGTGGAAAAATGAGAGGCTGATACATAAATAGAAAAAGATGAGAGGAGAAGGAAGAAGGGAAGCATAGAATGAAACATAAAGCAGAGAAAGATATATATAGACTGAAGAGATTACGGTGACCTGTAAAAGAAAGGAGGTTAGAGCAATAACTGCAATGAATTAGGACCATAAAAGGAAAACAAAACTCAAGTTCCAGAGGAGCAAGGAGTAGTTTCCATCGACGTAGCAGAACATGACTGGATAAATCTGCGAAGGTCAGCAGGGTCTTCAAAGGTAGAAGTCTTATTGAGATAGGTAAACTTAAATAAGCAAGGGTGGAATAGGCCATATCGTGCACCCAAGGAGCGGAGAGCAGGACGAAGATCCAAAAATTCCTTACGGCGTTTGGCAGTCAATGTAGAGACATCCTGGGAGATAAATACTTTGGTACCTAGCCATGAGAGGTTCTTTTTGGCTTTGGCAGCATTAAGTACCAACAGAAGGTCAGTGAACTGCAAAAACAGTATTATAACCCCACGAGGATTTGAAGGAGCAGATGTCGATGAGAGACGAGGGCCCAGTCTATGAGCACGCTGGATGTTCAATTTAGTCGTAGGTGGGAGATCTAAAAACTGTGGTAGAAAAGATGCAAAGTACGTGACTGGATCGTCACCCTCAAGGCCTTCAGGAAGGCCATAAACGCGTAAGTTATTGCGCCTATTTCTGTTCTCCAAATCTTCGGTAACCTTCTTTAGTTGTAAAACTTCCTTCTCCAACAAGGAAACCTTTGAAGTTGAGGCCTGCACGTCGTCAAGGTGTTGTTCCACCACAGTGATACGGGACTCCATAGAAGACCACTTGTCATCCAACGATTGCAGCCTGGAATTTGTTTCTTCAATAAATGGGCGAAGGGAGCGCAACTCCTCCCAGACCATGTCTAAAGAGACCGGAGAGGAAGACTTGGGTGGAGATGGAGAATCCTGCTTGGGTCTCTTATTGGTAGTTGAGGGTAATGATAATTTGGATGCCATGTTGCTAGTATTTTCTGTGAGGGAGGAACAGTTCTCCCGTGATGAAAGATCCGATAAACAGGAGAATTTGTTGAAGGTTGGAACGTTTGCACCCCTGGTGGCAGGAGCAGAAAGACGCACCTCTACTGCTTTGTTAGGATGGAGTAGGCGCCTACTTCTACCCATGAAGCGTGGTAAAAATAATGAGGAGAAGACAGGGTGATGCGTAGAAGAAAATTCACAGTATCTCAAAAGAGTTCCCCCTCAAAAGCAAGCTTCAGGGAAAGAAAATAACTATACTGCGTAGTAATCATCCAAATAAAAAGAAGAAACTGCCAATAAAGTCAATATATATTGATGCGTGAGGAAAAAAGACGAGAGAAAAGGTCATACAAAATGGTGGTCATCCCCAATAGGAAAGAGTCACCTGTATAAAATCAGTCCAGAAATTTTTCAGCCTCCACGAAAAAAGCATATAGTCTGAAAGCGCCCATCCTCCGATTTAGAAATCTGTCATTCTTTCTCTTAAACGAGCTGTAGAACCGCTTTAAAATCGCGGTAAAGGTCCGGCGCGAAGCAGAGCTCTAGCGGCGGGCGGCCATCTTAGGTCGCGATGCGCGCGCAATCTCCTGTATATGGTATTTCTATGGCACAAACCTAGCCAAAAAGCAGTGGACTGCTGTACATGGTCAAAGGCAAGCTTAAAGTTGGTGAGTACAAACAAGGAGAGAAACCTCAGCTTTGGGTGGTTAATTCATTGTGATGAAGTGTTTTTTAAATAGCTGAGTTTTCAACTCCTTCAGTAGCAGGAGCCACATAGGGGCAGTCCGGATGGATACAGAGATGTTTTTCTAGATCCTGGGTGCACAGATGGAAAAGACTGTTCAACCTTTGCACTCCTTCTTGATATCTTTGGCCATATTGCGAATTACGCAATATTTCTTATTGAAAATATTTTCATTTCTTAGTTTAGGCATAGATTTGTTTGAACGTTTCTTTTAATTTTTTCTCACTTTGTTCAGCTGTATGTTCGTACATTCATTTTTTATGTTTTATAGGCAGTCAACCCACAATAAATTACTGTTGGATTGACTTAACTTAGTGGTCACCCACAACTCAGCTAAGGCACTTACCGCCCATATTGGATTAGTGATCAGTGCTACCTATCATTTTCTCAACATCCTCTGATTCTTAGTCCCTTTATGATACCTAAGGAAACACATGTAGTACTCTGAATTACCAGACCCTTCGAAATCAGAAATGACAATCCCCTCAACTTGGTTTGCTGGAATACCAAATCTCCTATATACTAGTGGTCTAGAAAGCTGACAAAACAGGGGATTTTATCACCCCACCCCTTATATTGCTTTTACATTCCCTGTGACCGCCTAATAAACATTCAAAATCTCTTACTTTAGGACTAATATGTCTGTAGGGAAATTACTTCATATCTACATAATGAAACATCATATCTTGGGCTCCACATGCCAAGAAATGCTTCAACTATTTTACATTTCAGGCTATACCTTCATCTATAAAATACACTCTCAGCTGAGAGCCACTGAGATAAAACACCTGCCTGGTCTTAAAACATAAACTGAAAATGCACATCTTTTAAGCACCCAGTGCAACAAAAGAAAATATGATTTCAATTGGTCCTGAAAAAGCTGCACTTCCAAATAGCTTTGATATGAAGCCACATCATTTAAGGAACAGCCTGTATCTTCTGTCAGCTAACCACCACATCATTTCTGCAACACTTCACTTAGGCATCTTAGTTTGGTTTTAAGTGAAGATTGGGTCAGTTAGAATTTTCCAGTCTAAATATGTACGTATTTCAAGACAGCATGCTCACATCCCATTCCAATGTTGTAGCTCAACAGTAAATAACAACGTCTTCTAAAATGAGGAGTCAGATAGCCATAAATAATAAAAAAAACAATGATGACGTGTGTAAAAAAGTATTCAAGGAGACTTGCCTTGGACATTGATTGCATGTTTCTAAGCATGCACCCTGCACTTGTCACGCTTATCTGTTGCAAGTTGTGATACAGTCACAGGTAAATTTGTTACACCATTTGCAACACTTGGGTTCATCACAGGAACAGAGGTTTAGTCATACTTATAGCTATTAACATGAATACACTTTAAATAGATGACAGGATAAAACAGACTGAGTAGTCAAATAGCGCAGTGATGTAGATAATAAGTTCACTTAGATTGGGTGCTAACATTATTGAAACCCATATGTCAGCATGAATATATTAGTTTCATCAATGCTTTATAATTCCACTCAACTAGATAATGTATAATAATAATAATAATAATGAAAATATTTATAACAACTAAATAATGAGGCATTCTACAATTGACCATCTACTCTGAATCCTATGTTCATTGGTCAAAAGACGCAATTGCCTTTCACCAAGGTAGATATTGTTTAATGATGATACATTTTATTATTAAACAAAAACACATTTGGGTTATAATTAAAAGATAGATATACCTGAGACATCACTGAGATTGTCATTCTTAGAGAGACTGTATTTTCTCTGTTTCTAAATATACATATGCTTCATCATCATGAGAACTGGTTTATATTTTAACCTTTAAATGGTTCTAAAGTATGACATAGAAGCACACTTGAAGAATAACAAAATTACCAAAATAAAGGATGCTTAAAGGACGTATTGGTTGTTGATAATGAAGTGAAAACTATAGTAGGAAGCACTGAACAAATTATGGTCGCCAGGGGACCCAATATCGCACTACCTGGAGTAATCACCGTATCAACACAACCAAGTTGCACACCTCTAATGGCCAGCTGCTCATTGGCCATACATTAGAGACATTTAAACTGAAAAAAGGGAACATACACATATTAATATTAAAAGAAACATCAGTGAATTACAACACAATCATTGAAAATTCACATTATCTAGGCCACTCCATGGGCAATGACAACTGACAGAACATAATCAAATACAAAACATGTTACAGAAGAAAAGCATACAATTAGTACAAAACAAACACAAACTCAAAATTATTGAAATGCAATGTCGTTGGTCTAGAGACATAAGCACATACATATATAGAACTCAAATACAACATATACTCAGAACAACAGTTTAGTTTACAAACTGAGTAAAAATAGTTTGAGTTGTGATTCAATGATGTGTCTTTTAATATTAATATGTGTTTGTCATTATATATGTAATTTGTTACATGTATGTCTTTTGCATGTTTGCAGCCCAGAGGAAGCCTTTGTTAAGGTGAAACGCGTTGGCTGCGCTTATACTTTCGGATGAAGAACACGAATAAAAGACAAGTACATTTGAAAAGGATGTACTAGTCTTACTTTTGACTGAGTTTTTGTATACACATGTTTGGTTGTTGCCTCTCTTTTTCAGTTTAAATATAGTAGGAAGCAGACTGAGCTCTAGCTTTACTGGCTAATAACTACACAAACTCCAACTCAAAGAAGAACAAGCATTTGCAATACAATCGGTCTCGCCTTTGGGACCTTATAAGTATTTAGTGATGCAGCATATTATCGCACATTAGTGCAAGGTAGATCTCCGTGGCTTTATGTATCACTGTGTAAGCACTCGTCAAATAATCAGATGCAGCCACCTCTAAAATTCTACACCATGTGGTAGTTTGGCGGCTAATGTAAAGTAAAATTGTACACCCATGGGAGGGTAAATCAAGCGCGGAGGAGCTGTTGCCTTCCTTAAGAAGAGCCAGCTTTAAAGGGGCACTTTTGAATGTCGTAGAACAAAAACTGAAGCTGACGTCATCAAACAAGCAGCATTCTGAATGCCTATTGTTGATGACCACGAGAGAAGCAGGGCTGTACTAACTACGAGGTTTCACGTGACTTCAACAGAAGGCGACAAACCAATGCCCCTGCCTCACTGTGGAGAAATCCAGCAGCCCAAATTGAATACTTCGACACATTGCGTGCAGGCCGCCTTGTTTTGACAATCCCTTGGGTTTGCCATCTTTTGCATACCTGTCAGGACATGGCATGTTCATAATGTACCAAGAGTTAGTGTACATTACACGCATAGAGAATATAGTTAAACACATAGATTTTACCTTTGTGAATTGCGTGCACTGAATGCAGCATGTCCATGCATAAGTATAATTGACATAACCTTGAAAAGGGTTAGTGCATTGACCCCTAAATGTGTCATGTCCTAACATCAACAGGAAATGTAAATGTATGCATAGGTGTTTGTAAAGCAGTTTACAAGGGGAGTCCTGAGATGTGTTTTTAGATTGTTACAATGGAGACTAGCACTCATGAGTGGCAAGACTTATTCACTGCTTAATTTGAGCCGGTGTTTGCAGGTGGGGCCTACCAACACTTATTTTTGGGATTGGCAATTATTTTTCCTCAATAAACTTTGATTCAGAGGAAGCAAGAGAAAACCATTAAGGGGGAAAGAGAAAGACGGAATAACGCTGACAGAGGATGAAAGCAGGGATGAAAAATAGTCTCCTAGAGTGAGATAAAGAGGCAGTGTGTAGTGATGGATTAAAGAGGCATGAGATGAAATCAAGTCTATGCAGCATTGGTATCTGGTACGCCAACCTTTGATAGCAGCGGCCGCAGACTTTTGAGCAAAACTTTGGGCCATGGCACTTATTCTTTTGCAAATTAAGCCCTCCATATTGCGCGGAGATATGTTCTCTGAAGAGGGTTAGGGCAGTTCTAATGTTGACAGGGTCTTTGTTCCCGAGGATAGGGGCAGAGATGGAGAAGGCCTGTCCTCTATTAGTTTGTTGCCGTTTTTGTTTGCAGTCCAGGGATGTCCTGGCTTCTGGTGTGGGGTTGTGCTTCTGAGATGGGTAGTTTCTCTACTGGATAATTTCACGGGCCCTTTTTGAGAACCTTATACGTGACGGTGGTGGTCTTGGAGAGAACAATTGCATGAAAATGCAGACCGGGGGAGTCAAGTGGACCTTATTTTAGCATCCTGGCACACATTTCTTTAGCTACAATATTGAGAAATGAGCTGAAAGTTAGCATGAAACCAGACACACCTTGTTGAGTTTAAAATTACATTTCCCCTGTACATGCAAGCTGGCACACATTTGACTAAGGATGTACAAACATTGGGCTATGTTTTCCGTGAGCATACCCTCGACACAAGAACAAAAAGTTTACCAAACTAAGTCACCTTTGCAAAATACATTGAATGCCATTAACCAGTGAGATTTGCATTTTATTTTGGCTGCTTCGGCGTCACAGCTGCATGTTTCCCTCTCGGAGTATCCAAACTGTTCTCACTAAAAAACAGCGACCATTCTCAAACAGGAGTCTTCCAAAGACTCAAAAATGACCAGGAGCAGAAAAGTGGGGATGGATTCCGTAAATCTTCCTTCGCATTACTCCGCTTTTCTCCAGAAGCTCCAGAGCGACTCTTGGCATGTGAGCTCCTTTAATAATCAATATTAGTTTTACCTTTTTAAAACGTAAGCTTTAACTTCGAGGAATCGCACAGGATCTGAAAATGTTAAATCTGTTGGTACCTAGTGCTGGTAATAAAGCCACAACACCGTCTTCGCCTTTGGTGGGTTTTTAGTGGTGTCACCACGGACAACGGGAGGGAGGGGGTGGGGTGGTGTAAAGGCACTACGGACAACGGGAGGGAAGGGGGTGGGGTAAAGGCACCACGGACAACGGGAGGGAGAGAGTGGGGTAAAGGCACCACGGACAACGGGAGGGAGGGGGTGGGGTGGTGTAAAGGCACTACGGACAACGGGAGGGAGGGGGTGGGGTAAAGGCACCACGGACAACGGGAGGGAGGGGGTGTGGTCGTGTAAAGGCACCACAGACAACGGGAGGGAGGGGGTGTGGTCGTGTAAAGGCACCACAGACAATGGGAGGGAGGGGGTGGGGTAAAGGCACCACTGACAACGGGAGGGAGGGGGTGTGGTCGTGTAAAGGCACCACATACAACGGGAGGGAGGGGTGTGGTCGTGTAAAGGCACCACAGACAACGGGAGGGAAGGGGGTGGGGTAAAGGCACCACAGACAACGGGAGGGAAGGGGGTGGGGTAAAGGCACCACAGACAACGGGAGGGAAGGGGGTGGGGTAAAGGCACCACGGACAACGGGAGGTAAGGGGAGGTAAAGGCACCACGGACAACGGGAGGGAAGGGGAAGTAAAGGCACCACGGACAACGGGAGGGAAGGGGAGGTAAGGGCACCACGGACAACGGGAGGGAGGGAGAGGTAAAGGCACCGCGGACAACGGGAGGGAGGGGAGGTAAAGGCACCACGGACAACGGGAGGGAGGGGGTAAAGGCACCACGCACAATGGGAGGGAGGGTGGTGGGATAAAGAACACAGGCTGAATGTAAGCAAATCAGTGGAATTTGGGGCCGAACTTCGCGTCATTTATATTTTCTATGCTGCATGCAAATTTCTCAAACTTTCCAGGTATTAAGAAGGTCGTTCACATGTGTACCTTTTCTAGTAATTTATTTCCAATCCGGCAATATTTTGCCTTACACTTAAACACCACCAGGTTCGTGACCCACCTATCCATGTTACAGTGCAGTCGGGTTTCAGCTCATCCCCGTGTCCCAGCTAACCCTCGCCTCTCTCCGCAAAGCAATAAAAGTTCACGTTTGTCACCTCACGCAGCGCAGCCATGGTTAATGTTTTGCTGCAGACAAGTCACGGAACAGCTAGAAACAGAAACAATACAGAAACAAGGGTTCTCACCTATGGCCACCTCTGAGCCTAACAAGTGCCCACCACTCCTCCCCAGCCTCTAAACAGCCCAGCCCTGCCTCGCCCCCAAACAACTGAGCCAGTACGTTTAAATAAAATGATAATAACATTAAGTTATTATCATTTTATTTTTCCATTTTTAATTGCTCACTCAGTGAGCAGTGGGGTGACACTCCTCTCCCTTAGCGGAGGAGCTGCCACTATTTCTTAACTTGCAATTTTTGGAAATCTATATGTTTTCAATATTATATTGATTCTATGTGAATTATGGGTATCAGAATTTTGGGTAGAAAGGACAAAATGTTTCGCGCACTTTGCATGTTCTCCACCCAGGCTGCAATACAGCCTGGGTGGAGAACATGCCCAGGGTCCCATTCCTGTCTGAACGCCGAACCACGGCACTCAGACCGATCACAACGCTGCATTGCAGCGTTGTGATTGACTCAGGGGAGCCTGGGTGCTTCCTGCTTCTACAGAAGCCAGGAAGAGGACGGCAAGGGCAGCGGCAGGCTGCATCCAGGTAAGTGTTTTTTGACAAATTTATTTTTAATTCCCTCACCCCTCCGCTCCTCCCATGCCCCCCATCACACTGTTCAGTAGCAGTCGCTACTGTTAAGAAATAGGTGACTTTCCCACTTTCCTAAACTTCTATCTACACAAATACCAAACATTTCTAGGCCATATATGAAAAAAGGATGTGGCTGTACAAGTGCCTTTGAATTAATGTAGAAACCCGGTGCTATCAAAGAATATCTTCCCATTTAACATTGCAAAAATGTGTCAGGAAAACGGGGATATATGTGTTGCTGTTTGTGGGCTAGTGGATTTCTAGAATGAAATCATGTCATGTATCTCTTTGTAACCAAATTACATAAAGACTTTTGCATTTGCAACTTTATGGGTTTCACATACATTCCAAAGATTCTCAAAAGTGTAACATCAAAGAAGATCCAGGAGGGAATCAAATGCACCGTTCTCCTATTTTCTTGTTGAAAATGATTTTAGAGCTTCAGAATATTCTGTTTAACAAGCATCAATTTTTGAAAATGTAGAACATAAATTTGCTTATAAGGGACAGATAATGAACTAATATTGCTTGACCCTACTTTTTTACTTCCCTTCTGGGTAAAATGAGACCATACAATGGATTACCATAAATATCAGATAGTGTAAGAACTAATGAGGAGTCATGTCAAAAATAAATTGGCCAAATGTCTTAGTATTGAATTTTGCATAAGACAAATGTTTGATTTTTCTTTCTGGTGGAATTGGGAATTTAGTAGGGGTTGGTGATAAACTTCGCTCCTCCAGTGGAGTTCACAGAGTTTTGCCTACTCTGTGCTCTGCTCAGAGCATGGAGTTCCAGAAAGACTCTACTAACCGCCTCGTGGAGTATGTTCTCATGTGCGGCTCGCCAACCGTTCAGTTGGCGAGCAAGAATATCATGCGCTAGACCGCCTCCCGGCGAGATTTCTCAACGCAGGCGGTCACGTTGAGAAAGCTGCCCCTTGAGTAGAAAATCTACTCGAGCAGCAGAAAGAAGCAGCACCCTCTGGCTCGCCGCATGGTGCCGTTCGTGCTGATTTCACAGCGCGAGACAAGCTTCGGGCGCTAAAAATCAGCGCGAGCAACACGATGTACCGAATTCCAATGCTCGCGAAACTCTGCGGAATCTCACAGAGTTTTTAGGTAACTTTGCGGTATTCCACTTAGTGAAACTCTGCAAGTTCCGCACACCCCTAGAATTTAGGAAAAGCTAAAAAAGATTGCTTTAGACAAATATATTTATTATATCAATACTATACTTAGGTGGAGCGCTGTCACACATTTGTGCCAATGTTTTTTCTCATTTAAAAAAAGTTTGCAGAAAATGTCACTTTCTACCTTCACCCAAACTAAGGGGCATATTAGCAAGACCGGCGATAAAATTATCGCCGTTTTAGCGGCAGGAAACTGCCGCTAAAACGGCAATAATGGGCTTGCTAATATGCGTTATAGAATTCCAATAGAAGCCCATGTTAGATGTGCAGGACATCTAACCTGGGCTTCTATTGGAATTCTATAACGCATATTATGCAGGACATCTAACCTGGGCTTCTATTGGCAGTTTCCTGCCGCTAAAACGGCGATAATTTTATCGCCGATCTTGCTAATATGCCCCAATATCTTTAAAAAACTTATGCCACGTTTTGGGAACTTCTTGATTGCTGCCTTTTTTAAAGTTTGCAGTTTCGTGTTTTCTTCGTGTTTTTCTTAAAACTGGCCAAGGAAAAGGTTCTCTCACGCTAACCCTTTATCAAGTTAACTTTTACAGTGAACAGAGTATCTGCTGATGAAATCATTAGAAACAATTTTCCTTTGCAGCCGGCTATGAGTCAACATTTTTACACGACTTTACAACAGGGGAAACCAGTTTTTAGTGAAACTGGTTAACCATAAATATTTTCTGTTTTTTTTCTTTCTAATTATATATTTCAGCTTAAGTATTTCTAGTGATTTAAGAGAAACTTATTTTCAAAAATGCCCTATCAAAAGTCAAATAATTACTTGAGTTGTCAAATGGTTATGATTTGAGCATACATATCTATTTGTGTATATACAAATGTAGAATTATTAATTTTTGCTTGCAGAAATGTCACTCTAAAGTGCATTTCTACTTTGTAACTTGTTTGTTTCTCCACATGGAAAATGGGTTCCATTTGGAGGAAACCATTCCCCTTTTCACCCATCAATTTTGGAGATGATTTCTGCTTATTTACCCAGAAAATGGATTTACTTCTGCTCTTGACAGAAGTAAATTTGCTAGAATTTTCAAGATGGTAAATGATCTACAAAAGGTTTGTGAATACCCCCAAACATTCATGTTTTTGGGTGATTCCCAACCTTTTACTTTTAGACACAGCTTGGGGAATCCTAGAACTTCACACCTGTGAGCAGATATGGTCACTTTAGAAATGAATTACACTGGAGAACCTCTGTTAAAGTAATTTCTAATAATGGTGACAGAATCCCACCATCCTTGATTCTGTGTATCAGCACCCAGATATTGTCATTGTAATCCTTGTATTTTTGATCGTACGTTTCATTAAAGTGCACAAATACTTTTAGAAACAGTACCTAACTGAGGATTACACTACATTACAACTACATAACACAACATTATAATTATCACAAATTTTACAATAAACCTTTGAAACCTTCTACTCAAAACAATCATATAGAGGAGCTTGTGCTGTACTTGTTACACCATGAGTATATGAGTATACCAACCCTGCCTTCTAAAGAGAGTAGCCAGAAATTTATAACCAATTGTGATTTGATGGCAGGGCGAAGGTGGATTTTTTCTCATAGTAAGATTTGAAACAACTGCATAAGGGGGTTGAATGTTCTTTTTGATGACTGTGTTGGGATACGTAGTCAAAAATGAAACGTTTTAGGGTACACTAAGTTGGTTAATTGATTAAAAATTGCCAGGTTTAAACAACATTTTTAGAGGTAGTGAGGGTAACCCTCCCCAAAGAATTACTAGGAAAAGATGCAGTAAATGGCACTTTTAAAAACACACTGTGATATTGGTTATCGATGGATATAATTTAAAAACCACTTCAGAGGATGGTTTGAAGGCACTGAAAAGACGCATTACTCTGAATGAATGGGATTTAGAGTTAAGTACATTATTTACTGACATCAAACTGTCAGACCATAATTGGTGGTCCGGGGCATATAGGGGCTACTGGGCCACAACTGTGACCTGGGAAAAGCCCTGGAAGGTGCAAGTTTACTAACACCAAGGCTGGGGAAAGTGCGGCTCCAAATCCTTCAGTACGCCGACGATATTGCAAAAATGGATCACACACGGTCTGGACTACAGAAAGCTCTAAATGGCCTACACAGGTATAATCAAAAGAACAACCTCCTGGCGAACCAGGAGAAGACCAGGATACTTATCTTTGGGAAGTACCACTGAAAGAAAACAGCACAATGGCGCCTAGGCGATCTGCAAATTAAAACATGCACAAGTTATAACTACCTGTGCATCAGGCTATCGGAAGGGGCAAAACCAACAGCCCACTTGAAACATCTAGGAAGCAAGGGAGCCGGCATTATTCACAGTTTTAGACATGCCTAAACCAGCGACTTCATAGTCCGACTGCAGAACTCATTTTGAAAGTTCTAAAAGCAAAACTTGTTCCCTCTCTTAACTACGGTCATTCAGTCTTTCCCGGCGCCTTCAACAAGCTCCTCATGAACCTCCAAATCTCTGCCAACAAGAAGGTTCTAGCTCTCCCACGACAGGCCAGGAGAGCCAGAGTAAGGCTGGAGCTGGGACTCATCTGCCCGTATATCACTTGCTCAGGGGACATATTAAAATACTACATTAGTACCGTGCGTGCCACTGCATTCTCACTGAAAGCTCAAATCAAAACAATTTTTGAAGAGGGTGGCTCTCCAGGGCAGGCCCAGTTGGTAGCAGCTACAAGTCTACTCGAAATAGAAGCCCAAAATTTGCACAATCTGGATATCCCGGCAACAGCCTTTGAAAAAGACAGTGAACACACAGGTCAAGAGAATATCCTTTGAAAGGCACCTGGAAAGTCTACACCACCAACCCAATCTTTCCACACTGGATGCCTACTATATCCCGGGAAAACCTCAGCCCTTGAGCAAGCCTTGACAGTCCTGGCCCGGAAAAAGATTCACCTACATGAGACTTCTCGCTCTGCCCATTGTGGACTTCAATCCATCCTGGGCCCGGCAAGACAACTCAGTCGCCTGTCGTCTTTGTAGTTACCACCGTGAATCTTGGCTTCATCTGCTGTGTTGCTGCCCAAAGTTAGCTAGAGAGCGGCACTGCCTGGTACTCCCAATTTGCAGGTCTCACGGCTCTGGACGATGCAGAGAAGTTTCAGACCTGTGCTTCTCCGCCAATACAGCTCAAACTGTTGCCCGACTAGGGAAATTCATAGACGCAATCCGGGCTGCACTGACACAAACCACTAAGACACAAGATGTAACCAGACGGCCACCAAGAAAGAGTGACTATGACTAAACATTTCTCAAAACAAAATATCAGTCCGTGACCACAACATACTCAGAGTCCTGCCTCGGATTACATTCATTATAAATCCCAGGCACACAAGGGAACAAAAAAAAAAAGATCAAGACCAGGGGACTAAATAAGGTAATCAAGGTACCTGGCACCGAAACAAGGAAAATTAAGCTGTTTTAAATGGCTAGTCACCAAAATAAACATTAACTTTATCGGGCACAGGGCCCACCTAAAAAGACGCGCAAACTGGGCCACCTGATGCAGGAGCAATCTCCACGCACCAGCACTTTAGTTCCAGCTTGGACAGTGGTTTTTAATGATTTTTCTTTAGTTTTAAGCAGACTCTGTGAGTCTTTTAACTTTTCCTTCTTTCTCCTTCTCCATAGTATATTGTAATGATAGCATATTGTAATGATTTTAATTAATTGAACAATAAAGTACAATTCATTCATTCATTCAACTGTGGGGTGATGTTTTTTTTGTCACTGCTATCCTGTGGCCTTATCTGTTATGATCATCCAAATCGAGTATTGGTATTGTAAATACCATGCAAGTTCCCCTGTTACATTTTGGCAGGTTTGACTTTCCGCAATTTAATGAAGATTGACTTATTTGATGCATCCAATAACTATTGGATGCGTTAAATAAATGAATAATTAAATAAATAAAACAAAACTCGTAAGTCTGAGCCTTGTGTAAACAGGGGTTTATGCACTGGTCGGAATTAACCGACCCACTTGTAATCAGGCCCTTATTGTCTTTTAAACTGTTAAGGGGGCAGCAGTCCCCATATCTACCAAAAGTAGATACCAGATTACAGAGGCCCCTCTCTAGGTCACAGCATTCCATATTCTTAGATACAATGACTCTCAAGTCACATGAATGATAGTCACCTGTGCTGAGACACAAAGAAATGCAAAATGTAATAGATACTCACAGGCAGGTTCACTCAAGCAGAGGGTCATGTTCACAAATTATGCAGGGGACATTGCCATCAAAACAAAAAAGTACAACTTCAACAAATGCCCGTCTTGGCCTCCTGCCTCACAAGGGTTCCCACACGACTCCCTGTTAAAAGGCCCCAATGAAAAATGCCCAAATCAGAGCAGCCTTTTAGCAGAAATAGTTTGCTTGTAGGTAAACCATCTCTCATCTCAATTTAGCTCTTCTTCCAGAGGGAGAATTCATACTGATTTTAAGAGTTTGAAGATATGTGCGATGTCTTGCATCCTTGTAAACAAATACAGCATTGATCCCCAACGTTTTCCAAAAATACATACATTGGAGTACTGTCTCTTTTCCCATGAATTGCTAAAGCCCGTGAAAACAGTTTATCTTGGCATGGGGAGTTGGGGCCTCTTATCAGGATGTTTTGATTGGCCACTAACTATACTTGGAAGACCAGATTATTAGTGTCTTTCCCGGGCCACACTCCATAGCCAAGTCATTAGATTTACAGGAGCTGAAGAAGAGACACTTCAGCTTATGTATATGACATCCTAAAGAAACCCTTCCCAAAATCTCCCTATCCATGTGCAATACCATACAATATCACATAGGAGATCTCCTCTCCTGCAGCTTTCCCAACGTAAGCCAGATTTCTTAGCGTACGTGCAGTGGAGCCTTTCTGGAGTATATTGTCTTCACAGGAGCAGATTCAGGATCACCCTGTCATCTTCATTTCATCATTTTTTTTAAAGAAGCCCCATTCCACCCCACCAGGATTTTTCAGCATCAAGAGATAGAAGCCTTTTTTATCTCGTGACATTAGGAGCTGCCTCGATCAAGTGGCCAGTCTTATTGGTGTTGTTGCTTACTGGATGCATATGAACAAGGTCAAATCGGTTCAGGTGAACTTGTTCGGATGGTAGTGCATTCAGGCACAAAGCTAAATTTTTGTAAAGATCTGTATATCTGTGTTTAGTAAGCAATTTAGGATGTAAAATCACATCACCGAGATCCTGTCCTTAGCCAATGATGGTATCATCCAACAGAACACAGGAAATGAGTTGTAAAGGCAAGGGAAGGCATTGAGTAGGTGTGGCCAGAATGTTTTGTAAAGCAATGGCATGAAGCCATCAGGCCCCAGTGCATTAAAGGATTTAGGATTTTTGATTATTCCTATCACTTCTTCTTTAGTCACTTGTTCTAGAAGGTCTGCCTGAGATGGTGAATGCTTACTGAAGTTTGCTTTTATAAGACAATCGCTGGTTGCCAGGAGGTCAGCCAGTCTGTTTTATATACTTACTGACAATATTGGTGGAACGGTTCAACCTTTCCCCATTCTTATTCTTGGTAATTAAAATATATGATTTTGCTTGTTTTGCCATTGGTCAACATGCTGAAAAAGCTCCTGGCCTTGATCCTCCCCTCATAAAAGGATTGCCTTAGTCAAATAAGGCATGTTCTGCTTTATTGAGATCTAGTAGTCTACATTGACCTAGAAGGCCTAAGCGTTCATGCCACACATTCTATGATTACAAGAGTTTATGTTGAAACTCAGCCATATTAGTTCTCCTTTCAATTCACTCTTAGCCCTTCCCTGGTTTTATTCCAACAGGGTCACTCAGCTATCAATTGACCCCTAGGTACTGCCATGTAGTGTCTAAACAACACTCTACCGTGCCATTAAAGGAAAAGAAATCCTTCAACTGGTTTCTCAGTGCTGCTTTACAGAGGTCTTGATAAAGCCACTGTACTACTAGATAGGTGAACTGATTAATCTTTAGACCATATTCCAATCTCCACCCACTACTAATTGGCCCAGTAGGTGCATATAATGAGGATATCAATATTTCCCTACTTCTCAATACTCCATTTAAAAATAAAGTCTGCTTCCTCTGTGTTGGAAAAGGAAAAGTTAATGCTTGAGGCGGCAAAATATTTGGACAGAAAGCTTCTTATCCAGAACCTTTAAGTGTATTTTGCCAACAAACAGGCAAATATCCCCTTTCATTCTGGATCACTAGTAGATTCTTAGCCGGTGCATTAAGGCTATAAAAGTTAAAGGAGATCCCTTTTATCTCTCTGGACATGGCTTTTGTTCAGAGGATAGTTCATTTTCATTTCCTAAAGATTGGACTGATCTTTTAAATTCACCTGTAATAAAGAGTTGGAAGCCACTTTCTTCCCCTCCACACATCACCAGTCATTCTCGTACTTTATATTACGTGGTGGCATGAACTCACTTAGTGAATTATCTATATGTTTCTGCCCCCAATGAACTTTCCCTCACTTCCTCCTTCCTCCCCATTTTGCTCGCTCCCCAATCCCCCCGTCTAATCTACTTTTGCAGGATTGTGTTCTGACTATTAGAAAAGAAACAGGCCCTAAACGGTCCCCCAGTCCCATCCAAACAATGAAGCAAGGGCTGGCCTACCAAGGGTGTCACGTAAACTCGTTCACTCTCTACTCCTAAGCCCATGGAAGCACAAAGCCTCTTCTCTGGCAGGGGTCACCCCACCATCTTCATTTGGTGCACCACTGTCCTCTGCTCCTTTATTACAGTCTCCATGGACAGTGTAAGGTCTTTCTTTTTATCATTACTCTTTCTGTCTGTGACTGTGGTATTAGAGTTGATGTTGTGTTCTCTTCTTATTGACTGTCTTTAACGATGAGGTTTCCTTTGATATGGTCAGGGATTTATTCTAATATCATTTTTCCTGCTATGTGAAGATCATTCTAAATGGATGATCCCAGCTGTGTGTTATATTACGAACTTTCTTACAATTCTATAATCAGCCAAAAAGCACTTTTTTTTAGGAGGCTTGCTGTTGAAAAGTCCTGAAATGGGTGATTTCATGCCCTCAAACTTGAATGATCCCTTCTTCCTTGCCACTTTCATGATTTTCTGCTTGAGCTAGTAGTGATGGGGATGTGGATGTTGGGGGGCAGAGTGCCCTGAGAAGGTAAATCAGCTGTCCTCTGTAGCTCTGCTTGTACAATGTCGTTCACCTCAATGAGAGAGCAGAACATCCTTTGAATAAATAACTCTAAGGGCCAGATGTACGACCAATTTTAGCATGCGCAAATGAGTTAGCGACCCGTTTGCGCATGCTAAAATTGGTATGGCCATGTACTAACACAATTTTGCGAGTCGCAAATGAATTGCGACTCGCAAAAAAGTGTTTAGAGACTCGCTATTTGGAAAGGGCGTTCCCTTCCAAATAGCGACTCTCTAACCCATGTACTAATGTTTTGCGACCGCAATTGCGGTCGCAAAACACTCGCAATTACCACCTACTTCAAGTAGGTGGTTTTGCATTCGCAAAGGGACCCCTTCCCCTTTGCAAATGCATGCGAAAATATTTTTTAAGGGCAGGCAGTGATCCCAGGGACCACTGCCTGCCCTTAAAAAATGAAACGAAAACATTTCATTTTTATTTTTGTAAATGCATCCCGTTTTCCTTTAAGGAAAACGGGCTGCATTTAAAAAAAAAAAGCTGCTTTATTAAACAGCAGTCTACCATCCCTGGGAGGGCCAGCCATTCCCAGTGGGGTCGCAAAATGCGAGTGCCTCATTAATATTAATGAGCCTCGCATTTTGCGACCCCACTGGGAATCGCAATCAGTGTCTCTGACGCTGTTGTACATAGTAAATTGCGACTCGCAATTGAGCGCAAATTGCGACTCGCAATTTACTAGGGCTGTACATCTGGCCCTCAGTCCTTACACTAAGTGCCATGAGAATAAGGACTTTGAGTTCAGAGCGGTTGTGGAGGACCTCAAATTTCTATTTTAGTTTAATATTTTACCTCTTTGGTATAGCACATCTTGCCTGGGAAATTCCTGCTTCTTGGACCTATTGTTGCTGGATCAATCCACCTCAAAGACTCTCTCCCTCAACTTGAGGATGTAGTTTTTGACCCTTTCCTTGACATGTCTAGATCTTCTCGCAGAAGCCGTAAATTGGATCTTTATCCCTGCAGCAGTGTTACTTAAAAATTCTTGGTGCCTGCAGGACCATCGTCCTTTGTAGGGCTCTGAAAGTGGCTGTGAGCTGCAGGGTGGAATCATACTTTTGCTTGTGTTGAGGCCCTCCCTGAGCTTGGGATGAACGTGCAAGCGAATCCTTCACAGAGGCCTAGGCCTCTTTCTTGTACCTTGTGCTGGCCATTCTCACAGCTAATGAGGCTCTTTCTGTTACAAGATACTGGGCCAGGAGTCAGCCTTCAGTGGGACTGGCCCTTCCTTTGTCTTGTCAGATTGTGTACTCCCCAGTCATTGCAGTAAATATTCCGGCTCAGAAAACTATCTGAAATACTAAAGACTCACCTCTTTAAAGAACACTACATCACAATGCATTAACTGTCCACAACTCAGCTTCATCTCCTGTTACTCACTAACTTTGAGCTTGCCTTTGACCCTGTACAGAGCTCCACTGCCTTTTGGCTAGGTTTGCGCTATAGAAATAACATACATACATACATTCATACATATATACATACCAGAAGTGGAACATGAATAAATTAGAGCTGTGGTAGAGGTGCAAATTGCTTCTTCTGGAGGTGGGAGTGGTGGTGGTGAAGAAAAGTGTGTGCATTCATCAAAATGGCCTTCACCATTTCCTCTTGTAAGAATACATCTGCAACTTCACTCTCAGCAGCAGATAGCAGGCAGACAACAATTCACTTCTATGCCAATTTAGTCTGGCCCAACTAGCAAAGCAGCAAGTTCACTTTTCCATTCCAGATTTGGGATTTATTTTGTCCTTCACAAGTTCTGAAGCCGCATTGCAATCTGCACTATTTGCGACAAGAAAGACAGACGAACATGTCACGATTGGCCAGTTGTCTGCTTTGGAATTCAGTCATCTAACACAATGAGAGGAGCCTTTGTAGATCCCCCATTGGTACAACTTTTTTCTGACTTTACAGTGTCAGCCAGGAAAGGATAGGGAGATGATACCCAAGCTGGCAGCACAGCTTGTCCAGCTGTAAAGGCACTATGGGCCTGATTTAGAGTTTGGTGAACAGATAACTCAGTTACATATGTGACGAATATCCTGTCTGCCTTATTACAAGTTCCATAGGATATAATTTACTTGTAATCAGGTGGACGGGATATCTGTCATGTTTGTGGCAAAGTAACCCATCAGCCAAAGTCTAAATTTGGCTCTAACTATTGCCCCTAATATGTCTGCTTTACCAAACTCAAGCTGGCACCGAGTTGTCTGCCTTGCTCTGATGCACATAGGCTCAGTGGGCTTTGCAGGCAATGTCAAAACAATGAACCACTGTCAAGGCTTTGTTCACCAAGGAGGCAAAGTACCATAAACATTTAAATGGCTCATTTATACATTAGAAATCAAGCCAAAATTTTGACACTCGATATCCTCCCATTTTGCTGAGTGGAAAGGGGTTTATAGGGGTAATTTTTCCATAATGGACAGTTCTGAGGGGCACATAATTTACTATTGTCAGTGTGCCAGAGCTGTAGCTACCCAAAAAGATGATGGATGGAATGCTGAATATTGTCAAACACTCACCCCCTGTCACAGATCTGGGTTAAATCCATCATTTGTTTGCTAACCATGCCACCCCAGATTAGACCCAGCCATATGCAAACTAGTCTTGAACCTGCTCCCCATGGGAACAGTCCACCTGAACTGCCAAGCCAGGTCCTCCCTGGACCGGAAAACAAGCATCCTTTTGTGTTGCTATAGTCACCCTAAGTGGGAAGGTTATGCCCAGACGTGTGTCCGGTGCTCACTATGTCTTTGGACTCAAGCTAGCCTGGCTGATGAGGGATGATACCCCAAAACCGGTCCCAGGATGATTGTCTCCAGTCCAGGAAGGACCTGGCCTGACGGTTTGGGCTAGACTGTTCCTATGGGGAGCAGGGTCAAGACTAATTTGTATATAGCTGGGTCTAAGCTGGGGTGGCATGGTGAGCAACCAAAACAATGGATTTAACCCAGATCTGTGACTGGCGGTGAGTATTTGACAATGTTCAGCATTCTGTCCATCATCTTTTTGTATTGCTACTATGTCAGAGCTGCCCAGTACAATGTCGAGCCTTGATGACAAGTGCACTGAAGAAGCCACATGGGCATACAGGCCATATGATAAAGGACAACTAAAGCAGTGTAAAAGATACAGACTACATGTGCTTCCTGCACACTGGGCTACCTACAAAGCATTTGACTCCAGAGCACCCACTACTGCAGTGACATGTAAGGTTTTTGTCAGCATTCGTTTATTGCAGTGTTCAGCATAGGGAAAGCATACACAGGTCTCAACATTCTGATATAATTCAACATCAGTGTTTCTAAGTGGAGCAACCGTAGGTGAGTGTTGATGTGTTTGACACTGAAAATGGCGGTACTGTTGTCCATGCATTGACTATGGCAGATGGAGAATGCTGCTGCATGCTCTGCTTTCCTCTTAGTACGCAAATGTTTTCAAAACAAAAAGTAAATAAAATTAATATTGGGGTGGGGGTAACTATTGCATATTTACTTGTAATTGCCACCTTTTCAGTGACCACAACCTCTGCATTCACAATTCACCGGCATCATCCAAAATATAATATCGTATTTGGGAATGCTTTTCTATCTAGCGTCGTGTAAACATTTCAAATTCAGTAAACTCAATTACAGTTAATATCAAGACGGTTAGCAAGACGATGGTACAAGTGAAATTGCGTTAAATTGTTGCGCTGGCTTGAGAAAATTGAACAACGGCTAGAACCAATAAAATTGGCAACCAAATATCTGTGGTATCCTGCCAGCAGTGCACTCTGGGGAACCTGTTTTTAGTGAATCCTAGACAACCATAGATGACCGGAACAATGAGTTGTCAAATCCAAATGTCAATGGACTAACCATGCCTGAAATGAACCGACATGTGATACTCAAAGCAGTCTGCTTTTGCCAGAGGAAGCATCAGAGGGCAGGGAGTTCTCAGATATTGAATGTAGTTTCTGTACTGTGGATACAGTCACAACAATGAGGAAATATGTTTTCAAATGAAAGCAAAAGTGACTAAAAATAAACAAAGTAGGAATCTCAAAGTTAATTCAACATGGCACACATCACGCATGACAAAATGAAATTATGTCCAAAATGAAATTATATCCAAAAACACCCCTTTTATAATTTCACATTTTGTTACTGCTATGGTGTTTCCATTGTGGTGCATGAAATGCTATATGAGGATGTTAAGGGTTGCCCTACAAAATGTGCTTAGGAATGGGCTATTACTGTGTCATTTGATACACACTAGGAATCAAAGGAAGAGGCCCTAGAGAGGAGACCTTATTACTCCCTGTCTGAATGTAAACTCACTAAAGGTACGTATCAAAAAGTGCGACGAAGGGGGAAGAAAGAGAAATCCCCGGATGTGATGTAGTGAAGGTGCTGGACACAGAATATGCCCTATTCATGGGAGGAGACCTTTTTTAGGACAAGGGTGAGGGTTCATGTACTAAAAGAGGTCTCCCCCTTCTTCGCACTTTTTGAGACGTACTTTTAGTGAGTTTACTACTACAGTATCACACATCTGAACATTAAAGGAGCAGGTGACCTTTCTATCTCAGAAAAGCTTCTCCCTTCCTTTAGGAGGACCGAGTTGCACATTAGTAAAAATCTAACGCCAAAACAACATTTAGGAACTCAACAAAAGCATAGAAATCTAATCTCATGTTCTTGATGTCCTGGGGATCTGTAGGATTAGGATCTGTGTTCACTTGTGTTGTAGCATCGCATGTAAACTTGATTCCTAATTTGAGAAGGTGATGCAGGTGATCCCCCACAACAATAGCCACAATACCTTTGAAGCATCCAGTATCACAAGCATATGAGCGACTGAGAAAATTCACTAACTGGGGGAAAGTGGTGCATGTATTTCTGCATGGTCCAGTTTGTCTTGAGTCCAGCAAGTACAAAATGAGGACATGCCAAAAAGTGGCACTCCATACTAAAGAATAGATTCCCTACGATGACAATGACGTGGTTTGTAGAAAGGTCAGTGGCATTGGTAACTTCCACAGCCTCAGAAATCTTCCAGGGAACCCTGAGTAATGTTCCTATGAATGAACCACCTCAAGAAGTCATTGAGGGACATGCCACTGTCATTTGATTTGAAGTTCTTGCTCCACAAAACTTAAAACATATGCAGAGGTAGTCATTGTCTGGCAGTTGTGCTGTAGCTTTCTGGTCTGGCAGTTCTTCTACAATCTAAAGCAGTTAATGTGGTAGCTTGTTTTTAACTAACTCTCAGAAAAAAATGCTTTTGAATTTCTAGGTGCCTGTAAATCATATATTAAATTTAAAGTTTGTTAATGTGGCAGCGTTGGGAAGAATGTATGGCTGTTGATAGAGCGCAGACGTGCTCTTTAATTTGTAGGGGTGCATTATAATCATGAGTAGGTTGCACCTGCATTTATTCTTTGTCGTATTAAAATAATGGTGTTAGAAATGTGCTGTAATAACATGAAAGTGCCGTGTTAAAGTTGCATTTATGTAAGCTGTGGGAGATTGCATATGAAAACCGTTCATGTTCAGTTAAAGGCCTAACGCGTAGCGACTTGTGTATGCCACTTACAATTATTCACGTATTTGGTGTGCTCATGTAATGTATTGATTTAGCACTGCTCAGTAAGCATTTATTATTGTGTACTTTCATGAGGCTTGTATGCCATTTTTCTTATGTTGGCCAAAGTCTGTGGGCCTGAAAATGTATTTTACCCTGGTTGCTCTTGACTGAGTTTAAACATGTAGTTATGAATTTTATGTGCATGTTGAGTTTGTTCTTCTCATTACTTTCCTTGCAGGTGGTGAATTCATCATTGTTAGTTAGAATAACGCTTTTGTTCCAGGAGTTAGGTTGGAGAAGCAGTGGATACAATAGGCATATGAGAAGCTGATATCGGAAGACGGTGTTCTTTTTCGCTGGAACAGGCCTGGGTAGCAAGGTCATCGAGCCAGGAGCTGGGAGAGCAGAGGTGGAGTGGAAATTCACCTATGAGAAGATGTCCTGTGGGATGGGTCGATGAGGAGACCTAAAGGGGCGTGTTTTGTGATTTTGAAGTTTGAATTAGGGACAGGGTCCCGAGGGTGGAGTTAGGAGAAGATCGGGAGACATTAGGAGAAGAGGAGTATCTTAGAACGAGCTCTGTAGCCTATGTTCCCTGACCTATACAACGTGAGTGTACTTCTTAGGAAGTCTTCACGCGCTGACACCTTTACCTTTTCCTAACTTGCCCGGGGAGAGAAAATGCTAAGTAGGGATGTCACCTTAGTGATAGTGTAGGGATAGGTTTATGTTTTCCACTTACGAACCTGTGATGAAGTCTGATTTAGACGTGGGAGCACTTATTGCCTGCGTTCTGTTTCTGGAAATTGTCATTCTGTTCATGCTTCATCGAGTCAACTTTGTTCGTAGGTTTGGCTTTGTATTAGTTCTGATGTATTTCTACAACCTTGTTTTGAGGTGCTTGTATGTCCAACTATTTTTAGCTTTGTAATAAATGGACTAACTGGAATTTGGAGTCTGTGATCCTTCGGAGTAATGACTATTGGGCCTATAGTTATTTGTGTGAACAATTGTCGTAAGATATTTCTTCCCTCTACACTACCAATCAGGAACCAACGATCCATCCGCCAGAGAGTGTTCCAGAGAAATTTATAGGTGGAACCTCAGCCCCATCAGGTGGTAGCAATATCGGATGGTTTCCTATTGGAGTGAGGGAGAGAACAATCTAGAACATAGGGAAAAATTAGTGGCAGAACCCCAAAGGTCCTAGAGAATGAGAGCCCAAAAAGTCGGGAACGGAGAACGGCAGAGCATGCTGGAAACCGATGGAGAATGATGGTGCGGCGGAACAATGGTTCACGGTGTTGTGAGTATGAACAGGGATGTGTGTCAGATTGCAGTGATGATTTGATTGTGTGATGTCTTATGGAGTTGGGATGAGAGTCGAGTGATTGTGGTTTCGGGCTGAGCGTACGCAGTCCATGTGATAAGATTGATGATTTGATGACTTTGATGTCAGGCTCGACGAGTAGCCTAAGATCCCGGGATAGAGATTTGTGGTGTAGAAGACACCCAGTGCTGTAATTGTCTGACCAGTGATTGTGGGAGTCGTGAGGTGCTATCGACAAACCCACCCATGATCGGGAAACATGTGTGAGAGAGTGTGATAGAATCGTGTGGGAAGCTAGTGCACAAGGGCGGACCACAGCGATTCGAGTGACCAGCGCAGGTCGTGGGTCACTGTGTGTGAATGATCTTGAGCAATTGGATCCTATCAATTCGTTTAGAGGACTGTCCAGCCGTTCGTGGGCAGATGGTCTGAGGTGATTGTCCGGTCATTTCGCGGACAGACAGTTGCCAGAGTTGAGGCAGACAATTACTTGTGAGACTGTCCGGTCATTTCGTGGACAGACAGCCAGTTACGTGACTGTCCGGTCGTTTGGTGGACAGCCAGTTACTTGATTCTATGAGTGAGGCATGTGAATGTGCAGAAAGAGATTGTGAAGGAGGGTGAACCACTGTGAGGAGGAAGAGTGACGTCGAGGGGTGCTGCGCTGCGATAGGTCGGTTGGTGTAAAGCCGCACTGGGATTGGTGGATTGTCATCCGGAAGGTGAAAACAAAAACATTTTTTGGGGAAAACAAATTGATTTCAAAATGCGATGCTTTAGAGTGTTACGCGACCTTTGTAGGGGGGATAGAGGAGTAGTGACTCGAGTGGGTGAGAAAGCACCACCCAAGGACACCCCAGCACATTATGTGGCCCCAAACGTAGGACTCCATACTATAATTTGGCTCGAAAATTGGCACAAAATTTCAGAGAACGAGGGAGAATTGGCTTTTTCGCGTTATGGTTCTTTTAGATTAGATATCCTGTACCAATTGAGGGTAGTGATGGTTTCACTATGGCCTCCACCTAGGCCAACACAGTTTGAGGCGTTAGATGCATAGATAAGAGCAGCACATGCAAGGAAAAGGGACCGAAGTCAGGAGAGATTAAAGAAGTCGATGAGAGCACTTCAGGATGCGCAATGGGATGCGCAGACTAAAAGATGGAGGATAAACACCATTGAGGGAGAAAGGTTGTTTCCACTGTTAGAGAAAGCAGGAGACGCTCGCAAAAGAAGGGAGGAAGATGACAGTGACACTGATGACAGCTTGTTGGAAAGATTATTGGCAGAGCGTCCTTCACCATACAATCCAGATTCAGAGGAAGGAAAACAAGAGATTGCAGGAAAGGTGGGGGAACCATAGATGAACCCTAGTGAAAGAGTAGTGGGAACTATCTCAACAGAAGTGGCAGGTAGTGGGACACCAGCATTGAGGGAATCAGAGATAAATGGAGCAAATTCCACTTCGTGATTACCGGGTGCCCTTACGGTGCCGGTCACCATCGGACCTATTGTGTCTGTGTATGGCCCGAACCAGAGGGGGAGCGGTGACCAGTCACAATCCGAAATGGGAGCAAGGGTTGGTTCTGGAGGGAATAGCACTGTAAGTGGACAAGGCCCATTCTTGACACCAGTGGAGACTAGCACTGCCTTGCCAGCTACTGCAGACGCTTCTAGGGGTCGGAATGGCTTGAGTGCAGTAAGGTCAGCGTCACTGGCAGACTCACACTCCGATTTAAGGATGTCGGAACGTCTGGTTAGGGGCCCTAATGGAAGAGTGACAGGAGGAGCTGATCGGGGAACATCTGGGAATCAGGGTATTCCACAGAGCACGGCAGAAGGAAACACCTGTAGGGGTCAAAACAACGAAAGTGAAGAGTCGAGTGGTACGTCAAGTCAGGCAACGATCAAGACTGCAATAAGGGCGAAGGTGCTGGATGTGGTGAGGCTCAAGGTAGAAGTTGATGAAATAATAAGTGGGAACTTACCATTAGAGAGGATGGAACTTTATGAGCAAAACAAATTGTTGTTTGTGGTGAAAGATGTTACTCGGAAAGAAAGGAAAGCGCATGAGAAGTTGACAGAGCTAGCGCAGAGGTATGAAGTAGATCTGTCCAAAACGAAGATGTTGCAGGGAAGCCACAGGTTACAGTATAGCGATCAGGAACTGGAAGAGAAACGACTTATAGAACTGAAGACCCATATTCGAGAATTGATTATAGGAATTCGTGCATGGAGCATGCTTGACAAGTGGGAAGAGAGGTGGTCCAAGAAAAAGAGTGTTAAGAAAGGGATAGGAGATACACCACCTCCAGGAGGGGGAACAGCAACAGTAGAGGCTTACCCACTCTGAGAGGTACCAAGCGGAGGGTATGTACATGTGCCTTGGAGTAGGGGTGACTTGGCAGCGTTTACGAATAATTTTCCTCAGCTGAGGGAAAACCCGGTTGAATGGTACAAACAGGTTGATCGGTTTGTGAAAATTTCAAAGATGTTGTGGGTTGATTTGAATACCTTGTTTGACATTGTTGTACCTGGTGATTTGTGGTCAACATGTAAAATAGCAGTTGAATGGCCATCTTCAGAACCAGACCGAGATCCTGGAACTCATGGTCCTTCACCTATGGTAATGAAAAAATATGATCAGGTAATCACATGGTTGCAGTCCAAAGTTTCTCCACAAGATATCGATTGGGTCAAGATTGATCGGATACCCAAGAGCCCAAGGAATCAGTACATGAGTACTACGAGAGGCTTTTGCAAGCCTTTAAGTAGTATAGTGGATTGGACACCTTGGAGACGAAAGACATGGGACAGTTCGTTTCCAAATTTGTACTAGGATTGAGACCGGAGATTAGCTTCATGATTCAGCAGCACCTGATCTGTTGGCAGAACAAGTCTGTGGATGAGATTCTGCGATATGCTCGATACTGGAGTGATGAGGTGGATTCCAAACATCGGAAGATTAAAGACAAACTCATGCTAGTTCAGATGAAGAACGCAGATCAAGTACAACCTAGTGGGGGAATATTGGGAAGGAGACATGGAACTCATAATGAAGGGACACAGAATACAGGACAAGGAAGAGGGAAGCCCATAGATCCTAAAGCAGGGATTGACGTGGGTACTTTAAAGAAAATGACCGCATGTCATTATTGTCACAAGATCGGCCATTGGAAGCGCGAGTGTAGATCGAATCCAGCTAATCAGATTCAAGGGGAGGAAGTAGTACAAGTACCTGAGGTGGCAGATGCAGTAACCAGACCCAGATCAATGTATGGGGGAAGCTTAAATCCACAAGTGCAAGTTCCCCAGCCACCGAGAATTCCGTAAGGGAATCGAGTATACCAGCAGATGCCCTTCATTGAGACTTTTGATGAGTTCGATCCAGACTCGTTACAATGACGGTGCCTGAGGGGGGAGGGAGACTGTACTCTTGGAGCAGTCTTGGAGGTAGACCAGAGAGGACCGTATGTAGAAGCAGATGTTGACGGTCATCCCATCACATTTTTGATTGAATCTGGTGCTACCCGTTCTACTGTGAGATCAGCAGTAGTCCCAAACCTACCCCTCTTGGGACAATCAATCCAAGTTGTCGGAGTTGCGAACAAGAAAATGACTAGTCCTTTGACAGACGCAATACCTGTAAAGATAGGGATGTCCCAAGATCGTCATCAGTTTGTGGTGTGCGATTCTAGTCCAGTCTGTCTGTTAGATCGTGATCTTTTGTGCAAATTGAACTGTACCATTTATTGCACATCCAGGGGAGTTGAGTTGCAGATGAATGATGACGATGTTGCCTTCAAACTGGCAAGTCAGAACCACTGTATGACGGCATATCCTGTGCTGACTACAGAGGAGTTGCCATACGACCTGAGAGATTCAGTTGATCCTGTGGTGTGGGATTTTACAGGAGAGGAGATTGGTCTGATTCGAGGGGTTGAGCCAGTTAAGATCCAGATTAAGCCGAATGCAGAATTCCCAAGGACGCCCCAATACAACTTGACGCCGGAAACGGTGGAAGGAATTAGACCAGTGATTCAGTCCATGATCGAACAGGGCATTCTGAAGGAGATAATGGGGAGCCTATGTAACTCACCCATTATGGGATTGCAGAAGCCTAGTGGGAAGTACAGAATCGTGCAGGACCTGCGAAAGGTCAACACGAATGTAGTTCCATGTTGTCCTGTGGTACCGAATCTATCTGTAATTTTATTCCAGATTCCCTGCGAGGCGGAGTGGTTCATGGTGATTGATTTGTGCCAAGCATTGTTTTCGATCCTCTTGCATGAGGAGAGCCAATTTTTATTCGCTTTCCGGTTGGAAGACTGTGTGTTAACCTGGTGTCGTATCCCACAAGGGTATACTGAGAGTCCATCGATCTTTAATCAGATCTTGAAAAAAAGAATCTGGAGAATCTGGTGCTGCCACAGAACTCAGTTCTTGTACAGTACATAGACGATCTTTTGATCGCGTCAGAGACGCAAGATGCGTGCAGGATTGATACTGTCGCATTGTTGAATCATCTAGCAGAAAATGGACATAAGGTGTCTCCGAGCAAACTTCAGTACTGTTTGTCTGAAGTTCAGTATTTGGGTCATCGCATTGAAAAGGGCAAGAGGAAGGCGTCACCAGATCGAGTCGAGGCGATTCTGAACATGACTGTGCCTACGACCCAGAAGGAGGTCAGGATGTTTTTGGGAATGGTTGGCTATTGTCGTCAATGGATTCCCTACTCTTCCTTGAAAGCAATGCCTTTGCAGAGGTTAACGCACAAGGATGTGAGCGATCCGGTACCATGGGATAATGACTGTTTGCTTGCCTTTCTGGAGCTGAGGGACAGCCTGTGCCGAGCCCCAGCTCTAAGAAGGCCAGATTACAACAAAGCCTTTTCACTGTTCTGTTGCGAAAGAGAAGGCTGTGCATTGTCGGTGCTTACACAAACACATGGAGGTATCCATAGACCAGTTGCTTACTTTTCAGCCACTTTAGATCCGGTGGCTTCAGCGTTGCCCGTATGTCTCAAGTCCGTTGCGGCAAAAGGTGTCAGCATTGAAAAATGTGAAAGTATTGTCATGGGTCATCCATTGATTGTACATATACCGCACTCTGTTGAACTGTTGATGACCAGGACCAAGACGCAACATCTCACAAACAACAGACTCACACGCTATGAGCAGGTTATACTTGCCTCGGAGAATGTGACTCTGAAGAGGTGCTCTGTGTTGAATCCTGCTACTTTGATGCCAATGCCAAATTTTGATGAGGGTGAAGTTTGTGAAGACCATGACTGTCTCAATGTGACTGAACTTTGCACCAAACCGAGGCCTGACATTGTTGATGAACCTCTGCCTTTGTCTGATGAAATATTCTTTGTTAATGGTTCATGCATAAGAGACAATGCAGGTTATCTGAGAGCAGCGTTTGCTGTTTGCACCATCACAGGAGTGATGGAAGCCGCTTGTTTAGAGGGAGTATACTCCGCACAGGTGGCTGAAATCATTGCCCTGACACGCGCCTGTCTGGCCGCCGATCAGATCCGGATCACTATCTATACCAAGTGCCAGTATGGGTTCGGTGTAGTTCATGATTTCGGACAGCTATGGTTGCAGAGAGGATTTCTAACTTCATCAGGGTCCCCAATCAGAAATGGAGAACATGTTCGAAGGTTGCTAGATGCCTTGCAGCGTCCCAAGGAAATCGCGGTGGTTAAGTGTGCTGCCCATGGGAGGGGGGACGACTTTGTGACCCTTGGCAACAGGTATGTCGGTGAAGTTGCCCGGTTTTGTGCTGAACAGAGATGCATTTTTACTGGAGATTACACAGGAGAGAGCACAGACAGAGCCGAGCTCAGCACGATGTTAGCCATAGCAGATACTTGGGATGAGATCAAGCATCTGCAGGGAGAAGTGTCAGAGCAGGAGGAATCTAGTTGGATCAAAGCAGGTTGTGAAAAGAGAGATGATGGCATTTGGGTCTCGGCTGATGGTCGAACCGTGTTACCAGACGATCTATTAAGCCTTATGGCTAGACAGATTCATGGAGCGGTTCATGTTGGAGTGGATGCAATGGTGCAAGTGTTTCGACAGACGTGGTTTAACCCACGGTTTAGTGCGTTTTCTGAAGCAGTGTGTCATAGGTGTGTGACTTGTCAGCAGATGAATGCGGGGAAAAAGACTGTGGTTGCACTGAGTCATATCGGGAGATCTGGAGGTCCCTTCAACAGAATTCAGCACGATTTTATCGAGATGTCCAGGTGCAATGGGTTGAGATGCATTCTGGTGATTGTGCGTGTTTTTTCACGATGGGTGGAAGCATTTCCGACCAGGAGGTGTGAAATTAAATGAAATTAAATTAAATGAAAGGCGGTATTTGTAAAGTGCTAACTGTCACTCTGAAGGGAGCATCCTGGCGCTGATACTGAGGTGAGATGCAGCTCTGAGGGTCTTAAATGAGAGAGAGGCAAAGTTCGTCTGTTGCTCCGAAGATCCAAGTTTTTAGAGCCTTTCTGTATTGAGTTTCAGTTTTTAGCATTCTCAGTTGCAAAGGCAGTAGGTTCCAAGCTCTGGAACCTAATACTGCCATTGTTTTACCTCCTTTTGTTTTGCATCTAAAATTGGGAGGTTTGAGCAGGTTGGCTGACGAGGACCTGAGAGTTCTGTTTGTAATGTAGGGGGTGAATCTAGATGAGAGGTATTTTGGTCCTATCTTGAGTGACGCTCTGAAGGTGATTAGTAGGATTTTAAACAGTATTCTCTTGTGTATTGGGAGCCAATGAAGAGTTTTGAGGGCTGCAGATGCGGAAGACCTTCGAGGAAGTTTTAGAACAAGCCGTGATGCTGCGTGTTGGACTACTTGGAGTCTTTTAAATGTTTTTTTGCTGGTTCCTGCCAGGAGGCTGTTGCAGTAGTCAAGTCGCGAAAGGATTAAGGCGACTGCTACTGATTTCCTTGCTGCGAGTGGGAGTAGATCGAAAAATTTTCTCATGGATCTTATAAGGCTGAAGCAGGTCCCTGCTACCTTCACTGCGTGTGGTTGGAAGGTGAGGGTGGAGTAAAACTGCACTCCTAGATTTCTTGCTACCTTCACAGTCTCAGGCGGGGGTGATGTACCCTCTGGGGCCACCAATCGCTTGGTAGAAATGAGACTTCTTTCCCTATAGGTAGGATCTCAGTCTTGTTGGTGTTGCACCTAAGGTGGTTGTCCTTCATCCACTGAAGGACCTTGGTCAAACATCTTTTGAAGTTGAGTTCTGCGTCCTTGGAGTTTTGATCTAGCGATAGTATCATTTGGGTATCGTCTGCGTAGGAAGTAACTTCGATCCTGCATGATGTGATCAGCGAGATGAGTGGAGTCATGTAAATGTTGAATAACAATGGGCTTAGGGTGGACCCTTGAGGCACCCCGGTTGTGATGATGCGTTCAACAGACAAGAAAGATCCCAGGGATACGACTTGTCTGCGCTTGGAAAGGAAGGATTTTATCCATTCCAAGACGGTATTCGAAATACCGCTGTATTTGAGTCTTGATAGGAGGATGCTGTGTGATATGGTATCAAACGCGGCCGATAGGTCGAGTAGGATCAACACAGCCTTCCTACCTCTGTCTGCTATCATTTTTAAAATGTCGGTGATTTCCAGAAGTGCAGACTCAGTAGAGTGTTTGGGACGGAAGCCTGATTGTTGGGGGTGGAGGATGTTGGCCGTCTCTATAAAGTTGGATACATTTTTCCGTGATTTTACCTAATGAAGGAAGTAATGATATAGGGCGAAGGTTAGAGAGTACAGCTGAATCAATATTTGGCTTCTTTTTCAGGGGTTTCACTATCGCTAGCTTCCAGTCATCAGGCACGGTCCCTGAGCTTAAGGATGAGTTGACAATCTGGTTTATGACTGGGTTAATTGTGTCTACGATTCGGTGGAGAATTATGGGGGGACAGGCATCCAGGGGAGAACCTGATTTGCATGCTAAGATTGCTTCTCAAGTTTGGTCCAGTGGCACAGGTTTAAATGAGCACATGGAGTGTTTGGTGGCTTCAGGTTCATGCTCAGGGACGGTGTATTTGGTCGGTGACAGTCTCACTGTAGCGAAGCTGTTGCTTAGGGAATTGATACCACGCTTCGGATTTCCGACCTCTTTGGAATCAGATAGAGCAACTCATTTCCACAGTGAGATTATGAAGCTGCTTTGCACCGCATTACAGGTTGATCAGAGATTGCACTGCAGTTACAGACCTGAGGCGTCGGGTCTAGTGGAACAAATAAATGGGACAATCAAAATGCACATGGCCAAAGTCTGCTCATCCACGTCTCTGAAATGGCCTGATGCTTTGCCCTTGGTGTTGATGAGTGTGCGAAGCATTCCTGATAGGAGGACAAGACTTTCGCCTCACGAGATCCTTATGGGGAGGGCAATGCGATTCCCAGCAGTGCCATCTACAGCATTGATAAACATCACAGATGATTTGATCCTTGATTATTGCAAGGGACTGGCTGATGTGCTACGTTCTGTGTCTCACCAGGTCGAAGCTGCGACTGCTGCTACATTGAAAGATCTCTGTCACGACCTGTGTCCAGGGGACTGCATTTTGGTTAAGAAGCACGCGAGGAAGAGCTGCCTTGCTGCTCACTGGAAGGGCCCTTACCAAGTGATCTTGGTAACCAACACAGCTGTGAAGTGCGGGGGCCTACCGAACTGGATTCACACTTCTCACACCCATAGAGTTTCAGCATCCTCGGATGAAACAGCTCCTCTCCCTGCAGAAAGTCCAGTTGTGGCTGCGAGGCCACTGGAGGGGACAAGCCAAACTGTAAGGGTCACTGAAGAGGCTGGTGATACACCAAAGCAAGCTGAGGGGGGTCGAGCTACACAAGGCCCAGACAGTGACTCTGAGGGAGACGGTAACGTTGTGAACGATATAGAGTCCGACTCAGCAGAAAGAACTGGTGTGCAGGAGGATCGGGTGCAAAAAAGGAGAGCAAGTTTGGTGGACGAATCGTGGCCTGGGAGACAAAAGAGACAGAACCTAAGACTTGCATCGGAAAGAGATCTTGCCCCTGTGACCGAAACGTCTGAATCGGAGCTAAGTGACACAGAGCAAGGCCAAGAAGGCTTAAGGAGATAGAGGAGGGCAAGAGTGGCTTGCCAGAGATATGCTGCTCCAGAGTGGACTTAAGTGGTTGCAGATGCCAGGAGCAGTGGGAACGGGGAGACTGGGGTCTTCGAGAGTTGTCAGCAGAGTTCCCGAATTGAAGATTGACATTGAACTAATAGTCCCAGGGTTGGAAATAGAAGGAGTGCTAACAGTGACTGTACCGAATCCTCCAGTGTTGAGTGGTGTGAGGAGTTTGGTTCTGAGAGATTTTACCTTTCCAACCTTTGGATATCAGCCTCCCGCTCAGGAGATTGCAGCTATTCGTCTTGAGGTCTTGCATCGTGTTATTGCTGAAATTGGTTCTGAGCTTGTGAGAGACTGTTAAATGAACTGTGAATTGTAAGTAAATCAATTGCTGCCTGAAGCAGATAACCTAGTCCCGAGTGGAAGAAGAATAAATTTAGGGATTTTCAGTAGAAGAAGAAAGAGGGCTAGGGAAGTCTTTTGAACTGTGTGGGTAGTTGTGCAATGGACTTTGAGTTTGGTTTCCGGAACTCTGAAGAAATTGTGTACAAACTTTGTTGAGTAACTGCCGGAGGCAAAGAAAGAGACTCTTGAGAAATCCTCTTGCTGTGCTAAAACCAAATTCAATTGAAAATGGAGTCTGGAAATCCGAACCGTAGATCAAAGTGTTTAGTAGGTACACTCATAGTGGGTGTAATAGTGGTAATAGCCGTAGTAATTATAGTGTCTGTACAGTTTTCACATGATGTAGAGGTTGACGGGATGGAAGTGAAGGGAACATCCCTACCAGCTACTTCTACCACAAAAGAGTGTACATTAGGAGTTGAAAAAGCTATGCTAGAGAAAACTAGTCACATGTTTCACGTAGATTTGTCCAAGGGTGATTATACGATGAATGCCTATGCGAAGTTGTTGTATGAGTATGTGAACACAATGGATGTGAGGGATTGTTATGTGTGTATGCAGTTGCCAGCGTCAGTGGAAGAGGGAATTAGGTATCATCACCTCCCATTGACATATGATATCACTTGTAGTTTATTGCTTAGTATGTTTTACGGAAAGGGACATTATGAATACTATTTCTCCAATTATGATGTAGTGATGTCAGAAGTGCCAGGATATAAGCACCTTAATAAGTATGATTACTATAAGCAAGATGATAGATTAGGAAAGTATTTCATACCTACAGTAACCTTAGATACAGCTTATGCTCATCGCCACAATCTAACGTGTTTATTGACTGATGTAGAGAAGAAATTTGTAGATCAGGTAGAAGATAGACATAGACAACTAATGGTTAAACCTACCAGTAGGGAAGGAAGACTTGATTGGACTAAGGAGGAGTTAGCTCACAAGGCAAAGGGAAGTTATGGTCCAATAGCTTTAGATTTTGAGCAGTGAGGAAAGTTGTGTATTCGACAGGTCCAAACTTACTATGATAAGATCTACATGGGCCAGAGTGTATGCGATCACATATTCACAATTGAAACGTCAGCGTAGAAGTTTTTGCAGGAAGCTGTGCAAGTGGTGCGAAATGTGTATTTTGTGTGTGGGAAGAACGCGTATGTGCGATTGCCATTGAATTGGTATGGTACATGTTATATAGCTGTTGTCTTCCCAAAGATCTATCATATTGAGGATTTGAAACACTTGGAAAATGGAAAACACCATAGAAGGAAAAGAGGTGCTAGTGCAGAAGAGATTGTTGGAGATGTTTTTGGAGCAATGATACCAAGCTTGGGAGTGATTCTGAATGATGTGAAGATTAGAAGGTTGGCAACCATCTTGGATAAACTATCGGCGAATACAGCTCAGTTTTTGTTGCTTGTAGATGGGCAGATGGTGTCGATAAGAGCAATGGTGATGCAGAACCGCCTTGCATTAGATGTGCTGTTGGCAAAAGAAGGCGGAGTCTGTAAAATGCTAAAGGTTCAGGAGTGTTGTACTTTCATTCCTGACAACAGTAAGGATTTGAAGAAATATATAAGAAATATTACTGCAGTTCATTTCGAGGTACACAAGATGGCAAAGGAAGGGGTTTGGACGAAATTTGGGAAAGGATTTGAAAGGGTTGGGAGTTGGTTTGCAAATCTTGGAAAAGGCGTTCTTGGTTACATCTTGAAGCCTCTCTTTATAGTGGTAGTCTGTGTGATTCTTTTGCTTGGGATGATAAAGGCATACAAATGGCACAAAGCAGGACAGGCTGAGAGATCTCTTCGGAGGAGAGAGAGGAGAATAGAGAGACTGCAGGACAGTCACTATGAGAATCTCAAGAATTTAGAGAGGTTCCGACAGGGTAGAATGGCTACAACTTCTGTTTAGGTCGGTTCTTTCTCCAGGGATGGTGTTGGATGGTGATGACACTAGTCATCAGAGCGGGGAACTAATAGAGCGCAGACGTGCTCTTTAATTTGTAGGGGTGCATTATAATCATGAGTAGGTTGCACCTGCATTTATTCTTTGTCGTATTAAAATAATGGTGTTAGAAATGTGCTGTAATAACATGAAAGTGTCGTGTTAAAGTTGCATTTATGTAAGATGTGGGAGATTGCATTTGAAAACCGTTCATGTTCAGTTAAAGGCCTAACGCATAGCGATTTGTGTATGCCACTTACAATTATTCACGTATTTGGTGTGCTCATGTAATGTATTGATATAGCACTGCTCAGTAGGCATTTATTATTGTGTACTTTCATGAGGCTTGTATGCTATTTTTCTTATGTTGGCCGAAGTCTGTGGGCCTGAAAATGTATTTTACCCTGCTTGCTCTCGACTGAGTTTAAACGTGTAGTTATGAATTTCATGTGCATGTCGAGTTTGTTCTTTCTCATTATTTTCCGTTGCAGGTGGTGAATTCATCATTGTTAGTTAGAATAACGCTTTTGTTCCAGGAGCTAGGTTGGAGAAGCAGTGGATACAATAGGCGTATGAGAAGCTGATATCGGAAGACAGTGTTCTTTTTCGCTGGAACAGGCCTGGGAAGCAAGGTCATCGAGCCAGGAGCTGGGAGAGCAGAGGTGGAGTGGAAATTCACCTATGAGAAGATGTCCTGTGGGACGGGTCGATGAGGAGACCTAAAGGGGCGTGTTTTGTGATTTCGAAGTTTGAATTAGGGACTGGGTCCCAAGGGTGGAGTTAGGAGAAGATCGGGAGACATTAGGAGAAGAGGAGTATGTTAGAACGAGCTCCGTAGCCTATGTTACCTGACCCATACAACGTGAGTGTACTTCTTAGGAACTCTTCACGCGCTGACACCTTTACCTTTTCCTAACTTGCCCGGGGGAGAAAATGCTAAGTAGGGATGTCACCTTAGTGATAGTGTAGGGATAGGTTTATGTTTTCCACTTACGAACCTGTGATGAAGTCTGATTTAGACGTGGGAGCACTTATTGCCTGCGTTCTGTTTCTGGAAATTGTCATTCTGTTCATGCTTCATCGAGTCAACTTTGTTCGTAGGTTTGGCTTTGTATTAGTTCTAATGTATTTATACAACCTCGTTTTGAGGTGCTTGTATGTCCAACTATTTTTGGCTTTGTAATAAATGGACTAACTGGAATTTGGAGTCTGTGATCCTTTGGAGTAATGACTATTGGGCCTATAGTTATTTATGTGAACAATTGTCGTAAGATATTTCTTCCCTCTACACTACCAAACAGGAACCAACGATCCATCCGCCAGAGTGTGTTCCAGAGAAATTTATAGGTGGAACCTCAGCCCCATCACTGTTTTAGTGACGATGAAATGTAAACTCATGACCTGCGAGGCATCAGATGTTAGCAGTGTTTGCTTAAGTCAATGAATCATCTTTCCGGCAGATTTGTGTTACTATTCAGAAGAAAACATTTGGCAGTTGGAAGCAGGTAGTATCACAATCCCCTGTGCATCCAAATAGTGCATTAGGATTGTTAGAACTGGCGTTTCTGGTTGGCTAGCGTATGCACCTGATGGAGCAGGGTAAATGAAATTTTTTTAACCTCCTAATATTTCCGTAAAATAATTAATAACCATGTTCGTTTAAGTAAATAACCAACAATGTATGTTACATGTTAAGGGTTAAAGGTAACACGCTATTCCGTGTGCAAAATAATCAACTTATAATTATTTACGTGTCTAACATAACATAATATTTGCGTACTAATTAAATAATAAATGCATGATCCGTGCTTTTAAATAAAACGTGTTTTTCTTGCAAAATAAAGCAATGGTAAGTAAGGGACAGCTTTATATGTTGCTTTTTGCTAGGTAATACCTAATTGGGGTACGTAGAAAGACGGGAGGGAAACGAAAGGGTTTATATTTCTTTGTTTTAACAATATTTTGTTTATCTTTGAAAATAGTGCGCTTAGGCCTGTCGAGCAGAAATATAAAATGGCCGCCAGATGCTAGAGTACGCATGAGCAGGAAACCATGTGATAGAGGAGAGAGGCTGTGGAAAGGGATGATCACGTGCTGGTGCTGAGAGGCTAAGATGGAAGTATGGTCAAGGCTATTGTGACCTTTCTGAGCAGATGTGTGCCAAGATGATCAGCAAGAAGCGTGAGAAGTCCAACTGAATCAATGGACGGAACTGTTGAATCTAAAATGTAGCAGAAAAAGATACAAATTGGACTGATCGAAACGGATGAGCAATGACATAAACTGTGGGAAACGATGCAAGCATGGACATTCCACAAGGAACTGGTTAAGACCAGGAAGTTTGATTAAAATGTATATGGGCCTGAGTTTTGACCAATGAGAAAGAATCACGCCATGAAGATGCAACATTTGATTCAGTAAGCTAGAATTAGGGTATAAGAAGACCTACTCTTGGTGGGAGGGGTTAGATGCTGGAGAGAGATGCTGGAGAGTGATGCTGGAGAGTTAGTTGTTGGAGAGTGAGTTGCTGGAGAAGTTAGATGCTGTAGATGGGAGAAGTTGCGGTTGCTGATGCTGACGAGCTGATGCTGCTGCTGCTATTTTTATTTTCCAGTTGAGTATAAGATGCTGCTTTAGGAGAATTTTCCTGATAGATTTTTCATTTAGAACTATTAGAGTTTTTCCAAGACAGATAGATTGATCTTTTAGAGTTCTAATATGATAACCTTATTTTTCCGTCTAATAGATATGTATTGCAATTTCAATTTATTCTTATATTGATGATAAATGTAATGATCTGAATAATAAGCTTAACCTCATTTCTTACATCAAAACTTTATATAAATTTTATTATTCTTTAAACAAATGACTCAGTGATTCTTTAGCTCAATGATTAAAATGAAATGTTAAAGAGTTTATTGTGATTGAGCTGGTCTTAATCACCATCAACTGATTCCTACTAGTTGGTCCATCGACCAATGAGCGGAATACCTTAAAGCAAATGAGAAACATTATGACATGTTAAAAGAGGTATTCCGTCCCCTTCCAGCGAATCGTTTTTCTCCTAGGTTATTGACGGAGGAAATCCAGGGAATAAATGAGTAAGTGAATGTATATGCGGTGTTATGGGCCCCACCGTCATATGGATATTGTGTGTGTGTTGAAGGAGTAATTGCACCTGGATGACCGAAGTATATAGGAGAATAATTTTTATTGTTAGCGCTGGATCAGATTTCTTGGTAGCAGAGTTATGGTTACTATAGATTAGTTTGGTGATTATTGATTATTGATAAGTTCATGTCTAACACTTCTTGTTGAGTCGCGTTATGTTATATGTAAGTTTTCCCGCTTCCGGGAAGTAGGAAGTGGAACACGTGTGGCAAGAGAAGTCACATGGAATGGTGCATTGTCTGAATTCATATTGGTGATAACGCAGGTTATGTTATGATAGGGACATTTTCCGTATAAAAGGTGTGTAAATGAAATAGTGATCGGTTTTCTTGTGAAACTTTGGCCTTAATTCTCAGGAGCAGTATAGTCTCCACATGTGTTTTATCCCCAGAGAAACGGGTTTACCGCTTGCTTGAAAGAAGGGTAAGGTAGAGGAAAGTGCTACTTTATCGGCAAAAAAGAAAATTCTGTGGTAGGGTAGAGGTAAGCGCTGCCTACTGGAAAATACAGAGTTCTTGTGTAAATGGTCAAAGCTATCTCTTTGGTTTAGCGAATCAGACAATGGAAATGTGTTTTAAATGTTGTAACTAACGAAGAATTGTTGAAAAAGAAATTGCCGATAAATTTTGTATAGGAGGGGTCAAGAGCAGAAGTGACGTAGACAAGAGTCGCGCTGGGATTGGACAGTGGTTAGTCACATGGAAACAGGAGCAGAACTGACGTAGACAGAAACCGCGCTGGGATTGGACAGTGCGCGGTAGACTGAAACCGCTCTGATTGGAGCATTGGTGTGAGTCGCGCTAGTATTGGTTGGAATAACGCATTAGAGAACAGTGTTGAATTGCGGATCATTTAAGGAGAAAAGAGGTTGTGAATCATGTCGTACTATGAGTATGGTAGAGAGAAAACGTAATGGATGACGAAAGTTAAGAACTTCTTTAAGAAAGACAAAAAGGTAGTGACTAGAGAGGGACAAATAATTCCTCCGCCGAAATCACAAGCTTCGCATATGATGCTGAAATATGGATATCATACATGCATATGGTTAGAAAATTGGACAAAATATACCAAGAATAATGGAGCATTGGCTTTCCCTGAGAGTGGTTCATTTAATGTAGCTGTACTACGGAACTTGAGAGAAAAGATGGCAATGTTAGAACCTAGACCTAGACCGACACAGTTTGAAGCTTTAACGGAATGGGAAGATGAGATGTATGAGCGAGAGAGATTCAGAGGATTAAAGAATCATGAGTTTGTGCCTGGAAGGTTATGGGGAGTAAATCATGAGGACAGAATAAAGCGTTGGAGATGTGCCAACATGACAGGAGGTTTGTTTCCAGCTTTTACAGTTGAGGAAGAAGCAAAGAGAAAGTGTACAGAGAAAAAGAAACATTTAGTGGTAGAAAAGTATGTGTATGGTGGTAGTGAAACAGATGACGAATTGCTGGAAGATATTTTAAACAGAAACCCACCTCCATACCAACAGACTTCTGCGGTGGTGACACCTAATGCACCGCCAATGGAAACTGGGAGGAATAAAAATCCCGAACGAAGAGATGAGACAAATAGGTCACAAGATCAATTAAAAACTTCACAAAATGAAGAGATAGAAAGTGACAATGCAACTGAATTAGCAAAAACGACAAGAGAATTGACTGAGAAAATAAGAGAATTGACCAAGAATATGGAAGCTGTAACTGTACCAGTAACAATAGGTCCAGTAATGCCAATTTTTGAGAATCAGAAAATAGATGAACGTTCTTTAGTGATTCCCATGAATTCACATTTGCAAAGAAAAAGAGAAGGGATGGAACTGAATAATGAAGGTGCACACAATTTGGCTAGTACCTATAGACCAAGCCCATCTACTAATTTGATGATAAATGAGAATGAGATGAGGAGAATGCCTATGGTGACGGAATCCGCATCAGTGACACCAGAAAGAAGTAGCAATTGGATAGAATTAAATAGTACGCCTGTAGGTCCGACTCCAGATGAGTTAAATGAATGGATGAAAGCGCTAAAAACAAAAGAAACGGAAGTGAAACCATTAGATGTAATTAGGTTGAAAATAGACATGGAAGAATTGATTTTAGGAACAATTGGTACAGAAAAATTAAAAAATTATCAGGATGATGAGATTATGTTTTTGTGCAAAAGTCTTATATGGAGAGCTAGAAATTTACATGACAAATTGGAAGAGACAGCGAGTGAACTGGGAGTAGAGTTTGTAAAAGTGAGAACATTGCAGAAACCATACAGAGTAGATTTTTGTGAGAAAGATATAGAGAATTTGAACACATCAGGAAGACTGACTCAAATAAAAGAGTTAATTGTTTTATTGAGAAAATGGGGTGATGTGGATAGATGGAGAAATAGATGGTCGAAAAAGAATGAGAAAACAACAGATAAAGCATCTCTGGCTTTTGCAGTGACAGATAAGGAACCAGTTGTAAGGGAGTACCCGATGAGAGAAACTCCAGGTGGTAGTTATGTGCATGTTCCATGGACCAGACAGGATATACTGTCATTTACAAATGACTTCCCAAAATTGAGAGAGAAGCCAGTAGAATGGTACAGACAAGTGGAAAGATTTGTGAAGGTTTCAAAGGTGTTGTGGATAGATCTGGATGGATTGTTTGATATAGTAGTGCCAGCTGATTTGTGGACAGAATGTAAGATTACTATTGATTGGCCAACTGTAGAATATCCAAGGGACGCTAAAACAGGATCGCCAGGACCAGAAGTGATGAGGAAGTACGACCAAGTAATTACCTTTTTGAAGAATAAAATTCCACCTAAAGAAACAGATTGGGTAAAAATAGACAGAACAACGCAGGAAAGTAAAGAATCAGTGCACGCTTACTACGAGCGATTGTTGTTGGTTTTCAAACAGTACAGTGGTTATGAGACACTGAATGAGAAGGATATGAGTCATTTTGTATATAGGTTTGTGTATGGATTGAAACCAGAAATAAGTGAAATGATTAAACAGCATATGATTTGTTGGCAGAATAGCACAGTGGATGAGGTTTTGAGATATGCTAAGTATTGCAGTGATGATATTGAGAGTAGACAGCGTAAATTGAAAGAAAAGGCCATGTGGGCGCAGGTGAAAGTTGCAGAGAAGCAAGAAGCTCAATTGAGTAATACTGGTAATAAAACAGGACAGGTTAGATCCCGACCTAATATAGGTAAAGGAAAAGGACAAATGAGCATAGATGAGGCAAAGAAAAAGTGGCCATGTCACAACTGCGGAAAGCTAGGACATTGGAGAAACGAGTGTAAATTTCCTCCAAAACCTAATGTGGAAAATCAATCATTAAATTCTCAGGTGCAGAGTGAGGTAGTTACTCAACAAGGTCAGGTGCCACAACCACCACTTCCCAAGAGTGTTAACCAACAGAAATACAGTGCAGAAACAGGATTCTACGGAGGAGAACAGGTAACACAGTTGCCGCGTGCAGCTGCAATTTCTCAATATTGGTTACGACAGGATGAGGATGACACGGATGAAAGTTTCTGACGGTGCCTAGGAGAGGGGGAAGAGTGCGTGCTTGGCGCAACTCTAGAGGTAGATCAGTCTGGTCCATTTGTGGATGGAGAAGTGAATGGTGCAAATGTAACATTCCTTGTTGACACTGGAGCTACCCGTTCTACTGTTAGGTCAGTGGAAATTCCAAACCTTCCTCTCTCAGGTGAACATATCCAAGTAGTTGGAGTTTCAAACCAGCAAATTAAAATGCCTCTTACTAAATTAGTGGAGGTAAGAATTGGTCCATTTAGCGAAATGCACTGATTTGTGGTATGCGATTGTAGTCCCGTGAACCTATTAGGACGCGATTAATTGTGCAAGATGAATTGCACTATCTATTGTACCCCAGATGGAAATGCATTTCAGACTCCAGATGAGGATGTGCTGTATAAAATGACAATGGTGAATTTAGAACCAGAAGTAACTGATTTGTTTCCTGTATTTGATGCAGAGAAAATCCCAATTGAATTGAAAAAGACAGTGAAAGAAGAAGTGTGGGACTTTACAGGAGAAGATGTAGGATTAATGAAAGGAGTAGATCCCGTTAAAATAACAGTGAAAGAGGGAACGAGTTACCCAAATACGCCCCAGTATAAATTGACACCAGAAATAATTGAAGGAATAACCCCAGTAATAAATAAAATGATTGAACAAGGGATTCTAAAAGAAATCATGAGCAGTCCATGTAATTCGCCAATAATGGGACTGAAAAAGCCAAACGGAACATATAGAATTGTACAGGATTTGAGGAAGGTAAACAAAATTGTTGTGCCTTGTTGCCCAATAGTACCGAACCCTGCTGTGATTCTATACCAGATTCCACGTGAAGCAGAATGGTACACAGTAATTGATCTATGTCATGCATTTTTCTCTATTCCACTGCATCCAGATAGCCAGCCATTATTTGCGTTTAGGTTTGGAGAGCGTATTTTGGCATGGTGCCGAATTCCTCAGGGGTACACAGAAAGTCCCTCAATCTTTAATCAGATTCTAAAGAAATCGTTGGAAGATTTAAAAATGCCAGAAAAGTCAGTGATGGTTCAGTATATTGATGACCTACTGGTGGCATCAAAAACGAAAGAAGCATGTGTCAATGATACAATTGCTTTGCTGAATCATTTAGCAAAAAGAGGACATAAAGTGTCCCCTTCAAAATTGCAGTTTTGTCAACAAGAAGTCCAGTATTTAAGGCATAAAATTGAGAAAGGAGTGCGAAAGGTAACGACTGAAAGAATAAAAATGATTCAAGGAATGAGAGCTCGAATGACACAAAGAGAGGTAAGAATGTTTTTGGGAATGGTTGGATATTGTCGACAATGGATAAGCAGTTTTTCACTAATTGCTAAACCATTGCAAAAACTGACAAAGAAGGATGTTAAAGATCCTTTTGAAATGAATGATGAAGAAATGAAAGCATTCAGAGAGCTGAAAAAGAAATTATGTGAGGCTCCAGCATTAGGAATGCCTGACTTTGAGAAAGATTTTGAGCTGTATTGCAGTGAAAGAGATGGATGTGCATTTTCAGTTTTGGTACAGAGACATGGAACTATGAAAAGACCCATTGCATATTTTTCAGCTGTTTTAGACCCTGTAGCGAAAGCGTTGCCTGGATGCTTGAAAGCAGTTGCTGCTACTTGTGTGAGTCTGGAACAGAGTGAAGGCATAGTGATGGGATATCCACTGAGAGTGTATGTTCCCCATTCTGTGGAAATTCTCTTGACAAGAACGAAAACCCAATACATGACACATAGTCGGCTGACTAGGTATGAAAAAGTAATTTTGAGTGCAGATGATGTGACCATTGACAGATGTATGAATGTGAATCCTTCGACATCATTGCCAGATGAAGAAAGTGTGATTGAAATGGATGAAGTAGATCACGATTGTCTGAATGTGCTTGAATACTGTACAAAACCAAGGTCTGACAAACGAGATGAGCCTTTGAAAGAATCAGATTATATTCTGTTTGTGGATGGCTCATGTTTGAGAACGAGTGATGGAGTTCTAAGTGCAGCATATGCAGTTTGCACAGTAGCAACTGTAATGGAAGCATCTTGTCTGAAAGGGGTACGGTCTGCCCAAGTCGCAGAATTAGTAGCTCTGATTCAAGCATGCAAGTTGGGAAGAAATGTACGGGTTACGATTGTGACAGATAGCCAGTACGGCTTTGGGGTGGTGCACGACTTTGGTCAGATTTGGTCACAAAGGGGTTTCTTGACGTCTGCAGGAACGCCAATTAGAAATGGAGATTTTGTAAAAAAGCTGCTTGAGGCGATACAGCTGCCTAAACAAATTGCTGTTATGAAGTGCAATGCACATAAAAATGGGGAAGACTACATAACTGTTGGTAATAAATATGCTGACGAGATGGCACAGTACTGTGCAAAGAATGTGGTTTCATTAAATAAAAGTCGGGAAAGAGAGCATATTTCTTGTCCTTTGCTTTTTACTAACTCTATTGAGACATGGGATGAGGTGAGACAGTTACAAGAAGCTGCAGATGATGAGGAAAAAGATACATGGATAAAAGCAGGATGTAGAAAACATGAAGAAAATGATGTTTGGGTTTTCAGAGATGAGAGACCAGTTATGCCTGATAGCATGATTTCTGACATGGCACGGATGTACCATGGACAAGCCCATATTGGGAGAGATTCAATGATCAGACTTTTTAGACAAACATGGTATAATCCAAAATTCAGAGCCATAGCTGAGAGTCTTTGTCAGAGATGTCTTATTTGTCAACAGTTAAATCCAGGAAGGAAGACAGTAGTGAGTCTAGGAACAATAGGACGAGAAGGAGGTCCTTTCACTAGAATGCAAATGGATTTTATTGAAATGCCACCTTGCAACAGACTAAGGTATGTCCTAGTGGTCGTCTGTTTGTTTTCCCATTGGGTGGAAGCATACCCAACAAGAAGGAATGATGGAATAACGGTAGCAAAACTTATGCTGCGAGAATTCATTCCGAGGAATGGTTTTCCAGTCACGATTGAAACAGATAGAGGAACACATTTCCAAAATGAATTAGTTAAACTAATTTGTGAAGCACTTAGTATTAAACAGAAACTGCATTGTGCATACAGACCAGAGGCTTCTGGAATCGTAGAGCAAGTGAATGGAACAATCAAGAACAGGTTAGGAAAAATGTGTCAAGCTACAGGACTCAAATGGCCAGATGCCTTGCCATTAGTTTTAATGACAATCAGAAGTATTCCGGAAAGGAAAACTGGACTCAGTCCTCATGAAATAATTATGGGACGAGCAATGAGACAAGCACAAGTACCTGTCAACAAACTACTGACTATAACTGATGATCTAGTGCTGGATTATTGCAAAGGATTGGCTGATGTGGTGCGTTCTGTGTTTCATCAGGTTGGACCGGATGCGACCACTATTGAAAGAAAACCAGCTCACGACTTGAATCCAGGAGATTGGGTCAGCATAAAAGTCCACAGGAGAAGAAACTGTTTGGTTCCTCGCTGGGACGAACCACGACAAGTGATCCTGGTGACAACCACTGCAGTCAAGTGTGCAGGAGTGAAACACTGGGTGCATGCCAGTCACACCATCAGAGTTCCAGAACCTGAAGATCGACATGTGAGTCGACATCTGGAAGTATTGGATAACAGTTCAGCATCAGAAGCAGAAGAAGAAACAAACAGGGTGCCAGAACTTGAAGATCGACCTGTAAGTCGACATCTGGAAGACCCAACTACAAGTGCAACGACAGAAGAAGTAGAGGAAATAGCTGAAGTTCCAGAACTTGAAGATCGACCTGTAAGTCGACATCTGGAAATATCAGATACCAGTTCAGAATCTGATACAGATCATTCGGATTGTGAAGAAATTCTAAAAAGAAATTGGAATTTTGAAAGCATAAGAGAAGAAACTGAGCCAGAAGATAGTAACAGTGAGCAACCAAGTACAAGTTGTGGTGAAAATCCTTCGGAGATAATATTAATAGATGAAGAAGGGAGAGTTTCAAACAAAAAGCTAGAAAAATCGGAAGATCCCCGAGGAGCAATAGGGACAAATAGTCAAACACGAGAACAGGGAAATTTAGAAGCAGAAAGGAAAACTGACACAAATTCGGAAGAACCTCGAGGAGGGACAGAAATAGGTGAACGAAGGAAGATAAGAAAAGAACCACAAGTAGAGGAAGAAAATGACATTATAAGTTTCAAAATAAGAGGCAATAACGAAAGAATTGAAACAGAGTCTGAAGAAAGTGGAGAAGAAAGAAACCAAAAACTAGAGTCAAGAAAAAGAAATTGGAAAACAGAAAGAGAGGAAAAAGGAAGTGAGGCAAAAAGGCCAAGAAAAGGAGACAATTGGCCCAACGAAGTAAGAAAATTAAGATACAGAATCATAAGGTTGGATGGGAAAAGTGCTGAACAAGTGAATGAAATAACAAGTCAGAGAGAACAAGAAAAACAAGGTGGAAAACACTTGCAGAAAACGAAAAGAGTAAAGAAGGTAAATCCGAAGTATAGATCGCCTGAATGGTTGTATCTTGCTTTGACTAGTAACAAAGAAGAAAAGAACACTCACGAGAACCCAGAACAAAGAAACCTGATGGGAGAAAGTGAAGTGCAACAAAACTAAAGAAGTTTAAATAGTTTCTACCGGATTTGACAAAACACTGGATCTGACGAATTTTACTGGATATGACAAAGAAAGAATTCTGAGAAAGAATTAAAAGAAAGTACCAAGCAAAGACAAAACATTGGAGTACAGAGTGGCAAATAAGTCATTTCTGAGGTATAGTGACACAATTTTCTGGAAAACAAATAAATAAGGTTATAAAACAAAATGGAGAATACTAGAGATAGAAAATGTAAATGTGAGTTTTTAAGTAGATGGTGCAAGATGTGCTGCTTTTGTACAGGATTATTAATAACAGTATGGGTGGTTCTAGCAATCACTATTCCAATTAGTTTAGCTGTAGTAGAAACGTCTAATAACACTGAGAAAGAAAAAGGAGCTAACACTCAAGAACCAGTTATATTAAAGAGTAGTGCAGAATTACACAAGGACAAATCAATAACAGATTTTTCTAAAAATGTTTTTACTAAATTACTGTATGAGTATGTAGAAACAATGGATGTAAGAGATTGCTATGTTTGTATGCAGTTGCCTGCATCTGTAGCAGAGGGTGTGACTTATCATCACCTCCCTTTGACGTATGGAATAACATGTAGTGTCTTAGCAAGTTTATTTTATAAAACAGGTAGATTAGAATATTATTACACTGACATAAATAAGATTTTTGCGAAAGTTTCTGTAGTTCCCGAGCTAAACAAAATAAAAGAGGGAAAAATGTTTGGTGAATATTTTCTAGAGGATAAGATTTTAACATTAGATAGTATAATTAGGTACAACCTTACCTGTGAGTTAAAGAAGGAAGAAAAAGTATTTTTAGAGATGGTTGAAGAGAGAAGAGTAAAATTTAAAAGAAAAGTAATAGAAGAGACAAAAACACCTCTATGGGCGTTTGAGGAAGACAATCATGACAAGAAAAAGACAAATGCAGCTATGACTCTGGATTGGCCCCAACAGGGAAGGTTGTGCATTAGAAGAAATAAGACAAGATATGACAATTATTTTGTGGGTTCCAGTATTTGCCATGACAATTATCAAATTTTAGGCGGATGGGGATTCAAAGGGGGAAAAGATCCAATATTTTCAGGGATCTATTATGTTTGCGGAAATAGGGCTTATTATAGGTTGCCGGACCATTGGTATGGGTCATGTTACTTAGGCCTGGTCTTTCCAAAGATTTTTCATATGGATAGAAAAGAAAAAGGAACACACAAAATGATAAATACCTTTACACGTAGAAAAAGGGAAATTTTTTCAGAAATAGTAGGTGATATTTTTGGTGCATTGATACCAGCAGTGGGAATATCTTTGAATGCATTTAGAATTCGGAAATTATCCACAGTGGTAGATCGTTTATCTACAGATACTGCTGGAGGGTTCTTGATGGTAAATACCGAGATGGTTGCCATGAGAGCTATGGTGATGCAAAATCGACTTGCCCTTGACATTCTTTTGGCAAAAGAGGGCGGAGTCTGTGGAATGCTGAAAGTCCAACATTGTTGCACTTACATTCCCGATAAAAGTGAAAATATACAGAAGTATATAACAAATATTACAAGTTTGCACAAAGAACTTGTTCCACTGGAGGTTGAAAGTGCTTTTGGAAAACTTGGTAAAGGGTTTTCTTCAGTAATAAATTGGTTAACAAGAATGAGTGGATTAATAATAGGGAAAGTTATAATAATAGCAACCATGATAATAATAATAATTTTAGTGCTGAAGCTTGTAATAACATGTGTAAAGAGAAGAAGAAGGCAGAATAAAATAGAAAAAGAAAACATGATAAACAAGGAGAGAGAGAGAGAAATGGGTGAAATAGAGTTAGAAGAAATAAAAGAGAACATGTACAAGAAAACGAAGAGACAAGTTGAAAGGGATACAGTTGTGTAAATTAACAAAAGCAAACGGATAAAAGATATATGCTGTCTGAGAAAATTGTATAACTTGGGTTTTGTGGTGATATTAAAAATCACCAAAGGGGAGTTGATGGAGCAGGGTAAATGAAAATTTTTTAACCTCCTAATATTTTCGTAAAATAATTAATAACCATGTTCGTTTAAGTAAATAACCAACAATGTATGTTACATGTTAAGGGTTAAAGGTAACACGCTATTCCGTGTGCAAAATAATCAACTTATAATTATTTACGTGTCTAACATAACATAATATTTGCGTACTAATTAAATAATAAATGCATGATCCGTGCTTTTAAATAAAACGTGTAGTTGCAAAATAAAGCGATGGTAAGTAAGGGACAGCTTTATATGTTGCTTTTTGCTAGGTAATACCTAATTGGGGTACGTAGAAAGACGGGAGGGAAACGAAAGGGTTTATATTTCTTTGTTTTAACAATATTTTGTTTATCTTTGAAAATAGTGCGCTTAGGCCTGTCGAGCAGAAATATAAAATGGCCGCCAGATGCTAGAGTACGCATGAGCAGGAAACCATGTGATAGAGGAGAGAGGCTGTGGAAAGGGATGATCACGTGCTGGTGCTGAGAGGCTAAGATGGAAGTATGGTCAAGGCTATTGTGACCTTTCTGAGCAGATGTGTGCCAAGATGATCAGCAAGAAGTGTGAGAAGTCCAACTGAATCAATGGACGGAACTGTTGAATCTAAAATGTAGCAGAAAAAGATACAAATTGGACTGATCGAAACGGATGAGCAATGACATAAACTGTGGGAAACGATGCAAGCATGGACATTCCACAAAGAACTGGTTAAGACCAGGAAGTTTGATTAAAATGTATATGGGCCTGAGTTTTGACCAATGAGAAAGAATCACGCCATGAAGATGCAACATTTGATTCAGTAAGCTAGAATTAGGGTATAAGAAGACCTACTCTTGGTGGGAGGGGTTAGATGCTGGAGAGAGATGCTGGAGAGTGATGCTGGAGAGTTAGTTGTTGGAGAGTGAGTTGCTGGAGAAGTTAGATGCTGTAGATGGGAGAAGTTGCGGTTGCTGATGCTGACGAGCTGATGCTGCTGCTGCTATTTTTATTTTCCAGTTGAGTATAAGATGCTGCTTTAGGAGAATTTTCCTGATAGATTTTTCATTTAGAACTATTAGAGTTTTTCCAAGACAGATAGATTGATCTTTTAGAGTTCTAATATGATAACCTTATTTTTCCGTCTAATAGATATGTATTGCAATTTCAATTTATTCTTATATTGATGATAAATGTAATGATCTGAATAATAAGCTTAACCTCATTTCTTGCATCAAAACTTTATATACATTTTATTATTCTTTAACCCCTTGACCGCGATCGGAATTCCGCTCGTATGCTGGACATTCCGATCGCGGGTGGGGTCGTGACGAGCTCAGCTCGTCATGCGCACAGCGCTACCGCGCAGCATGACGAGCTGAGCTCGTCATGAGCACGGAAAGGGTTAAACAAATGACTCAGTGATTCTTTAGCTCAATGATTAAAATGAAATGTTAAAGAGTTTATTGTGATTGAGCTGGTCTTAATCACCATCAACTGATTCCTACTAGTTGGTCCATCGACCAATGAGCGGAATACCTTAAAGCAAATGAGAAACATTATGACATGTTAAAAGAGGTATCCCGTCCCCTTCCAGCGAATCGTTTTTCTCCTAGGTTATTGACGGAGGAAATCCAGGGAATAAATGAGTAAGTGAATGTATATGCGGTGTTATGGGCCCCACCGTCATATGGATATAGTGTGTGTGTTGAAGGAGTAATTGCACCTGGATGACCGAAGTATATAGGAGAATAATTTTTATTGTTAGCGCTGGATCACACCTCAGCCAGGCAGATCCACCACTCTAGTCAGGGTAAGTGAGTTACACACCCAAGATAACCCCTGTTCACCCCCTTGGTAGCTTGGCAGAGCAGTCACGCTTATCCCAGAGGCAACGTATAAAGTGTTTGCGCAACACACACACCAGCGACACACTAGGCACACCACAAAAGAGACTTCACACACGGTTATATAAAAATATGCTTTGTATTGTATATAAAGCACATAGACCACAATCGCATAAATCACCATTAGCTTGCCCACTCGGCAAGTGTCATAAGTATAACAGTTAGTGAACAAAAGTAATACTTTTATTTTTTTAAACATTTTTTATTAGGTTTTCTTTTTCATTTACAGGGTTACTGTCACATGACAAACATGAAATTATTTATGCACGTTCCATTCTCACTTGTAAGTGGAGACTATAATGAAGTGAGTAAGTGGTGAACATGCATGTTAATTGCTGTGCTGTTGCCTTGTGGTGCCATGTTATGTGTTGTTACAGCTCTGAAAAGTGACTGACCTTCCTAAAATATGTCCAGTCTTTAGAACTACCGGTACTAACAGCTAAATAGGGATCGGAACCTAGGACAGATAGGTTAGGGCAGGGTGAGATGTTCCCTGACGGTCGTCTGAGCAATTGGACATTTGTTTTATGCTTGGGAGGTTTAGTACTATGGCTCTTGCAGGACTGAGTGCGTTACAGGGGTCTCTGTCCCTATGGGAGTGCCGAGTAATTGCGCGTTCGCCTGGCGCTTGGGGTCGTCTGTATGGCCATGGGTGTCCTGGGGGATCTCGAGTTGTGTGTCTCAGCACGATGTCCCATCTGTGGTTGACGGTGAAAGGAGTTGTTGGGCGCTAGTCGTCTGTTGACGGAAATGATGCAGTAGCGCAGCCCACTCTGTGGATATGCGATGCTTGCGCACTCCCCGTACCTCCTCATGTCTGATCTTGTACTCTTCTGCCGAACCCCATTTGACTACTGCTCCCATCCAGGCTGCCAGCGGGGGTCACTCCGAGGCTCGCCAGTACATTGTGATCCCTCTCTTCGCCAGCAGTAGGGCCAAGGAGCCAAATCGTGTGTGAACCTTGAGGTGCTTCCGTCTGCGAAACACCCCAATCGCACTGGCCTCCCAAGTGTTAATGTCCATGAGCCCTGTTATTTCCCGCAGTGTCTTGTGTATTGTGCTCCAATAGGATTGTATCGTGGGGCAACAAAAGTAATACTTATAAGTTGCACCTGTCAAAAGATAAACAATTCATCACACAAAATAAAACATTACTGGGAATATCATGGCAAGACGGTAACCACGTTTTTAACTTGCATGTATGCTCAATAGGCCATCCAATGTTAGAAAATATGCAGGGTTTCAAAGGCAGGCCTTGATAGTAACCCAATCGAGTGGGTAATGTGGCCCAGACTACAGGGCCGCCTGCGCGTTACCACCGGGAGTGCGGTAGAACTTTCGGAAAGGCCTCCCCACAGAAGGCAAAGTCGCAGCTGCCCGCGCTCAGGCGGTGCAGCAGCGTGTGATTTCAACAAAGAGGTGGGGGAGGGCACTCACCTGGTCCCTGGTTGGGACCAGCTGATTCCTTTCAGTGATGCCGCTCCGGCTACTTGGAGTGGAATGCACAAAGGTGTTTCTCTGCTGCTGGCTGCAGTGCGGCTGCAAGGCTCCTGCTCCCTTTGTCACATGAAAGCGTCCCTGCTCTCCTCGGCCCTCGGCGTGGTATCCTGCTGGGCAGGGCTGCGACGAGCCGCAGTCCTCCTTACACGTCGGCGGCTTTGGGAAGGTTACTAGGCAATGCCTGGTGCACCTTCAGCGCTCGCACTGCTGAGGAGCGGCCGCACTGCGATCTCTCAGGTTTTTGGATTGAAGCACAGGGAGACTTTCAGAGAATACAGCCTCAGGTAATCCTTCAGAACAGTAATAGCACAATGACAATTTTGATGTCCCTGAGTTTCCTAGAACAGGAGGCCAGCACACACAGGACCTTGGAGATTTCTTCACAAGCAGGATACCACAGCAGGGCAAAAAGTTTGTCCTTTTCCTCCACCACAGACAGAAGCAGCAAGTGCAGGCCAACCCACCCCTCACACAGAAAAGGTTGCACTCCTCACACAGTTCTTTCGCTCTTTATCTTAGCAGGGTTCGCCTGTCTTCCAGAAGTGAATCTAAAGTCTTGGTGTTTTAGGTCCAATACTTATGCCCCATTTTGTCATCGTTCCCTTTGTGGCAAAGGTCCAAACCAGTCCTGGCCTCCTTGGTCCACCATGACCACAGGAGATGGAGCCAGTATTGTGAAAAGGAGACAAAGCCTATTCAGGTGCTAGTGAAACACTTACTACCTCTCTAAATGCAGACCAGGTCTATTCAGCCTAGCGATGAGTCACCCAGGCAAGGCAGGGCACACCTCAACTTCCACTTGTGAATTTCTAGAGTGAATTCACATCCCCAACTTCTGTCACCCCAAACCCAGACGGGGAATACACAACAGGCAGAGGCACACAGAATGGTTAAACAAGGAAGTGTGCACTTTCAAACACAAGATTTAAAAACCACCTTTGCTAAATTCTGAGTTCATGGAGCCTAAACTCCATTTCTCTATATTGTCCCAATTGGAGGTTACACATGTAAGATGTTACAGTGCAGTCACAAAGATAACCTATGGGATAGACAACCTTTCAACTGTGAAAAACGAAATACACAGTATTTCACTATCAGGACATGTAACACACACCAGTACATGTCCTACCTTTCTCATACACTGCACCCTGACCATGGGGGTACCTTGGCCCTACCTTAGGGGTGCCTTACATAGGAAAGGTAAGGTTTGGGCCTGGCTAGTGAGCGCACTTGCCAGGGCAACAGGGCAGTTTACAACTGCACGTGCAGATACTTCAGTGGCAGGTCTGAGATGCATTTACAGGGCTACTCATGTGGGTGGCACAACCAGTGCTGCAAGCCCACTAGTAGCATTTGGTTTACCAGCCCTGGAACACTCAGTGCAGTGTACTACGGACTTACCAGTAAATCAAATATGTCAATCATGGATTGATAGAAATGGGGGTCTCTGGTTGGCAGAGGTAGGTACCTTTGTCCAAATAGGGACCCTTTCTTCAAGTCAGGGTAAGGGGGATACACACTCTAGATAACCCCTTCTCACCCCCTTGGTAGCTTGGCACGAGCAGACAGGCTTATCCCAAAGGCAATGTGTAAAGTATTTGTACCAAATCTCACAGTAACACAGTGATAACACCACAAATGGACACCACACCAGTTTAGAAAAACAAAGTATCTTTATCTAAACTTAACAAGACCAAAACGACAAAAATCCAACATACAAATATTAAGAAAAATGACTTTCAAAAGGTTTTAGCAACTGAGTCCATCGAAAACTATGGATGAGTGATTTCTTGCAAAGTACCTGTTGTTGCGGCAAAATTCACCAAGCCAAACAGCCGCAGCGATGAGAAGCATCGAAAAACAAAGAGATGCGTCTTTCCTGAGACCTTCGTGGATGCGATGCGAAAGTTCAGCTGTACACAGGGGAGCGATGCATCGGGTCTGGTCTGTAGGGGGAAGCGATGGGTCGATTCTGAGATGACTCCGATCTGCGGGTGATGCGTCGGGGAAAACTTGCCACACAGGGACGATGCGTGGAAATCCGGGATGCGTCGGTGAACGATGCGGAGGCGGCGAGCAGCGCTGCGTCTACCTTTTCAGCCGTGAGCCCTTGATGTGTCGATTCTTGCCGCGGCAACAGGCGCTGCGTCGGTTTCAGCAGCGGCACGGCGGTACGGGGAGATTCTTCTCGCACCACGGCGTTGCGTCGGAAAAACTGTCGCAAGAAGAGCAAATCGTCGATTTTCTTGTTGTTGCTTTGGTTTCCAGCTCTCAGTAGCAGAAACAACCTCCAGAGGCCCCACACAGTCACAGGCACTTCTTGGCAGCTCAGAACTCCCAGCAAGGAAGTTCAGGGGAGCTGGGGGTGAAGTCTTTGTGTTCCTGAGACTTCAAAACAGGAGGCAAGCTCTACTCAAGCCCTTGGAGACTTTCCTCAAGCAGGGGACACAGCGCACAGCAAAGTCCTTCTCCTTTCCTTGGCAGAAAACAGCAACTGCAGGCCAACCCCAGACACACAGCAGGGGCAGTACTTCTCCTCAGTTTCTCCAGCTCTTCTCCTTGGCAAAGGTTCCTCTTGATTCCAGAAGTAGTCTAAAGTTCAGGGATTTTAGGTCTAATACTTATACCCCAAAATGTCTTTGTTCTCTTTGTGCAAGGGGCTTGGAGCCCAGTTCAACCCAGTTCTGGGGGGCACTCTGCAAGTGCACAGCAACATCCATTGTCAGTGTGAGCCTTGGCTCCAGACACACCACAGGGGGGCGGAGCCAGCATTGTGGAAGGCAGGCACAGTCCTATTCAGGTACAGGTGCTACTCCTCCCACCACTCCAAATGCAGATCAGGCCTAATCATCCTAGTGCTGACTCATCTAGACTCCTGGAGCCACTGCACCTCCCCAGCCCCTGTCCCTCCAAAGCCAGACAGTCAATCCATAAACAGGCAGAGGCACACAGGATGGTTGAACAAGAAAATAGCCACTTTCTAAAAGTGGCATTTTCAAACACACAATTTAAAAACCATCTTTACTAAAAGATGTGTTATTAAATTCTGAGTTCAGAGAGCCTAAACTTTATTTCTCTATCTTGTTCCAATAGGAAGTTATATTTATAAGATGTTATAAATAAACTCCCATTCTATCCTATGGGGCAAGATAGCCTTTCAATAGTGAAAAACAAAATTAGCAGTATTTCACTATCAGGACATGCCACACACACCAGGGCATGTCCTACCTTTCACATACACTGCACCCTGCCCACAGGGGTGCCTTGGGCCTACCTTTGGGGTGACTAACATGTAAGAAAAGGGAAGGTTAGGGCCTGGCAAGTGGGTGTACTTGCCAGGTCGACATGGCAGTTAACAACTGCGCACAGACACTGCAGTGGCAGATCTGAGTTACCTTTTCAGAGCTACTCATGTGGGTGGCACAATCAGTGCTCAGGCTCACTAGTAACATTTGATTTACCAGCCCTGGCACACTTAGTGCACTTTACCAGGGACTGACCAGTAAGTCAAATATGCCAATCATGGATAACCAATCATGTTCACAATTTACATAGAGAGCATATGCACTTTAGCACTGATTAGCGGTGGTAAAGTGCCCATAGTCCTAAAACCAACAACAGGTCAGGAAAAAATCGGAGGAAGAAGCAAAAAGCTTGGGGATAACCCTGCGAAAAGGGCCAAGTCCAACACAACCCCGTTCCAGCCTAAAGCCAGGGTAGATCAATCCATACCTCGTTGGGCTTCCCTGCTTGGGGCAATAGAACATGGAACCTGGCCCGCAACAGCAGGGGTCTATTCCTGTTCTATGCCTTCCTGAACCAAGTTGGATCCCTCTATCCATACTCTCAGGGCCCACTAAGCTGACCCATGGTGAACCCTTATCCTCACCTGTGGACCCCATCTGTGCAGCGCCTAAACTTACTTTGCTCACAGATGTGTCCCAACAGGCAGACAGTACCCACATAGCCAACACAGTGATGTGGCCCAGTCCACCCACGGGGTGTGACTCCTGTCCCCCTCCCAGGGGCAACTCTGTCCACCAGGACAGCAAGCCACAGTGGCCACTGACAACTGTCAGTGATGAGAGCCAGGCCTCATGCCTTTCAGGCCTCTCTAACCTATGTGGCATCAGAAAGTGGGGGGCGGTTGCCCCAAGTGCCTGGCACCCTTTCTCCACTCTCTCTCCTGCCAAGTCAGGTATGGCATCCTGACACCGGCCCACCAGCCCAGGGTCTGTACCCTGCGGCTGGACAAGAGACTGGGGTGGGCTCTCCCACACCCTGTCTTCCTCCCTGGGCTCTGCACCCTCCCACCTGGAGCAGTACTCCCAGAAGACAACTTGGTTGCAGCACTGTTAGCAGTCACCCCTTCCTCCAGGTCAGGGGGGTCACCCTGAACCTGGTCCACCAACCCAGGATCTTTACCCTTAGGCTGGACCTGTGCCTGGCAACCCAGGACTTCCGGGGGAGTACACTTACCCCCCTAAGGGAAACACCCTCCTCATGAGTTGTGCGAGAGTCTGCCTGGCGCAGGTCTCCAGCCTCCTGTCCACTTGACAAAGCATGAAGACCCCCCAGGCCAGAAGTGGCCTCAACAGGATCAGTCCTGGGGTGCTCTGACCTCAGAGCTGGCAACCCCTGACCAACTAGTCCTTCCACTGGGGACTTGCCCCCCTCACCCTTTTCTCTGGACTCATGTACTCTCCCCACAGGAGCGGTGCTGCCAGACATCAGAACTGGTGGGATGCTTGTTACAGCAGTCCCCGCCAGTTCACCTGACACTTTGGGATCCCCCTCAGGGGATGGCCTCTCAGCACAGACTAGGGACCCCTCCTGGTGTTCACTCCATGAACCAACCAGGCCCTGAGACTGGGTTTCAGGCACCTTGGGACACAGCCCACTCCCACTCCTTCTCCTCTGAGACAGGACATGGGACCCTACACCCCTCCCACTACACTGGGACCTATCTGGGCTACCACCAACCTCCCTTACCTCACTTGGTTGGGGAAAACCTGAGCCGCCCCCCTCAGGATCACTCCCAAAAGCTTCTTCAGACCCTCTGGAATCCACCAAAAGGTCTGCCTCCAGTGCAAACTCCCTGGGGTCAGAGAACTCACACTCCACTGGCTGTTGGCATAGCTCTGGAAAACAGGGACTTAAAATATGCTCTCCAACAATCGAATCACACAGCCCCACATGTGTTAACCAAGCTACCCTTTGCCTCACCATCCAGTGCCTCACACAAGTACCCCACACCACTCCTGAGATTGGCAAGACAGTGTCTGACTGTCTCTGTCACTCAACACACACTCTTCTGGGCAGTCTCCACACTCACACACCAAGGCTTCTACCATGGAGGAACCCCTCTCCCTGCACCTCTCATCTAGAGTCAGTAGAGTGTCCCTCCCACCACTAGGAATATGAACCCTTGTGCCAGTTCCCCAATCCACCTCAGAGACACTGCACACCACTGGAGCTACCTCATAACCTTGAACCCCTTGGTGTATGCCAACCCCCTCCTTCAAGTCAGGCGCCACATCTCTGGGTATGTGTACTTCTCCCTCAGCACTAGACACTACATTTTTGCTGCCACCACCTGAGCTGGACTCCACCTCTAACCCAGCCAAGCTGACTTCATGAGCTACACACATTTCCTTTTTCTTAACTAAGACACTCATAGCCTCAAGCCTTCTGAGCTCCTCATCAAGCTCTCTCATTCTCAGTTCATGTGCCAAGATCAATTTCTTCTCTTCCAAGGCATAAGCGTTCCTGCTCTCCTCTGCCTTTATTCTCATGACCTCTAACTCATGATCTCTGGCCCTTTGCCTTTCCTCCAAATCCTCTTGAGAAAAATTTCTAGAAGAATGATTGCTGCCAGCCCCCGAGGCTGTTCTCCCAACAGGCAAATCCTGGGATCTGAAACTACCTTCTGGCACACCCCATCCACATCTGCATCATCTGTCTCCCCAGCTTCTCTGGCCTCCCACCAGGCCCCTAAGGCCTTCTGTAGCTCCTCTTTCCTAGAGTTGCTCCTCATGGGACATCCAAAGCTCCTGCAGAACTGCTTGAGTTGCTCTACGTTGTCACTACTTAACATTTCAATGTCAAACTCCAATTCTGCAGCCTCACTTGCTGGTTTACTACTCAGAGACATAGTGCATGGATACTCATGGGTCAGATCAAAAATAGAACAAAAATAAAACACAGTTTGTGGTTGCGTAGTGGTCTGTACTAAACTAGTGATGTACACCAATCACTGTGGGTCAAGTACAAATACGAGTTCAAATCCTCACCACTGACCACCAATGTTAGAAAGGGGGGTCTCTAGTTGGCAGAGGTAGGTACCTTTGTCCAAATAGGGACTCTTCCTTCTAGTCAGGGTAAGGGGATACACACTCTAGATAACCCCTGCTCACCCCCTTGGTAGCTTGGCACGAGCAGACAGGCTTATCCCACAGGCAATGTGTACCAACACTCAGAGTAACTCAGTGATAACACCACAAATGGATGCCACACCGGTTTAGAAAAATAAAGTATCTTTATCTAAACTTAACAAGACCAAAACGACAAAAATCCAACATACAAGTATTAAGAAAAATGACTTTCAAAAGGTTTTAGCAACTGAGTCCATAGAAAACTATGGATGCGTGATTTCTTGCAAAATACCTGTTGTTGTGGCAAAATTCACTAAGCCAAACAGCCGCAGCGATGAGAAGCGTCGAAAAACAAAGAGATGCGTAGTTCCTGAGACCTTCGTGGATGCTATGCGACAGTTCTGCTGTACACAGGGGAGCGATGCGTCGGGTCCGGTATGTAGGGGGAAGCGATGCGTCGATTCTGAGACTACTCCGATCCGCGGGTGATACGTCGGGGAAAACTTGCCGCACAGGGACGATGCGTGGAAATCCGGGATGCGTCGGTGAACGATGCGGCGGCGAATGGCGCTGTGTCGACCTTTTCAGACGCGATCCCTTGATGCTTCGATTCTTGCCGCGGCGACAGGTGCTGCGTCGGTTTCAGCAGCGGCGCGGGGAGATTCTTCTCGCACCCCACCGTTGCGTCGGAAAAACTGTCGCAAGAAGAGCAATGCATCGATTTTCTTGTTGTTGCGGTGCTTTCCAGCTCCCAGTAGTAGAAACGAACTCCAGAGGCCCCACACAGTCACAGGCACTTCTTGGCAGCTCAGAACTCCCAGCAAGGAAGTTCAGGGGAGCTGGGGGTGAAGTCTTTGTGTTCCTGAGACTTTCAAACAGGAGGCAAGCTCTACTCAAGCCCTTGGAGACTTTCCTCAAGCAGGGGACACAGCGCACAGCAAAGTCCTTCTCCTTTCCTTGGCAGAAAACAGCAACTGCAGGCCAACCTCAGACATACACCAAGGGCAGTACTTCTCCTCAGTTTCTCCAGCTCTTCTATTGGCAAAGGTCCCTCTTGATTCCAGAAGTAGTCTAAAGTTCAGGGATTTTAGGTCTAATACTTATACCCCAAAATGTCTTTGTTCTCTTTGAGCAAGGTGCTCTGAGCCCAGTTCAACCCAGTTCAGGGGGCACTCTGCAAGTGCACAACAACATACATCGTCAGTGTGAGCCTTGGTTCCAGACACACCACAGGGGGGTGGAGCCAGCATTGTGGAAGGCAGGCACAGTCCTATTCAGGTACAGGTGCTACTCCTCCCACCACTCCAAATGCAGGTCAGGCCTATTCAGCCTAGTGCTGACTCATCCAGACTCCTGGAGCCACTGCACCTCCCCAGCCCCTGTCACTCCAATGCCAGACAGTCAATCCACAAACAGGCAGAGGCACATTGGATGGTTGAACAAGAAAATAGCCACTTTCTAAAAGTGGCATTTTCAAACACACAATTTAAAAACCATCTTTACTAAAAGATGTTGTTAGAACTGGGGGTCTCTAGTTGGCAGAAGTAGGTACCTTTGTCCAAATAGGGACCCTTGCTTCTAGTCAGGGTAATGGGGATAAACTACTAAAATAACCCCTTCTCACCCCCTTGGTAGCTTGGCATGAGCAGGCAGGCTTATCTCAGAGGCAGTGTGTAAAGCATTTGTGAACACATACGGTAATACAGTGACAACACTACAGATGGACACCACACAGGTTGTAGTATAAACATAAATATTTTTATATAGACTTAACACAAGACCCAAAACGACAAAAATCCACAATACACTATGAAAAATATGACTGTCAATGGTAGAAAATAGTTCAGTTCAAATGTAGGTGATAAATGCGACACTCTACGTTCAATGTACCTTTGGATGCGTAACGCGATACAAACAAAAGAGTTGCAGGGAAGGTGAGGCGTCGGTTCCTTACATGCAAAAACGGTGATGTGTCGGTTCCTTGCTCCGGGGGAGGTGATGCGTTGGTTCCCTACTGCTGCGTAGGGGACGGTGATGCGTCGGTTCCTTACCGGAGAGGAAGTGATGCGTCGGTTCTTCACCGCGTGGGGAGGTGGTGCGTCGGTTTCTTACTGCGCTTCTGTGGCGATGTGACCAGCAGCGCCTCGATGCAATGACGACCCGGTGCAATGAAACAACTGGCATCTTCCTCTTGATGCGACAACGACGGGGGGCGATGCGTGAATCTTCTGAGCCGCGACTGGCCCTGCGACACGCTTCTCCGGTGATGAGACAGCGTCTGCTGCGACGGCGCCGCTCTTCTCCGGTGATGCGAGGCGCTTCGGTGATGCAATGGCGAAAGCGGCAGCGGCGGCACGCTTTCTTGGCGATGCAACAACAACTGCTGCGGCGGCGACACGCTTCTTCTTCGTGAGTCGCGCTTCCAGCTCCCAGCGACGCGCAGTCTCTCAGAAGACCCAACACAACAGCAGGCACTTCAAATTCCCAGCAAGGGAATTCAGGGGAGCTGGTTGGTGAAGTCTTGTGTCCCTGAGACTTCAGCAGGAGGCAAGCTCAATCTTCAAGCCCTTGGAGATTTTCTGCAAGATGATGAAAGTAAGCACAAAGTTCCTTTCTCCTTTCTTTGGCAATCAGGCAACCACTGCAGGATAATCCCTCAAACAGCACATAGCATAGGGATAGTCTCCTCCTTCAGTTTCTCTGGTTCCTCTCCTCAGCAAAGGTTCTTCTTGTTTCCCAGAAGTGATCTAAAATCTTGGGGTCTGGGCCCCAGTATTTATACCCATAAATCATTTGTCCTCTGAAGGCAGAGGGTCGTGTACCTAGTCCAAACCAGTTCTGGGTGCATTCTGCCAGTGCACAACTTCTTCCTTTGTCAGTGTGGGCCAGGGTCATCAGACACACCACAGGAGGTGGAGCCAGCATTGTGGAAGGCAGGCACAGCCCTATTCAGGCCCAGGTGCTGCTCCTCCCACCACTCCTCATGCAGATAGGTCTATTCAGCCTAGTGCTGACTCACCCTGCCTCCTGGAGTCCCCCAGCCCCTGTCACTCACAAACCCAGACACACAATACACAAGCTAGCAGAGGCAGGCTGGATGGTTAGGCAAGAAAATACCTACTTTCTAAAAGTGGTATTTTCAAACACAGAGGGGCCGATTCCGATTCGGGCCGGAAATCTCTCCAACCGAGCCGGACCCGGAGAGATTTCCGACCGAATCGAACCCTAGCAGCCCGACCGAACAAGTACGATGCGCACGTATGCCATCGGACTCGAGTCGGTCGGACTCCCATTGAAGTCAATGGGAGCCTGTCGTACAACTCGTACGCGGGCTCCCATTGACTCAATGGGTGCGAGGCGGACAAGGGCGCCCCCTACAGCGTGTACGCGGCGAAGCGACTCGCGCCGTACACGCACAGGTAGGGGGGACCAATGGGTCCCCCCTGTGTGCGACTCGCGCGGCTACGCGTACAGGGGGGTCCGACACGGACCCCCAAAGTTCGGCTCCGACTGCTCTTTCGAGCCGGAGTGCGTGGCTCGGTCGGACTGCTCGCGGCGCGCATCGTACTTACCCGGCCGGGGAACGTCTCCATTGCGCGGTGCGAGTCGAGTCCGAGCGAGTCGGTCGGTGCGATTAGACCCGGGAATGAGTCGGTCGGAGCGGTCGGGACGCCCAGACGAGTCAGTCGGCGATTTCGCATCGTACTCGCTCGCCAGGACGCACGTACGAATCGGTCGGGCAATAGGGCTCCGAATCGGATCAGGTTAAGCCGAATCCGATTCGGAGCACTACCGGCCGAGATCGGAATCGGCCCCAGAATGTTAAAACCAACTTCACTAAAAGATGTATTTTATCATTCTGAGTTCAGGCATACTAAATTCGTTTTTCTACCATGTTCCCTGGGTCAGTTAGGATTATAAGATGTTATAATCAACCTGCCCATTCTGGCCTATGGGAACAGGTAGCCTTGCAATAGTGAAAAACGAAATTGGCTGTAATTCACTATCACGACATGCTACACACATCAGGGCATGTCCTACCTTACACATACAATGCACCCTGCCCTACGGCCTACCTTAGGGGTGACTAATATGTAGGAAAGGGAAGGTTTGGGGACTGGTAAGTGGGTGCACTTACCAAGTCGACATGGCAGTACCAGACTGCACATAGGCTCTGCAATGGCAGGCCTGAGACACACTTTACAAGCTGCTCCTGTGGGTGGCACAACCAGTGCTGCAAGCCCACCAGCAGCATTTGATTCACAGGCCCTGGGCACAACCAGTGCACTGTACTAGGGTCTGACAGTGAATCAAATAGGCCAAACATGGAGTCACTAATCCATACATCAATTTACCATAGGGAGCACTTGCACTTTGGCACTGAATAGCAGTGGCAAAGTGCCCAAAGCATCTAGACCAGCAAAAACATATCAACAACAGTGGAGGCATAGTGAAAAAATGGAAGGGAGACACACGCCAAGGATGCCAGGTCTAACATGTGTCCCCTCCAGCTGAAATGTGGGGAGAACTATCCTACCGCTAGGGAGTTCTCATCACTAAGGCGGAAGAATCTGGACAGACCATCAGCATTGGTGTGTTCCGTACCAGGGCGGTGTTCCACCGTGAAGTCCATCCCCTGTAGGGAAATGGACCACCTCAACAGCTTTGGATTCTCACCCCTCATCTGCATCAACCATCTGAGGGGCCTGAGGTCTGTCCGAACCCGGAAGTGAGTCCCAAACAGGTATGGTCTCAACTTCTTCAGCGCCCAGACCACAGCAAATGCCTCACGCTCAATAGCACTCCACCTCTGTTCCCATGGAAGTGACCTCCTACTGATGAAGGCTACAGGTTGGTCTAGGCCCTCCTCATTTAACTGTGCCAGAACAGCCCCTACACCATGCTCTGAAACGTCTGTTTGGACCACGAACTCTTTTGAGAAGTTGGGTGCCTGAAGCACCAGGGCCGTGCACATGGCAGTCTTCAAGGCGTCAAAAGCTCTCTGACAGGTGTCAGTCCAAATCACTCTCTTTGTCTGCTTCCTGGAAGTCAGCTCTGTCAAGGGTGCAACGATGCTGCCATACCCCTTGACAAATCTCCTGTAATACCCGGTGAGTCCTAAAAAGGCTCTCACCTCTGTCTGGGTCTTGGGGGGCTCCCAAGCTAGAATGGTATCAATCTTGGGCTGTAGGGGCGCCACCTGGCCGCTCCCAACCTGGTGTCCCAAGTACACCACGGAACCCTGCCCGATCTGGCACTTACTCGCCTTGATCGTGAGGCCTGCCCTCCGCAGCGCCATCAACACTTCCCAGAGGTGGCGCAGATGTTCTTCCCAACTGGCGCTGAACACTGCGATGTCATCCAGGTAGGTGGCACTGAAATCTTCCAGTCCAACCAACACCTGGTTGACCAACCTCTGAAAGGTGGCAGGGGCATTCTTCATCCCAAAGGGCATAACTTGGAATTGGTAGTGCCCATCTGGTGTGGAGATTGCTGACCTCTCTTTGGCCCCATCAGTCAAGGCGATCTGCCAGTACCCAGACGTTAAGTCAAACGTACTGAGGTAACGGGCAGCCCCTAACCGATCGATGAGCTCATCAGCTCTGGGGATGGGGTGCGCGTCAGTCCTGGTGACTGAATTGAGTCCTCGGTAGTCCACACAGAACCGAAGTTCGGTTGTGGCACCAGGCACGGCAGCCTTTGGGACCAAGACCTCTGGGCTGGCCCAAGGGCTGTGAGAGGACTCAATCACCCCCAATGCAAACATCTTGGAGACCTCCTCCTTGATGCAAGCTCTCACCCTGTCAGTCACTCTGTAAGCCTTGTGCTTGACAGGAGGACTGTCCCCAGTGTCCACATTATGGATGCACCAATCAGTGACACTAGGAACCAGGGAAAACAGGTCAGAAAACTGTCCCAACAGTTGGCGACAGTCTTCCTGCTGCTCAGGGATCAGGGAGTTAGAGAGGTTCACACCCTCCACTGACCCACCTTGCTCTGTTTCAGACAGGAGGTCAAGAAGAGGTTCTGTCTCCTCTTCCATTCCATCATCCGTTGCTAGGAGCATGGCCACTTCAGACCTCTCAAAATGGGGCTTCAGGCGGTTGACATGTAGGACCCGCAAAGGGTTCCTGGGAGATCGCATGTCCACCAGGTAGGTAACGTTACTCTTGCACTCCACCACCTCAAATGGTCCGGTCCACTTATCCTGGAGTGCGCAAGGCTCCACAGGGGCCATGACCCACACTTTCTGTCCAGGCTGAAACTCGATCAGAGTGGCATTCTGATCATACCATCGTTTCATCTCCTCCTGGCTGGCTTCCAGATTCGCCTCAGCGAGTTGTCTGAATCGCCTAGTTTGGTTTCTAAAGGCCAGCATGTAGCTAAATACATCCTGGGGAGGTTTACTGGGAGCTTTCTCCCATCTTCTTTCACCAAACTCAGAGGTCCTCTTACCGGGTGACCATAGAGCAGTTCAAAGGGACTGAACCCTAAGGACTTCTGTGGCACCTCACGGTAAGCAAAGAGAAGGCATGGCAAGAGGACGTCCCACTTACGCCTCATGGGTTCTTCCAGACCCATAATCATGCCCTTCAGGGTCCGGTTGAATCTCTCAACCAGCCCATTTCCTTGGGGGTGGTAAGGAGTGGTGAACTTATAGGTAACACCGCACTCCTGCCACAGGGACTTCATATACTTGGATATGAAGTTTGTACCACGGTCACTCACCACCTCCTTGGGGAACCCCACATGGGACAAAATCCCCATCAGTGCACGTCCCACCACGGGGGCCGTCACTGTCCAAAGAGGGATGGCTTCCGGGTACCGGGTGGCATGGTCCACCAAGACCAGGATGAACCTGTTGCCCATGGCTGTCTTGGGGTCCAGTGGCCCCACAATGTCAATACCCACCCGTTCAAAGGGGGTGCTGACCACAGGGAATGGCTGGAGGGGAGCCTTGTGCTTCCTCCCACTTTTTCCACTCGCCTGGCAAGTCTGACATGTCCTGCAATGAGTGTCTGAACTCTTGCGCATCTGGGGCCAATAAAAGTGGGTGACAAGCCTTTCAAAGATCTTGCCCTGCCCCAGATGTCCTGCTAAAGGCACATCATGAGCCAAACCCAGTAGGAAGGCTCTGAAGCTCTGGGGTACCACCAGCACATGGGCTGACCCAGGCTCAGCAATCTTAGGCTCGCTATACAGGAGACCATTCTCCCAGTAGATCCAATGTGATCCAGACTGATCACCTGCTGCCTGGTTTGTGGCCTGTTGCCGCAAACCCAGAAGAGAAGGGCACTTGTTCTGCTCCTCACAGAACTCCTCCCTGGAGGGGCCTCCCTCCTGCTGCCAATGGGTCAGCTCAGGTAGGTCCCCCAGTTCGGCCACTTGCTCCCCTGTAGGTTCCAGAGCATCCCCCTCAGGTTCTGCTTCCTCCTGGACCGTGGGAACTACGGGGGCCGGTTTCCCGCACCCCCTGCCTCTTCTCTTCAAGGCAGGCACCTGGGCAACCCTCTCAGGCTCCAGGTCCTCTTGAACACCTCTACTGGCTGCCATAGACCGAGTGGTCGCGCACGCCCACTCAGGCAGACCCAACATCTCCAAATGAGACCTTCTCTCCACCTCTGCCCAAGGTGAACTCTCCAAATCGTTGCCCAACAGACAGTCTACAGGCATGGCTGGCATCAAAGCTACTTGAAAGGTACCTGAGACCCCCCCCACTCAAAGGGAACCTGAGCCACTCTGCAGTGGCTCTCTGAGTTGTCCGCGGGCAACTACTGGGCAGAATGAATTGGGGATAACCTGCTCCTCAGACACCAGCCGACTAATGACAGCTGTCACACTGGCTCCGGTGTCTCTCAGAGCCTCCACCCTTTGGCCATTGATGGTCACCCACTGCCTGTATTTCTTAGTCTTATCAGGCAGTTGGTTCCTGGGGACCATCTCACTGTCTCCTAAAGAGACCAAGGACATTGCTACGGGACCCCACCCACCTTGGGCACCCATCTCCTCCCCCAGGGCTACACTAGCTACCTGCCAGGGTGGTACACCAGTGGGTGCTGATTTTGCATACAACGGACATCTAGTTTCCCAGGAGCAGTGGCCCACTTGACCACACTTAAAGCAAGTCTTGGGCCCCCTGTGAACAGGCTTATCTGTCGGGCCCCTGGCTTCTTTTCAGGGGGAGGCTGGGAACCCTTCCCTTGGTTCCCTTGGGGATTACTTTGGGGCCCTTTCTGGAACTCCCTCTGTTTACCCTTGTCCCCCCCACTCCTCTGCTGGGGACCCTGCCCACCTTTGGCGGAGTCTCCCACGTGACCCAGCGATCCGACTCCTCAGCAAGCTTCCTAGGGTTAGTCAGCCTACTATCAATAAGGTGCTGGCGTAGCTCTGGAAAACAATTTCCTGACAAGTGCTCCCATGCAATCAAATCAAAGAGCGCTTCAAAATCATTCACTTTGCTACCCTTCACCCAACCATCCAATGCTCTGCAAAAAAAAGTCACATATTCTACCCAGGTACTGCCCTCTAACTTTTTGCAATTCCTGAACCTCTGCCTATACAGTTCAGGAGTCAACCCATATCTGGACATCAATGCTTCTTTCATATGACCATAAGAATTGTGGACTTCAGAGGGCAAGTCTAATAAGGTATGCCGCCCCTCACTAAGGAACCGCCCCCACAACCCCGCTCCCCAATCCTTCTCAGGGACCCGGTGTGAGGTCATAGCTACCTCATAGGCTTTACACCATTGCCCAATGTCATCATTTTTATAAAACTCTTTCACCACATCTTTAGGTATATACACCCTTGCTTCAACAGGCATGGACGGTGTGCTGCCACCAGAGAGAGTAATCTCTAAGCTCTTAGCTTTCAACTCAAACTCCCTCAAACCTCTCTCATGCTCCATTTGCATCCTCTTTTCCTCTAGGGCTAATTTCTTAATTTCCAATTCCAACTGCCCACCCATCTTAAGCTTGGTCAGCTCCATTTCATGCACCCTACTTCTCTCCCTGTCCTCCAGCTCTCCTGGGGACAGGCTCTTAGAAGAAACACTGCTGCCTGTTGGGGAAGGTGCTCTCCTCCCCACTGGACCCAGTGGCCCATCTAGCTGCCCTCCTGCATCCTCAACCCCCTCCACATGTTCTTCCACATGCTCAGGGGTACTCCTTGCTTCCACCCAGGCCCTCAGCGCCTTTTGGAACTCATCCTTCTTGGAGAGACCGGTCATAGCAACTTTAAATTTCCTGCAGAAGTGCTTCAGCTGTTTCACAGTGTAACTTTCTAGTTTCTCTTCCTCAAAATCTAAATCAACAGATGCGATGGACGCTGTTTTGCTAATGGTGAAACTTGGCAGTTCTTGGTACAAAATAGAAATCCCAGGAAAAAAAGCAATCTACCAAAATGTAAGTGGTTGCGTTTGGTCTGCACTCACTAGTAGTGTACACCAATCACTGTATATGAGTCACAAATGCAAGTCCAGAAAGCTCACCGCTGACCACCAATGTTAGAACTGGGGGTCTCTAGTTGGCAGAGGTAGGTACCTTTGTCCAAATAGGGACCCTTGCTTCTAGTCGGGGTAAGGGGGATAGACTACTAAAATAACCCCTGTTCACCCCCTTGGTAGCTTGGCACGAGCAGGCAGGCTTATCTCAGAGGCAGTCTGTAAAGCATTTGTGAACACATACAGTAATACAGTGACAACACTACAGATGGACACCACACAGGTTGTAGATTAAAAAAAATAAGTATTTTTATATAGACTTAACACAAGACCCAAAACGACAAAAATCCACAATACACTATGAAAAATATGACTGTCAATGGTAGAAAATAGTTCAGTTCAAATGTAGGTGATAAATGCGACACTCTACGTTCAATGTACCTTTGGATGCGTAACGCGATACAAACAAAAGAGTTGCAGGGAAGGTGAGGCGTCGGCTCCTTACATGCAAGAACGGTGATGCGTCGGTTCCTTGCTCTGGGGGAGGTGACGCGTCGGTTCCCTACTGCTGCGTAGGGGACGGAGATGCGTCGGTTCCTTACCGGAGAGGAGGTGATGCGTCGGTTCTTCACCGCGTGGGGAGGTGGTGCGTCGGTTTCTTACTGCGCTTCTGTGGCGATGCGACCAGCAGCGCCTCGATGCGATGACGACCCGGTGCAATGAAACAAAGTGGCATCTTCCTCTTGATGCGACAACGAAGGGGCGATGCGTGCACGCCCGACGGCCGTGTGGAGACTCGGTGAATCTTCTGAGCAGCGACAGGCCCTGCAACATGCTTCTCCGGTGATGCGACAGCGTCTGCTGCGACTGCGGCGCTCTTCTCCGGTGATGCGAGGCGCTTCGGTGATGCGATGGCGGCGGCACGCTTTCTCGGCGATGCGACGACAACTGCTGCGGCAGCGACACGCTTCTTCTTCGTGAGTCGCGCTTCCAGCTCCCAGCGACACGCAGTCTCTCAGAAGGCCCAACACAACAGCAGGCACTTCAAATTCCCAGCAAGGGAATTCAGGGGAGCTGGTTGGTGAAGTCTTGTGTCCCTGAGACTTCAGCAGGAGGCAAGCTCAATCTTCAAGCCCTTGGAGATTTTCTGCAAGATGATGAAAGTAAGCACAAAGTTCCTTTCTCCTTTCTTTGGCAATCAGGCAACCACTGCAGGCCAATCCCTCAAACAGCACATAGCATAGGGATAGTCTCCTCCTTCAGTTTCTCTGGTTCCTCTCCTCAGCAAAGGTTCTTCTTGTTTCCCAGAAGTGATCTAAAATCTTGGGGTCTGGGCCCCAGTATTTATACCCATAAATCATTTGTCCTCTGAAGGCAGAGGGTCGTGTACCTAGTCCAAACCAGTTCTGGGTGCATTCTGCCAGTGCATAACTTCTTCCTTTGTCAGTGTGGGCCAGGGTCATCAGACACACCACAGGAGGTGGAGCCAGCATTGTGGAAGGCAGGCACAGCCCTATTCAGGCCCAGGTGCTACTCCTCCCACCACTCCTCATGCAGATAGGTCTATTCAGCCTAGTGCTGACTCACCCTGCCTCCTGGAGTCCCCCAGCCCCTGTCACTCACAAACCCAGACACACAATACACAAGCTAGCAGAGGCAGGCTGGATGGTTAGGCAAGAAAATACCTACTTTCTAAAAGTGGTATTTTCAAAAACAGAATGTTAAAACCAACTTCACTAAAAGATGTATTTTATCATTCTGAGTTCAGGCATACTAAATTTGTTTTTCTACCATGTTCCCTGGGTCAGTTAGGATTATAAGATGTTATAATCAAACTGCCCATTCTGGCCTATGGGAACAGGTAGCCTTGCAATAGTGAAAAACGAAATTGGCTGTAATTCACTATCACGACATGCTACACACACCAGGGCATGTCCTACCTTACACATACAATGCACCCTGCCCTAGGGCCTACCTTAGGGGTGACTAATATGCAGGAAAGGGAAGGTTTGGGGACTGGTAAGTGGGTGCACTTACCAAGTCGATATGGCAGTACCAGACTGCACATAGGCTCTGCAATGGCAGGCCTGAGACACACTTTACAAGCTGCTCCTATGGGTGGCACAACCAGTGATGCAAGCCCACCAGCAGCATTTGATTCACAGGCCCTGGGCACAACCAGTGCACTGTACTAGGGTCTGACAGTGAATCAAATAGGCCAAACATGGAGTCACTAATCCATACATCAATTTACCATAGGGAGCACTTGCACTTTGGCACTGAATAGCAGTGGCAAAGTGCCCAAAGCATCTAGACCAGCAAAAACATATCAACAACAGTGGAGGCATAGTCAAAAAATGGTCTAACATGTGTCCCCTCCAGCTGAAATGTGGGGAGAACTATCCTACCGCTCGGGAGTTCTCATCACTAAGGCGGAAGAATCTGGACAGACCATCAGCATTGGCGTGTTCCATACCAGGGCAGTGTTCCACCGTGAAGTCCATCCCCTGTAGGGAAATGGACCACCTCAACAGCTTTGGATTCTCACCCCTCATCTGCATCAACCATCTGAGGGGCCTGTGGTCTGTCTGAACCCGGAAGTGAGTCCCACACAGGTATGGTCTCAACTTCTTCAGCGCCCAGACCACAGCAAATGCCTCACGCTCAATAGCACTCCACCTCTGTTCCCGTGGAAGTAACCTCCTACTGATGAAGGCTGCAGGTTGGTCTAGGCCCTCCTCATTTAACTGTGCCAGAACAGCCCCTACACCATGCTCTGAAGCGTCTGTTTGGACCACGAATTCTTTTGAGAAGTTGGGCGCCTGAAGCAGGGGGCCGTGCACATGGCAGTCTTCAAGGAGTCAAAAGCTCTCTGACAGGTGTCAGTCCAAATCACTCTCTTGGGCTGCTTCCTGGAAGTCAGCTCTGTCAAGGGTGCAACGATGCTGCCATACCCCTTGACAAATCTCCTATAATACCCGGTGAGTCCTAAAAAGGCTCTCACCTCTGTCTGGGTCTTGGGGGGCTCCCAAGCCAGAATGGTATCAATCTTGGGCTGTAGGGGCGCCACCTGGCCGTTCCCAACATGGTGTCCCAAGTACACCACGGAACCTTGCCCGATCTGGCACTTACTCGCCTTGATCATGAGGCCTGCCCTCCGCAGCGCCATCAACACTTCCCAGAGGTGGCGCAGATGTTCTTCCCAACTGGCGCTGAACACTGCAATGTCATCCAGGTAGGCGGCACTGAAATCTTCCAGTCCAACCAACACCTGGTTGACCAACCTCTGAAAGGTGGCAGGGGCATTCTTCATCCCAAAGGGCATAACCCGGAATTGGTAGTGCCCATCTGGTGTGGAGAGTGCTGACCTCTCTTTGGCCCCATCAGTCAAGGCGATCTGCCAGTACCCAGACGTTAAGTCAAACGTACTAAGGTACCGGGCAGCCCCTAACCGATCGATGAGCTCATCAGCTCTGGGGATGGGGTGCGCGTCAGTCCTGGTGACTGAATTGAGTCCTCGGTAGTCCACACAGAACCAAAGTTCGGGTGTGGCACCAGGCACGGCAGCCTTTGGGACCAAGGCCACTGGGCTGGCCCAAGGGCTGTGGGAGGACTCAATCACCCCCAATGCAAACATCTTGGAGACCTCCTCCTTGATGCAAGCTCTCACCCTGTCATTCACTATGTAAGCCTTGTGCTTGACAGGAGGACTGTCCCCAGTGTCCACATCATGGACGCACCAATCAGTGATACTAGGAACCAGGGAAAACAGGTCAGAAAAAACTGTCCCAACAGTTGGCGACAGTCTTCCTGCTGCTCAGGGGTCAGGGAGTTAGAGAGGTTCACACCCTCCACTGACCCATCTTGCTCTGTTGCAGACAGGAGGTCAGGAAGAGGTTCTGTCTCCTCTTCCATTCCATCATCCATTGCTAGGAGCATGCCCACTTCAGACCTCTCAAAATAGGGCTTCAGGCGGTTGACATGTAGGACTCGCAAAGGGTTCCAGGGAGATCGCAAGTCCACCAGGTAGGTGACGTTACTCTTGCGCTCCACCACCTCAAATGATCCGGTCCACTTATCCTGGAGCGCGCAAGGCTCTACAGGGGCCATGACCCACACTTTCTGTCCAGGCTGAAACTCGATCAGGATGGCATTCTGATCATACCATTGTTTCATCTCCTCCTGGCTGGCTTCCAGATTCGCCTCAGCGAGTTGTCTGAATCGCCTAGTTTGGTTTCTAAAGGCCAGCATGTAGCTAAAATACATCCTGGGGAGGTTTACTGGGAGCTTTCTCTCAGCCTTCTTTCACCAAACTCAGAGGTCCTCTTACCGGGTGACCATAGAGCAGTTCAAAGGGACTGAACCCTAAGGACTTCTGTGGCACCTCACGGTAAGCAAAGAGAAGGCATGGCAAGAGGACGTCCCACTTATGCCTCATGGGTTCTTCCAGACCCATAATCATGCCCTTCAGGGTCCGGTTGAATCTCTCAACCAGCCCATTTCCTTGGGGGTGGTAAGGAGTGGTGAACTTATAGGTAACACCGCACTCCTGCCACAGGGACTTCGTATACTTGGATATGAAGTTTGTACCACGGTCACACACCACCTCCTTGGGGAACCCCACACGGGAGAAAATCCCCATCAGTGCACGTCCCACCACGGGGGCCGTCACTGTCCGAAGAGGGATGGCTTCCGGGTACCGGGTGGCATGGTCCACCAAGACCAGGATGAACCTGTTGCCCATGGCTGTCTTGGGGTCCAGTGGCCCCACAATGTCAATACCCACCAGTTCAAAGGGGGTGCTGACCACAGGGAATGGCTGGAGAGGAGCCTTGTGCTTCCTCCCACTTTTTCCACTCGCCTGGCAAGTCTGACATGTCCTGCAATGAGTGTCTGAACTCTTGCGCATCTGGGGCCAATAAAAGTGGGTGACAAGCCTTTCAAAGGTCTTGCCCTGCCCCAGATGTCCTGCTAAATGCACATCATGAGCCAAACCCAGTAGGAAGGCTCTGAAGCTCTGGGGTACCACCAGCACATGGGCTGACCCAGGCTCAGCAACCTTAGGCTCGCAATACAGGAGACCATTCTCCCAGTAGATCCAATGTGATCCAGACTGATCACCTGCTGCCTGGTTTGTGGCCTGTAGCGGCAAACCCAGAAGAGAAGGGCACTTGTTCTGCTCCTCACAGAACTCCTCCCTGGAGGGGCCTCCCTCCTGCTGCCAATGGGTCAGCTCAGGTAGGTCCCCCAGTTCGGCCACTTGCTCCCCTGTAGGTTCCAGAGCATCCCCCTCAGGTTCTGCTTCCTCCTGGACCGTGGGAACTACGGGGCCGGTTTCCCGCACCCCCTGCCTCTTCTCTTCAAGGCAGGCACCTGGGCCACCCTCTCAGGCTCCAGGTCCTCTTGAACACCTCTACTGGCTGCCATAGACCGAGTGGTCGTGCATGCCAACTCAGGCAGACCCAACATCTCCACATGAAACCTTCTCTCCACCTCTGCCCAAGGTGAACTCTCCAAATCGTTGCCCAACAGACAGTGTTCAGGCATGGCTGGCCTAACAGCTACTTGAAAGGTACCTGAGACCCCCCCCCCACTCAAAGGGAACCTGAGCCACTCTGCAGTGGCTCTCTGAGTTGTCCGCGGCAACTACTGGGCAGAATGCATTGGGGATAACCTGCTCCTCAGACACCAGCCGACAACTGACAGTGAATATGTGATGTTACAACGCGATCAAAATGATCACGGTATGTAACATCGCAGTTTTTACAGCGCAAGTCATTACAACGACTTGCGCTGGAGGGCGCTGGACTTAGGAGTAGTAAGATTTACTATTCCAACACCAGTCTACGTACAGTAGGGAAGGTGTTGGAATAGTAAATCTTACTATTCCTTAGGTTATAACGCCCTCCAGTGCAAGTCGATGTAACGCTTGCGTTATAATGGCAGCGTTCTAAATGCATCGCGGTGTAATCACCGCGATGTAAAGGATGTTTCCCCTGACAGCTGTCACACTGGCTCCGGTGTCTCTCAGAGCCTCCACCCTTTGGCCATTGATGGTCACCCACTGCCTGTATTTCTTAGTGTTATCAGGCAGTTGGGTCCTGGGGACCATCTCACTGTCTCCTAAAGAGACCAAGGACATTGCTACGGGACCCCACCTACCTTGGGCACCCATCTCCTCCCCCAGGGCTACACTAGCTACCTGCCGGTGTGGTGCACCAGTGGGTGCTGATTTGCCATACAAGGGACATCTAGTTTCCCAGGAGCAGTAGCCCACCTGACCACACTTAAAGCAAGTCTTGGGCCCCCTGTGAACAGGCTTATCTGTCGGGGCCCCTGGCTTCTTTTCAGGGGGAGGCTGGGAACCCTTCCCTTGGTTCCCTTGGGGATTACTTTGGGGCCCTTTCTGGAACTCCCTCTGTTTACCCTTGTCTCCCCCACTCCTCTGCTGGGGACCCTGCCCACCTTTGGCGGAGTCTCCCACGTGACCCTTGTGGACCCGGGTGCTCACCCAGCGGTCCGCCTCCTCAGCAAGCTTCCTAGGATTAGTCAGCCTACTATCAATAAGGTGCTGGCGTAGCTCTGGAAAACAATTTCCTGACAAGTGCTCCCATGCAATCAAATTAAAGAGCGCTTCAAAATCATTCACTTTGCTACCCTTCACCCAACCATCCAATGCTCTGCAAAAAAAAGTCGCATATTCTACCCAGGTACTGCCCTCTAACTTTTTGCAATTCCTGAACCTCTGCCTATACAGTTCAGGAGTCAACCCATACCTGGACATCAATGCTTCTTTCATATGACCATAAGAATTGTGGACTTCAGAGGGCAAGTCTAATAAGGTATCCCGCCCCTCACTAAGGAACCGCCCCCACAACCCCGCTCCCCAATCCTTCTCAGGGACCCGGTGTGAGGTCATAGCTACCTCATAGGCTTTAAACCATTGCCCAATGTCATCGTTTTTATAAAACTCTTTCACCACATCTTTAGGTATATACACCCTTGCTTCAACAGGCATGGACGGTGTGCTGCCACCAGAGGGAGTAATCTCTAAGCTCTTAGCTTTCAACTCCAACTCCCTCAAACCTCTCTCATGCTCCATTTGCATCCTCTTTTCCTCTAGGGCTAATTTCTTAATTTCCAATTCCAACTGCCCACCCATCTTAAGCTTGGTCAGCTCCATTTCCTGCACCCTACTTCTCTCCCTGTCCTCCAGCTCTCCTGGGAACACGCCCTTGGAAGAAACACTGCTGCCTGTTGGGGAAGGTGCTCTCCCCACTGGACCCAGTGGCCCATCTAGCTGCCCTCCTGCATCCTCAGCCCCCTCCACATGCTCTTCCACATGCTCAGGGGTACTCCTTGCTTCCACCCAGGACCTCAGCGCCTTTTGGAACTCATCCTTCTTGGAGAGACCGGTCATAGCAACTTTAAATTTCCTGCAGAAGTGCTTCAGCAGTTTCACAGTGTAACTTTCTAGTTTCTCTTCCTCAAAATCTAAATCAACAGATGCGATGGACGCTGTTTTGCTCATGGTGAAACTTGGCAGTTCTTGGTAAAAAATAGAAATCCCAGGAAAAAAAACAATCTACCAAAATGTAAGTGGTTGCGTTTGGTCTGCTTTCACTAGTAGTGTACACCAATCACTGTATAGAAGTCACAAATGCAAGTCCAGAATCCTCACCGCTGACCACCAAGGGTCTCTAGTTGGCAGAGGTAGGTACCTTTGTCCAAATAGGGACCCTTGCTTCTAGTCAGGGTAAGGGGGATACACTACTAAATTAACCCCTGCTCACCCCCTTGGTAGCTTGGCACGAGCAGGCAGGCTTATCTCAGAGGCAGTGTGTAAAGCATTTGTGAACACATACAGTAATACAGTGACAACACTACAGATGGACACCACACAGGTTGTAGTATAAAAATAAGTATTTTTATATGGACTTAACACAAGACCCAAAACGACAAAAATCCACAATACACTATGAAAAATATGACTGTCAATGGTAGAAAATAGTTCAGTTGAAATGTAGGTGATAAATGCGACACTCTACATTAAATGTACCTTTGGATGCGTAACGCGATACAAACAAAAGAGCTGCAGGGAAGGTGAGGCGTTGGTTCCTTACCCGCAAGAACGGTGATGCGTCGGTTCCTTGCTCCGGGGGAGGTGATGCGTCGGTTCCCTACTGCTGCATAGGGGACGGTGATGCGTCGGTTCCTTACCGGAGAGGAGGTGATGCGTCGGTTCTTCACCGCGTGGGGAGGTGGTGCGTCGGTTTCTTATTGCGCTTCTGTGGCGATGCGACCAGCAGCGCCTCGATGCGATGACGACCCGGTGCAATGAAACAAAGTGGCGTCTTCCTCTTGATGCGACAACGAAGGGGCGATGCATGCACGCCCGACGGCCGTGCGGCGACTTGGTGAATCTCCTGAGCCGCGACAGGCCCTGCGACACGCTTCTCCGGTGATGTGACAGCGTCTGCTGCGACGGCGGCGCTCTTCTCCGGTGATGTGAGGCGCTTCGGTGATGCGATTGCGACAGTGGCAGCGTCGGCACGCTTTCTCGGCGATGCAACGACAACTGCTGCGGCGGCAGCACGCTTCTTCTTCGTGAGTCGTGCTTCCAGCTCCCAGCGACATGCAGTCTCTCTGAAGGCCCAACACAACAGCAGGCACTTCAAATTCCCAGCAAGGGAATTCAGGGGAGCTGGTTGGTGAAGTCTTGTGTCCCTGAGACTTCAGCAGGAGGCAAGCTCAATCTTCAAGCCCTTGGAGATTTTCTGCAAGATGATGAAAGTAAGCACAAAGTTCCTATCTCCTTTCTTTGGCAATCAGGCAACCACTGCAGGCCAATCCCTCAAAAAGCACATAGCATTGGGATAGTCTCCTCCTTCAGTTTCTCTGGTTCCTCTCCTCAGCAAAGGTTCTTCTTGTTTCCCAGAAATGATCTAAAATCTTGGGGTCTGGGCCCCAGTATTTATACCCATAAATCCTTTGTCCTCTGAAGGCAGAGTGTCCTGTACCTAGTCCAAACCAGTTCTGGGTGCATTCTGCCAGTGCATAACTTCTTCCTTTGTCAGTGTGGGCCAGGGTCATCAGACACACCACAGGAGGTGGAGCCAGCATTGTGGAAGGCAGGCACAGCCCTATTCAGGCCCAGGTGCTACTCCTCCCACCATTCCTCATGCAGATAGGTCTATTCAGCCTAGTGCTGACTCACCCTGCCTCCTGGAGTCCCCCAGCCCCTGTCACTCACAAACCCAGACACACAATACACATGCTAGCAGAGGCAGGCTGGATGGTTAGGCAAGAAAATACCTACTTTCTAAAAGTGGTATTTTCAAACACAGAATGTTAAAACCAACTTCACTAAAAGATGTATTTTATCATTCTGAGTTCAGGCATACTAAATTCGTTTTTCTACCATGTTCCCTGGGTCAGTTAGGATTATAAGATGTTATAATCAAACTGCCCATTCTGGCCTATGGGAACAGGTAGCCTTGCAATAGTGAAAAACGAAATTGGCTGTAATTCACTATCAGGACATGCTACACACATCAGGGCATGTCCTACCTTACACATACAATGCACCCTGCCCTAGGGCCTACCTTAGGGGTGACTAATATGCAGGAAAGTGAAGGTTTGGGGACTGGTAAGTGGGTGCACTTACCAAGTCGACATGGCAGTACCAGACTGCACATAGGCTCTGCAATGGCAGGCCTGTGACACACTTTACAAGCTGCTCCTGTGGGTGGCACAACCAGTGCTGCAAGCCCACCAGCAGCATTTGATTCACAGGCCCTGGGCACAACCAGTGCACTGTACTAGGGTCTGACAGTGAATCAAATAGGCCAAACATGGAGTCACTAATCCATACATCAATTTACCATAGGGAGCACTTGCACTTTGGCATTGAATAGCAGTGGCAAAGTGCCCAAAGCATCTAGAACAGCAAAAACATATCAACAACAGTGGAGGCATAGTGAAAAAATGGAATGGAGACCCACGCCAAGGATGCCAGGTCTAACAGATGTGTTATTAAATTCTGAGTTCAGAGAGCCTAAACTTTATTTCTCTATCTTGTTCCAATAGGAAGTTATATTTATAAGATGTTATAAATAAACTCCCATGATCTGACACGCACGCCGATCCGCGTCGTCAGGAAGTGAAGTGACGGGCAATGAGAATGACCCGAATCAGAGTCTGAGAAGGACGTCTATCCGCGTCCTGTGCCGGCTCGAGTATGGCCATACTCGAGCCGGCTGAGTCTGAGAAGGGCGTCTATCCGCGTCCTGTGCCGGCTCGAGTATGGCCATACTTGAGCCGGCACAGGACACGGATAGACGTCCTTCTAAGACTCTGATTCGGGTTGTACTCATTGCCCGTCACTTCACTTCCTGACGACGCGACGCAGATCAGCGTGCGTGTCAGATCACAAGCCCTGGAACAATATTTTCCACGTTACTACTAACAAGAATGCACCAGATTAGGAATTAATTGCCGCCACCTACTGGCCGGGACGGAAGTACAACCGGCGCGGAGGTTACAAGAGATATATTGCTTCAAGACAGCCCTTAGGAAGTTGTGAGTGAACTTCACCTGACCGACGAAACACATGTTGGCTGGATCATCAAAGAAGAGAATAAAAGCACAAGAAAATTAATATTGTTATGAGCATCTATACTGTATACCACTAATGTTTAATCGCATATGTGTGCCCGGGCATTGAGTTACCTCTCTTACACTGTGACTGATTACATTTTAGCAGATCATATGTGCAGATCCAACAAAAAAAGTGCATTTTAGTACCTGGGCTCGTTGGACATTACTTTGCTTTGCCAATGTTTTTTTGCTTTCTATTCTTTATGTATAGTATTTATTCACTCTTGAGTGGTTGAACTGTATCTTCATGTTACAGTAATGGAAAGCAAGTAGTACCTTTTCTTTGTGTCAAGCGCCATAACGTTCTATTAAAATTATATGTGTGTTATTTTTTTTAATTTAAAATTATTTATTTTTGTGACATATGCTTGCCAATTTATTTATTTTTTTCTCAAATAACCATCATACCATCTTATCAAGACCTGAGCTGGCTTTGCCAATGCTTGCCTTATTTTGTTCCACTAGTCCTTTGTTACTCTCATTAATCGGAGCAGCTTTTCTAGGATTAGTTAATCACAAAATGCACAATCAACCCAAACGCAGCAAACGAAAAAGCCTGAACAGAGCGTGCACTTTTCATTTCTGCGGCATTCAACTCTATGTTTATATTAGTTAAATATGTAATTTGTTACCAGGTCTGTACAGATTTATTTTTTGGAATCGTCATGAAGTTGTGAAATATGTAAGACAATAGTCTAGAATGAATCCATAATACAGGGAAGGCCGCATTGAATAACAATGATTTCTTATTGTATTCGGGGAGAGGTTTCAAGGTTAATAAGCTCGGAGAACCCCCGCCTATCTGACCAGTGATGAAATAAAATAGAGGAAAAAAACACTCTGCGCATTTTTGAAAGGAACTTTGAAAAAAGCAATGACTTTCCACACCTAGCGGAGACCAAATTTTCACTTGCCTACTCGGCAGCTCTCCTGGCATGCTGGGACCTGTCGCCGTTCCGGCTCCCACCACGACAGTGTGACTTTGATTTTTGACTGCTGGGCAAATCTTTTTCACCAGATGGACTGGATTGTAAGGTGGAAATTAGGTGTCCTCGCTTCTTTCCCACTTCTTTAGCTCGCAGCAAAATTTGGCGCCCGAGACATGTACGCACATCCGACTGTCCCCGCCACTGGGGCTCGGATTAGCAATTATTCCTGAGACATTAAAAAACACGCACATAATTCGCAGCACCTCTGCGCAATGGCTATTAACAAGAAGGTAGTTACAGTGGCAATTTGATAATTTTATTTTATGTGCTTTTATCTGTATGTGCGAAGGCGCGCCATGGATGCATCTTTGGCATTGTGGTTCTGTATGACGAAATACTATTTTTTGGCTTTGCTTGTTTAGAATATTTCTATTATATGAGATATAATTATTATTCAGAAATTGATAATTCAACTTCGTTTTTGCATGGCGTTGTCTTTTATTTTTCATAAAATTGGTAAGCTAAATTTTCAAGAAAACACCTACTTATGGTACCCATTACCCAAAATGCCTGAAAGCACAAAGATATGTTTGGCCGAAAACATGCCCTGAAAGCCAAAAATACCTGGATTCATGCCTGCTGGGTATTCAAAGAAGGGCACTGGTAGAAGTAAATCCCCTTATGTTGGTATAATTGTACCCAACATCTGTGCACAAATATGCAGGGTTAGCGTTGTGAATCTGTGAAATCCCAGAAACACATTTCCCCCTGAAAAAGGTCAGAGAGCTGCTCTTGCCAAGCGCTGGACAAAATCCCCCTCAAGGATGGGTGGAGACAAGGAAAACCCTAAACTTAATGGGAGTGTTGGAGCAGGAGTTTCGGGGAAAACTGTTTTCCAATGGCAAAAAAATATGCAATTGCACAACATGGCTATATTACCACGGTCTGGAATTGTACCATATGCCCAATTATGGGGAAATAAAATATATATTTTTTAATTCCATGCCTAACTTATTCGCAATAATAATATTTGTGAATAGGGAAAAATCATAAATTTGCGACCAAGCACTGGAATATGTTTAGAGGGCAGATTTGCAATTCCCGACCGTTTTCAAGATATAGTTCTGAAAATATTTTGTAATTTCCAAGTTACTCGCAACAAAAAAAGATTTTCCTAGGTGTAAAAGTTGCATTTGTTCATTTATGCATGCATATGCATATGCTGACCAAGTGTCACTGCACTTTTTACCTTTTTATTATTATTTTTTCCATGGGCAAAAAATATTTTTCCCCATGGAGAAACTTCTTCCCGACTCTTCTACCAATTTTTGGGTTGTTCCTACCCTGTTTCCATCATGGCTACGGATTTAGTAGCAGGGGCGACTGGTGTTAATGGGCTAAAGGGGCGCTGCTCTGCCACCCTCGAGGCAAGAATAGGGAAAATAAACACAGAGCAGCTAAAAAGAAATTACTGCTCTGTGGCAGTGTGCTGAATCTCCTGGGTGAACTCTAGTGAACTTTGCAGATGTCCTACTGCGCAAGCCAAGCGCCAGCCGGGCGATGGGAGAGGGAGTGCTGAATTAGAATGCCGTGGATCCGGTTGCGAACAGTGACCCTAGGAGGAGTTACAAGACTCCATGCACTTTAATGCCTGTGGGTGGGGCAGGCCGATGGGGTCAAGGAGGGAGAGGGTGGCAATAATTTGTTGATCATCACAGAGGGGCGGGCTGTAGGAGGGGTACAGGGGGCTGCTCTCCTGACAGTAGCACGTGTTTAGTACTGCATTTGGTTTCACTTTGAAAAAAACATTATTGAGCTGAGCACACAGAGGGCTCCTTATCTCGACCATAGAGGCCCAAGACAAGGAAGGAACCAGCTGCGCAACAAATGTAGTAGTGAACTAACAAGCAGTTGTGAAGTTAGGCTCTGCATCAGGGGCATTGTCACTTGCCACCCCCAACTCCCTCCCTGCTGTAGCAGCTACAGCGGAAGTGGGGTTCTTGATGGGCCTCTTCTGTCTGCAGCTTAGCAGACAAAGACTCATGATGAACTTGGGAGGGTGAGTGAAAGGAAGGACGGATGGATGGATTGATAGATGCATGAATGAATGAGTGAAAGGATAGATGTAAGAATGGAAGAGTGAAAGGCAGAGAGGGTGTATGAGTGTAAGGCATGGTGGATGGATGGATGGATTGATGGATTGATGGATGGGTGAAAGGGTGAATTGATGACGTGTGAAAGGATGGATCAATGGATGATGAGAGAAAGGAGGGTGGATGGAAGAATGAGTGAAAGGATGGATGGATGAGTGGAAGTGTAAAAGGATGGATGAGTGAAAATATGGATGGATGAGCAAAAGGACGGATGAGTGAAAGGATGTACGTAAAGATGGATGAATAAAACAATGGATGAATACGTGAAAGGCAGGGTAGATGGATGTCTGGATGAAAGGATGGATGGATGAATGAGTGAAAGGGTGAATTGATGGATGGATGATTAGATGGATAGATGGATGAGTGAGTGAAAGGAAGGATGGCTGAAAGGGTAAATGGAGGGATGAATGGGACGAAGGGTGGATGGATGGGTGTAAGGATGGAAGGCTGAGTGGAAGGGTGGACAGATGTTTGAGCCAAAGGGAGGAGGATGGATGGATGGAGTAAAAGGATGGATAGATAGAGTGAAAGGGTGGATGGATAAGCGAAAGGATAGATGAATGATTGAAAGAATGGGTGAACGGATGGATAAAAGGGGGGTAGATAAGTGAAAGGATGGATGATTGAGTGGATGGATTGGTTTGATGGATGGATATCCCTGGAGCAGCTCTCCTTTATGGGCTCCACAGCTATATTACACCCTCCGTGTTTTGTGGCCCATTTTTATTGTACCAAGAGTGAATATTCATTCACTCTTGGTACAATAAAAAATAAAATAAAGACCTGCTTCGGGTCCAGCAACAAACTGAGGGAGCTAGTAACATTGTTTGATTGTTGGTACAGGTGCATGAAGGTGCCTGCGCCATTCCAGCACTGAGAGCATGTATGTGTGACTATGTGTGTGAGTTAAAGTGAGAGAAAGTCAGTGACGAGGTAGTCAGAGTAAGTGAGAATTAGTGACAGTAAGGACGAGTGTGTTTGTGTGAGAATGAAGGTGAGAATGTCAGTGAGTGTAACTGAGTGGTCCTGTGTGTGAGGCACAGTAAGACTGAGTAATTCAGAACAAGTGAGAATGAGTGGGACTGTGTGAGACAGAGTGGGTCAGAGAAGAATGAGTGAGACTGCGTGAATTAGTGAGACAGAGTGAAACTGAATGAGTCAAAGTGAGACAGTAAACTTAGGAGGTTATTTACAAGAGGCCTGTGCCACCGGATCATCACTTTTTTAGACGCTCTGGTGGTGCAGGCCTCTCAATCATATCTATGAGGCGACGCAAAGCCACCCTGCGTGCCTTACTCTGTATTTGGGAGGCGTTCCATGGGCATCGCGGTGGGTGTTCCCAAGCAATACCCATGGATTTTGATGCTGCCCCAGATTTACAAAGTCACTTAAACCTGGGGCAGCACCAAAAACGTATGCCTCCCCAGAGCAGGCACAACGAGGAGAAATTGTTCATTTCTCCTAGTTTTTTCATCTTTCCATGCGTGCTGCATTCTTCAGCACACATAGAATGAGGACAACGCCTCCATGGATTGTTTTTGTGCAGGAAGGTGTCCCTTCCTGCACAAAAACAATCCTGCCAACAACGCAGAGCAGAATTATTTGTCCATCACAGACACCTAAATACACTACACTGAACAAAGCAAGCCATACTAAACGCATATCTAATGAAATACTCCTATTTTTAAATTACTAAATAATTCTAACTCTGTAAACAAAACTTAAAATTAAAAACCAGAATGATGTCAAATAAATTATTAATTTAATTAAAAAAATATGCAGTTTTGCTGTAAAAGACACAATACAAATAGATAGCAACAGTTAACACTAGTGTACTATAACAAAAATGAACAAATGCACATATCATCAAAAATGGCACCATTTTCTCATTTAAAATTTTTCTTATGCAAAACATCTTTTTCAATAAAATGTAAAAGGTTCTTAAAATCTAAATCATTTGTATGTGTACAACCCAAGGAAAAGGCATACAAACTATTGACTAGCTGGTATATGTCTCCCACTAGATGTCTAGTAGCCCTGAGACATGCGGGAAGAATTGTGGTGAAAGGGGTACTCTTTTCCATATGTGGTGGACTTATATACATGCCAAGACGTATTGGCAACGCATTTTTTTAATATTAAAAATATAGTGGGGATCACACTGCCCATGCAGCCCCTAACAGTGCTACTCAGTGACGTCCGGGGTAATCAACATATATCTAATGATGACCCCGACTGGTAAATTTATTTCACATTTACTAGTGGCAACCAAACTTACAATAACACAGGTTTGGAAACAACAGTCTGCCTCGCAATATCATACTAAGTTCATACATTTGATGCCGTCTACCATGAAAACAAAATGCATGAAGAGGGATCAGGTTACATTGGGAGACCTGATGTCTATGTCTGATTTGTTAGGCAGTTATATATATAAATATCTTTATTCGATTTCATTTTAAAATCATAAAAGCACATCAATTTACAATACATTGATCGGTACGTCCTAATGAAGTAGTGGGGGAGGGTGGAGAAAACAAATTCCACATCAGGTGTATCTAAAAGAATAGATTATTCAGTACATTATGTCCTGTCCCTTCCCCTCTTCCATCATTCCTGGTAACATCCCCATTACCATTCCTTGTGTGGGAAACTATAGGCCTAACAATAGCATTCAGTTTGCTATCATGCTTACATTTTGAGTTTGCTAAAGTGCCTAGTGCTTATACTTTAAAAACACCAATAGTAAAATCATGATAAAATTGGGATATATACTATAAATCACACTTGATGTTTTTGGTCGCAACTGAAGTGTACATTAAAATCATAATTATCCTTCTATTGCAAATATAATAAAATATCAATTAATCGTAAAAACAATAGCAGCATATTAAGTTCAAATTCAAATGTCACATACTGGGCCATACAGATTTTGAGCAGAACTTCATTATCGCCATTCTGTATGAATAAGGCGAGAAAGTGGGAACCCATAATATTTCTCTACTCAATGCCATTCTGTCTCATGAACATTGCTCATCCATCCACAAATTTAGTTCTTCCCACGGTTAATTTACTCACTGCCCTAATACTACTTGTTGGGTATTCTTTACTACTTTGCTTCGCGTTGTCCATGCATGGAGTAGATATCTAGACAACCCAAACACTAGATATTCTGTGCTATCACTTTTCAGGATTCTGACAATCTCAGTTAGGTGATTAGCTGCCAGAATTCGACAAATTGGAATTAGCCAGGTTCTTCTCGGTTGGCTATACATGGGGCAGAAAAAGAGGAAATGAATTTCTGATTCAGGAACTTCTTTACATCCTGGGCAACTGGATGGGATATCAACACCATTCCAGCTACAAACAAAACTGTTGAGTGGGAGGATGCCATACCTGAGTTTTAGATAAAGAGGTCTTGCAAGTGGTGGCTCTATTTGGTTCAGAAAATCCTCTTGCTGCATAGTGTCTTTAAAATTAAGAAATTTGGGGGCATATTAGCAAGACCGGCGATAAAATTATCGGCGTTTTAGCGGCAGGAAACTGCCGCTAAAACGGCGATAATGGGCTTGCTAATATGCGTTATAGAATTCCAATAGAAGCCCAGGTTAGCAGTTTCCTGCCGCTAAAACGGCGATAATTTTATCGCCGGTCTTGCTAATATGCCCCGTAGTTGTTAATCCTCCTACGCTGTTCCTATTTAACCAACTATCCTCAACTTGACTCCAGTATTTCTTTTTGAGTATGTTTACCAAATTGTTTTGGATATTCCCAGGGGATAGCCATAGGTCACTCATTCCAAGTTTATCCAGCCATTGCCTAATGTGGTTAAACCATTGGACGCAGCCTTAAATGTCCAATGATAATATTTCTTGCACTGACTCTTTCATTGGGAGCGGTGACTCATTTGCCCATATACGCATCCAGAAGGATAGGGGCCGTAGGGCAATTACGTGAGCAACACTTTTCATCCCCAAATCTAGGCACATTGGGATTAGTGGGGCGTTTCGGGGAAGCTCCAGTACGGATCTGATAAAATTATTTTCTGTTTTTTCAATAGTCGCTACATTAGTGTGTCCCAGAGTTCCGCACCATAGAGGGCAGCTCCTTGCCTCTTTGCTTGATATACCTGAATAACAGGGGCCAGTGGTCTATAAATAGACTTTCTTAGTTTTTTAATTAGAGCCATCCCCAGGTGCTGCAAAGAAAATTGACTTTTCAATAATTGTGATGACCATGAGAGTGTATTTGAGAGCCTAAGCCCTAAATAATCAAATTGTTTTACCTCTTCTAACACAGTTGAGCCCAATTTTATTATACGGTTAAAAGACTTGTGCCGGTTAAAAACCATGAATTTTGTTTTTTGAGTATTAATTTCTAATCCGTGGTCTAAACAAGCCCTCCCAAACTTGTCCACTAGATTTTGGAGCCCCATTGGTGTGCGTGAAATGAGTAGGGTATTGCCTGCAAAAAGCAGGGCAGGCACCTCTTGGCCTGCAAGCTTTGGAGGGTCACCACTACAGCCTGTTAGCGTTGTAATCAAGCTGTTTATATAAAGCGTAAAAAGAGTTGGCGCAAGAACGCACCCTTGCCTCACTCTGCGACTCACACCTATCCAATTTGTGAGCCCACCTTCCTCCCCCCATCTAATTTGGGCATAATTATTGGTATGCAATCTCATAATGATTTATAGGAGATTTATTGGGATCCCCAATTGATTCAAAACTACCCATAGTTTCGCCCACGGCACTAGATCGAAAGCGGCACGGAGATCCACAAATACCACATATAATGTGCCCTTCCCAACTGTCACATATTTCCACAGGATCAGAAGGAAGGGGAGCACCTGGTCTAGGGTGCTTGTCTTCCCTCTGAATCCTGCCTGCCGAGGTGATAATAAGTCCCCTTCCCTTATCCAATCGTTAATTCTTCCTAACAATTGGCGGCAGAATATTTTTGGGGCGATATCTATAAGGCTTATGGGTCTATAGTTTGCCGGGTCGCTTTTGTCGCCCTTTTTGTAGATGGGAACGACCTCGGCACCCAGCCAAGAATCTGGAATTTCTGCCCCTTTTAGTATGGCATTGTATGTGTAATTGAGAATGACACTCCATATTTGAGGTTCAGATAGATAGAGATCCCCTGGAATTAAATCTAAACCTGGGGCTTTCTCCCTCCGAGTAGTTGTGATTGATTCCAGAGGTTCATCTATGGTAAAGGATAAGCAACCATGGTCTACTCCTTCAGTAAGGGGCTCAGCGGATATAACACCATTATCCACTGGCCCTAGATATAATTTGGAGAAATGATCTTCCCAGGTCTGTGGAGACATATGGAAGTTCTTTTCCACAACCAAGCTTCTCGTCCCTTTTGCTATTAGGTGCCAGAATTCTCTACTATTATTCGTCTGCGCTGTGACTAGTAGATCTTGCCATAGGCCTATATGCCAATTCCTATGGGCCTCATTTTGTGCATTTTTATAGGCCTTCCTTCTCATGACTATAAGGTCTCTCTGGCCGGTCTTGACTGCTCCCATCAATGTTTGCCGCGCTAATTTGCAGTTCTCATTGAACCACTCATTTGCTTTGTTCCTAATCTTCCCCCTTCCACTATGTGCTTTATAAAAAACTTTGTTTATGTTCCTGATCAGGGCTTTAAATGTGTCCACCTTAACTTGCTCTTCCATGTTATTAGTATCTACAGTCTGTAGCATGTCACTGACTATGATGTAAATCTGTGCCAGAGTTTCTGCATTGTTCTGTATTTGTGGCCATTTGATCCTCTTCCTATTTTTACTAGTAACAATACAATTGAGAAATTTGGATTGAGTGGAAAGTTGGGGTGAACAAGAAGGATCTTTTAATTCCAGATAGAGAGCATTGTGGTCAGCTCTCATCTCTGTCTATCACCCACATATCCACTAGACTTATCCATAGATGGACGTCAATCAGGAAATAGTCTATCCTAGTTTTACTATTTGCTCTCTTGTATGTGTGATATAGTCTACAGTCAGAGGAGGAGCCCTCAACCCATGTTTATAGGTGAACGATGCTACTTGAAGGGCTACTTTCACATTCTTCACCGGTTTCCCATGACTCAATGGAGGAATCCCTAGTTCAGAGTCCTCCTCGTCGGTGATGCCTTTAGTTACTTCGAGAGGCTCGAATGTTATGTTTAAGTCCACAGCTACGATTAAATGATGGTGTGCCCTATCTACCTCAAGGAATTTGTCTAGGTTTACTATAGTTGGGGAGTCTTGATGTTGAGAGGTGAACCGGTTATAGACATTTACCAATAAGATTGACCTGTTGGTGTCTTTAATGATAATGGACAGTAAATTGGGACTATCTAGTTCCAGTTTTTTGATATAGAACCCCTTCTTAATTTTGGTCCAAATTATTAACCCGCCTGCTGGACAGCCTTTCCTTGACGGGGTGGCTTCTATGCTGTGGTTTGTAAAACCCACTCTATGTATTTTATTCACAGCCCAGGTCTCTTGAAATAGGCAAATGTCATGGCTGTCTATTAGCCTTCTCCAGTCTTCGCAGACAACCTTGGACCTAAGCCCTGCTAGGTTCCAAGATAACAGTCTCAATTTCCTATTAAGTGCAGGGGGTGAGTAATGTTCCCTTACCTCGTGAAATGTTAATCGAGTGTTTGGCTGGAGTTGTATAGGTGTTTGAGTTGGGGACTGTTCCCTCTCAGCGTTAATAGCATGAGCCCTCGGTAAATCTTTTAGTGTCCGTAGGCAATTACCTTCTTGTGATGTAATTGACAAAGCGCTGTGAAGAGACAATCCCAATACCTGTCAAGTAGATTTATTTGTTGGGGCTGGCTGGGAATTGGTGTTAGCGATGTTATCTGGTTGGCTCACCTGATTCCGGTTAGTGGGGGAAGGTGAATTTGGGGGAGAGAACTTGATCTGGATCTGCGTGTTATTCTGGGGCAGTGAGCTTTGCTCCAGATTAATTAGCCCTTTACTAGATCGCTGGTAACCAAATCCAGTATAATATGGTCTGAATCTTTGTTTGTTGGGCAACGTTCCGCTCTTGATATATCTGATCTTATAATTGAGCGGCACTGCCTCACCTGTCTTATCCAGTGGATGGCTTTGTTAACCAAGGCGTCCCTGGATTCACCTGAGGCATTTATCAATTTGGGTACATTTGTCATAAATACCCTGGTGCTAGCCCCATTGGGGATTCTGATATTCTTGTCTGGCTTCCATATCCTCGAAAGCTTCCCTCTGATTTGTTATGACCCAACCTTCCTTGACGCTGTGTTCGGCTATGTTCCCTCATTGTATCTTTCATATGTAAGCTGGTTCTGCCACCATTGGAGCCTCCCTGTGTTCCTCCCAGTAAACTTCCCAAGGGGCCCTCATTACCCATCGCCTCTCCTGGGACATATACTCCACGCTGGTGGTATCCTGGTTTAGACGGATTATGGTGCATTATGGACTGAGCAGGTCTGCTCCCTGATAAGGGGCATGCGGTCGGTTGAGCTTGGGAACACTGCTGGTTATCAAAATTGTTTACCATGGGGTACTGATGATGTTGGTCATTGGAGTGTTTATTGGAGCCCCAACCCCTCCTTTCCAACCCTCTAATTGCCCCTTTATCATTTTGGATTAGATACGAGCGACCGGGTCCTCGCTCATGCCCCACTCCCCGTGTTATATTAGGGGAGACACTAGTAAGTCGGTCTATGAGAGATCCTACAATTCCCCTCAGTTCGATGACTTCTGCTGTTAAGTCCTTTACATTCGACTTAAGTTCAATCAGTTCAATGCAAAGCGCATTAGTGTTCACAGGTTTCGGCAAAAAAGTTCTACTGCGTTTGGTATCAGGAGTAGCAGGCTCTGTTACTAGGCCTATTGTGTCTTGATTACAGGCCTCAGGAGCTATTGCTTCTATTAAAGTGAGAGGATCGAAACGATTGGAGCATGCTATGTTCGCTACTGCTACTCTCTCCGCCATCAAATTAGAACAGCCCTGAGCAGGAAGTGGGTCCACTGGATTGGGCTCTATCGGTTTTACACTTGTTCGATTGTCAGAGTGCACTTCACATGCAACCGTGCCCTTGGGTACTGAGTCAACCCCTTGTGCTTTTTTCCTTACTTTGTTTGATTTAAAGATAGCTGCAACTTTAGGGCCCACTTGGGGTGGCTCTTTCTGGCCATTTAGTAGGCTCTCCACTTCCTCTATCAGGGTATCAATATCATCTGCCACACAATTAGCTGCCGCACTCGCCGGGAGTCTCTTCGCTTGTTTGGGCGCACCATTTGGGCTTTCTCTAGCCTTCCGTTTCCCCATCCTGGCACACTCGTCTTGCTTGTTAAATAATCACACTCTTTGTTTAACAATAGGAGGCGTACACAATAACGAGAAAAAGTACCTGGATGCGGCTGATCACTTAGTTCCTTTTACTCGGTCTTACAGCCAAAAGGGGTGGCCCAGCCCAGCCTCCTCCGGGCTCTGACGGGCGTGGACGGGCCCGCCCTTGGCCCGTGCTTGTCCGGCGCTGCGGGAGCCCCGCAGTGATTTTATGCACCTCCAGGCGCTGCCAGAACACGTCTGCGCCTCCCTGGCACAAGGGTTCTTGGGAGCTGTGGTCCCCCGTGCTGGCCGCTCCAAAAGCAGGTTGCTGTGTGGCCTCCCGCGTTACGGGAGCCCAGCGGTTATTTAATGCGCCTCCGGGCGCTGCCACAACACGTCTGCGCCTCCCTGGTGCAAGGGTTCTTGGGAGCTGTGGTCCCCGGTGCTGGCCGCTCCAAAAGCAGGTTGCTGTGTAGGCTCACGCGCTGCGGGAGCCCCGCTGTGATTTTATGCGCCTCCGGGTGCTGCCACAACATGTCTGCGCCTCCATGGCGCAAGGGTTCTTGGGAGCTGTGGCCCCCGGTGCTGGCCGCTCCAAAAGCAGGTTGCTGTGTTAGGCAGTTCATAGTTGTGTGAGATTTCATAATCAGCTAGTGCTTTGGACGCAGATGGACACTGGAATATGATCACAACACTAACCTGTTGATCTGCTGTTCCGAGAGATGGCTGGTTTTGTTATGCAAAAAATGCCTTCCCTGTATTGAATAAACATCTGTTATTCAGCACCATGATGCCCACGGGTGAACATGCGCTTTACAAATCCACATGTTATGTTATGTATTGTCCTGGACAATTTTTGCTAATGGTGTAAATGTAATGGCGTTTATCACGCTGAGGTTCTTCTGAAACGGATTTGCTGCTGTGGAGAAGCTCCGAGGAGGTAAAACCTGTTTCTTCAGCCTAGTGAAGCTGTACCTAGTGCAGATCAGCTTGGTAGGCTTTTCCCAGTGTTCCGGAGGTCTTTGAGTCGAAACAATTTCCAAGTCCCAGGTTTTCAAAGATGTTAGGAGACTTCTAGTTAGGCACAGCCTTGGGTCCCAGGAACTCAGGATCAGAACTCAGGGTCAGGTCTAGCTGTTACTGGTCAACTGGGAGTTGCAGGAAAATACCTCTTGTAGCTTTTTGTACCCTGTAGCCAAGCAGGAGGCTCTTGGAGTCCACTTCTTTGTTCTGGGTATAAGAGTGAGCAGGTCCATTCCTTCAGGGATCCTCTCAGGGCACAGTCTGTGGGTCCAGTCCTCTTCTGTTCCTCCTCAAATCCAGCAGTGTTCTTAAGAAGGTGTCTTTGTATGCCACCTTTATGCATGGCCCTAGCTTGTAAGTGGGAGAACTCCTGGTACCTCCGTAGCCTATAGGGTAAAAGATCCCATGGGCAACCCTAACCACTTTTGCAACAGCTGTTTGCCCTACTGCAAACAGTCCCAGAGTGCCCCTCACTCACTAAATGCAAGATGGAGAAACCGTTCTCCACTTGTGCAGGGCCTGTGTGCCCACCCTGAGGGGTGACCAGGGTAGTGGGCAGCCCCTCCTCTGTGGTAAGCCGAACCAGTTCTGGGGCAGCTTCCCCCCACTTGGTTTGGTGCCCTCTTGACTGTGAGGATAAAGGAAGGGGCCTGCCCAGGTGTCATCAGACAAATGCTTTTGACAGGGGAAGACCCTTTGAAGTAAATTAACACAGCCAAACTTGCCCTTCTGCCACTGGAACCAAAACACCTCCTCAAACCCAGCCCAATGTCTCTGCTCTAAGAGCAGTTTTCACACCTCATTAGGGCTAAGCACTTCCTGGGCACCTACTAGAGAGCTAATGCAAATTAGCCTCCAGGAGCTTCAGGCAGGGAAAAGGTAACTTTCTAAAAGTTACCTTTCCTGCTATAAAATATTGAAAGAAGGGGTTTCATCATATTTCTAGCTGGTTCCAAACTGGAGATAGCAGAATTAATATTTAACTTGGGCTTTGTTATTTATAGGTTGCATGTCCATTTGCTGCTTGCAGGCTCTCAAGACTTCCATTCCACCAGTGCATAATGTGCAACCTTAGTCACCAGACTTAATTTAAACAACAACAAAAAAAAAAGCATGGAGGTAGGCTTGAAAGGCCTTTTTTCCAGCATGACTACTGCAATAGGGGCTGGCTCAGCACAGTTAAAAATGATTGAGGAGGAGGCACAACCTCCATTAAGTTAAGGTATTAATAGAGGACAAAAGTGCAGAAACAAAGGATCTGGTATGAGTAGGTGACAGAAGATGAGTCAAAAGTTGTCAAAAATACACAGTAGTGGCTGCTACCGGGGCATAGTGATGGGGTGGGAGGGATTAAAAAAATAGAAAAAAAGAAAAGGGGGGGGGGGGGAAAAGAAAAATGCACTTACCTTCCTGGCCGGCTCTCCTTGACCCTCTTCATCCACGACGCAGGAACAGGAAGCACTCAGGCTCCCAGACTCCCCTAGCCAATCACAATGCTGCCTTACAGCAGTGTTGTGACTGGTCTGAGCACTGTGGTTCGGCGCTCAGACGGGGTCTAGCAGCCTGGGCATGTTGCCCCCCACCACCAGGCTGTGTATTACAGCCTGGTGGGGAACATGCAAAGTGCGCATTACTGTTTGGCCAGCCAAACAGCTAGCCAAGCCGTCATGTGCACTTTGCAGAGTGCCCACCACTCCTCCCCCTGCTCTGCGGCTAGCACAGCCCCTCCGGCACCTTTACAGCGCCAGCCAATAGAGAAAAATAAAATGATAATAACATTGTTATTATTATTTTATTTTTCCGGTGGGGCGATGCTCCTCCGCCTTAGCGGAGGAGCCACTACTGAAAATACAGCAACTCTGTAATATACCACAAGCACATGATACTGCAAAAACTAAGGGAAACGGCGTTAGAACGTGAATGAGGAGCGGAGGCTGCCTGATTTAAAAATGCCGCTGTATTAGAATACAATGGAGAAGTCATCAGAGTTGCCTGACTTTAAGATGGTGGGCTTGACATGCCACGTACACACGTTGATGTGTTGCTCTAAAATGATAGGTCAGTAATCCGAAGTGTCAGAAACGATAAAATGAAGAGAAATTCACAGAATGCCACCACAGTGTTCTGCAGATGTAGCACTTCATTGTAGAGGGTGCACAACGGCAACAATGGTATTCTGTAAAATCTACACTACACCGTTGGGCCATCACTGCAGGTTGCAGGAGCGGGTGGCAGGTTAGTGGTCGTGGCTGTAGAGATTGTGGATATCGGCTCCCTCGCTCATCACTTGTCAGTGATTGTGGGCATGGTCATTTATTGGTAAAGATCCAGACTTACAGGTAAGCTAATGCCAGTGCCTATGCCTCAATCACTGGTCTTGATTCAAAATGAGCATGGAACCCCATGATGCGCCATGACAATACGGAACATGCGATGTGGATCCAGGCTCAACAGGATCCTTCTGAGATTTTCTAGACATGGAAATTTGTACCGGAAGGCTGTGCTATGTGTACAAATCCTGTGCTAGACAACACACACTCACCTCTGCAAAATGTGAAGGCTGCCTGGTTGCGCGTCCTTGCGGTGGGTGACAGCAGCAGGACAATCCTACTAAACATGGCACAGAAAATGTTGCTGCTCTTCTGTGTTTCGTGAACAATTAGTAAACCTGGTCCATCATCTGCAGATGTGTTACTATGTGCGCTAACAATCAAATAGCACCACGTCACTGACTCTTATTGTCTGACTCCCCCGATGCTGCACATGACTGACACTTATTGCTTGACTCCCGATGCTGCACGTCAACACGTTGTGAGTCAAAGCATGAATTCCCTTAAACTATTCCACAGCTGAATTATACATGCAGATAGCTGACATCAGTGGGGTCCAAAGACAGTTTGCAGCAAGGGGGGCTTTGTGGCATCTTGAAACGCAGGCAGCTGGGAGAACCGGCAAGAGCCCAGCCGCACGTGATCCACGTGAGGTTCCATATTTTACCGCGACACCGACTTTGAGACTCATTTCCCTGGGTTAAGTAGTGTGAGGTGAAGTATCTGCTGCTCGGCGCCTACCTATTCATCTGCCGCCGTATTCGGGGCATTTAACCTGCAGCGCGCGCTGATGTATGACCGAATCGGAGAAAAGGGGGCCACACAGTTTAACCCTCTCCCTGTGCAGCCGCACTTAATGAATGTCACCCCGGCCCGCTATAGAAATGATGAAACATCCATTCTGGGCCCGCCGCTCGCAACCATACGGTGAAATATGCTGAAAATATTCACTAGACCCTCTGCGCATAAAATCGTGATTACCCTTTTGCTTAAGTCCCTACACTCAAAGGTTTTTTTTTCTGCTTTTCGTATTTATCATGAAACTACCATTTTATTCTACAGGCCAGAGCTGCAGGAAACTAATTTATGAACGGTTATATCAATGCATTACCAGGCATATGAAAAAGGCTTTGTTTCAACTTGCCTGCGTGTAGGGCTCATTACAGATAGGATGTTAGTTTCAGCTGTTTCCGCGGATCAGAAAGGGTGGTGTTTTCTGCTACAGGGAGGCGAGCTGGATTTTCGCATTTTAAGATCGGTTTCTTGTATACGTCACTTGAGTGTCGTTTGTATTTTTATAAAATGCTGGAACAGTTTAATTGAAATACTTCACTGATTAAAAAAAAAAAACGCAAACAGTCCTAGTGGTCTTCCTGTAGCTGAGGAAAAATTAATGGATTCATAAAGAATAAATGTATTCACGAAGAACAAGGCGGCAGTTAAACAAATTATACTACAAAGTAGAGTAGTAGATGTTAGGAGTAGGCACTGAAACCAGCAGACGGGGGATGAGTCTGGAAGTCCCATATTATGTTTCTTTGGTAAGAGTTGCGCCTGAAAAGCTGAATATGTAATACATGAGCGCCTGAGGCCTGTCTCCTATTTTCTTGTAATAGGGGTCTTGTGAAGACCCTAGTCTCCTGTAATAAAGAAATGACATAGCCACTCAACTGTAATAACTTATTACAGTTGAGTTTTGACTGCAGAAAGGAGATATTTATGGCAACATGCAGTAGTGACCAGTAATTTGAGAAGGGGAGCGTGCGGACCACACAGGCACACATGCACACTTACTCACACCCAGGTATTCACACCCAAACACACAACCATTTACTGAACACACTCACAAGTACACATGCATTCATACATACACACATGCACGCGCCAAACATTTAAAAAAAACTGGATCGCAGCAGTGATCTTGGGTGGCGGGAGGAAAGTCCCAGTGGTTCCTCACGATTGGGACTGTTGCCTCCTCTCATTGGCTGACCTTGTTATGGGTCAGCCATTAAGAGGAAACAGCAGTCCCTTACTCACCAGAGTGGGATGGGGCCAGTGAGACTGCTCACCGAACCCCACTCTGTCACAAGTGTCACTGATAGACACTCAGCCCTAGGCACCTCAGGGCTTAAAAATGAAGTGGGTAGGTTCGAGGCTATCAGAGACTCTCCCCCTCGTCATGAGGTGGAAGACCACCAAGCGCTTTGTCGGGCCGAGGAGGTCACACCCACAGGACTGTGACATCTTCAACCCAGAAAAATTCAGCTCAGGCAGCCAGACGTCTGCGCATGTTGCGCAAGTACTGCGTCTGGCTGCTTGACCTGAACATTGAGTATCTGTCAAGATGATATTTGCTCAGCCTGACAGACACTCTTCATGTGTGGAAAAAGGCGAGATGTGGGGCCCCTCCATCATTAAGGATGGGCCTACGCTGGCAACATGTTTATTTTTGCCACTATTTAGGTAATTGTAGGAAAGATAGAATCTCTTGGCATATTTATACAACAAGTTCTATTTTTATTCTTCATGTTTAAAAAACGTCCTATCTCTTTCATACGAAAGAGCACTACAACAATTTTTAAGTGGTTTGTGGGAAGGCTTATGTTGGGAACCATGTATTATTAGAACCCTCAGCCATGCATTCTAAGGATAGTACAAGTCACATCGGTGTTACATCACCTTATAATGGAGCTCAGCTTTGCAATATACTTCTGATGTAAGGCAGGGGGTACTTTATTCCATATATATTACAGGTCGGCCTAGCTCTTGCCTTTTTTAGTTCTGGCTAGAGACAGCTTTAGTGCTTGCCTGATCTTTTGCCATCCACAAACAATATACACAGTGATGGGCTCTTGGTCAGCATCTGACTGCCGAGCAATTTGGTGTTTGCGGTGTCATTCTCATTTTAGAACAGCCTACACTACAGGCATTTGGTGTTACAAGTGTCAGTCTTCACACACTGCGTTTAGACTCTTCACATTGTATGAGTCTACATGTTGCCGATGGAGATCCCACAGTGGCAAGAGTAGTGGCACTGCCATCCAGGATAAGCATGCATAACAGTATTAAGCCCTGTGCTTGCAACACCAGCATGCTGGGCTCCAGTTCTCACTCCCCTCCCTCCCACTTGAACTTCGCTTAATTGCCTGGGCCTGAGCTGGTATATGTTTATATGCATGAAAAAGAAGTGCACACATGCCTGGTGGAGAAAGAGCAGACAGGATACTGCAAAATAGGGAACAGGGCACTCAGCATTTTGCAGCTCCACTTTTCCAGTACTTTTCATGTGTGTGTGTGTGTGTGTGTGTGTGTATATAGAAAGATGTAAAAAAATAATCAATCTCATAGGGTAGCTTGCTGTCGGATGTTCGTGCTGTGGGTGGAGAAGGATGATTCAACAGCAGAGAGGGATTCAGCACTGAGTGTCCCTTGATCCATCAATGGTGTGGTTAGCCTAGAACATCAGGAAATGGAGACAGGCATCGGAGTTCCCAAGGCAGGAAGAAGGGATGGTCAGTAGCTGGTCTTCTTGTGCTCATGAAAGATGACATTTGGAATCACATGACTCCTGAGAGCCTGCGGTAAGCTGTGGACACACGTTTAATGCTGTAGGACAGCCAGCTGAGGAGCTGAAGCGGCGGCTAATGAGGCAACGGGAAAGTCGAGGTACAGAGCGTTTGAGAAGCAAAAAACACATATGGAGAACTGCAAAATGCAGGGCATCTTCTCCCCATCACAAGGAAGAGGAAGTTCTGGAACAATTCCTAGGGATTGTTTAGATGAGGAAAGAATGAAAGTCCATGCATGCATGCTTTCCCTTTTGTACGTCTCTGCCATGCCATGCTATGCTGATGGAAGCTTTGTATAATACTTACATGTAAGAGGCAACACAAATGGCAGTGAGTGAGACAATGTATATAGTATAATCTATATGAGAAGTACTGGGTACCATGCAGTAGAGGCTGGTGTCACGGCAGAGTGCTGGGGCGGAGGGGTCAGGTGGGAATCAACGACGATGAAAATGCATAAAAAAAGAATAAAAAATAACGTACCTGCCGCCCGCCGCATCGCCGCTCTTCTGCTCCTCTCTGGCTCCACACAGGCTCCCAGACTCCCCTACAGCCAATCCTGATGCTGCTCTCATGCATGAGAGCAGCGTCTCTGGATTGGCCTGAGCGTCCTGGATGTACGCGTCCAGAGAGACTGGGAACTTGTGCCTGCTGTCTCCAACCCGGAAACGCAGCTCAGGTTGGAAACAGCTCAGTGTGCATGTTAGTTTGGCCGTCCTAGGATGACCTGCCAAACCCACATGCACACTGACACCAGCGCAACCACCCCCCCTCCATGGCTGTCATCCCCATGGCCCCACCCCCAAGAACTTGTAAAATAAAGCGATAATAAACCTGTTTTATTATCATTTTATTTTTCAACTTTTGTGAGTGCTGGCAGGTGGGTGATGGTCCTCTGTCATAGCGGAGGAGCCGCCGTGGTACCATGTGCAGGGGATGCATGGATTCTCAAGTTGCGTCACAGCAGACTTAGGGCTGTGTTTAGGCCTGCCTATTGCTGAGGCAGACAAGCTGAGCTACGTACTGGTTCTTGTTAAAACATACCTTTAGCCTACTGGTGTATGTTCCCTATAGTGGTCTATCCATTCCGGATTAGACCGCTTTATCCATGTTTGAGAGACTGTTACCTACAGTCTAGTTCAGATATCTCTGAACTCTGGTAGAAGTTAAGCAGAGGCACCAGGACAAGTATCTGTGACATCTGTTGTGTGGTCAGATTTAGGGGAGCTGCTCCTTTCAGTAGCAACTGTTTGTATTTCCAACTGATCTTCAATCACATTCTCTTTAAGAAAGGCTCTCTCATTTCAGGTCCCAACGGCAACTGTTACACGGGTCTCATGTGTATTATTCCCTTGCTCTCTAGATGGGTTGTACGTAATGTTCATGTGCATGCAGAATCTTTTCTTTCTCATGTGTCTGTTGCAGGTGGAGAAATTCATCTTTGTTAGTTAGAATAACGCTTTTGTTTTAGGAGCTAGGATTACTGAGGAGAGGATACATTTGATCAAGCGGTGCTGTTAATGTGGGATGATGTTCTTTCTCACTGGAGAAGGCCTGGGAATCAAGGTCATCGCTCAAGCAAAAGATGTGCACACATGCATGGTGAAGAATGTGCAGATAGGATACTGCAAAATAGGGAACAGGGCACTCAGCATTTTGCAGCTCCACTTTTCCAGAACTTTTCATGTTATTGTGTGTGTGTACAGAAACTTTAAAAAAATCAATCTCATAGGGTAGCTTGCTGTCGGATGTTCGTGCTGTGGGTGGAGAAGAATGATCCAACAGCAGAGAGGGATTCGGCACTGAGTGTCCGTTGTTCCATCAATGATGTGGTTAGCCTAGAACATCAGGAAATGGAGACAGGCATCGGAGTTCCCAAGGCAGTGATGGAGTGAGGCTTGTAAAATACTTCCTCATGAAGTTAAATAACTCCATAATAATGTATTGATTGCATGAACTAATCAACTCCGGATACACACATATACACAGGGGGCAAACGCAATTTACATAATACGCTAAATCATGTTGGCCTGAGTACGTATTAACTGTTTGCGCTTTGGAAAACTGTACTAATACATGTTTATGCTGTGTTGTACATTGCACATTTTGCATGTTGTGCACGAATAATGAGAACTTTGCTTTAAACTAATAAGCTTTCGCTAGGAATTGTGTAACACAGGGCATTAGTATGGGGGAGGAAAACATAATGGGTTTTATTTCACAAATTAATATTCTTTTGTGTTTGTTATTTTAGTACGGGATTGGGCCTGCATGAAAATGGCCTCTCGTTCAAGCCCGCATGCGGTTGGCCTAGTCGGTCCTGAGTGCGCATGTGCCGGGAGGGGTTGCCTGCTCGCAGACTGCTGAGTGTACCCGATGATGCAATTCGTGTGAAGGCCATGTTGACCTGTGTCTTATTGTTTATTTGCCAAGATGCGACAGCGACTGTGGGAACAGCCATCACTACGTGCAATACGATGTGAAAGCGGATATTATAATGAACATTGTTGCTAAAAGTATAATTATGAATGTTAGAATTATATGAATACATTGGTCTTAAATCCTTCTTTTGTTAGAACCGGTATAGGATGGATTTGGTGGGGAGAGCTGAATGGGACGACCCTAGTGTGATTTACGACAACCAATCACAGACTGAGTTTCAACCGATAATGCAACATTGTAAGATAGTGAGTTAGGCAGAAAGGTATAATTGATATCCCAAATGGGGGTGTGTCAGTTGAGACGAGTCGAGTCAGTCGAGACGAGACGAGATCAGATGAGGCGAGACGAGACGGAATCAGAGAGAGCAGTGCTGCACAGAATCAGAGAACTTTAGGTACGAGAACGTTGCGGGAATGCTGGGGAGGAGACTGCGACCGAGGAGGTAGATTAAGTGGGAGATTAATTCTAGTTGTTAGTGTAGTAAATTCTGCTGCATCTGTCCTGTTTAACTTTGTCCTCCGAGCCTATCTCTGAGGACCTCTTGCCACAACTTCGGCCAAGGAAGTGGTTTCCTATTTCTTTGGTGGGTATTGCCCTCCTTGTTTGCTTAAAATTGCAAATATATTTTCTGTAAGTATTTATGCTGTACCTTCTTTCCCCATTCCCTTGCATTGCTTTGATATCGATGCAGATGATTCATTTTGATTACATTGCTTGATAATTTGTTCTCTTATATGCAATCTTGTATGTGCACTGACAATTTCATAATGAGCATTACTAAGATAAAATCATTAAATTGAAGAAATGACTTTGTGGTTATTTAGTTAAATGTTAAACTGTTTAGTTAGTCATAGTCACCATCAACTCTTCAATTAATGGTCCATTGACCAGAAGAAGAAGAAGTTGAATTACTAATAGTTAGGAAAGGTACAAATGTTATTTGATGTGACGTATAGTAATTAATAAAACTGACAAATTAAACCCCCCAAATCCAGCGCCAATCATCAGGGATCATTTATGGGTAATGTGTGATGGACCCCGTTGTTTGATAAAGAAATTTATGCATGACGAGATTTCCTTTGGTCCCTGACGTCAGGAATTTAGGGGTTGCGCTGGATCAGTTATTCTGGTAGCAGAATGATGGTTATTATTGATTAGTTTGGTGATTTCTTGATTATTGATTATTGACTAAATGTTTAACAGTCTATGAAAAGTGGGTTAGTGTTGTGTTTTATGTAGTCTTTGGAACACAGGTACAGAAGAGTATCTGGGAAGCCGGCAAAATAGAAGTTAGCCTGAAATAAGGCAGAGGAAAAGTGTGAGAAGTGAAATCCCACGGGAATAAGTGCATTGTCTGTTTAAATTAGTGATACTATTTAGTGTATAAGTGAAGAAAAGAGTGAAAAAGCGAAGGGTCCACCTGTGAAAATTTGGCCTTATCCCTGGAAGAGTAGCGAGACCTCCTTTTCAAATAAAAGGTCCTCTTGTTAGATTTTGGCCTTATCCCTAAAGAAGTAACAGGTCCTCTCTTAGCTTGAGTGAAGGGAAGGATAGCGGAATTGTTATACTTGCCCGTATGGTAGCAAAGTTCTTGGAAGTAAAAAACTATCTTTTTATTTAGTAAACAGAAAGTGTGGTATTGTTTTATGTCGTGACTAATAAGTTATTGTAAAGAAAACGGACTTAGAAAAGTGCCGATAATTTTTGTAAAGGGAGGGTCAGCAGCAGGAGGAGAGGCTGACGTCACAGAAAAACCGCGCTGGTATTGGTCAGACTGTAAAGACAGAGTGAGCTCAGATTGGTTGGTTGGTGTGAGCCGCGCTGGCATTGGACAAGATAGCGGAGACGTAGAAAGCTCCGATTGGAGGAGTTAGAGTGTGCCGCGCTGACATTGGTCAGGTATTTAGGAAAGCCAAGGAGTTCGATTGGTGAATTATAGTGGATCGTATTGATAAAGATTTGCATTAAGCAAAGTTGTTGACGAGCAACAAGAATGTATTTCGAACAACCGAAGCAGGAGAAATTGACTTTGTTTGGGAAAATTAAAAGATTCTTTAAATAGGACAAGCAAGTAATAACGAGAGAAGGAGTTCCTATTCCTCCACCAAAGACACCAGCGTCTTATATGATGTTAAAATATGGTTATCATACATGTATTTGGCTAGAAAATTGGGTAGGATTTACGAAGAATGATGGTATACTAGCTTTTCCAGAACATGGTTCTTTTAATTTGGCAGTGTTACGTAATTTGAGAGAAAAGATGAGGAAATTAGATCCAAGACCTAGACCTACAGAGTTTGAAGCATTAGTGGAATGGGAAGATGAAATGTATGAAAGAGAAAGACACAAAGGTGGTAGATTACATAGATTTACGTTTGGAAGATTTCATGATGAAAAACATGAAGACAGGATGAAAAGATGGAGGAATGGAGAAATTACTGAAGGATTGTATCCAGTTTTAATGGTAGGAGAGACTGCAGGAACTAAATGTAAAGAGAAAAAGAGACATCTAGACCAATTTGGCTATGGGTACAACCCGAATGAATCTTATGATGAGCTGCTGGATGATATATTAGTTAAACGACCACCACCCTATCAGGAGAATTCAGCGATGGTGACACCAAATGCACCGTCAATGGAAACCCCAGTGACATCTCAAACGACACCAGCTCCAAATGAAGGTGAAGTAGAGCAGGAAGGAGAAGTTGAATTTGCCATACAAACTAAAGAATTAGTTGAAAAATTGAATCAGATGAACATGAAAATAGATGCAATAACTGTTCCAGTGACTATAGGTCCAGCAATACTTGTTTTTGAAAATAGACTTATCCATGAACCTTCTTTAACTGTCCCAATAAATTCAGCTATAACATCAGCTAACAGTAGAATTAATGATGTAAGTATCCAGAATGAACAGCCCAATACAGTTACTAGATCAACACCTCCGACTAATTTAACAATTATGGAAACGCCTAGGGGAATAATGCAGTTTCAGCCTAAAAGGATAGAGTTGGATGAGATTCCCGGAAGTGAAGTTCTAATAGGACCCACTACTGAAGAATTAGATGATTGGGTGAAAGGGTTACAAAGGAGAAAAACACAGCCGCAACCTATAGATGTATGTAAGTTGAGAGTAGATTTAGAAGAGATGATTATTGGAACAATAAGTCCAGACAGGTTAAAGATGTATCAGGATGATGAATTGATGAATCTGTGTAAGAGTATTACTTGGAAAGCGAAAAATCTACATGAGAGGTTAATGGAAACCGCAGAAGAGTTGGGAATGGACATAAGTAGATCAAAGGTGTTGCAGAAGACATATAGAGTGGATTTTACTGAGAAAGATATAGAAAATATGAATACGTCTGGTAGACGATTGCAGGTAAAAGAGTTAATGGTTGTTTTGAGAAAATGGGGAGACGTAGAAAGATGGAAGGGTAGATGGATGAGGAAGAAAGAAGAATTGGCTGCTAAAGAAGTACATTTGCGTCCAGTAAGAGAAGTAGAAAATGTAGCTCTGGAATGTCCCATGAGAGAAGTTCCAGGAGGAGGTTATGTGCATGTTCCGTTGACTAGACAGGATATATTATCTTTCACCAATGAGTTTCCTAGATTGAGAGAAAAGCCAGTGGAATGGTACAAACAAGTTGAGAGATTTGTGAAGGTGTCGAAAGTATTGTTGAAGGATTTAGATGGATTATTTGAAATTGTTGTCCCTGCAGATTTATGGACTGAATGTAATATTACAGTTGATTGGCCAAAGGATGAATATCCTAGGGATGCCAAAACAGGCGCACCTTCAGATGAGGTGATGAAAAAGTATCATCAAGTGATTACCTCCTTGAAAAGCAAAATTTCCCCTAAGGAAACTGATTGGGTAAAAATTGATAGAACAACCCAAGAGCCGAATGAATCTGTCCATGCCTATTATGAGAGGTTATTGCAAGTTTTCAAGCAGTATAGTGGTTTTGAGAATACTGGAGATAAATATATGGGTCACTTTGTGTATAGATTTGTGTATGGATTAAAACCTGAGATTAGCCAGATGATACAACAGCATATGTTGTGTTGGCAAGCCAAAACAATAGACAAAATCTTGAGGTATGCGAAGTATTGTAGCGACGACATTGAGTCTCGTCATCGTAAGTTAAAAGAAAAGGTGACGTGGGCACAAGTAAAGGCAGCAGAGCAGCAAGAAAATCAGTTGAATTCTCAGGGTACAAATCAAATGGGAGGAGTTAATCAGAATGCTCTGAAACCAAGTGGAGGTAGAGGACAAATGAGCAGAGAAGAAGCGAAAAAGAAATTTCCTTGTCATGGGTGCGGAAAGTATGGACACTGGAAGAATGAGTGTAGATTAGTGCAGAGAACTAATGGAGGAAATCAAATTTTAACCCCACAGGTGCAGAGTGAGATAGTTGTGCAACAAACACCGTAGCAACAGGTAGTTACTACTCAATATCAGGTCCCGCAATCACCGTTACCACATAGTGTAAATGCTCAAAGGTACAGTGCGGATACAGGGTTTCACGGAGGAGACCAGGTTGGTAAAAATACTAACACAAATGTGATTCCCCATTTTTTTCTGCAATGTGATGGAAGTGACGTTGAATCGAGTCAATGACGGTGCCTGAGGGGGGAGGAAGAGTGCGTGCTTGGCGCAACTCTAGAGGTAGATCAGTCAGGTCCATTCGCTGATGGAAAAGTGGAAGGTAATGATATCACCTTTCTTGTGGACACTGGTGCTACCCGTTTTACTGTGAGAGCAGCAGAAATTCCAAACCTACCCCTCTCGGGAGAAACTATACAGGTAGTAGGAGTCTCAAATAAACAGATAAATACTCCAGTTACTAAACCAATTGAAGTACATATCAGTCCTTTCAAAGACATGCATAGGTTTGTGACTCGAGTCCAGTTAATTTGTTAGGAAGGGATTTGCTGTGCAAAATGAATTGCGCAATCTATTGTACACCGGATGGTATTGCATTTCAGACACCAGATGAGGATGTCGTGTTTAAAATGGTGCTAGCAAAGCAAGGAACAGAAGTGAATGAATTATTTTCACTTCTGACAGACAAAAGTGTGCCTGAAGAATTGATGACGGTAGTAAATTCAGAGGTATGGGATTTCACAGGACAGGAGATTGGACTGATGAAGAAAGTGGATCCGATTAGAATTACAGTGAAGGATGGTATTGACTATCCAAATACACCACAGTATAAAATGAAGCCAGAAGTTATAGCAGGAATAACTCCTGTGATTGATCAGATGATTGAACAAGGAATTTTAAAAGAAATAATGAGTAGTCCTTGTAATTTACCTATTATGGGATTGAAAAAGCCAAATGGAACATATAGAATAGTACCAGATTTGAGGAAGATAAATAAAATTGTTGTGCCTTGTTGTCCAGTGGTGCCAAACCCTGCAGTGATTCTATACCAAATCCCACATGATGCGGAGTGGTATACTGTGATAGACTTATGTCATGCATTCTTTTCGATTCCTTTGCATCAAGATAGCCAATACTTGTTTGCTTTTCGGTTTGGAGATCGTGTTTTGGCATGGTGCCGAGTTCCTCAAGGCTATACTGAGAGTCCTTCAATTTTTAATCAGATATTGAAAAAGTGTTTAGAAGACTTGAGAATGTCTGAAGATTCTGTTTTGGTTCAATACATTGATGACCTACTAGTGGCATCAAAGACTCGAGAAGCCTGTGTTGCAGATACAGTCGCTTTACTGAACCATTTGGCAGAAGGAGGACATAAAGTGTCCCCTGCAAAATTGCAATTCTGCCAACGAGAAGTCCAATATTTAGGTCATAAGATTGAAAAGGGAGTTAGAAAGGTAACATCAGAGTGTATTCGAGTGATTAGGGACATGAAGCCTCCTACGACACAAAAGGAAGTGCGAATGTTTTTGGGAGTGGTTGGATATTGCAGACAGTGGATCAGTGGATTTTCACTGATGGCAAAACCTCTACAGAGGTTGACGAGGAATGATGTGAAAGACCCAGTTAAATTGGATGAAGAAAGTATGGATGCTTTTGTTAAACTGAAAGATAGTCTGTGTAAGGCTCCGGCATTGGGAATGCCTGATTATTCAAAGGATTTTGCATTGTATTGCAGTGAAAGAGATGGATGTGCACTTGCAGTTTTAACTCAAAGGTATGGAATGTCAAGACGGCCTGTAGCATACTTTTCAGCTACTCTAGATTCAGTGGCTGCTGCATTGCCTGGATGTTTGAAAGCAGTAGCTGCTACTTGTGTGAGTCTGGAACAGAGTGAAGGAATCGTAATGGGTCATCCTGTAAGAGTGTATGTGCCACATTCAGTTGAGATCCTTCTAACAAGGACACGGACACAGCACCTCACCTATAGTCGGCTGACTAGGTATGAGAGAGTGATTCTGGGAGCAGAAAATGTGACAATAGTGAGATGTACGAATGTGAATCCTTCTACTCTATTGCCGGATGTTTGGGATGAAGAAGTAAAGGATGAAGTTGAACATGATTGTTTGGATGTGACTGAATTTTGTACCAAGCCCCGACCCGATATAAAGGACGTTCCTCTTGAAGAATCAGATCGTGTGATGTTTGTTGATGGTTCTTGTTTGCGAACTGAAAGAGGTATATCGAGTAGGCCTGGGCGGTAAATTCCGTTCCGCTCGTGGAATTTGGGTAATTTTGCGTTCCGCGGAGAACACGAAATTGCCAAAAATTCCGCGATCCGCGGCTTCGCGGAGTTTTTTGCTTGTTCGCGCTTTCAAAATGCGTGTTTGCGAGATATTTCTCCCCGAGCATGCAAACAGCGTTCGCGAACAGGAAAAAAGCATTGCGAACGGGCGGAACAAGCAATACCGCGTGTTCGCGGAACTTTTGCGTGCTCGCGGAATTTTTTACCGTTTCGCGGAGCTTTGCGTAGCGCGACTACGCAAATTCCACCCACCCCTAATATTGAGTTCTGCTTATGCTGTTTGTACTGTAGCAGAAATCCTGGAAGCATCCTGTTTAAAAGGGATACAATCTGCACAAGTGGCTGAATTGATAGCTCTAATTCATGCCTGCAAATTGGAAAAAATTCAGAAAGTGACCATAATTACTGATAGCCAATATGGATTTGGTATTGTGCATGATTTTGGAGAACTATGGATGCAGAGGGGATTCATGACCTCTTCAGGGTCCCCCATCAGGAATAGTGAATTTGTAAAAGAATTACTAGAAGCATTACAATTGCCAAAACGAATTACAGTGGTCAAATGTGCCGTACATAAGTCAGGAAATGATTATGTGACTCAAGGCAACAGATTTGCTGACCAAGTAGCACAATATTGTGCAAAGAATGAGACTTCCATAAATCGGGGAAGAGCAAAAGAACATACGGTTTGTCAATTTATGTTTACTAACACTATTGAAACTTGGGATGAAGTGAGACAGTTGCAGGAAGAGGCAGATGATGAAGAGAGACAGCAATGGGAAAAAGTAGGATGTAGGAGACGAGAAGATGACGATGTATGGGTATACACTGATGGAAGACCAGTCATGCCAGACAGTTTACTTTCTCATATGGCAAGGATGTATCATGGAATGACACACATAGGCCGAGACGCCATGGTTAGATCATTCCAACAGACATGGTTCAATCCTAAGTTCAGGACTATCGCAGAGAGCCTTTGTCAGAGATGCCTGACGTGCCAACAGCAAAACCCAGGAAGAAAAACAATAGTTAGTATGGGAACCATAGGGAGAGCAGGAGGTCCTTTTACCAGATTGCAACTCGATTTTATTGAGTTGCCTCCCTGTAACAAGCTCAAATATGTGTTAGTAATTGTGTGTTTATTTTCTAGATGGGTAGAAGCTTATCCCACAAGGAGGAATGACAGCCTGACAGTGGCCAAACTTTTGTTGAGGGAATACATTCCTAGATATGGTTTTCCAGTCACGATGGAAACAGATAGAGGAACACATTTTGCTAGTGAAACAATCAAACTGATTTGTGAAGCATTGAGTATTCAACCAAAACTTCATTGTGCTTATCGCCCAGAGGCTTCTGGAATAGTAGAGCAGATAAATGGCACAATAAAGAACAGGTTAGGGAAAGTGTGTAGATCCACAGCACTGAAATGGCCTGATGCTTTACCCCTAGTTTTGATGAGTCTCAGAAGCATTCCTGACAAAAAGACAGGACTAAGTCCTCACGAGATACTAATGGGAAGAGCGATGAGACAAGCATTTGTACCTGCGAACAAATTAATAAATATATCTGATGATCTCATCCTTGACTATTGCAAATGACTGGCTGATGTAGTACGTTCTGTGTTTCATCAGGTTGGAGCTGACGCAACTACAACACAACAGACTCAAGCGCATGATCTAAGTCCTGGTGAGTTGGTTCAGGTGAAAAGGCATAGAAGAAAAACTTGCCTAGAGCCCCGCTGGGAAGGACCATATCAGGTCATATTGGTGACAACCACAGCAGTAAAGTGTGCTGGTCTACCGAATTGGATCCATGCCAGCCATACTTATCGAGTCCCAAATCCACTTGAACCACGAGTAGAGCGGCATCTGGAGATCTCAAGTACAAGCTCTGAATCAGAGGCTGAAGCACAAGAAACTGGTGAAGTTGGAGCGCTAGACTCTGAAACTGGTGAACATAAACTAAAAGACTCTGGAGAGCAGATTGAGGAAGAGTTGCCTAGCTCAAGTCAAGTAAAATGGGTACCAGCTACTGGGACTGAAGAAACTGCTGTTGAACGAGAAGAGAGACAATTTCCTGATAGAAAAGAAAAAGATGGAAGAGAAATAAGTGAAAGAAATACAGAAGAAGAACAAGAAAAAGAAAGCAAACTGAAAGCAAAAGCAAAGAAACGAAGGTATGATTTGAATAAGGAAGAAGAGGAAGTACAACCAAAAAGGGCAAAGACGATTGATCACTGGCCAAGTGGAGTGAAAAGACTGAAATACAGAGTGGTAAAAAGAAGACCAGAGAGCAAGTTGGAACAGATAAAGGAAGTTTTAGGTGAAATAGAACAAGGAGAGTCGGATGACGAATCAGTGCTGCGACCAAAGAGAGTGAGAAAACCAAACAAAAAGTTCAAGTCACCAGACTGGATTTACATAGTGTTGGAAGAGATTCAAGAAGAAGATTTAAACAAAGAAAGAAACAGCACTGACAGCCAGAAAGAAGAAAAGAGTGATCTGGATCCACCTTAAGAGACTGTAAACAAATAAGGTGTCACGCTAGCAACTGAAGAGAATTTCCTGAAGACGTCTTGGAGATTTGGATTAGTTAAAATAAAAGAAGGGGTAAAGAAGAAAGCTTTTGAAGTGTGGGATCACACAACATTTTTATTTTTGAATATTTTTTGATAGAATTAGAAAATTTATTAGAATTATATAAAGATTAGTATTATTATGGCAGATTTTATGCGTAGGTGTTATAAGGCCTGTCTATGTTTATTTTGCATAGTAATAGTATTTTGGATAATATTAACAATTATAATACCTTTACATTTGATTAAAGAAGATACAACACATTCTAATAACTTGACAAGTCCAAAGGTAGACACTGACAGTAAGCAAATTCCAATTGCTCATTTGAGACAGATAGACGCTAATAGTTTGCATCATGATAGATCAGTTACTAATTTTTCATCAAATGTTTTCACTAAACTACTCTATGAATATATGGAAACAATGGAAGTGAAAGATTGTTATGTATGTATACAGTTACCATTGCCTGTTTCAGAGGGTGTGACATATCATCACCTTCCTTTGACATATGGTGTGACCTGTAGTGTTTTATCAAGCTTATTGTATAGAACAGGAAAATTAGATTATTACTATTCAAATGTAGATACCATTTTTTCTAAAGTCCCTGTAGTACCAGAGTTGAATAAGATAGCACATGCAAATGTCATGTGAGATTTTTTCCTGACGGCCAAGCCTCTAGATATAGCTTATGCTAGTAAAAATAACTTAACGTGTAGATTGGAAAAGGAAGAGAAAATATTTTTGGAGATGGTAGAAGAAAGAAGGGCTAAGTTCCAGAGAAAAGCTGTTGAAGAGAAATTGAAAACACCACCTTGGGTTTTCAGAGAAGGCAGCTATGACAAAGCGAGACTTATGCTGCAATGGCTCTGGATTGGTCACAGAAGGGAAAATTATGCTTACATAGGGCGAAGACTAATTATAATTCCTATTTCATCGGTTCCAGTGAATGTGAAGATACCTATAAAATTATAGGGGGTTGGGGATTAAAGGGAGGAACTGATCCTGTCTTACCAGTTATATATTATGTCTGTGTGAGGAAAGCCTATTATCGGTTGCCAGATCACTGGTATGGGACATGTTATCTTGGGATTGTCTTTCCAAAAGTCATTCATGTGGACAAAAGTACAAATGGAATCGATGAAGTAAGGCAAGGACTAAACCGTGTAAAAAGAGAAAGTTTTCCAGAAATTGTAGGAGATATATTTGGAGCATTGATACCTGGAGTTGGAGTTACACTGAATGTATACAAAATTCGCCAATTGTCCACAGTAGTTGATCGTTTATCAACTGATACTGCTGGAGGATTTTTGATGATTGACACAGAAATGATTGCCATGAGATCTATGGTTATGCAAAATCGACTTGCCCTTGGTATATTATTGGCAAAGAGGGTGGAGTCTGCGGAATGCTGAAAGTTCAACATTGTTGTACTTACATTCCAGACAAAAGTAAAGATTTGGAAGGATATATTCAGAATATCACTAATTTGCATAAGAAAGTAACCCAAATGGAGGTTGATGGTGTTTGGGAGAGACTAAGCAAAAGTTTCTCTACCATAACCAAATGGTTTTATTCTATAGGTAGTTCCTTAGTTGCCAAAATAATAGTACAAATAGCTTTTGTAGTCACTATGATACTCATGATACGAATGACTTATGTTTGCGTAAAGAAGAGTCGCAAAGAAAAGAAAGAAAGGAAATTGAGCAAGGAACATAAGAAAAGGGAAAGAGAGATAGAAGAGTTAGAGATGGAGAATTTCAAAGAAAAATTGTATGAAAAATGTAAGGAGCAAAGATCAAAAGATAAAATAACAACAGTATAACTTGAAAAAAGTTATGTTTGGGATTTTATGATGGTAAAACCATCAAAGGGGGGATTGATGGAGTGAGGTTTGTAAAATACTTCCTCATAAAGTTAAATAACTCCATAATAATGTATTGATTGCATGAAATAATCAACGCCGGATGTACACAGGGGGCAAACACAATTTACATAATACGCAAAATCATTTTGGCCTGAGTACGTATTAACTGTTTGCGCTTTGGAAAACTGTACTAATGCATGTTTATGCTGTGTTGTACATTGCACATTTTGCATGTTGTGCAAAAATAATGAGAAGTTTGCTTTAAACTAATAAGCTTTCGCTAGGAATTGTGTAACACAGGGCATTAGTATGGGGGGAGGTAAACATAATGGGTTTTATTTCACGCATTAATATTCTTTTGTGTTTGTTTATTTTAGTACGGGATTGGGCCTGCATGAAAATGGCCTCTCGTTCAAGCCTGCATTCGGTTGGCCTAGTCGGTCCTGAGTGCGCATGTGCCGGGAGGGTTTGCCTGCTCGCATACTGCTGAGTGTACCCGATGATGCAATTCGTGTGAAGGCCATTTTGACCTGTGTCTTATTGTTTATGTGCCAAGATGTGACAGCGACTGTGGGAACAGCCATCACTATGTGCAATACGACGTGAAAGCGGATATTATAATGAACATTGTTGCTAAAAGTATAATTATGAATGTTGGAATTATATGAATACATTGGTCTTAAATCCTTCTTTTGTTAGAACTGGTATAGAATGGATTTGGTGGGGAGAGCTGAATGGGACGACCCTAGTGTGATTTACGACAACCAATCACAGACTGAGTTTCAACCGATAATGCAACATTGTAAGATAGTGAGTTAGGCAGAAAGGTATAATTGATATCCCAAATGGGGGTGTGTCAGTTGAGACGAGTCGAGTCAGTCGAGACGAGACGAGATCAGATGAGGCGAGACGAGACGGAATCAGAGAGAGCAGTCCTGCACAGAATCAGAGAACTTTAGGTACGAGAACGTTGCGGGAGTGCTGGGTAGGAGACTGCGACCGAGGAGGTAGATTAAGTGGGAGATTAATTCTAGTTGTTAGTGTAGTAAATTCTGCTGCATCTGTCCTGTTTAACTTTGTCCTCCGAGCCTATCTCTGAGGACCTCTTGCCACAACCTCGGCCAAGGAAGTGGTTTCCTATTTCTTTGGTGGGTATTGCCCTCCTTGTTTGCTTAAAATTGCAAATATATTTTCTGCAAGTATTTATGCTGTACCTTCTTTCCCCATTCCCTTGCATTGCTTTGATATCGATGCAGATGATTCTTTTTGATTACATTGCTTGATAATTTGTTCTCTTATATGCAATCTTGTATGTGCACTGACAATTTCATAATGAGCATTACTAAGATAAAATCATTAAATTGAAGAAATGACTTTGTGGTTATTTAGTTAAATGTTAAACTGTTTAGTTAGTCATAGTCACCATCAACTTTTCAATTAATGGTCCATTGACCAGAAGAAGTTGAATTACTAATAGTTAGGAAAGGTACAAATGTTATTTGATGTGACGTATAGTAATTAATAAAACTGACAAATTAAACCCCCCAAATCCAGCGCCAATCATCAGGGATCATTTATGGGTAATGTGTGATGGGCCCCGTTGTTTGATAAAGAAATTTATGCATGACGAGATTTCCTTTGGTCCCTGACGTCAGGAATTTAGGGGTTGCGCTGGATCAGCAGGAAGAAGGGATTGTCAGAGGCTGGTCTTCTTGCGCTCATGAAAGATAACATTTGTATTCACATGACTCCTGAGAGCCTGCGGTAAGCTGTGGACACAAGTTTAATGCTGTAGGACAGCCAGGTGAGGAGCCGAAGCGGCGGCTAATGAGGCAACGGGAAAGTCGAGGTACAGAGAGTGTGAGAAGCACAAAACACATATGGAGAACTGCAAAATGCAGGACATCTTCTCCCCATCACAAGAAAGAGGAAGTTCTGGAACAATTCCTAGGGATTGTTTAGATGAGGAAAGAATGAAAGTCCATGCATGCATGCTTTCCCTTTTGTGCGTCTCTGCCATGCCATGCTATGCTGATCGAAGCTTTGTCTAATACTTACATGTAAGAGGCAACACAAAGGGCAGTGGGTGAGACAATGTATATAGTATAATCTATATGAGAAGTACTGGGTACCATGCAGTAGAGGCTGGTGTCATGGCAGAGTGGTGGGGCGAAGGGATCAGGGGGAATCAACGACGATGAAAATACATAAAAAAAGAATAAAAAATAACGTGCCTGCCGCTTGCCGCATCGCCGCTCTTCTGCTCCTCTCTGGCTCCACACAGGCTCCCAGACTCCCCTACAGCTAATCCTGATGCTGCTCTCATGCATGAGAGCAGCATCTCTGGATTGGCCTGAGGGTCCTGGATGTACGCGTCCAGAGAGACTGGGACCTTGTGCCTGCTGTCTCGAACCCGGCAAAGCAGCTCAGGTTGGAAACAGCTCAGTGTGCATGTTGGTTTGGCCGTCCTAGTATGACCTGCCAAACCCACATGCACACTGACACCAGCGCAACCACTCCCCCTCCATGGCTGTCATCCCCATGGCCCCACCCCCAAGAACTTGTAAAATAAAGCGATAATAAACCTGTTTTATTATCATTTTATTTTTCAACTTTTGTGACTGCTGGCAGGTGGGTGATGGTCCTCTGTCATAGAAGAGGAGCCGCCGTGTGCAGGGGATGTGTGGATTCTCAAGTTGCGTCACAGCAGACTTAGGGCTGTGTTAAGACCTGCCTATTGCTGAGGCAGACAAGCTGAGCTACGTAGTGGTTCTTGTTAAAACATACCTTTAGCCTACTGGTGTATGTTCCCTACAGTGGTCTATCCATTCTGGATTAGACCGCTTTATCCATGTTTGAGAGACTGTTACCTACAGTCTGGTTCAGATATCTCTGAAATCTGGTAGCAGTTAAGCAGAGGCACCAGGACAAGTATCTGTAACATCTGTTGTGTGGTCAGATTTAGGGGAGCTGCTCCTTTCAGTAGCAACTGTTTGTATTTCCAACTGATCTTCAATCACATTCTCTTTAAGAAAGGCTCTCGCATTTCAGGTCCCAACTGCAACTGTTACACGGGTCTCATGTGTATTATTCCCTTGCTCTCTAGATGGGTTGTACGTAATGTTCATGTGCATGCAAAATCTTTTCTTTCTCATGTGTCTGTTGCAGGTGGAGAAATTCATCTTTGTTAGTTAGAATAACGCCTTTGTTTTAGGAGCTAGGATTACTGAGGAGAGGATACATTTGATCAAGCGGTGCTGTTAATGTGAGATGGTGTTCTTTCTCACTGGAGAAGGCCTGGGAATCAAGGTCATCGCTCAAGCAAAAGATGTGCACACATGTATGGTGAAGAATGTGCAGATAGGATACTGCAAAATAGGGAACAGGGCACTCAGCATTTTGCAGCTCCACTTTTCCAGAACTTTTCATGTTATTGTGTGTTTGTGTGTGTACAGAAACTTTAAAAAAATCAAGCTCATAGGGAAGCTTGCTGTCGGATGTTCGTGCTGTGGGTGGAGAAGAATGATCCAACAGCAGAGAGGGATTCGGCACTGAGTGTCCGTTGATCCATCAATGATGTGGTTAGCCTAGAACATCAGGAAATGGAGACAGGCATTGGAGTTCCCAAAGCAGGAAGAAGGGATTGTCAGTGGCTGGTCTTCTTGCGCTCATGAAAGATGACATTTAGAATCACATGACTCCTGAGAGCCTGCGGTAAGCTGTGGACACACGTTTAATGCTGTAGGACAGCCAGCTGAGGAGCCGAAGCGGCGGCTAATAAGGCAACGGGAAAGTCGAGGTACAGAGAGTGTGAGAAGCACAAAACACGTATTGAGAACTGCAAAATGCAGGACATCTTCTCCCCATCACAAGAAAGAAGAAGTTCTGGAACAATTCCAAGGGGTTGTTTAGATGAGGATAGAATGATAGTCCATGTATGCATGCCTTCCCTTTTGTGCTTCTCTGCCATGCCATGCCATGCTATGCTGCTCAAAGCTTTGTCTAATACTTACATGTAAGAGGCAACACAATGGGCAGTGGGTGAGACAATGTATATAGTATAATCTATATGAGAAGTACTGGGTACCATGCAGTAGCGACTGATGTCACGGCAGAGTGGTGGGGCGAGGGGGATCATGGGGGAATCAACAACAATGAAAATACATAAAATAAAATAAAAAATAACATACCTGACACCCGCCGCATCGCCGCTCTTCTGCTCCTCTCTGGCTCCACACAGGCTTCCACACTCCCCTATAGCCAATCCTGATGCTGCTCTCATGCATGAGAGCAGTGTCTGGATTGGCCTGAGCTTCCTGGATGTACTCTTCCAGGGAGACTGGGAGTCTGCGCCTGCTGTCTCCAACCCGGCAACGCAGCTCCTTTTGGAAACAGCTCAGTGCACATGTTGGTTTGGGCATCCTAAGACATGCGTACTGCCACCAGTGCAACCACTCCCCCTCCGTGACTGTCATCCCCAAGACTCAGCCCTTAGAACTTGAAAAATAAAGCAATAATAAACCTGTTTCATTATCATTTTATTTTTCAAATTTTGAGGCTGCTGGCAGGGGGGGCGATGCTCTTCCATCATATCGGAGGAGCCGCCGCTGGTACCATGTGCAGGAGATGCATGGATTCTCAGCTTGCGTCACAGCAGACTTAGGGCTGTGTTTAGGCCTGCCTAATGCTGAGGCAGAGGAGCTGACCTACGTAGTGGTTCTTGTCAAAACGTACCTTTAACCCACTGGTGTATCTCACCTGTAGTGGTCTATCCATTCTGGATTAGACCGCTTTATCCATATTTGAGAGACCGTTACCTGCAATCTAGTTCAATTATCTCTGAACTCTGGTAGCAGTAAAGCAGAGGCATCAGGACAAGTATCTGTGACATCTGTTGTGTGGTCAGACTTAGGGGGACAGCTCCTATCAGCAGCAACTGTTTTCGTTTCCAGCTGATCTTTAATCACATTCTCTCTAAGAAAGGCTCTCTCATTTCAGCTCCAACTGCAACTGTTACACACATGCACACATCCACATGCGCCCACCCACCCACACACACATCCAGACTGTTGTGTCTTACCAGAAGTAGCCGAGTTGAGTTTTGTAAATTTCTTTATTAACTTCTTAGTTGCAGGATGGTAAATATACATATCTGTATATAAGTCTGGTTATCCTTATACTCCAGCCTCTTCAGCTCTAACACCAGCCCCACCAGGAGCAGCCTGCCTGCTGCTCAGCCCATCTCCAACTGTCACCAGTCATCCACACAGGCACCCAAGCATTCCATGCATCACAGTCACACCAACACTCAAATACAAACTCTCACTCTGGCTGAGCAGCAGGGAGACCGTTAGGCTGGGAAACATATACTAATACAATCAGGATATAACATATCCCCCTCCTTTTAAATGAAAAATAAAAAGAACGACAAAACATGGCAGAAACTATAAATAAGCATGTACATAAGCGGAGAAAAAGTTCAAAACTCAGGGAAGCAAACTAAAATACACATCGCAAGAGTCTGAACACTAAGAAATCAGAAAGGAAAGGTAAACATATTGCCAAGCAATAATAAACCCATCCTCCCCAACAAAACACTTCAGAAAAACGTAAGTAGAAAAGGGTAGACCCACCCTTAGACAAACACCCACGACCACAACTATCGGGTGCAAACAACTGTAAGGGACAAAACCCAAAATACCAACCCTGTGTAGAGTGAGACCAACGTACACGTGTAGAAACATGTGACTTAAACACTAAAGAGTACAAGACATGAAGCGCGAGGCGACTTATACACCCAACAAGAACACGTGAGGTGCAAGGGCGACTTATACACCCAACAAGAACACGTGAGGCGCAAGGCGGCTTACACACTAGACAACACGTGTGGTGCAGGGCGACTTACACACAAAACAAACAGGAAATGTAGCGCATGGCGACTTGCACACTAGACAAACAAGAGGTGAAGCGCAAGGTGACCTATACACGGACAAGAAAAGACGTGCAGCGCATGACGACTTACACACATCACAAAACACAATATGTAACATAGAGTAACTACAACTCAGAGAAATGGGAAACCACCCACAAAGACAAAGACCACCCTTGCGTTAGGGAGTGCAGTGTAAAATGGAACCTAGAACCATATCCATCCCTCATGTAAGGGAATGTAATGTGACCACCACACACAAAAAGACAAAAATATCCGTTGTGTAAGGAAGCCTAAACTGTGGTATAACTAAAACAGTATGCTAGAGAAGAACATTAAAACTTAAGTCATGCAACATCTTTTCCTTTGCCATTTGTATATTTTTAACTGTATCCTATCACCGGTGAGCGACCCCTCACCCGAGAATTGCTAGACTTGAACCTCTCTTGCGTAAGGGTACCTATGCTTCCAACTAAACTAAACCCATATTGCATATCTGTCGACTTGCTATAACACCATAAACATTACCATAAGACAAGCAAACACTTTTCCTTAGACTATTGTTTTTAACCAAACTGTAACCAATGTTTGACGAAGCAAGTCCTCCTGTTAGTGATGTCTCGCATATTTGCTAATTCAGACTGTTTTTATTTTCACAAGGAAACTTTACTCAACTGTTCATCAGAACTGTGGTGAAAATAATCTGAAGACATAGTCCGGTGACAGCAATTGTGTGGAATCTGGCATACAAACACTTTGATGATGCTCACTTGGAATACTGTGAGCCAGTGAAAGACTGCACATGTCGCGGAATCAACCAAAATGTGCACGCAAAGGTCAGCGCCAAAACAATTTCTTTAAGCAAAGGCAACGTAAAGAACAGTGCAAGTCTCCGGCACCATGTGTCTGCGGAAGAAAGTTAATGGCTGCCCCACGACTGTGCACTGTGTTCTGTCATACACATGCACACGGACTACAAAGAAAAGAGTACCTGTGGTTTCTCGGTGCTCCACAAAACCATCAAACACACAAGTAAGAACACATGAGCCGCATCCGATCTGGACACAGCGACGTCCCCAGTCTCCTTGAAATTACTGTTAAGCTTTAATGATAAAACAACGTGGTTGGCAGTAGAAAATCCAAGACAGAAGAACACAGGATACTCCATGACTCAGCTCTCGGTTGGCAGAAAGATCCGATGAAAAGTAGACTCCATGGGACATTTCATAGCCCCGACTATTGAATGCAGCCTCCAAACCCAAGATGGTGGCACGCTGACGACGACGCGCTGGATGGCTCCCGGCGCGTCCATGATGCAGGGCGCCCCTCAGCAGCCCTATACTGCGTAGAAGCAACAAAGTGGAGAAGGCTAAAACGTCAAGGAGATTCCAGTATGCCGAGGAGATTCCATGTGACTCCAACAGTGCAGGTAAGCTTGCGCGCACAGTGCCATACTCGTTATGCTTTGAAATACTACACGCTCTCAGTGCACAGCTCGTGCCTCATTTTTTAAAGAGCAAAGGGGCGGTTTAACTGCCCTTTCCGCCATCAAGCCTCAGCTGCACAAAACCATTTAAAATAAAAAATCTCACCTAATACACTCCGCAACCCCTGTGCCAGCACTTTCCAATGCATCTACAAAGCACAAAAAAAAATGTAAATGTCACAGACCATTGTGCACAGCTGACAAATCGTGGTTTACCGCATGACTCAAACCAACTTTAAAAACATCCATAAACCGCTTCTTAGGAGACACGCATTCCTTTACTCTCCGATGCACCGAAGTGGCAGGCAGTTCCACAAGACTCAGCGAGAAGCACATTTAACAGCATTATCACAACTTGTAGACTCAAATTAAAAACGATTTTGAAAGTACCAACAGTTAATATGTGGAACTGGTGAGGCTCACAGCAGACATTCACTTGTACAAATGACATTTTTAAAAGCCCAAAGAAGCATGTCCAGGCTGGGGCTGTCCGTTGACAAGGACACTGGTGGTGCTGGCTTGCCTGGAACTCCATTCTAGACTCTTGAATCTTTCTTTCTCTTGGTTTCTTTGTGTTCTTGTTCCTCATGTCCATACCATGGACAGGTTCTTGAAATCTTGTATCTTGAAGCACGCTTGAGTCTTGGTCCAGGTCGCCGCCAAAATATGTTGTGTCTTACCAGAAGTAGCCGAGTTGAGTTTTGTAAGTTTCTTTATTAACTTCTTAGTTGTAGGATGGTAAATATACATATCTGTATATAAGTCTGGTTATCCTTATACTCCAGCCTCTTCAGCTCTTACACCAGCCCCACCAGGAGCAGCCCGCCCGCTGCTCAGCCCATCCCCATCTCCAACTGTCACCACTCATCCACACAGGCACCCAAGCATTCCATGCATCACAGTCACACCAACATTCCAATACAAACTCTCACTCTGGCTGAGCAGCAGGAAGACAGCTAGGCTGGGAAACATATACTAATACAATCAGGACATAACACACACCCTCTAATCTGAATAGTCATTGCACATGCTTCAGTCAGGCAATCAGTCAACCTTATCCAAAATTCAACTCAAAGCAGCCTCCCGTTATGTACCTCAAACTAATTTATTGCTTTCTAGCATCCTGCCCTTCTTTTCTGAGTAGCACTTAATAGGCCCAGAGCAGCAATTCCTAATTAGTCAGCATAAACTATTTGAGGACAACTTGCAAACTGTTCCTTGGTAAATGGCTGAACTGCAGTTTGAAGCTTTGTCAACACTTCTCTTGTTAGTATTCACATTTCAGATATTATCACACATAGTAAAGTTACTTTGAATATTATAAACCTATATGAATCGCCTAGATCTACTTTATTTGCATTGTTAAAACATTTACACGTTTTCCGGTGGAAGCAAATTAAAATGTAGACTTCACCATTCTTGCAATTTCTGGCTTTTTTCAATAACATCACACATATATACCTTAAGGTATTTACCCTGTACATTATCATAGCAGCACACTTTAACGAACATGCCAGAATATCAGTCAGGGCCATATCAGCACACTCATACATCTCTCCAAAGACTATGACTTGTCATGCCAAACATACTCTCTTGTCATACATAATAGGTTGCTTCCATCCATCCAGCATAACATACTCTTGTGTCATCCTGAACCAGCTACATTCTCAAAGACACCATAATCTACCTAAAGCATCCATAGGAAATTAGTATTTATTTTGCAAATGCTATTGCTAATCCAATTTTTCCTTTATAGGGCTTGACTACGCCAACCTACCTTACCTGTAACAAAAGCAACATTCCTCCATTAAAATGTTCTAAATAAAAAGTAAGATTAAAGTATTCAACCTACATCTTTACAGTAATAAAGGGAGTCACTGATATAACTCATCTTTTCAAATAATTTTGTATTTAGTACTTTCCTATTGGTGTCATTCTCACACGTAGGGACAACAAGATATACTTTACCGGAAAAATATTACTATATTACTTTTATTGAAACGTCATATACAAATATAACTGAAATAATCAAATATTCATTAAATATGAATATCATACTAAATAATTAATTCAGAATTATCCAAGGCCACCCAAAACCATCCAATAACAATTACTATATTGATCATACCATCATGGCCACTCACAAATATACTTTCCACTAAACTTAGTTATCCATGGATTCCAGCAAGAATCATGACAAATACAAACATTGCCGAATCATCTTGTAAACAGAAACCTTTGTTGAGGAATAGAAATCTCTTGTACAAATTCATCTAAGTGTTGAATATACGAACACTTGTGACAAAATCAATCTAAACAACCTACAATTGAAGTTCCTCCCAAGGCTTGTATCAAAACAGGGTCAGTCGAACTTTGTCCTTCTAAGAAGATGATCCAAATCAAGACAAGAATTTAAATTTGATATTGGTTCACTTGCTCTTGTGACAGAACCATGCTTATAATTCATTATTTAAAATGTGCACTGAGGTTGATGGCTTTTGGGAATTGATCCTGTTGCAGTAAGCAATCAGAATTGATTCCTCAAGCATAAGCTTGCGTCTAATTATTTTAACTTATTATATGTGACTGCGTGCGGAACCGAAGAAGATCTGCAAACACTCTAGACCAAGTCATAGCATGCTTCCATAGTACTGACATGCCTCCAGATATGATTTGAGATCTATAGCTTGCTGCATATGTTACATACATAATAGGTGAGAAATAGACTTCGACTATCGTACAATGAACACCAGTCCGCTCTGATTTTAGCAGAGTGAAGAATATTAAGCTCTGACTAATACACGTAGGTATTCTATTGTTTTTAGCTTTATGAATTACCATTTACAACCTTAAAAAACAATAAATATAACAACAGTTGTGGTGAACTTTCTGTACTATGCATTCAACTTCAAACAATGTTCTGTTCTTTGGGTAGCATCTAATGCGTTCTAAGAGATAATCTGAATATTACTTAGAATTACCGTATACCCAATATTTATTTTCCTAATTACACAATGTTAGATTTACCTCAATATTGTTCATGGTACATCAATTAATTCCATGGTGTTCCTTCCAAGCCCCCATATGTTACTGAATTTCTTTGGACAACTCCTTCCCCTGTATATCACCGGTTCTGTAGCCATGCGCACAGCCATATTTTGGTTCCACTCCCTTGTCATCAGTCATGTAGGACCTTTTTGGCACTGTCAACCCTTGACTAATTAACATATTTTGGTATCTGGTGACGTGATGCCCATCCTATATTCCCAGCAGTAATGTGCGTGTTTCTAGTTTCAATTTTAACCTCACTACTTTATTTTTGTCACTTGATTCCAATAGCTTCTCATAATTGTACATTTCCATATTGTGCCTATAAACCTGTCTCCCGCCCACATCCTCTTGAGCATGCATAATTTTCTACTTTTCTAAATTGTTGTAGATGGACCCTTGGAATGTATATCCTATGTAACATTTTAACTAGACCAACCAATTTCTGGTTGAATTGATACCTCCTTCAGGTAGCCCACATCTCCGACACTAACATCCAAGATATACCTTGTATACATCTTCTCCCAGTGAGACATCAGGTAAGTAAGCTCTTTTTGCGTGTTATTCAATCATGTAATGTATGTCCACGATACTGCCGTTTTTGGATATGAGCCTCAAGAAGCCTGGCTCTAGTGGGAATCATCTACTTCAATGTTCCTCACTGGGATGTGAACACTCATGACATGTTTAAGATGCAGATGTATATATAGAACTGATGCTCTGTCAATGTGCATTCTGTCTACAATTGTGTAAACATTTTTAGGATTGTGTCCTTTCATATTTCTACTCGCACCAATATGCTTTCTATAGTGCTCTGTGTCTTGAATCCCCCAGTACAGTTAAACTTGAAAGCCCTGTTCCCACCCACTATGGCGCTCTAATTGATAATGTTTCCTTCCATCCCATTTATCTAGTGGCAGATTTTTACCACTGTGTTTGTAGGTGGTGGCAGCCCGTTTTTTTGTCTTGCATCATACTTAGATATCTTCTTTCTCATCCAGTGCATGTCTGTATATTCAATAAACTTGTTTATTTTGTGATGCAAAAGCCCATTCATGTGTTGCTGTTAATTCACAATATCTCCTGATAGTGGACATGTCATCCTCATCCACTTAAGTACCCTTTTGCAATGTTTGTAGTGCTATTTTAGAGGCTACATCCTTCCTTATCAGTACCTTTGCCATCTTATCAATTTTATAAAAGAACCAATCTGGACTGTCATATTTTGTAGTCTGTAAAGCATATAAAATTGGGGCAAGGCAATCATTTTAAACAACGTGGCATGACCCATCAATGAAAGTAGAATCCTTAGCCAGTGCATAACATCTGTTTTTAAGCTGTTATCTTTATAAAATACACAGGCTTGTCGATTGCCATAGACCCAAGTCTAAAAAGATTGTTTTCTACATTGAGTAGAATCGCCAGTTTTGGAACGGGTTGCAAGGTACAAAGGGGAAAACACCAGAAATTTTAACCAATTAATAAAACAATTTAAATGTCTATCTAATGTTTCAAATACTGACTTCAGCCTACTTATCGAGTTGGAAGTGCCAGCTGTGTCTAACTAATTAAAATCCGAAGATAAAGATATTTCTTCATCCAACTTTTCCACCATTTTCGTCCCATAGTCAGAGCCTCCTTTCTTACCCAGGACGCTAAGGGATCTAATACTAGGCCATATAGTATCAGGGAGAGTGGAAACCCAAGCCTAGTCCCTATGCTTATTATAAAAAAATCTTGATTGTTTTCCATTAAGCGGTATTTTCGCCTGTTATATTATCTACAGGTACCATAATATAGGCCCAGGTAACTTCATAACCCTTCACCTATATTCTTCCCTGCATTGCACTTATAATGGTTTACAGGGACTGACCTTTTACCTAGATATGACAATGCATTCAGAACGCGGGTTTTCCCTAGTTCGAAATCTCATACATTATGCATGAGGATTCTCGGAAGCACAGCAGGACTACCATCTCCTGTATAATATCTATGTATAAAGTTCATGCCCGACGTCATCCTTAGTCCGACACAGTAATACAGCAAGGTAGGACCCCTGGGGAGACCTATGGGTATATATACATCACATTTTGCTAAGATAGACAGAGGAGATCAGGACTTCCCGACCGACACACTTACAAGAGACCCTGAGGTGCCTGCATGCAGACACTCCAGCTCGCAGTGGTCTCGCATCCCACGCGGGGTGTCCAACTCGAGACCAAGACGGGATCCCACAGTCTCTTACTTCAGGTAATGGGGTTGACTTTATCCTAGAGGGATTCTTGGCTTAACACCTACACACATGCTAGGTACACATAGGTATATCTAGTTAGGGAGACATCGTAGGAGTATGCATCTTTTTATTATCGTGTATTTTAAGTACGTGTATGTATTCATGATTACTGCAAGATGGTAGAGCTTTACCATCCGTTTACTTTCATAGTGCTTCTAATCCTATATATCTGCTACTGTCTAACGGTTGTTGCAACTCATCTATTTTACACCAGAATAACAACTGTTCAATAAATACTTATTGAAAACCCCCAGCCTGTTTATTCTGTGTATCTCTCTAAGACAGACTAAGTAAGCACTAGTGACTGTGCAAAAAGTAGTACATTGTTTCCACGGTCCTGAGGGATCAGGGTTGTCATGCTCGATGGTTGCCAAGAACTATTCTCCCCTTGGTAAGAGGAGATTCTAGTGGCACTGTGAGCTAGCTGGTACAAAAGGCCAACATACCCAGTGGGGGTGTTCAGAATCAGTCCGACACCAATCCTACAGTGTATGCTGTCCGAACGTGCAGATCCTGTATAGGTTTTATAGGAACTACACGACATGGCGCCGCCAATGTTGGTTAGGTACTTATTTAACAGTAGAATCTGAGTAGTTCAGTCGTGCTAGTCTCAGAGACCCCTACTCACAATTCCCCAGAGACGTCTGGAGTGGGTGGGTGCAAATTCCACCACAGCTGAGTAGGCAAAAATCCTATTTATTGGCTGTCGGTTAATCAAGCTTGAAGGACATATTGTTCCTAAAACTGTGCAAAACACCTTATATTAGTTCCCCTGAAAAGCTCTTCTTCTCTAAAACAATGACTGAAGAAATAAGAAACCTGGATAGAGTTGTGCAAGAGTTGCATCTCTCAGCAGACGAAGAAGACGCAGATGCAATTTCCATTGCAGAAATTGTTAGGAATGCTGTTACCATAAAACTAGGTGCACAAGGTCTAACATCCAGGGGTGGACCAGTAGCTTTCGTGATTGAGGCACACAAATCATTTAAAACAGAGGTATTCCATTCATGGGTTACATTCCCAGTTGCAAATGCAAGGACAAAAACATTTAACTTCTACACAGAAAGTGGAATACCGGACAAATATTGTCCCTATGAGGACATTGAAGTTCCACTAACTTACCAGGAACATTTATACTGGTTTAAAGGCGCCCTCCCCCATATAAGAAATAAAGTAAGACTCGGTCTGCTAGGAAGAGAAGGAGCGACATGGCCTGTATTAGCAGTCTACACACCACATCCTGACATTGAAACAATGCCAGGAGGAGACTTACTTATACTTCACAAAGAACTGATAAAATTTTACAGAAACATGACACAGTTCGTCATGAGGACACTTACGTTCCAGCCAGCAACGGTTACAACAAACACAAATACAGGTCAAAATACAGCAACTAAAATCACACCAAAAACTTTACACGCAGTAATGGGTAAAATGCCCGCAAAACGTGAACAAATGCCATTCTGGGTAGCTCAAAAAATAACACAGCTAGAAGCAGTATTCCCGAATACTAGCCCGTATGGAAAACACAGAATGCTGACAATCTGCTTGCCCATGGGAATAACACCACAGATAGAGGATTGTACCTCTTGGGGTGCAGTTTTTGCTGCCATATATACCAGAACACATGGTATCCCGTCATTAGCAGTAATACCAGATGTATTAAGACAAATACAAACTGAGTACGGAGCAGAACCGGCTCTGAACTTAGGGATGAAATTACTAGGTAATTATGCTCAGGTATCAGCCATAATATTAGCAAATATTAAAGGGGAAGCAGCATCAGTGGCAATCCGTCAACGCCTAAGGGAGTTCAGTCCTTTACAACAGGAACATGAATTACCAAAAATAATTGAGACCGCGTATGCAGAATTGGGCAGAGACAGTTTGGGTGGGAAAGCATTAAAACCCCAACTGATGGGTAGTCCCGAGAAGGACACCGGTAAGCAGGCACCTGCTTCTTCGAAAAAGAAGTGGCAAAATAACAAAAAACAGAAAAATAAAGAAAACAGATCTCAATACAGAGGTAGATCTCCTCAACAGGAGTCCTCCCAAAGGAGGTATAACCTTAGGAATAGGGACAATATTAGGAAACCTGACAGGTATCAGGATACTGATACCTGTTCCTCTCGTTCCTTTCAGGGTTCGACGAAAAACTCCGAGAGGGAAGGACGGTCAGACAGACAAGAAGAGCGTACAAAGTCCAGAGACAAGCAGCACGCTCAAGACTATACTTCCAAAAAAGAAGATAAAGCAAAACCAAAACCTCAGTTCAAAAAGAAGAAGGTTGCAGGTCTGAAGATCAGACATGCCCAGAATTCTGAGGACTCAACTACGAACGGGGAATGGGCTCTGATGATGCTAGACAGTGCGGCAGAAGTAACAATAGCTCGACAGAACCTGATGGAATTTCTGATGACAGCGGACTTGAATGATTATATTACGGTGGAAACACCTGATACTAGGGTAAGTGTCCCACATAAGTTATATGAAATAACACTCCAAATGGAGGGGGACAAACCCAGGAAAGTTAGAGGTGTCTTTTGGGAGAACTTGACGTTTGGTTATGACATTCTATTAGCTGAACAAGATTGGCTGCCAGCATTCATCATGGACTGACCTAGGGGAGAAACAGTAATCTTACCAGCCTTTTCCGACCCTGTTCCCAAATATTTAAAATATACATATGCACGGGAGTGGGCGGTAGCCCTTGCCCCGGCAATATATAAAAATTATGTTTGGTGGGATGAGGATTCAACCCACCAAATATTTCCATTAAAAAATACTCCGACTCCACAGAGGCATTATCCAATAAAGCAAGAAGCTAAAAAACAGGTCAGGGAGATCCTAGATCAACTTGAATACCAAGGGGTGATTGAAACTTGCACCTCTCAAATGAATAATCCTTTGTTTCCAGTACCTGACAACTCATATCGTCTAGTTTTAGATTACAGACATCTAAATACTTGCACAAAGACATTTGCAGTACAAAATGCACACAGTGCCGCACTAATGAATAACATTGTGCGGAAAAAATACAAAACGACACTAGATATCTCAAAAGGATTTTTTTGCCAAAATATAGCGCCTGAAAGCAGGTATTTAACCGCATTTTCCGCGTTAGGCTCCCAGCGTCAATTTTGTAGACTCCCCCAGGGGTGTAGGAAAGGCCGGGGTTATTTTCGGGCAGAGTAACTGAATTACTTCAAAATCTGGATGAAGAGGCATTGTCCTACGTGGATGATATTTATCTAACGGATGATGACCTGGAGGAACACTTGAACAGAGTAAATTCCATAATATTTGGATTTGCCTCTGAAGGCTACAAATTTAATTTAAAAAAATCAAAGATAGCCCACCTCAATGTCCTTTTCCTGGGATATGAGCTTTCAAGTGAAGGAAAAAGCTTAGCAGCTAACTTTTTAGAAAAGTGTGCACTGCTACAACCTCCAAAATCATTAAAACATTTACAATCAATACTGGGGTTCCTGAACTTTGACAGAGCATACATTTTGGATTACGCAAAAAGAGTTAAACCTTTCTACGCTTTAATAAAACCTGACTTTTCAGTTAGACAATGGACACAGGAACACACAGATATCCTTCGTTCCCTACAAGCTGAATTGATAGCTTCAAAACATTTACAGACACGCATAAATGTATGCAACCTAGTGATCCGTATAGTTGCGGATCAATCAGGATATACCTACCTAACATATAATGAAGGTGAAACAGTACCAATAGCGTACAAATCACATTTGTACACAAATGCTGAGATGCGCTTTGTATCAACAGAAAAGATTCTTACAGCAGTACAGACTGCTGTAATGAGAGAAAGAGCACTGGCTCAGGGAAAGCAAATAATTGTCGTAACCCCAGTACCGGCCTTAGAGGCGGCTACAAAGGCTAGCGTTCCGAACGCTAAAGCCTTACATCCGAGATGGATACAATGGGCTAATTCTCTTACTGCAACAGATGTAGAATACAGGTACGACCCAAGTCTAAAAACACAAGCATTCCTGCAATACGAACAAGAATATCCTCTCTCTAATGAAATATTGCCTCTAGATCAGTATGAATATATAATTTACACTGATGGATCTGCTCAGCCGGCCATTGGGAGTAAACAGCAATACAGCGCTGCATGCGCAATCGTTAAAGGTCGCATGCAGGATGGAAAGTTTCATCCAAGTTGTACAAAAACCCAGTCTCTAGGAGACTGCACGGCACAGCTGGCAGAATTAAAAGCTGTTACTGGCACTGGTAAATACGGATCGAGAATTCCCCACACTAATCGTGTGTGATTCCTTTTACTCTGTACAGTCATACAATGAATACTTACACCACTGGGGACAAAATGGGTTCAAAGATGCAAAAAGTGGCACAATTAAGCACAAAACGCTATGGGAACAGGTAGTTGAGTTGAAAAACAAACTACCAAGGGCTCACGTGATACACACACTGAGTCATCAACTTGATGGCGTTCACGTTGAAGGGAATTCATTGGCTGATGAAGCCGCAAAGGGGGCTGTACACACGGCTTCTGTAGCTGCAATAACTCGTACAAAAACGAGAATAGACGGTGAGATTATGGTTGCAATTATTGCTACATGCAATAAAACGACACTACCGAAAAGATTTCCACTCAAGTACTCCTACAAGTTAGATGCGAATAACGTTCCATTTGCTCAGATTCCTGTAGTGGGGGATAGAGTAATACCAAATATGGATCGCAGGTTAGGTTTAATTCTAGCAGCACACGAGGGTATAGGTTCTGCACACGCAGGAGTTATGGCGACTGTTTCCTTACTGAAACTAACCCCGGGCGGAGACCTCCGCTCCGCCCCCGGAGTGTGCGGAGATGTGCCTACTCCGCGTTCCGCGGAGAACGCAAATCTCCGCACGCTTCGCAGTAGAGCGGAGTTGGCCAGCCCCCGCCTCCACCGCCCCTATTAAAAGTAATTCAACATTAATTAAAAATACATTTAAAACCACTTACCTCTGTACTGCGGCATCCCCTGGCTGCCCTCCTCCTCTTCAACGCCATCTCGGTAATCCTTGAGAAAACTGTGCATGCGCGCATGCCCACGCATGCACATTTCTTCAGAGGTAAGTGGTTTTAAATTTATTTTTAATTAATGTTGAATTACTTTTAATAGGGGGGGTGGAGGCGGGTGGTAGCGTAGCGGAGCGGAGTTTCATGGAGTTTGTTCGCAACTCCATGGACATCTGCGTAGCCCCGCTACGCCCACTACGCCCAGGGTTAACTGAAACAACGCTACTGGTGGCCAGGATTAACAAAGCAGACTAAGGACTATGTCTTGAAATGTGACATCTGTCAGCAGATGAAAGGCTCCACCGTAACACGTCCAGCGCAGACACCATTGCTAATATCAGACAAACCACTTGTGTGTGTTTATTTGGACCACTGCAGCCCCTTACAAACAGATGGGGCTTACAGGTATATCATGGTTGCAGTGGATTCTTGCTCTAGATTCCTATGAGTGTGGCCCCAGCGCTCGGCTGATGCTCGAACTGTTATAAAAGATTTGCGAGTCTTTATAGGGACATACACAAATGGCACATTACATTCTGACCGTGGCCCCGCGTTTAGCGCTAGGGCTTACAAGGAAGCCATGGGAGGTTTGGGTGTAGGATTGCGGTACTCCTCTCCATACCACCCCGAGGGAAATTCGGCAGTGGAAAGGAAAAACCGGGACTTAAAGCAGTCTTTAACAGCTAGAGTATTAGGCTCGGGTGAGAGTTGGGTAAAACATTTGTATGGAGTTCAACGAGCATTGAATAACATGCCAAGAAGTTCTCTAGGGGGTGTCACTCCTTATGAGGTCCTATTTGGGACGAGAATGTGGGTACCTGATTTTGATTGTGAAGGCACAGTGGCGGGTGAAAAACATTTTGACATCCTTAAACGTTTGGCTGTTTTACAGGATCTGAATGAATCCAGGGCACTACAAAGCAATGCCCAGGTAAAGCGGACGGCCACTGGGGAAGTCAAGTCAGTTACGACAAGACCAGTCTGGGTCCCTAGAATTGGGGATCTGGTCAGAGAGAAAATTGCGGACAAAAAAGAATTTGGGCCATCATACAGAAAGCCTGTACCTGTCCTGGTCGTTGAAGGAACAAGAACTGTACTTCTACCGCCTCTTGCCGGAAATAAGGAGAAAAGATTTGTCTCAATTGACTTAATCAAACCACACTATGTGGCCGATACTGAATAGTAGGCCTCGTGCACTCCTGAGTAAACGACGCCCTCCTCTCGCTACGATACAAGAAGTTCAAACAGAAAGACTCATCACGTTTGAAGAGTCCCCTGCACGGAATGCTGGACTATGCAATAATGCCATGGAACTCGTTCCTCTCGAAACTGAAGTTCATAATCAGAATCAAAATCAAAATGAAAGACAAATTTCAACTTGACCAAACACAGATATCTACATCAACATGCCTCAACAAGAGCAAGCTACAGTTTCCACAACACCTGCAGAAATACCGAAAATTGACAGAACTGCTTCTGGCTATTTCATCGACTTTGATACCTTTTCATTGGATCCAAGTGAACCTGAAATTATGCCAGCCCAAAAAACATGCAACCAGCAAATTAAAGATTTTCTTAACTTTCTTAGGAAAACTTACCTGGGATCAGCTTGGGTAGAACTCTGGGTAATAATAAGGATACTTTTCTTTCTTTTCTGGATAGGCTTAGTAGTTCTTTTTAGCATGCTTATAAATGGAACCTACTTTCGAAAAAGCTCTGCAGCACAAAAAGTGAATCTGATTCTGAAACCTCACCTATCATTACATCGTGAACAAAGAGACTTGTCATCAGTGAACATTACAGCAGTTCCTATACCTGATGGTATAGTTTGGGACAAGGATGATTACGATATATTTGGTCCCATCGAATTTTCAAAAATTCCGCATTTATTTAAAATATCATTGAGTGATATCATTACCTCCAGTACATTTTCCGATGATTGGGATTATGAAACTGCAAATAATATGTTGTCTGATTTAGAAAAATCTGCGGCCTTTTCCAATAGTGAAATGTTGGAAGACACATCAGATTTTGAAACAATGTATTGCTATCAACATTATGGTCATCATTTTTTGCATAAATCTGCTAATCCCAGAACTGATTTTACCTACCACCAATGGGAACATTGCCCTACACCGCCGAAAAGCAGTTCAAAGACATTTGCACAGAAATTTCCATATTTTTCAGGGTTTAACATGTGAGACCCAGTCTCATATGATTATAAGGTTGCACCAACACCAGCGCAGAAAAATAGTTGACAAACACCAAACAGATTTATTCTGCTTCCTTTATTGCCCAGTTGTCCGAACAAGGTTTCGACTTATGGAAAGACAATATGGACTTATAATCTGTCTGGGGTACTAGAGACTGGCAGGTCCAAGAAACAGAAGCGCTACTTCGAGCAAACCTCATTCCTCAGCAAATCATGTTTTTGAATGAAACGGTGCAACAAACTACCTATCTTGGAATAGCCAAGAACAAAGACTTGAATACACCTCGGATGCCCATACCATCACACACCGAGGGTAACATAGCATCACAAGAAGGGATTACGTTAGATGAGATCATGCAATACAATAGATCAGATCCCGAATGGAAGGGATGGTTGATTTGGCCCACAGACACCAATAGATGTCAGGAAAGATTAATGGGTAAAACCAAAGGGTTTAATATCAACAGGCCAGATCCACGTTATGTACAGAGAGAACATCCAGGGGTAGTGACATCATACAGTATTGGGAAGTTATACCTCGATTGGCTAAGAACCTCAACACTGTCACAAGTGAAACAACACTTATACTTACTTAAAAAGGATGTGGATCTACAGGATTTTTATTAGGTCCTAGAAAGCCACGTCACAAATGTTTCTATTATGCTGTCTATAATGAAATCTAGAAAATATCCCAACAAGAGGCTGCGGAGAGATTATGTGAAATAGATCGATTAAACCTAGAGAAAGCTCTAGCCGTGGTTGACAATGGTTTAACTACACTAACATCCAGGATATATTCACTGGGCAACATTGTATCTTCTGCGATAGATATATTAGAACAAGATTTGTCCATATTACAACACGGGCAATTACAATTGCATTCTATTATATTGTTAAGCTGGATGCTGCAATCTTTGCGCGCAGGCTATGTGCCTTGGCGTTTCATCAACAGTACAGCTCTGTTTTCTTCATACAACCTAACAGAAAAACAGATAGAAATGGCACAAAGGGGAGCAAAATATACAATGCTGCGTATTGAAAAACTGGATAGATTAGCTTTTACAGTGGCAGAATCTCCGTCCACAGAATGGTTAATCCATGGCCACATAACTCTACTAGTCACTACTTTTCAATTTCAATATTACCTTGAACAAATGCAGGCAGGCAGATATGTAGAAATGGGTAGGGAATTCATCAAGGAATCTTGGGAATTACCGTACAGATTTCGAAGACGGAGTGGGGATAGAGAAGTGTTTTTAAGCGGTACTAACTGTGAGAACACTTTAAGTGGATCGCTCATATGTCAGGATATAATGCTACATGGGGCTTGTAACGGTTTAGTAGCGAATTTGTCCTGTCACTTGAGGGGTACCCCAGCTGCCGTGATCACTCCAGTGTTCAGGCTATTTTCGAATGGGAGTTACTTGATGCTGAATGATCAAGGTTGCTGTGGGATGCTTCCGGGCATCGCATATCTGGTAACCATGAGCTCCAGGGTTACCTGCTGTATGCAAGTATTGTTTCCACCAACACATACAGTCAGGGAGGCACCGTTATGGCCTTCGCTAAATGTTTCATTAATACGGTTTGATGCTTTGAGCAGAATGAAAGCCATGCTTTTACAGAAGTCTGTGCCCTTAACCTCCGCTCGAGAGACTTTTGATCTCCAGATCGCAAGGTCTTCAGCAGAGATACAGGCACTCATATGTACGACTTACCCCTTCCATTTTGCAGAAATGATAAATCGTATCTTTAACATGTCTGATACGACAGGCATTGTCCACCTATTTAAGACCATAGGTTCTGGACTATTAAGCACCTTTCAGACGGTCCTCGGAGTTATACCAAACTTTATACACTCCGTATTTGGAAGCATTTTTTGAGGACTTCCGCTAATCCTGTTTCTAATAGCAGGTATCCTGATCGTAATTTTTCTGCTACGCAACGGACGTCCCAGTCACCAAGGAGATGGAAACAGTACTCCTGGAGCGAAAATACCGTGATCGCATGGTACAACATCTGGGCACACCTCGCCTGAAAGAACTAAGTGCATCTTGGTTCTTGTCATTTAGACCAGTCTGGATGGACTGCATCTTACCTGTCCTCCGATGCCTGTTTTGTGGAGAAGAATGCGTGTTGGATCTCTGTCTGACACTCCCATCATGTGCGCAACCGGACGTTGATGCTTTACTGGACCCAATAACGGCCCATGTTCTGCAGTGTCCCCAGCGTATCCAATGTTGATGGCAGCATTCCTAGAGCCTCCACAGGTAGTCACGTCTCCTGCTGGTGTGGACACCGGCTCCTCCTCTGACACCCAGGCCTTGGACGGTGCACAGGCTGCCCCAGCGTCGGCTGAGGACAGCACGGAAAATAATCTGTGCTCAATTGACATAATCTGCGAGGTGTTACAGGGACCGTCGTTTGCGGAAGCAGGCAACGATAATGTTGCGTCTACCAGCCAGGACACATAAAAATTTGACTCATTTGGCCCGCCGTGTGCTGGGAGAAATTTGACTTTTTTGAAAAATAAACTAAAAATTGGAACTCCATAACAAAATTGACATTCTTTTGAGCATGCATGGCTTTCAAATGCTTGTAGTAGTTCGAACTATACCTACGGACACATTAGAGCTATGGCTTGAGTGACAATTTCCTTTTTGAACTTTTTAAAGATTTTTTTGAACTTTTTAATTTATTTTTTTATTTTTTTATTTTTTTAAAATTGTTTTTATTTTTTTTGGTTTTAACATACAGACAAAGAAACCGTGGATACACGATACATATTGGATGTCGGACATTATCAATTGGTTTAGGGCAAAAAATACAGCATTGAGTTCCCTGAAAAAGAGCATGAGGGTAGATTCAAGTTTCATACATTTATAGTTAGTGAGGGTCATGCATGAATTATCTACGTCCATCGACAATAGGTCAGGGACAACGGTTTTCAAGACTCTTTCCCCAATTTTCCTGTTATCAAATCTGATCTCTCCTCCTCATCTCCCATGTCTAAGCCATAGTATTCTATCCATGGAGTCCAAATCTTTCGGAATTTTCGGGGGCATCCCCTTGCTTTATATGTTGTTTTTTCCGCCACCATATATAGATCTAAGCACGCTCTCCATTCTTTGAGCGTAGGGAGTTGGTGGACACCCCAGTATCGAGCTATATCCCTCTTAGCCACCACCAACCCCAGATTGGCCAACGTGAGTTTGTTACGTGGTAGGTCTACCTCCGTAGGGATTCCCAATAGGACATATCTAGCTTCTAACTCAGGTTGAGCTTCCAATATATTGTTAAGTTCCCTCAGTATCTTGGTCCAATATGTTTTAATTAGGCTGCACTCCCACAGGGTGTGTATGAATGTGCAGTGTTCTGTGTGGCATCTAAGACACTCCGGGGCGTCCGCTCTTCCCATGCTGTGTAGTCTGGCTCTGTCAAAGTAGGTCCTGTGTAGGATTTTGTATTGTATAAGGCGCAGTCTTTGTTTTATTGCCACTTCGCGTGGGTGCATAAGGGCGGCTTCCCAGTCAATGTCTTCCATTGGGCCTGTGGTGAGTTCCCATTTAGCTCTAAGTGGACCTAGTTTGTCGGGCATGTTGTTGATTAGTGTTCTGTATGTCAGCGAGATGGCCTTGGTAGGAATCTCCTCTTGCAAAAGTCTGCCCTCTAAGGGGGAATATTCCGGCAGAGTCGCGGCATCGAACCCTCCGCCCACCAGGCATGTCGCAGTCTAAGATAAGCATAGGTTTGGGTGTCATGTAACTGGTATGTAGCTTGAAGTGTGCTGAATGGCGCCTGAGTGCCTTTCTCTATGACATCCGCCAGTTTGGAGATCCCTATCAAATCCCACTGTCTAAAGCTTCTCAGCTTTCCGATCTCAAATAATCTCGCTCCCTCCCACAAAGGGGTCTCCCTCGTAGGTTTCATGTCCCACTTTATTTGCTTTTCAGCATTTTTCTATGCTTCCAGCACCCTCTGGGTGGCCGGCAAGAGACAACTACTACCCTTGCCTCCATAGATATAGTGTAGTTGCGTGCGGTCTCAGAATTGAAGTCTTTCCAGTACATATGTGGGATGGTCCCTTGCGGCGTGGTTCCATTCATTAATTACAATGAGATGGGCCGCGCTAATAGGCTCTAATATCAGGTAGGGCCAAACCCCCATTATATGGGTTCCGCTGCAGCGTTTGCAACGCTATTCTTGGATGGGCCCCATCCCATAGGAGTAGACATAACTCGTTGTTAAGGGTTGCAAAGACGGTCTCTGGTATCTTACAGTAGGTGTTTTGCAACACGTAAAGTAGCTGGGGGAGTGTGACCATCTTGTACATAGCGGCCCTGCCCATGATCGTCAGAGGGAGTTTCCTCCATCTCTTGACATCTTCCTGAAAATTTAAGAGGACTAGTTTGATATTATGCTCTAAACTGGTTGCGACGTCGGTGGTGATATAGAGCCCAGGTATGTGAAACCCTCCGATGACATCCGTAGGCGGCTCGGGTAATCCCGGGGTTCTATGACGCCTCCCACGGGGTATAAGGTGGATTTGCTCCAGTTAATCTTATACCCTGCATTGCGGCCATACTGTTCACATATTTGTAAGATTTTGGGGAGTGTCTCGGCCGGGTCCGTAACATATAATAAAATTTCATCCGCATATGGGGATATGCGTTCCTCCTCTAAAAGTCGTGACTCATCTATGAAACCGCCCAGCCCCTGATGGGAATCTAACGACACATGCCAACTGTTCCAGTATCAGGTCAAACAGTAATGGAGACAAGGGACATCCTTGTCTAGTGCCCCTCTGAACAGGCCAGCTCGTAGAGGTCAGGTCACCCCATTAACTCGGACTTTAGCCTCAGGCTCAGTATAAAGAAGTGACAACCATTCCCGAAATATTGGACCAAATCCAAATTTTTCAAGAGGTCGTCTCATGAAAGGCCAATGTACTGTATCGAATGCCTTTTCGGCGTCAAGTGAAAGGAGCAAGTGGGGGCTATCTCTGTTCTGAACCGTATCCATCCAGATGGCCAGCCTTCGTAAGTTAAAACGTGTGGCTCGCTTAGGCATAAAGCCCGATTGGTCTGTGTGTATCAGGGGGGTAATAACCGCCAGGAGGCGCATCGCCAGAATAGTGGCCAATATCTTTGTTTCAGTATTGAGCAGTTATATGGGTCGATAGGACCCGCACTCCTCTGGAGGTTTCCCTGCTTTATGAATCACCACCACCGTTGCCGTTCGGAGATCTTTTGGGAGAATACCTTCCTCTTTGACGCTCTGAACATATTTAGCAGACATGGGGCCAGCAGACTGCTATTTTGTTTAAAAAATTCCCCGGTAGCCCATTAGGGCCCGGGGTTTTCCCCAACTTTTGCCGTCCTATGGCCTCCATCACTTCCTCAAAGGTTAAATCTTCGTCTAACCTGCCCCTCTCCTCCTGGGAGAGTGAGGGAATCTCAATTGCTTCTAGATACTTGGCTATTTGTGCCTCACTCGCCTGTGTCCTGGCTTCATATAGTGCTGCGTAATACCGGGCGAAAGCCCCTGCGATATCTTTGGGTGTGGTGTGCGTGTGACCTTGTTCTTGTATGGAGGTCACCCATCTCGCCTCAATTTCTTTCCTGCTCAACCATGCGAGGATCTTCCCTGCCCTGTCTCCTGTCTCGTATAGCCGGTGTTGGGTAGCCAGCTGGCGAGCCTTCGTCTCTTGAGTTACCAGCGCCTGATATTCCCTTTTTGTGATTTCTGTTTGGCGAAGGGTAAGGCTACTTATTACAAAAGTTCTGCTGCTTTCCATACTTAACAGCTTACATTCTAAGGCCTCTATCTCTTGAGTTTCTTGTCTTTTTTTATGGGCATTATATTTTGCACTCTATCTCTGATTACTGCCTTGAATGCCTCCCATAAGGTGACCGCCGACTGCACTGAGCCTTCATTTTCCTTAAAATATAGCTCAGAGTCTACCCAGATTTCCTTGGCAACCACCCTATCTTGCAAGGCCCATGAGCTCAGTCTCCAGTTCACTTCCTTGTCTCTGCATCTTCCTCCCACTGTTAATAAAAGCGGCGAATGGTCTGAAATACCCCTAGCCAGATATTCCACCTTATCTATGTTTTCGATCCAATCTAGAGAACACCCTGTGGGCCCCTGAGAAATAGGAATAGGCACGTATGTTTGGATGGTGACATCGCCATAGGTCAGTCAGCCCAAGGACATCCTGAAATATTGCCAATTGCGTGGTTCCATGTGTCCCGGGGTGTGTCTGAGTTCGATCTAGAGAAGGTTCAATCACGTCGTTAAAGTCTCCCCTATAATGTGTGTGCCGGGTTCTGAGTGTACTAGTAGCTCAGTCAGTTTATCTAGTGTCTATTGCTGCAGCCGTGGGGGGAGCATAAACACTAATGAGTAGAAGTTTCTTGCGATTCCAAATCCCCTGTACTGCCACATATGTCCCGCCGGGGTCAACTCATTGCTTGGTGACACGAAAGGGGGGTGACTTCTTAATGAGAATCGCAACTCCTCAAGAACCATTGGTAAAACCTGCATGCGCCAGGGTGGTGTAGTGTCCTCTCCCTAGGAAGGAACAGTGGGAGCCCATCAGATGTGTCTCCTGCAAGAAAACTATATCAGGTTTAAGTCTCTTCAGATAATTGGATTCTAATCCTCATTTGACTTTGTTCCCCAACCCATTGATGTTCCACGTCAACACTGTGTATCTAGCCTCAGCCATTGTAAAGAAGCCAATGAATCATCACACTTCCAGCCCTCCCCAGGAGCACAACCATTACCTCTCATTCCCATCCCAATCTCGGTATCCATTCGAACTAAATGAAAAGAACAATCCCCCCCCTGTAATAAACTTGTCCCACAGCAGTTGACAGTTCCCAACTTACCCCCCACCCTACACTTTTCCGTTACCCACACCACCCCCCAATTCGTCAACATGACAACTATAGCACGGGTAATCCACCAAGAGGTCTGTTACCCTCCCCCACCCCAACTCAATTAACTATACAATTACGCAGTATAGAATCACACTATACTTCCCCTTATCGGGCCAGAGATCTACAATGTCTACTAGGCCCTGGGGCTGTCTTACTGTCCTTTGGCGGCCGTCCGGCCCCTGCATCTCAGTCCTCGTCGACGTTACTGGGTTGCTGTTGGATACTTGCTTCTACATAGGATTGGTTCTGGAGCTTCCAACCGCTGGATGCTCCCAAGGAGTGGATGCTCACTATCTGCATCCGCCGAATCTTCTCTCTCTGACATTTCCGTGGTGGCATATTCACTTGATCTTCGAAGGGTCTGTGCAACGTTTCCTTGGTCCGTGTCATCTTCTGAGTCCGATATCTGTGGCCTGTCCTCTACCTTCAACACCTGCCTCTGGCGCTTCTCTTTAGGTCTTTCCTGGCTTGGACCCAGCCTCTTATCTGCATGGAGATCTTTTGCTTGGGACATTCTACGCCCCAACAAGGGCCGTTCCTCGATCCACGACCATGCTTCTTCTGGGGTCTGAAAAAACTGTGTGGTATCTTGGAAGATGACTTTAAGCTTAGCTGGGAATAATAACATGTATTGGATCCCGAGTGTTCTAAGTTTCACCTTGATTGGGTCAAAAGTTTGTCTCTGTTTTTTGCACATCGCGTGAGTAGTCCGGGAATACCATTATTCATGTATTTTCGTATTTAATTTCTCCTTTTTGCTGCAGCTCACGAAGTATTAGATCCCGATCCTGGAAATTCAAGAAACTGGCTATCAAGGGTCGAGGGGGGCCCCCGGCGGCGGGCAGACATTTGGCATTCGATGCGCCCTCTCTTTGACGAAGCATGTTGAGAACTGTGTGTCTGGGAGGGCATCTTTTAGAAATGTCAGGAGGAACTGGCCTGGGTCCGCTCACTCTGTGCCTTCCGGAAAACCAATAAATCTGAGGTTACTCCTGCGGACCCTATTTTCGGCGTCGTCGACCCTCCAGGCCACTTCTTTCATTGAGGCTAAAAGTCCTGTCACGTCTTTACGTATGGTATGAGAGGTATCTTCCATTTCTGAGATACGGTGTTCAGCTACAGTGACTCTCTCAGAGACTTTTCACAGGTCATGGCTTAGCAATGTCACCTCCGAGCGGACCTCCGCCACCTTCCCCTCCAGGCTCTCTCTGGACTCGTGGATCGCCTGTAATATGGCCGCAGTGTCCGGGAGAGGTGTAGTACCTCCTTCCGCCCCTGTCAATGTGGGGAGTACTTTAGCAAGTCGATCTAGCTTCCCCTGCCTCGATGACTTAGGCTCCTTATCCTTTGCCATCTTAAGCGATCCGGTGCTAGTTTGTAGATAGGCACTCTCCCCCACAGACACTATGGGAAGCCGCCGCCTGCCAGCTAATGGACCGCCAAACTTCCAGGTGAACGAATGATACTCAGGTCACAAGGGAGGGGGACACACCCCGACGTTCTTTTAGTGGCCTTTCAGCCCTTCTTCCAGAGCAGGGGTGGGACCTGGTCCGGGGAGACCTCCAGTCCAGGTTGATGTCGACTATTAGATAAACACTCTCGCCCACGGAGGCCGCACCAGGGTATCCCTCAGGGCTCTCGTACCGGCCTCTGTGGCCTCTGCAAAGGTCACACCTTGAGTTCGATTTCTGGCTCCACGACCAGTGTGTCCAGTGTCCACGGGGCTGTCAGATCCGGTCGATAATATCACTATTTCCCCCCACCAGGGCCCATCTCCCAAAGGGTGCACCGAATCCCACGCTGCCAGGAACTGCCCTCGCTTCTCACCTCAGTGTTCCACACAGTGTATACAGATATCAGGGAAGGGGGGGAGGAGAGGAATCCGGCTCCAGGCCCCCTGGACTCCGTTCGGCGGCGTGGTTCTTTTAAGTATACTACGCTCTCTCGGTCCAGCAGTCTCTGGCTGTCTCTGTCACCTCCCGTGGGGGGACTCCTCAAGACAGACCGGCACCGATCAGGCCGCTCCCCGTAGTCTCTGCTGCAGCCGCTATCACAAGTTGCAAAGTCCAGGATAGGGGCGCGGGTTCGCGGCACTCAATTAACCTACCGGGCCGCAACCGCCAATCTAGGTCGCCACCGGTGTTGCTGTTTGGGCGTATAGAACCACCCCACCATCGGTAGGTCCTGTCTGACCAGTCCGCTCCGCCTCCGCGTTGTAGGATCACTGTCCCAGCAGGGCGGGCTTTCACCGCTCCGCGTCGCAGCTTTAGGGAGGTGTAGTCTGCCCTCAGTGTCGAGCCAACATCTCCGTTTGCACACAGCGCGCTCACCATCTGCTTCTCAGTCCGGGCCGTCTTTCGTAGCCCAGACTCTCCGCAGGTTCAATGCGTCTCGGCGATCAGCTCCGGCGGGGCGCCATCTTGGATTACGTCGTGCGGATTCCGACCAAGAGGAGCTCCTTTCACCTCAGGAAACCACAGCTACTTTTTCATGTGACACGTCTGGGGCTCAGGGCACAGTCCGGTCGTTACTTTTGTATTCTCTCGGCGTCGAGGGACAGGATGAAGAGCAGGATTCAGTCGGGCCAGCGGAGCTGACGGAGAACACAGCTACCCGGTCATGTTGCTGGCCACGCCCCCTTTTTCATTATTTTTAAGCGAAAACGAATGTTTTTTTAAAACTATTAGCGTACCAGTGTCTAGTCAACCTAGTAGTACATTGAGAATTTAACTATGTCATCCATTTGGAAAAGGAGTGGGTGTTATATTCCATATAGGTACCATAATATAGGCCCAGGTAACTTCATAACCCTTCACCTATATTCTTCCCTACATTGCACTTATAACGGTTTACAGGGACTGACCTTTTACCTAGATACGACACTGCATTCAGAACGCGGGTTTTCCCTAGTTCGAAATCTCATACATTATGCATGAGGATTCTCGGAAGCACAGCAGGACTACCATCTCCTCTATAATATGTATAAAGTTCACGCCCGACGTCATCCTTAGTCTGACACAGTATTACAGCGAGGTAGGACCCCTGGGGACACCTATGGGTATATAAACATCACATCTTGCTAAGATAGACAGAGGAGATCAGGACTTCCCGGCCGACACACTGACAAGAGACGCTGAGGTTCCTGCATGCAGACACTCCAGCTCGCAGTGGTCTAACATGCCTCGCGGGGTGTCCAACTCGAGACCAAGACGGGGTCCCACAGTCTCTCACTTCAGGCAATGGGGGTGACTTTATCCTAGAGGGATTCTTGGCTTAACACCTACACACATGCTAGGTAAACTTAGGTATATCTAGTTAGGGAGACATCGTAGGAGTACACATCTTTTTATTATCGTGTATTTTATGTACTTGTATGTATTCATGATTAGTGCAAGATGGTAGAGCTTTACCATCCATTTACTTTCATAGTGCTTCTAATACTATATATCTGCTACTGTCTAAAAGTTGTTGCAACTCATCTATTTTACACCAGAATAACAACTGTTCAATAAATACTTATTGAAAACGCCCAGACTGTTTATTCTGTGTATCTCTCTAAGACAGACTAAGTAAGCATGAGTGACTGAGCGAAAAGTAGTATATTGTTTCCACGGTCCTGAGGGATCAGGGTTGTCATGTTCGATGGTTGCCAAGAACTATTCTCTCCTTGGTAAGAGGAGATTCTAGTGGCACTGTGAGCTAGCTGGTACATAAGGCCAACATACCCGGTGGGGGTGTTCAGAATCAGTCCGACACCAATCCTACAGTGTATGCTGTCCGAATGCGCAGATCCTGTATAGGTTTTATAGGAACTACATGACACGCCGATAGGGCACTGTGTAGAAGTTTTATCCAGGATATAAATTTTGGTCCTGGGCCAATCCGTTCCATCATTAAAAGTAAAAGAACCTTTCCACTGAGTCGAATGGCTTGCCTGCGTCCAGGGAAACCATGGCAATTGGGTTCTGAAACCTCTCTGCATATGGTAAATTATTCAGCATAGATTCAATTTAGTCTGTCATATGTGGTATACATCCACACTGGTCTGGCTGGGTCAGTGAATTCATGATTGGAAGCAGCCTATTCACCAAAACTGTTGCCAATATTGTAACGTTCTTATTCAATATCTAAATGAGTCTACACAACAAACAATACTCACTTGGCTTTCTGGAATTGTGAATTAGCACAATTTATGCTGTTCTTAAGTCTTCTTAGGTTTTGACCTCCATAAAAATTTCTTTTATGTCTTGTGATGCCAGCCAACCTCTGATCAATCTCTGTTGGTAGGCTATTGTATCCCCATGATTTGCCTGATTGGTGTTCTCTGATTGCAGATTCTGTATCTTTCATACAGAGCTCTTTGTCTAGCTCTATATTAGTCTCAGATGAGAGACATGGAACCCAGCACTCTGAGATAAATTTGGTCAAGTCACCCATATCACAGGTCAGTGCAGAGCTATTGAGCATTTGGAAAAGGTTTGCACATATCACTCCACTGTTTCCCTGTGCCCAGCTACCAAGATTACAGTTGTTGCCCTTATCATATGGATATATAGCTGTCCTTTCTGTTTTTATTAGGCCAGGTATTAATCTTTCTGGCCTTACTTCCTACTTCCTTCAGTCAAGTCAAGTCAAGTCAAAGTAAGTTTTATTCGAAATCACATAGTGAATCATAAAAGCTGCAAAATACATCCATATCAATTTAAAAGTAAATTTAAAAATATATAAACAGAGATCTAAAAACGACCATGAATAAAAGCAGTCGCCCCTGCATAATCAATAGCATTTCTACAACTGCTTTCTATAATTAATAACAGCCAGAAAAAACCGAGACAGTACAGCACACATATACAAGTTCGGAAGCGTTTGCAGGTACATGCAAACTGGTCGACATTGTGCAAAACCTAGCTGTAATAAGAAAGTTTTAATAAAGTGTTTTCTCAGGCCAGAATAGTATATACAAAAAAGAACAGTGTACATGGTACTCTGCATGGAAATATCATCACATGGACATTTCACCAGGTCAGGCGACCAGTTGTTAATGGTGGGAAAGCTGGTTAAGTGATGGAAAATATGCAGCCGAAACCTGGCCAACACAAACCTATGACGCAGGTTGTACACATTAGCTAAGTAGAATTGCTTATGGTAGCTAGTCAGAATCATCTGATTCTTCAGAACAGAGGGTTTCGTAATCTCTAAGGCTAGTCTTGATTCATCTAGTAATGATAGACATTTCAATTTAAGGGCTTCTCTTTGAATGGTAATCAGGCGCTCAGGATGGTCAAAAAACTCAGGATGACCAATGTCTGCCAAGAAATTGTGCACAAATCTGAGCCAGAGGATTTTGAGAGCAGACGTAGTTCTAAGACCCTCTACAATAATGGATCGATTCAACATAGTGTGATCAGAGGACCAGATTTTATGTCAGAGTAAAACTGGCTGAATCCTAATCAGGACTGTTAAGTAGGGAACTCCTAATTCAGAATGACAGACATAAGTTGAACTGCTTTTCGGAAGGGCAAGGAGATTCCTTAGGAACACATTTTCTGCTAGTTGAAGAGTATCAGCATTCGCATATCCCCAAAGCTCAGACCAGTACGTGGCAGTGGGTCTACATTTGGCCTTGTAGATAGTCATCACTTCCCTTGGATGTTTAATGCCTAGTTTTCTGGCAAAATTCAGCAAGGCCATAGTGGTTTTAACAAAATGGAGCCGCCTTGATTTAATTGTCCATGACCAATTCCCAGCTTGATTAAATATAATCCCAAAATATGAAAATGTGGTTGGACTTGTGAACTGAATTTTAGAGCCCTCGATAAAGATGTTGCGACAACGAGAGGCCCTATTCCCAAGTTTCATTGCAAAAGTTCTGCTGATGTTAATTTTTAAACCATGATTCTGCATGAACTGGGCAAAATCATCAACTAGTCGCTGGAGGCTAAGTGGAGTGCGAGCCATTAACACGGCATCATCGGCATAAAAAAGTGCCGGGATTGGACGATGTCCCACCTGAGGTAAATCTGCACACTTGCTTGCTAATGTACCACCTACACTATTAAGGTAGAGGTTAAACAGAAAGGGGGCAAGCACGCAGCCTTGATGTACCGCTCTTCCTATTTTAAATGACTGGGTACAATTGCCGTTAAGGCCATAACGTACTCTACCCTGTCCTTGGGTGTGCAGATCTCTGAGAAAGTTCACAATAGTACAGTCTACGCCCATGTTAGCCATGATTGACCATAGTTTGTCGTGTACCACAAAATCGAAGGCAGAAGATAAGTCTACAAATACTAAAAACAGATTACTTCCTACTTCCTACAGTCTTTTTTGTGCACTCAGGTAATATGTTCTGGCCTCATTAGTTAGGAGTGGCTTTTTGCCTTGAGTGATGGTTTAGAGTTATTAACCGCGCAAATGCCTATAAAGGTGTCCTGGTGCTAAGAAACTGAGAAGAACACTAACAAGAGACAACAGTAGCCTGTAAGGTCAATAAGCAAGGGAAGTACAAAATTACTGTTTGTTCAGCTAGATCTTCAAGGCCTTTCTAAATTCAGATGTGTAGACGTTTTTCACAGCATTATAGGAATAGAGCTCCAGAGTTTTGCAGCAGCCACCTAGAAAGCCCTGCCAAGGATCCAAACCCAATTAAATCTAGGTATTAAAGGAAATAAGCTTCCTGTGAGAAGAGTCAATGACCAGGGACATAGTTGATAAAATTTGTCCTCAGATAAAATTGCCTGGTGTGATAGATATCTCTATGAACATGACAAAGGAATTGAAAAGTAATCCTTTTTGCCACTGGGAGCCAGAGCAGCGAGTCAACAATGACAAAAGCAGAAGCTTACTGAGGCAGTCCAAGAGCAAGTCTAGCAGCAACATTTTGAATTCCCTGGACCTTTTTAAAAAAATGCAGGGGGTATCCAGAAAAAGAGAACTGCAATAGCTGAGGTGTCTAATAATAGTTGCCTGGGTCACAACGTGACGTGCCTGTGTGGGAAGGAGTGGGAGAATTGTTCTCAGCACCCTCCGCAGGAGAAAACACATGGGGGCAGATGGTTGTCTTGTTCCTTCAGACATAAATTGTCCTTGAAATGGAAGCCAAACTCTTTGCCATTTTCTCTGGGCGAGATGGATCATCCCAAGATGGAGGCCAGAAGGTAGAAGTAAAGAGTCTTGTTGGAGAAGTATGAGAAATTCAGAGCACCTCAATCTTGGCAAAGTTAAACTTCATCAGATTGAGTCGAAGCCAAGATCCAACAGTAGACATACAATGATGGAACTCCTGACGCGGAAGCCTACCCTGACATGTCAAAGACAATGAGCAATTGGGTGTCATCAGCATAATTCAAGCAGGTGACACCAAAAGATTTCACCAGTAAAGATAAGGTATGAATATAAACATTAAACAGTGTAGAACTTAATGCAGACCCTTGTTAACGGTCTGGACCCAATGCCTTGTATTCCAACACATATGGATGGAGAAAAACTGCTTGGTGCCTATCGTCCCACCAATGCTGACCTCGGCCAGTCTGGTTAGGATGGAATGAGACACTGTTGAATGTGGAAGACAGATAGAGCAAAACTAAGGCAACTGGATCTGCCTTGTCCTCTGACCTTCTCAGGTCATCAAGGACCGACAGCAAAGCAGTTTCTGTACTATGTGTACTGTATTATGTGAAACCGGATGGTATGGGTCAAAAACCAGACAGTAAAGGCTCTGTTTTATTGTCTATGTGCATCCTCTCTAGCTCCATTAACTCTTTTTCATATGTTTTGCTTTGCTTTTTGAGCTCTTTTTCTCTCCCTAATGATTTTGACTGTTGTCCTTCTACAACTGATCTGTATGCTTCCCAGGGAACTGTGACCAGATCTATCATCCCTGTGTTCTCCTTAAAGTATAACTTTCTTCACCTTTTTCATTCTTTTGCCAGTTACGGATGTGTTAAATACTCTTTACTGGTTTACTCCTTAAGGATATTGTCTGAGCATCTTCTTGCTAAATACGATTTAACTATACACTTAGAAACTGAGCAATGGGATGCAAAATATTTTATAGAAAAAAGGGGAGCTATGGACTCTGAACGCTGGGCTTACAGCGTCCTTTGATCATGTAGAGTTATCACTACACTACAAAACAAATCACCTTGTCACCCAGGAGAACCTCCTACAAAGAGTCACAGTGCACGATGAAATCCAAAGGCAATATATGTATGATAAAATCCCAATCTTGCACCACTGGTGCACTAGAATCATTGAGATGGACATAAATCACTTATTCTAACCCCACCTGCAGTGCAAATCCTTACTCGCACAGTATGCCTACACTGGAAAAATATCAACATAGCCTGCTCGGCCAATCCTTTTAAACCTGCATCTATGATGACATTAGGTCAACAGATCCCAGAAAAATTGATTGGAAAAGTTCTCATCTCCTCAAATATGAGTAGATATATTCATAGGAACATTGTGACAGTTATTCTAAAATAGCTGGTTACATAACAATACATTTTAAGTAAGTAGAAAGACATTCATAGCAGATATGTATTACTTTCCTACAAGAGGGCATTTCATCTAATTTGAAAAGGCAGTGCTACAAGGTTGCTGCTTTTAACAGGGGCCGCTCCTCCACTAGGGCGGAGGAGCATCGCCCCACTGCTTTCTTGCAGTGCGAGAAGCAGAAACATAAAATGGTAAAACTACCATTTTATGTTTCTGCTTCTCGCACTGCAAGAAAGCAGAAGGGTTTGGTTGGGGGTGGGCGGGTCTGCTCTAGGGCAGGGTAGGAGTGGCTTGCCCAATGCTGAGGGCGCTGACTGTTTGGTCGGCCTTCTGGGAATGACCAAACCAGCATGCAGCCTACATGGAGAAAATGGCCTCCCCATAGGTGCCTGGCTGGGTGCCGTACCGTCTGGCTTAGGGGAGGGGAGGGAGGCTGCCTGCTTCCTGTTCCTGCCGGAGGCAGGAAAGCAGGAGCAGACCGAGCAGTGCAGACGCGGGACCCGGGAAAGGTAAGTTTTAAATTTTTTGATTATTATTTAAACCCCCCCTTTCCGCACGACCCCCCTTCCCTCGCGACCACTCGCTTGTCCCCCCCACCCCGTGCCACCCCGGGTCCGCCCTCACCCGTGAGGCATGCTGGCTGCGACTGGCTTTTAAGTGTTGCTAATAACGCATGAATTATATTCTTTTAAAACTCCTGTCAAAATATATTAAGTGTTAAAAACTAGAGAGGTGGCCCCACTTCAACAGGGCACTACTAAACAGTGTAGAGAAGAATTTCCTTAAGTAATACACTTATACCAAATACACACTTTCTTTCATTCACTTTACAGACATCCAAGGTTCTTCCTACACACAGGACTCACCCCTTTGTAGACAAACCACCTGGCTAGCAATATATCATTCTAATAGTAGTTTTTTATTTTAATATCATATTTTGAGTCAATTTGGTTTTTTCAAAGATATCAATCAGAATTAATATCACAGCCTAAAATACACAATGATCATGAAATTAAAAACACAATATACAATCAGAATACAATAAATTGTTCTTATTATTTACCTCACATTAAAATCCGGCGCAACGAAATAAATGAACACATAAAGTTAAAAATCATTCAAACAGAAGACCCTAGTTACACAGTATAAAAGCTAACTGTTGTATTTGTCGATCCAGCTTAGCACATCACATTAAGTACACTGGTAGGGGTTTCAAATGATTCCTTCCCAGAAACTCTTGTTGCTAGATTCAACCTCAAATTAGCGTCGACGTGTTTCGGTGGAACATCACTTAATTAAAAGCCACCTTCTTCAGGACAATCATATTTGGGAAAACTGTTACTCCAGCAATTATATTAACAGTCGAGATCTATACAAAAAGAAGCAAAATATATACAATAGTAATTATAGTTTGTCTACTTGCAAACCTCTTACAACAACCCTCCTACGTTTCTAGTTCGCAATTTTTTAAGGCAAAACAGGTGAAGGAAAAAACATATTTTTAACCAAATATTGCATTCACTTAATTACCGTGACCCCTCTACCCCCGAGCTATATTGCTATCTTAGAGGTGTCTCACAAAGTCCTTCTACTCTCAGGCCATCTATTTCACTCCACTCGTAACTCAGTTTAAAAAAACCTTGGCTTTACAATTATCCATATGCATCATTCACACAGCATAGGTAATGAAGTCTAATAAAAGAACAGAAGTAAAGCAACACTTACCCCTATTGGTATAGTGTGCTGGGAATTTTCAATGTCCCAACATACTTTATGGACCTCGTAAAACACTTCGTTTACGGTCACAAATGTAGTGTTAATCTAATTTAGAAAAAACACAGAAAGGATTTTTTGGAAAATATGGTCGTTCTTACTACATCTACAATCGTTATACTAAGATCATTCTTTCTTAAGAAAAACCCGAAGGAAAGAGGGGGAGAACTTAATTTCTTACCTCCCAGCCTCAAACAAGTAGAATATATAAGCAGGACAAATTTAATTTGTGTCTGTCCTTATGTTGAATAAAGTTGCAGGGAAACTAGTTCTCCTGATTTGAACTACCACTCCACACCACTATGCAATGTATTTCCAATATTAATTATAAGTTGGATATGGCAGCAGGTAACTGGTGAATTTCGTTACTGGAAAAAAAGAGGAATAAACAAGGCATTACCCCTGTGTCCTCAAGTACGGTTTGAACATAATTTTAACCGACTATTTCGCTAAGTGTTTTCGCTAACATAAGAACGGTAGCATTTTAACTAATTAAGGGTCTCATGGACCAAATGTCCCGACAAGAGTCTAAGCATAATTCATTATACTGTCATACTTCTAGCGGGCTGTTAGCGTATCCTATTTCACAATTCTAATTAACAAAGTATCCCGCTCTTTCTGATCCGCTAAAAAGACTTCCCAAAAAAACGTTATGTTAGTAGTTAACTTAGTTCGTACTCTGTCGCTACCGTTTCCTATAGGAGCTGTTATTCATTTTGGCCGATACCCATTTAAGACGGCATATCTACATGTCTGTCTATTCTCTAGTTCCTAACGTATCGCCGAACAGCCACTTATGCTGATCTTACCTTCGCAGCGGCGCAAATGCGTCTAAAAGGGAATCTCGACGTTTCCTTGTTTGGCTCCATTTTTATATCGCGTATCATTGAACTGGCGCGAAACTTCGCAACTTCGCAACCTGCCCCTTATTTCCATACACTATGCTTTTATGCTTTTATGCAATTATGCTTAGACTCTTGTCGGGACATTTGGTCCATGAGACCCTTAATTAGTTAAAATGCTACCGTTCTTATGTTAGCGAAAACACTTAGCGAAATAGTCGGTTAAAATTATGTTCCTACCGTACTTGAGGACACAGGGATAATGCCTTGTTTTTTCCTCTTTTTTCCCAGTAACGAAATTCACCAGTTACCTGCTGCCATATCCAACTTATAATTAATATTGGAAATACATTGCATAGCGGTGTGGAGTGGTAGTTCGAATCAGGAGAACTAGTTTCCCTGCAACTTTATTCAACATAAGGACAGACACAAATTAAACGTGTCCTGCTTATATATTCTACTTGTTTGAGGCTGGGAGGTAAGAAATTAAGTTCTCCCCTCCTTCCTTCGGGTTTTTCTTAAGAAAGAATGATATTAGTATAACGATTGTAGATGTAGTAAGAACGACCATATTTTCAAAAAAATCCTTTCTGTGCTTTTTCTAAATTAGATTAACGCTACATTTGTGACCGTAAACAAAGTGTTTTACGAGGTCCATAAACTATGTTGGGACATTGAAAATTCCCAGCACACTATACCAATAGGGGTAAGTGTTGCTTTACTTCTGTTCTTTGATTAGACTTTGTTACCTACGCTGTGTGAATGGTGCATATGGATGAAATTGTAAGGCCAAGGTTTTTTTAAACTGAGTTACGAGTGGAGTGAAATAGATGGCCTGAAAGAAGAAGGACTTTGTGAGACACCTCTAAGATAGCAATACAGCTTGGGGGTAGAGGGGTCACGGTAATTAAGTGAACGCAATATTTGGTTAAAAATATGTTTTTTCCTTCACCTGTTTTGCCTTAAAAAATTGCGAACTAGAAACGTAGGAGGGTTGTTGTAAGGGGTTTGCAAGTAGACAAACTATAATTACTATTGTATATATTTTCCTTCTTTTTGTATAGATCTCGACTGTTAATATAATTGTTGGAGCAACAGTTTTCCCAAATATGATTGTCCTGAAGAAGGTGGCTTTTAATTAAGTGATGTTCCACCGAAACGCGTCAACGCTAATTTGAGTTTGAATCTAGCAACAAGAGTTTCTGGGAAGGAATCATTTGAAACCCCTACCAGTGTACTTAATGTGATGTGCTAAGCTGGATCGACAAATACAACAGTTAGCTTTTATACTGTGTAACTAGGGTCTTCTGTTTGAATGATTTTGAACTTTATGTGTTCATTTATTTCGTTGCGCCGGATTTTAATGTGAGGTAAATAATAAGAAAAATGTATTGTATTCGGATTGTATATTGTGTTTTTAATTTCATGATCATTGTGTATTTTAGGCTGTGATATTAATTCTGATTGATATCTTTGAAAAAAACAAATTGACTCAAAATATAATAAAATAAAAAACTACTATTAGAATGATATATTGCTAGCCAGGTGGTTTGTCTACAAAGGGGTGAGTCCTGTGTGTAGGAAGAACCTTGGATGTCTGTAAAGTGAATGAAAGAAAGTGTGTATTTGGTATAAGTGTATTACTTAAGGGAAATTCTTCTCTACACTGTAAAATATATTAAGGCCATTGCAGGAAAATAATCTCCCAGTTCTCCTACTGACAATGAAAAGATTGTTTAATAATACTTCAGTGGTGAATAAGGTTAACGTATAAAGTGGAACTGCAAGACCATTGATAGTAAACATTAAAAAATGGTAAACATACTGGGTGATACTATTCCAATTAACACTTCATTCATTAATCCTGGGAAAGTTCATGGTTCAGCAAGTAAAAACACTCACATGCCAAGCTTTCAGTGCAAAAGGCCACCAATCAGACGGGCCTCACCAATCAGGGAGGACATGTAATGTAAGTATTAATTCACTGTGGGCGTGGCCAAGATGGCAGCCGCAACAGACGCTTTCCAAAGAGCTCCGTGGCAGGCCCCCCAAATATCCTGCTGTTATCCTGCCATCAAACTCCAGGGTGCCCTTATCCGGAATTAGATATATCTGTGGATCGACCTGGAGCAAGCCGACCCCCGGACAGACATCTGTGGAGGCCAGTAGCGATGGACGCTGGTGTCGGGGCCTACGACGCTGGCTGGCTGAGACTGGAGCCCTGGCTGACTGCAGCGGCGGAGCTCCCTGGCAATCGAGGGACGCCGCGGCGGCTTGTGGTGGTGCCGAGGGGTGGGCGAGCGGCCTACAGCGGCTGCCTGGTTGAGGCGGCAGTGCTGGACCAGGTGCCCAGCCGGGACCTGAAGGATCTGTGAGCTGAGGGCCGTGAGGCGGGCCGGTGCTGTCAGCGCCGGGGACAGGGGCTGTCGCTGCAGGCCTGGTGTCGGGCTGCTGAGGTCCACTGTCAGAGCTCCAGGGTGGCGTTGGCCTGGGCGGGGCCCTGAGGGGCCGGGATAGACTGTGTGAGCCCTCTGGGAGCTGCAGCGATGGCGAGCAGGCCACGGATCGAGGGGCCCAGGAGAGGGTGGCGCAACGACGTCGAAGCGGGCAGACGGCCTGGCCTGAGGAGCAGGGCCCGGAGGTGAGGTGGCGGCCTAACCGGCCGGGGGTGATCCGCAGGGGGACGGGTGGCCTTGCTACTTCTGCCCCCGGGAACATTATCTAATCTTCGCTCGGGGTTGCCAGCTGCAGTGCGCCCTGGCCCCATGCCCTCCTCCCCCCCGGCTGAGACATTTGGGGGCCTGCAGATAGTAGACCGGGGTGAGGGCCCATTGGGGGCCCACCCCATCAACAGCCACACAGCAGAGGAACACGGAAACACCGGGGGCCCATCTGCACCTGAGGCCTCATGTGTGTGAACAAAGGAAGTGGAGCGTTTGGTGGCCCGGTCGCGCCTGGGGGTCGTCCCCCGGACTGCACACAGCGACCGCAGGCCCTGCTTCTCCTTCTTGGCCCCCCCGGCTGCCCCGGGGGGCTGCAGGTCGTTTCTGGGGTCTATGCTGCCACGATCACTGGGTGGACGTGTCAGCGGGCAGGGTCGGAGCCCTGCAGCCCTCTGAAACTTTGCACCTTTTCGCCAAGGGTGGAAACGCGAGATTGACCTGATCCTCCCTGACAGGAGTTGACTGAGGCAGATTCACTGAGCTTGAGCTGGAGGAGGGCTTGCCTCGAATGGGCCAACATCTGAGCAACAGAGGACCGCTGGCATGAGGAAGGACAGGCCCCAAAGAGGGGTCCAACAAACTAAAATGGACCAATTCACGGTCCAGAATACTGCAGCACGTTCGGAACCCCGGGGGCCTCCGCGCCTGTCACGATGGGCCCCGTGGGTAAGCCCTCAGGTACCCAGATTCTCGTTGCTATAGCAGCCTCCTGCCAGCTGGTCCAGGCATAGATAGACGCAGATTCACTGGACATGGGTCTGTTACGGGTTTACCTACGGGCGGTTGCAGAGCGATCCCTTGCCATAGACCAAAAGGTGACAACACTGGAGATGGAGGTCTCCTCCCTGAAGGCTGCGAAAATGGCCATGCTGGAGCACAGAGCCGAGGACGCAGAGGGACACTTCCGCAGATGTAATCTCCACTTTGTGGGCTTCCCGGAGGGTGCAGAGGGCTCCGAGCCCGAACTGTTCCTGGAAAAATGGACTCTCCCTTTGACGCCCCTCTCCTCCTGCTTTGTGCTAGAGCGGGCACACCAGGCGCTGGAACCCCCCCAGTGGGGGCCGCGCCTCGCACCCTCATTGCTAAGATCCTCAATTACAGAGATTGCGATCACATTCTCCGGGAGGCCCGAAGCAGTGGCGATCCAGTCTTCGAGAATCACATCATCCGCATCTTCCCCGATTACACACGTATGGTTCAGCAGTTCTGAATGTCTTTCGGCAGCGTGAAGCAGAAGCTCAGGGCAATGAACTTAAAATACATGTTGCTATACCCCGCCAAACTCCGAGTAATCCACCATGACAAAGCTCACTACTTCTCTACCCCTGAGGCAGCTTGGGACTGGTTGGAGGTGAGAGGAGATGAATGGATATCGGCCCCTAGGGGCACTGGGAGGCAACCCACGGAACCTTGGTCGCTGCACAGGTCACAGAGGCATGGCTGCCGAAATAAACAAACCTCCCAGTCAACCCAAAGAGTAGTGGTGCAACAAGATGGCTCCCTGGATCTTGAACATAACAGCTCTGACGGCGAGGGAGGCCAGGCGGCCCGAGTGAGCCAGGCACTCCTGCTGACTGAGCGCGAGGAAGCCAGAGCGCTGGTTGAGGGGGTCACTACTGCTAGCTCTGAAGCCAGTACTGGAGACATAGTGGAGGATACCCCCCAGCCTGCCGATACGTGAACATGCTGCATGGATCGGATGCTGCCTGAATTTCAACTGAAGTCGCATGGTACCCCGGGGAGGTCGGCTGACTGTGGCAATCCTGATGAACTGTAAACAAGTTGACTCCCCTTAAGATTTTCACCAGATGCCCGCAGGGAACGCTTACTGCAGACCTGAAATGTTTCATGGCACCCCGGCAAATCGGCCCAAGTGCCGGGACTGGCGGGCCATCCCCCACCTCTTCTCCCCTCTCAGCTCTTTATTCCTCTATGCTTACAGCTTTATACTACAGACCTCTAGCCCGACCCCCCTCCCCATTATCTTTCTCTGAATCTTCCACCCTCCTCTTCTCTTTTATCCATTTCGATAATGATGCCCAAAAACTACACAGGAAATGGAGAGGCCAGATGTACTATGCTACATACTCTAACTACACCTGGGGGGGTGACAATCTGGATAGCCCCGCAAACTCCATTTCGGGTTCTGAGCTATACAGCAGACTTAGAGGGGAGGTACATACTGGTTCACGGAGTGCCAGACGGCGCAGAAGTTTGCCTTCTGAATATCTATGCTCCAAACATAGACGATGGCGCTTTTTACCTTGGCCTAGAAGAATTAGTGGTGTCCCGCGCAGGCTACCTCTCTTGTGGGCCTGTGATTTTAATTGTGTGCTAAATTGATCGATAGATAGACACCCCCAAAACCGCACACAAAACCCAACATGGTGGAAGCCCTCTGGTGGGTAATGCAGAGGATGGGATGCGTGGACTGGTGGAGGACGGTACACCCGTCAAAGCATGAATACACATGTTTTGCTTCGACCCATGTGGTCTACAGCCGCCTCAATAGCTTTTTGCTTTCCAAGAGGCAGCCGAGCATGCTCAAAGCATACGTATACTCGGGAGATTCCTATCGGATCATGCCCCAGTGATACTCCAATGGGGTGCTAGGAACGGTAGGCCCACAGTCCCGCTATGGCGTCTCCAGCCCAGAGCACTGAAAGACGAGATATTCCGAACAGAGCTCGGTATTACAATTACTAATTTCTTAAATAGTAACTGGTTGTCCACAAATGCCAGGAGCACAGAGTGGGATGCATAAAAAGTGGTGCTGCGGGGAGAATGTTTGTCTAAGGTGGGTGGGATGAGACAGCGACTGGAGAGGGACCTTGTGGCCGCAGAGAATGACTTGAACGCTCTACAGAACGCAAGCCCTTATTCGGGAACTGTGGATGAGAAACGGCTGAGAGCTCACCGGCGAGTAGGAGAAATATGGGACAGGCTGGATTGCCTGGTAAAGCAAGAATACCGACAGCTCCTACATAGAGAAGGTGATAAAACCGGGAAGCTGTTAGTGTGGTTTCTCAAGAGAGAGCACCCAACCCCTACCATACTATCAATTAGCCAGTCGGATGGGTCCCTTACACACACGCAGTGTACCATAAACTCACGGTTACGAGCACATCTGGCGGACGTATATGGCAGGGGCCAGGCGACTGAAGGGGCAGACATAGCGCGGTTCCTGGACGGAATACCCCTGCCACAACTCACTGACGAAGAGGGCAAGATGCTGGGGGCAGAGATCACCCTTGAAGACCTCCAAGAGGCAGTGCGAGATATGGCAGGCAGTAGGGCCCCTGGGCCTGATGGCCTCCCAGTAGAATACTACCGGGCATTTGCAGAACAGCTGCTCCCAAGGCTGTTGGAGTCTCTGCGTGAGGCAAAACAAACGGGGACACTCCAGATGTCCATGAGAGAAGCCCAAATAGTAATGGTGCTCAAGCCGGGCAGGGACCCTACCTCGCTGAGCTCCTACCGCCCCCTTTCCATGCTGGGAGTGGATACCAAAATCCTGGCCAAAGTTCTGGCATCAAGGCTGAACAGAGTAGTTACCCAACTGGTGCATGATGACCAATGCGGATTCATGCCTGGTCGGGGCACACACATGAATCTTTGTAGACTCGCGCATGCACTACACTCCGTTGCAGGCCTGGAGATACCGGCCGCGGTGATCTCCTTAGACATAGAAAAAGCCTTTGACACCTTGCAATAGGAATACTTATGGGAGGTACTACTTAGAATGGGACTGGGTCCGCATGGGTGCGCCTCATGTACCAGCGTCCCACGGCCAGAGTGCGCAGTGGCGGGCTGGTTTCTACCCTCATCACCATTGAACGCAGCACAAGGCAGGGTTGCCCCTGTCCCCACTCCTATTTGCACTCGCAATGGAGCCTCTCGCAATTCGACTGCAGAAAGACATGGACCACTGGGGCCTAGTAGTGGGGGGCAAATGCATGTCTTGTCCCCTTATGCGGACGACGCATTGATATATATGCACCACCCCACTGAAGCCACCCCGGATCTCCTGACTGTGTTGGCTGACTTTGGAAAGGTGTCCGGGCTGATAATTAACCCAAAAAAGTCAGTTGCATTTCGATTGGCAGGTCTGGCAGGGCGGTACGCGGCTGAAGTCCCACTGCTGGCACTCACTTGGAAGAGTGACCACTTCCGTTATTTAGGGATGTAGATAGCCCACTCGACCGAAGCCCAATATGCCTTGTGTAGGAAAGTAGGATCTGCTTCTTATGGTTACCCCCACTTTTTGCTTCATGTGATACTGTTTTTGACTAGTCTGACTGGGATCCTGCTAATCAGGACCCCAGTCTATCTGCTTTCTCCTTAAACTGTTATGTCATGTACTTAGGTACACTCCAGATTCGATACTGGGGTACCCTTGTCAGTCCCTAGTATATGGTACCCATATACCCAGGGCATAGGTACCCCAGAGGCCTCCCATGGGCTGAAGCATGTATTATGCCACCCATGAGAGGTCATGCAAAATGGAACTACAGACTTGCCATTGCAGCCTGTGTAAAATGGTGCATGCACCACTTACTTTAGATATAGGTTTACTATATCTAAGGGTCACTACACTTAAAACCTATTAGTCACCCCTATAGCAGGCCTTGACAATCCTGAAGGCAGGGTGCTTGGTTCTAAGTGAGAGAGTGCCACTGCATGAGTAGGACACCCCTGCAGCCTATGGAGTCCATTCTCCCGGGTTGTTAGTACTGCAGCCATTTACGACATATAGAGTGGCATTATGATACCACGTGATGACCAACTCTAAAATGGCTGAAAGCAACCCTATCGTGTTTGGTATCAAACATTGTGGATTCATACCCCCACACCGGTAACCGGTGTGGGAGGTATGATTCCACCCCTCAGAAACGAGCTGTGTGAGGTCCCTGGTGTTCCCGGGACCAGCCTTCTAGTCCCTGGCAGCCCAAAATGGTTGCTGCCGACCAGAGACATATTTCTGCCCTCCTGCTGCTGAGCCAAGCTCGAGCAGGGAAAGGCAGAACAATAGGCATCCTGTCACAAGGGTGTGTGACCACCTCTCAGACAGGATTTAGTATATTAGGCCTGGGTGGGTGCACTTGCCAGCAACCAAAAGTCTACATGAGGGGCACATTTGGTGCCCCTGTGCATAGTCCAGTTCAAACCAGTCCTGGGTGCCGTTGGTTCCTGCTCTGGTGCGAAACTGGACAAAGGACATGGGAGGAACCTCCCCACTGTCCAGACCCTCCCCTGCGAGGGTCCCCTGAATCTGTCCAACCCTCTCCCATGGGTACAAAAGGACGTAACCGGTGGTAGGACCCTAGATTCGACGTGGACAAGATTCTGAACCAGAAACCACTGAACTTCGACCGTCTGGACACTCTGGACTTCGCTGGATGTCGTTCGGGCCCGACTTTGTCTCCCTCTCAGTCTGAAGCATCGTCTGTGCCCATGCACCATACAGGCTCCGTGCAGGACCTGTGGAGCATCAAGGACAACTGAAGATATCTCCCTTGGAGTAAAGGAGTCACTCCCCTGCAACCACAGGCTCCACATCCCGATTGACCAGTCTGCTGTTCCTGAGCTCCTACGAACTCCAAAGGCTCCAGCAACACAGGAGGTGGGTTTCCAAGTCCTCTGAGGTCTGAGCTGCCCTCTCACCAAGTTTAAGGTCAGAATCCCTCGTGGGGGCTGCAATGCCCATACCCCTGTGCACCGCGTTCATTTGCAAGTGCATATGCATGTTGGTGTTTCCTGAACAAGTGCACTGGGCTCCAAGTAGCCCCAACCTCTGGCACCATTTCCTACAAAGAACTCCGGCCTCCTCACACCGAGTCCTCCGTGGGCTGTTGCTTTGTGAATCTGCTCGCGGTCCCCTTGCGACTCCTGTGCCTCCGGCCTGTGGGTCCCCTTGAGGGTCACCTTTGCTTTTCATGCACTCCCCTGGTTGCTCCAGGCTTACCCTGACTCCCCTGTGTTTGGTGAGTCTCCTGGACCTTGCTGGTCCGAACCGTAACCTTATTCGACCTTCTGCTTGGGTTGCTGTCGCCAAGGCTTGTTGGTGCTCCAGCTGGACACCGACCCCTCAGTACTCGGCATCCTTTGTGGGACAGCTCGTATGCGGCTCTTGGTTGTCCTCAACATCTCCTGGTCCCGGTGGCTGCAGAGTCAAGAACCCCCTCAATGCACCTGAAGCACCCGACATCGGTGGGCATTCGTCTACCGAGCCCCTGGTCACTCCTGAGTGACCCAGACTCTGTCCCATCTGCCTTCAGGTACCCTTCAACAAGAATCCACCTTTGGATTCCAACTGACACTTTTCTTCCTTCCAGCAGCGGCTCTTCTTCGAAGTCCTCCATCGGGTTCGACGGCGGTTTCGGACGCTTCTTCAAATCTAGGTAACTCTGGTACTACGGTATCCACGGGTGGGGTGGCTCTCCAACCTCCTAAGTTCCACGGGGTTTCTTCGAAGTCCACTGGGAAGGGTCCTTAAACTTTAAAATTTCAGCACCCGGTCGTGTTCCCACACTGCACCCGTCCTCCTTGGGGTCCCTACTTACTCACCTTGGGTGGTTCCTTGGGGTCCAAGTGATTCTACATCCTCTAGACACTGTTCCGACTCGAGTCGTGGTTCTTATACCACTATTTTAGTATATGGTTTGGTCCCCTTGGAGCCCACTGTGTATTAGTGCTATTTACTATTGTTTCTGTGCTACAGTATTGTTTGCTTTGTGAGTATCTTCGTGTAGAAGATACTGTGTCGTACTTAAAGAGTATTCTATAAATAAATACATATTTTTATAACTACCGTGTGGTTCTCCTTACCCAATACTATAAGGTTGCATTCTGGTAAAACAAGCTGCTTAACATTCCTTCAAGACTAAGCCTGAAGGCTGCTCTCTACAGCTACCACTTGGATAGCTTTCTAAGGTTTTCTTGGACCTCTTAAATCACCATAAGGGTTGCTTGGACTGGTACAGGGTGCCCACTTAAATTAGTGGACAGCATATACCAGGCCAACTTCTCACACCTTGAATATGGGGAAAACCCTTGAAGGCTTGAAAGAGTCAACACTTTTCTGGAACCGACTACCGTTGTCGGTCATGGGAAGGGTGGTGCTGGCAAAGATGGTGCTGCTTCCCCGTTGCCTATACACACTGCAAAACTCATTCTGCTGTATTCCGAGTGACCCCTTCCCCACTTTGAACAGTCTCCTGGTCTTACTGGTTTGGGCCGGTAAACGCAGCAGAGTCAAACTCGATCTCCTAAAGCTGGATATGGAGCAGGGTGGTCTGGGGCTTCCAGATTTGCACCTGTACTATATCGCGGGTGTTCTCCAGCATGCGGCACAGTGGTGCGCGGATGACCCAAACTTGGAAAAAAGGCTACTCGCTGGCTGGTGCCTAGAAACGGACCTCCCTAGGTACCTAATGATGGATTTGAGGACCCCCCAAGACTGCCCATTTGCGATCAAACAGGTTGCCTGGGACTGGGAACGGGCGCTCACCCTCGTGCTGTGGAGGGCCTCTTATGCCCGCGCTCTCCCCTTGAAGTTGATTCCCGGTTTCTGCCATATTCAATCGGTAATGGACGTGTCCGGTTGGTCTGAAGGTGGCTGCACTTCGACAGGGGGACCTTGACCTCAACGACACCTTCCTATCCTTTGAGGCTGCAAAAGAACATTATAGGGTCCCTGAAGGCCACTTCCTCCAGTATGTAAAGATAACACGCACGATCTGCGAAATCTGGACGACGTTCCCGACTGAGCCAGAGGAATCGAGCACTTTATGCACAATCCTAGATCCAGGCTCCTTCTGGGGATCAATATCTCGGTTATACAGATCATAGACTTGATTTAACAGAGATACGGGACAGGTGGGAGAAGGACCTATCTGCACCATTAACAGAGGGGGAATGGAAACGCACATTCGCACAGGTTCAAGACATCTCAAGCAATGCCTGATTTAAGCTTGCACTGTTCAACTACCTCCACTGCACCTACCTGACTCCTCTGCGCTTATCTCAGTTTGACCCTTTGTTCTAACCAAAATGCTTGAGATGTGGTGCCTCCCCAGCCCACTTCGTACATGTGACCTGGGATTGTTCCATGATCCGCTCTTATTGGAGCACAGTGCTGGATACGTTGCGGAGGGCAACAAAGCTCCCAATTGAGCTAACAGTCAAACACTGCCTGCTGGGTGTGCTACCGATCCCCAAGGCCACAGTCCGCATGCAGCATAAATTCAACATGCTGGGACTGGTGTTGGCGAAACGCCGCATAGCTATCCACTGGAAGCTAGCCGCAGCTCCCCTC